>OY848919.1:3103935-4303935 GCA_963693285.1 Xestospongia muta | reverse complement strand
GATGCTACAAATATTGCTGCAGTGAAATGTCACAGTACGTCTGTCATAACTAGTTTGCAGAGTATAAATTGTTGGTAAAATCTTGATTACACAATTGTTCAATATAAATAATCACAAGTAAAATAGTTAAATAAAATAGCCATATCTGTGGCAATTCTCCATACAAAATATAGTATTCAATTGTTATGCAACTGTGGCCTTATTGTTTTGTAGATTGTACAGATGGAGACATACAGATCATTCCTTATAACAATTACTACAAACAAATGGGTCGTATTGAAGTATGTGTTAATGGAATGTGGGGTACTGTTTGTAGTGACTTCTTTGATGACAATGATGCTAAAGTTGCATGCAGACAACTGGGATATTCTCACTTAGGTATGTTATAGAAGTGGATTGTTGTTAACCAATATCTAACACTATTTAACAGGTTCTGTGTCAATGGGTAACATCAAAAAAAATTTTTTTCTTCCTCATCATTTTATTGATGTTAATTGTACTGGAAATGAGTTACAACTCTCTGATTGTCCCCATAATGGACTGACTAACTACTCATGTTATTCATCACATGATGCAGCAATGACTTGTTTTAATGGTAATATTGTACTGTCTTTGTTAAATTTATGTGATGTATTACAGACTATGAAGTTGAATATGCTAACTGTACTAATGGTGAAATGAGACTGTCTGGTGGATCATCTTCAATGAATGGCCGAACAGAGATATGTTATAATAATGTGTGGTTTGGAATATGTGCTGATAATTATAACAACTACAATAATCCAAATACAATTTGTGGAGTTCTCGGATACTCAAATCAAGGTAATAATTGCACAATTTTTTTAATTTTTATCTTCATAAAATTATTGTAGGTGCTACTTGGTATTCCAGTTCATTTTTGGACTTACCTGCTCTACCATTAATACCATATGAGTTCTCATGTAGTGGTACTGAACAGTCTCTATTAGATTGTTACAAGTACCCTATTAACAGCTATAGTTTTAATTCTTACTACTATTATGCCTTTTTAGTAGTTACTTGCCAAGGTATTAGTTGTTTTTGTATTTTTGTGTTTATTTGTATATTTTGTAGTTAAATGTAAACATGGTGATATACGTCTTGCTGGTACAAGTTATAGTACAATAGGTAGAGTAGAAGTGTGTCTTAATGGAACTTGGGGTACTATCTGTAGTAACAGTTTTGATGATAAAGATGCCAGTGTTGTATGTAGACAGTTAGGATACTCTCCTTATGGTTAGTTTTGTAAAAATAACTTTAAAAATATATTACATTGTGTACTGATAGGTGCAATTACACTGCCTAGTTACTACTACAATGACTATTATAGTCCTACATATATATATAATTTGAACTGTACTGGTGAGGAAAATGACATATGGGACTGTTCTTACATATATAATGACAACTTCACTTATTGCAATTGGTATCAAGATGCAGCAGTTATTTGTCGATGTATGTACAGTAAAATCACATGGCCACAATAAATTCCATTATTGTTTACTTCATTAGATAATAATGCTATCATTTATTTCACTAGATACCAATTACACTGTAAACACATCTTGTAATAATGGTGATGTACGTTTGGTTGGTGGTATCAATGAACTAGAAGGTCGAGTGGAGATATGTTATAATAAGATCTGGGGATCTGTATGTGATACTTCCTGGAGTACTTATGATGCTAATGTAGTATGTAAACAATTGGGACATCAACCTACAGGTAGATATTTGCATGAAAATTTTGATACTTAACAATTGCTTAATATTAAAGGTGCAACAGCATTACGGTATAGTTATTTTGGACATGGGCAGGCACCACATATACTTTCTTATGTTGAATGTTCCTCATCTGGAAGTTATAACTCTCTTTTACAATGTTCTTACAATGCTTTATATGCTACTAAGTATTGTGGAGATAGTGCAGTAGCAAGTGTTGTTTGTGTTGGTAATACACTATGTTTTATTTAATAAATTTGCTTATTGTTTATTCACATGCAGAGTCTTGTACTGATGGTACTGTGAGATTGAGTGGGTCCCCAGTGAAAAATTCAGGTCGAGTTGAAATATGTATAGAGACAACATGGACTTCACTTTGTGATCAGAGCTGGGACTTCAAAGATGTTCAAGTTGTCTGTAAAGAATTAGGATATTCTCCTTATGGTATAACAAATAAAAGTTTATCCAAACTGCAATGTTAATATTTTTACAGGTGCTGTTCCAACATATAACTGCTATACTGAAGGTGAACTATCATTTGGTATCACTGATATCAATTGTACTGGTTCTGAAGAACATCTTGTCAATTGTTCACATAGCAATGCTGTATTATATAATTGTAACTCTCATGATGATGCTGGAGTTGTTTGTCAAGGTATATATTAGTTAGATGTAAATGATGACATTTAACACATTTAGTGTTTGCTGAACAAGCTAATTGTACTAATGGTAATGTCAGACTTGTTGGTGGTAGTGGTCCTCATGAAGGAAGAGTAGAAATTTGTGTCAATGAGGTTTGGGGGACAATTTGTTCCAACAGTTGGAATACTGCTATTGCCAAAGTTGTTTGTGGACAATTGGGATATTTACCAATAGGTTTGATTATTCAACAACAATAATATACTATATTATTGACTTAGGAGGAAGAGATAAATCTAATGCTTACTTTGGTTTGGGAACTGGTCCTATTCTCTTATCTGATCTTTATTGTACTGGTACTGAGTCATTTTTGTTAGAATGTAGTCATCGATCTTGTGGCGTTACCAACTGTACACATAGTAATGATGTTGGAGTGAGCTGTGAATGTAAGATTTAGTCCTAATTAATTTTTAATAGAAGTAAAAATAAATTGAATTTGTAATTGACTTTTAGAACACAGCCTAGTTATAAAAAAGTTGAAAGTGTTCAAAACATTTTAAAAATATATCAAAATGTGGATATAAGCAACAAAGGTAATAATGAATTCACAATTCCGTGGAATCATCCATGTATGCCACTATTAACTACACCAAATACTGCTAAAACATTTAAAAAAGTTTTAGATAATCACTAACAATAGGGTAAACAATATGAATATAACATCTCATTTTTTTACATGCACAAGTGTACAGTACAGACTGCTTACTCAATAATTTTTTAGTATTAATTATTTTAATTATTTTTAGTTGCAGTCTTATTAAACAACAATGGATGGTATATATCCAAACAAAAGGGACAAAGTGTATCATTCAACTGTACTGCAGATGGTGTTCCACGACCTGTTATTGTGTGGAGAAAAAATAGACAACTTTTATTAAGCACAAGTAGAAAAACAATTGTGTCATCAGAGCACTCCAATGGATTTCAATCTACATATTTTCCTACTACAAGTGTACTAACAATTACAGATTTGAGAGGGAGTGATAATGGTAGTTACTCCTGTCAAGTTAAAAATGCAGCTAACATTGTAGCTGTATTAACAACACCATATGTACTATATGTAATTGAGCGTAAGTGATTAAATGAGTTAATTTTATTGATAAGTGGTTTTTTCAGCCTTACCCACAAACTACTGTTTAAATTCTCCTTGTGGTAAACATGGTAAATGTCATAGTTTGAGTAATGGATATGTATGTAATTGTTTTAGTGGATATACTGGTATTAATTGTGAACGAGGCAAGTTTATATGAAGCAATACATATTATGTTACATTATCAATTATAGTTGTGACAGTCTACATTTTACCAATTATTACACAACAACCTACAAATACTTCAGGCAATCTCTACTCCGCTGTTAGCATTACTTGTAGAGCTATTGGTAATCCTATTCCTACTATTTTGTGGTATAAAGATAATGTATTAATTCCAAATGACAACAATGATCCTTCTGTATTGATGCTCTATGAACTAAATTTGAAGGACAGAGGATTTTATTATTGTGAAGCTAGAAGTTTAATCAAAGGAAATATTATCTCTGTAAACTCTTCACGTGTTATACTAAACATAACAGGTATTAATAGATATATATGTTTTACTGTATTTAATTATCAATATAGATGTTGTTCAATATAAAGCTGTGATATACATATCTGAAGAGACAACCGATAAAAATGTATCTATAATAATTCAAAATTTAATTGATCAGGTACTGTCCATCATCATTGTGAGGAGCATAAGAAATCTTTATTTCACTTGACAGAGTAACAATTTACTTTCTAATAACAGTATACCTAGCATTCAAAATTCCTATTTTTTACCCATAGAGCTTGCAAACAACATCAAGTAATCATATTGTTAAATTGCATGACTTTATTTATATATATTTTATAGTTTTACTGCACAGCTTAATACTATTCCTATTGTTATTACTTTGGTAACAAATAATAGAGCTACTGAACAACTCAGAATTAGAGTACAACAACAATTGGTTACACTAAGTAAACAAATTAATATCAACATCTCATTAGTTGAAGTAAATAGATTTGGTATGTTAATCTATTTAATTTATTAATGTAATTATTAATTTATCATCAAGATGGTTGTCCTGCTATCAATACTACTATACCATCATATTCTGGTAGACAAGATCTTAATATTACTATATTGTGGCCTGAAACTAACATTGGAGTGCAAGTCATTAGAAGCTGTCCTTGTGGTAGTAAGAGTTCAGAAGGTGGAGGAATACTTGAAGCTACTAGATATTGTGGAGGAGACTTTATCAATGGAGCTATGTGGGCTGAAGCAAATATAGCAGCTTGTAATTTTAGTGACTTAACACGTGAAATATGTGACCTAATTAATGTTTGTAAACATCCTTTAAAACAATGATTGTATACTACTTTTATTTATAGCTACCAGTTCCAAAGAAAGTAGAACAACTAGAAAACCTTACAGGCAATAGTAACAGATTAGGTTCTACTGAAGTTATAGCAAGTGTTAGTGTTCTAGTAACAGCTACACAAGATGTGTCAGGAAATCTTAGTGTAAGAGGTCCACTTTTCTGATTAAGTATCTACTATTTTATTTGCAGTTGTCTACTACTTTTTTGGAAGTGGTTGGTAACATCTTAGATGTTAATCAAGACACTTTACAGACTAGCCAAGAAACATCTAATACATCAGCTAAGTCAGTTTACTTCTAATACTTTGTAAATGAATATTTTTTACACAGAATGCTAGAAGCTATTGAATCAGTTGTAGAGAGTATTCCAATCATAAATATTTCTGAACCCATTGTAATAATACAGAAATTATTTGCTGTATCTGTACAACAAGTGGATACTGAAGAATTCACACAATTTGGTCAAACATTCAATGTAAATTTGAAACGATTTTCTGATGAAAATCAAACTCTTAATTCTAATGATTTGGTATTTGGATCACCTAGTCAACAGTCAACTGCAGTTATCAATTTACCAAACAATTTACTGAGTGCACTTCCAAGTCTTACTAAAAATAATACCAGAATCATTCATTCAGTTTTTATTACTGACTCTTTATTCTTGAGAAGAAATAATTATAATTTAGAGGTCGGTAGTGTCATTATATCAGCTAGTGTTGTAGGAGCAGATACAGTAAGGGAACTGGATCCACCAGTAGATCTTAGATTCCAAGTCAATCCAGTAAGTTCATATTATTATAGTATATGTTTAATATCTTACTTCCTATAGAATTTAAATGGATCATCTCCACAATGTTCATTTTGGAATCAATATTTAGACAGTAAGTTGAGCTTGTTGTTGTTTTAAAATAACTGCTTCTTTTAGATGAATATGGAAACTGGTCTAATGAAGGATGTCATAACATTACTAATAATAATACAGAAGTTGTATGTGAATGTAATCATCTCACTAACTTTGCTATATTACTGGTAAGTGAAAAGAATTATAATTTCTTTAATTATCATTATGATATATTATAGGATGTATCTCCTGTTATTGATGAACCAACAGAGCAAACTGGAGTGACATTGTTCTTAAATTCTGTGACTTACATTGGTATCATTGTCTCTCTCTTTTGTCTAACTATTACTATTATCTCTTACCTTGCTAACAAGTATACTATTTAATTTATCTATACTCATTATTATGTTGTACATGTCCTGATAGGAAATTACGTAGTTCTGATCATGGACAACTTCTAATTAATTTGTGTTTAGCTTTAACTGGTCTCTACATTGCCTTCATTTTTGCTGTACATAGTCAATCTGTCCCTGGTCTTTGTGCACTTACAGCTGCTGTGTTACAATATTTTTTTCTTGTTACATTTATGGTCATGGCTGCTGAGGCTATCAACTTGTATATGAATTTAGTGATTGTTTTAGGAAAAAAAATTCATCATTTTGTTTTAAAAGCAACCATATCATCATGGAGTGAGTACTTATGTTATTAATATAATTAACTATAGTTATTTTTCTTACTTGTAGTTACTCCATTATTCATTGTCTTGTTCTGTTTTGCTCCAAATTATAAAAACTACTTGAGTGATCATTTGTAAGTACACTTGTTATGTTTGTATATAAAATGTCTATATTTATAGTTGTCGTGCCTTTAATGAACCATATTATATTGGTATGATAGTTCCATTCCTGATCGTATATATATTCAATTGGGTGATCTTCATTATCATTATTGTCTCTCTTCTACGAAAAAGCTTCCAGTCCAATATCAAATCAAAGAAAACTACTAATATACAATTTGTCCGCGAGCAAATTGTTATAGTTACAACATTGTCAATCTTGTTTGGTCTGGGATGGGGTATTGGATTGTTAGCCACTCAAGATATCCATACCAATAAGACAATACGAGATGTCTTTGCTGCATTGTTTGTGATCATTACTGCCTTTCATGGTCTATTCATCTTTATAATGCATTGTCTTCGTTCTAATGAAGCGAGAAGTGTTTGGAAACGATGGTTCTTTAATGTTTCAGGCAAAACCTTTAATGAACTTACAACATCTACATTTTCCACTAAACGCAATAAATCTCTCTCTAAAAATAAAATACCAGGTACTATGTGTTATTTAAAACATTCATACTCATTTTACTGTATATTTATCTTGTATATTAGCACAAAATCCCAATGAAAGCAAAAGTATTATGCAAATTAGATAACTTACTTTTTTAATAATTTGTAAAATATTATAGACAATGAAAGTAGTCACTTTGGAATGAAGACAATATCTGAAAATACTGACCTTAAAACTTCTGTAGAGGTAGAAGAAAACTTTAATGTTGAGTCTATGGAGTATATAATACAAGGTATTATGTCTTAATTTTTGAAGTATGCACATTTCTAAAATACTTAACAGCACAAAGCAATGATGAAAACAAAGGTACATATTGTCCAGTATCTCATTTTTTGATATGTTTACAGACAATAAAAGTACTGATTTTGAAATGTCTATAGAAGTTGATCAACAAGTTAATGAAGAATCTTTAGGAAATACAATTGAAAGTAATTTCCTTTTTCAAAATACATATACACATTTTCCACTACAAAGCACAATAACAGTTACTCATGCTGTATACAGTAAATGCTAATAGGATAAATTTATTATTGTAATATATGTAGGTGGTGAAAACACTAGTCTTAAAACTTCTGTAGTGGTAGAAGAAAACTTTTATGTTCAGTCCACAGAGTATATAACACAAGGTATTATAGCATAATTTTCAAAATATGCACCCTTATATTTTAAAAATATGACAGCACAAACCAATGGTGAAAACAAAGGCACATTTATCTTGTATCTTAATTTTTGATATGTTTATAGACAATGAAAATACTGAATTTGAAACTTCTGCAGAGGTTGATCAACATGTTAATGAAGAATCTTCTGAGAATATGATACAAGGTATTTAGTCTTATCAAAGAACAAATATACACATTTTTTGCTACAAAGCACATTAACACTTACTCATTCTTCTACATGGTATATGTCAATAAAATAAATTTATTGCTGCAATACATGTAGACAATGAAAGTACTAGTCTTGAAACTTCAGTAGTGGTTTATCAACAAGTTAATGAAGAATATTCAGAGAATACAGTACAGGGTATTGTTTATATTTAAGTATACACATACGCATTTTCACTACAAATGCATGTATATCAAGTGGACAAATTTATTCTTGATACATTGCAGACATTGAAATCACTGAAGTGAATATTATATTAGATAAGATGAAAGAAGAGCTTGATCAATCTATAGACACTATGACGCAAGGTATGTCTGCTTTTGTTAGAGTACAAATACTCATTTTTTAAACCTCAATTGTACTCCAGCACAAAACATTGCTGAAAAGAAAGGTATATATGTGTGTTATGTCAAATATAATAGATAGGTTTAAATCTTGATGCACTTAGACAATGAAAGTAGTAATTTTGAAACAGGCACTACTTCTGAGGAAGTGGAAAGACAACATGATAAGGAGGCTATAGAAAAAAAGATACCAGGTATGATACATTATCCAAACACTTGTGCTCATTTTGCTATCTGTATTTTAACACAAAATCCCAATGAAAATAAAGGTATTATGTAAATTAGATAACTTAATTTTTTAATTATTTGTATAATATTATATATAGATAATGAAAGTGGTCAGTTTGAAGTAGAGACAATGTCACTAGAACAAGAACTGGATGAAATGGAACAAGAAGTTCCTTTAAAATCATCCAATCCTATAGGAGTAAGCAATAACAATATATAATAATCACTACATATATGTACATGTCTACTAAATTAATGTACAAAACTATCAAACTTTAGGTATATTAATTAGAGATACATACACACACAAATATATATATATACTCTAAATTTCTTGTTTGAAGTAATCATTTATGTCAATCCAGTTTTCTACTCATGATCTTCATCAACAAGTTAAACAATCGGAGGAGAAACCTAATGATATGGTGTCAGCTACTAAAAGCATGGCTACATTGATGATGCAAATGTCAAAATTTTCGAGGTAGATCTAAACTCATACTGAAATGTTAGCAATAAAATCATCAATTATAAAAATCAATTGAAGAGTTGTATTACATTTTATTTTATAATCATCATAACATATATATATATATATATATATATATCATAGTGTACGTATGTGTGATATGTGCACCAATAATAAGACATCAGAACAAATTAACATTAGTAATTGAAACTTGACAAAATGTATTTGCTATAAGCTTATACTGTTGTGATCCAGCTATTAATATGACATAAATAGGCTATAATTAACTGTGTTTTTACAGAGACGAAGAATGTGAAATAACCTCTAAAGAAGATTTTATTGAAAGAGCTAACTTTATAGTTAAGGAAAGCCAAGAAGTTGTCCAAATGGCTAAAAAAATTGCTGCTCTTTGCACAGATGAACACATGAGAAATGTGAGTACTACTTCAATATAATTGATAATTATCAACATGAATAGACTATATTGTAAAAGTTTATTACCATTGACTGACTATTATTATATCTTCAATATTTTTTATTCATTCTTATAACTATAATGCAAATTACAGACTCTATTACAACTTGTCGATGCTATTCCAACAATAGCCACTCAACTCCAAATTAATGTTTCTGTTGAAAGCAGTAAGCAAGAAAGAGATGGTATGTATGTGTTTTCTATGATTCAGTATACAGGTAGCTCATTTTCCAAATAGATAAAGAAGCAGAAAAAGTAGCCACTAAAATGTTAACTGTGAATGCTGAGAATCTAATGACCACTGTAGCTGATGTACTAAAGGCTGCAGAAACTGCTGCTATAAGAATTCCTCCTGAAGCTCATGCCCAGTTGATTGGCCTGACCTGGGTAAAACAAATGCCTCACTAATAACTTACTTTTTTAAAATTAAGTCTATTATTTTTATTATTAGAGACCAAAATATTTTTCAAAGTATTTTATAACTTTAAAATGTTGTCTCTGTTTTACCTTTTCTTTTATTACTTTTATCTGGTTCAAGTTTTAGCATTTTTCTATTTGCATAGTCTTTGTTATATCAGCATGAGTATAGTAGATTAATTAAAAGTGTTTATTTCCAACAGCAAGTTAATTTATTATGTAATCCACACTCCCTAAACCTGCAGCAATTGCAGACATTTCCAAAATGGTTTGTACCATTGTCAAGCTAAAAAATCTGAAGAATAGTGAAAATACGAAGTACCTTGAAAATTTGGTAAGCTTCAAAGTCTGTATGCATGTACATAAATGATGTATGAAGGGTTTATGTTATCATTAATATTTCGAACTTGTAGTTAGTTATATGCCATTTATTACTACAGGGAGAGCTTCTAGCTGTACTTGAATCATGTGAGTATTTATCATATAGTCTCTGACTTTGGCAATGAGCGTGTTGCTGGACAGTTTGAGCAATAAAAGTTTGATATTCACTAAAGTCCCTTATTATTATTATATATATATATATATATATATATATATATATATATGTAGGTTATAGGAACAATGTGGAGATTAATAGTATAGTCTTGATTATGTTTTAATATTAGATTGTTTGGATGGAGATGTTGGACATTTTTTTTGAAAAGGCAGTTGTTGTAACAAATACAAGAAAGTGATGATGGAAAAATGTAATGGTTTTTCGCATTTCAATAATATATATGCACGTATTATTGGCCCAGGTAGTTATTCCATTATGTTAGCTGACTTGGACTATACTGGTTCTGAAGAGGCTTTGTTAGACTGTAATAGAAACACATATGGAGTGTTACACTGTCATATCTATTAAATAACTGGAGTGGAATAGCATGTATCGAGGAGTAAGTAAATTTTGGAACAAAAATATATAGACAATTTTGTCCTGGTACTATTAGATCATATAAACTATTTCTTCGTTTATTCTATAGGCTATAATCTCATATCTGGGTGGATTTGTATTAACTTACACAAATGTTGTTGACATTAGATATTACTTTTATGATTACTGTAGCATATATGTGTGTGTGCGTGTGTGTGTGTGTGTGTGTGTGTGTGTGTGTGTGTGTGTGTGTGTATGTATGTATGTAAATATGGAGCTGATGACAATCACTTAATAACAATAACCCCTCCTACAATAATAACTAAAGTATGGATTTCCTGTCATGTAGTACTTTATATAACAAGTTAAAAATATTTTTTCCTGATTACCGCGTTTTAATAGCAAGATGCTATTTGCTCTCTTGTTACATCTCTTGCTCTGTTTATCTCTAAGAGATACAGCAGTTGCTCATCCTTGCTCAAATGGTTCAGTTCGTGTGGTGAGTTACGTTAAATATTTTAGACTGTTGTTAATGCTAAATACGTAGGGTATTTTAGACTGTTTATTGTTTATCTAGTCTTCATCTTCTTCCTATGGAGCTGTTGAGATCTGCTTGAATAATACTTGGGGTAGTATTTGTACTGACTTCTGGGATAACAATGATGCCAGTGTGGTCTGTAAACAACTAGGATACTCTCCTTATGGTATGTTATTGATACAAGAAAATAAAAATATTTTCAAAAAATTAAGTAAATATGTAGGGATGGTTAATCTCTGTCCAATACAAAGAATGCAAACAAGATAGTAGGAATGACAATTCATCATTCCTACATAATATAGCACAAGTATAGAATGCAACAATATATCACTGATATCATTTAAGTGATTTAGATATAATTGGTGAATATCCTAAATTGCTTCTCACTTGTTCTAATTATGTAGAGATAATACAATTGCCATTCATACTCTCATTTTCATTCTTAGTATTGGACTGAGATTACTCATCCATAATTGTTTATTTCAAAATATTTTTATTTTGTGCTTATTTTTTAAAATATGTTTTGATAATCAATACAAAATCTGTAGCATACTGGAAGGCAATGATATTTCATGAGTAACCAGTTGACAAAAACTTTGTTACACTATGTGATGAAGATATTGTTGTTAATAACTAATTAAATAAAGTGATAACAGTCGAGTAGCTGTGAACTTAGAACTATTCCATCATGAGTTCTGAACAACAAGAATGCAACGTAGACAGTCACTGACTTATTACTCATACAATAATGATTCTGGATCTTTTAACCTGAACATGAAAGCAAGAATAGTCTAGGAGACTATGTTCAGTTTAGTTACAATGAAATAGTATTCTCCGTTCGTACACATTTCTTTCCGTTAATATTAATTATTCATTAAATGGCTTCCTAAGAGTAGCTCTTGATAGTAAATAGTCTCGTCCCCAGACCTACTTGCAAGCTAAAGTACTTTAGCTTGCGAGTAGGTCTGGGGACAAGACTAGATAGTAAACTGTTGAAGTCATTATTTATGTTTCTAAAGCGCCCAAAACGAGACCTACAAAGGTCATCCATCGTAGCTGAGCGTGTTACCTCTGTGATTTTGATTTCCAAGCTGTTTATGGTTATTGAGTTATCGTAAACTATAAAGCAGGGACAGACAATTCAGTATTTGACCAATTGTGTCTGTGATTCTTAGAAACCTTGTGTTAGCCAATACCTAAATTATAATGAAGGAATTATCATAGAGGGAATACTGCAACGATTTTGATAGTTTTAAGTAGATATTTATTCATTAACTTCTGCCAATATATTTATTTCAATGAACAATCTGGGCCTTCCCTACACAGATATATACAGGCACTGCTTCTGCATGCCTGGTACATTGTGTGTTGGTAGTTAAAACTGTCTGTGCATCTGTAGGTGCAGTAGGATCTTCTATAGTCTACTACTCCTCATCAGCTACCAAACACAACATTCTTGATTTAAACTGTACTGGTAATGAGAACACTATACTGGACTGTCCTTATAATGGTCTCTCTGACTACTATTGTTCTCTTAGTAAAGATGCTAATATATTTTGTCAATGTGAGTACCTTTGTTTCTATAATAATATTTTATAATTTAAACTTTTTTAGCTCTGAATGTTGCCAGTTATAGTAATTGTATTGACGGAGATGTTCGTTTAGTAGGAGGTATATCACAATATCAAGGAAGAGTTGAAGTGTGTCTCAATAGAGCATGGGGCACAGTCTGTGCATACAGTAGTTGGGACAGTCAGGAAGCAGAAATCATCTGTAATCAGACTGGTGCCTTGACAATTGGTATTTAAAAAGGACTTTTTATTTGATGGCTTTCAGTATATTAATCTAGGCTATACATATGGCCTTGTTGGTAATTTTGGATTCTCACAAGGCACTGGGCCTATTCTACTTGGATATTTAAATTGTAGTGGAACAGAAGATAACTTGGTAAAATGTAGTCAGAATTATCAGTACACTCATACTTATGATGAATGTCAAAATCACTATTATGATGGAGCTGTTTTGTGTGAACGTAAGATTTGAACTACCAACATTCCAAATATTTATTTGTACATATATCTAAAACTACAATAGTAGCATCTTTATATCTGATGTTTTATTTTAGCTTCTTGTGAAAATGGAACAGTACGACTGTATAGTGAGTTTGGTAGTTACTTCAGGAGATATGGTCGAGTAGAAGTTTGTGTTAACAATATCTGGGGTACTGTATGTGATGACTTCTGGGATAACAAAGATGCCAGTGTAGTCTGTAGAATGTTAGGATACTCACCTCATGGTATGTACTCATCAAATTGTAATGTTTTTTTAAAATATTTTATTAGGAGCATCAGCACAGACTAATGCATCTACTGAAGGAAACTGGTATGTTCATATCAATGATTTGAACTGTACTGGAGAGGAAGAGTCTATTTGGGACTGTCCACAAAATGGATTGAGTAATTATTCTTGTAATCACTATCAAGATGCTTCAGTAATATGTCAATGTAAGTGAAATGATTTTGACAATAATAAATCATTAATTATTAAGCTTTTGAGTAGAGTAAGAATGATTGTCTAGTAATTATAATAAAACAATTTTTATACAACATACTCTCTTCTTTAACATTCAGTGGCTCATGTGCAACATTCTAACTGTACTACTGGTGAGATCAGACTAACAGATGGAACAACACAATATGAAGGAAGAGTAGAAGTGTGTATAAATGGAGTCTGGGGAGCCATCTGTGATAGTGGTTGGGATACTAGAGAAGCTTATGCTGTCTGTCATCAGTTAGGATACCAAGGTAATGAGATGTTATTGCCATTAACATGTACATCGTGTACATGCACTATAGGTGGTCAATATTTTGTAAATTCTCACTTTGGTATTGGCTATTGTCCTATTGTTGTTTATCATTTGTCTTGTTCATATTATCAAAATAATATCTTCAATTGTTATATAAATCAGTTCCCATATTCATATTCTCAATGCAACAATTATAATGAAGCTGGAGTTAAATGTGAATGTGAGTTCAAAACATTTATTTATATATACAGTTAACTTTTTACAATTTTAGCTTTATGTAATGATGGTGAAGTAGGTCTATACTCTGGTGTCTCTAATCGTTATGGTAATGTACGTATCTGTATTGATGGTATCTGGAGTAACGTTTGTGGCTATGGCAATTCTGTAGTTGATGACAATCTTGCTAGTGTTATTTGCTCTGAACTAGGATATTCACCATATGGTAAATTGATAATATAAGTGTCCCTTAATTGTTTTACCTTATATTGTTAGGTGCTAAAAGTTCATATAATGTATGGAATGACTATATGTATCCTTATAATATCACCAATGTACAATGTTATGGAAATGAAACAAAGTTTACAGACTGTCATTATGAGATATCATCCTCTTCATCATATTGTTATTATAACTATTCATCTTATTATGGTGCTCTTGCTATATTTTGCCAAAAGAGTAAGTTAATTAATTAACTTATTGAAGCTCCTCTATGTATTTTGTAGCTACCATTGAAGCTCCAGTTAATTGTAATGAAGGAGATATTAGACTCTATGGTGGTTCAAATCCAAACGAGGGAATACTTCATATATGTACTAATGGAGCTTGGGGCTCAGTATGTAATAATAATTACTGGAGTTATTATGATGCTACTGTGGCTTGTTATGAACTCAGCTATTCTACATATGGTAGTTTTAGCTACTTATCAAGCCTTTAAAAAGGTCATTTCTATTTTCAGACCATACCTACAGTGGCAGCACACATGAGAAGTATCCCTTCATTTATAGTAGATTTGATTGTTCTGGTAGAGAAAATAAATTGACGTCTTGCAACTCATCAATATCTTCAAACATCCAATATTGTTCTAATTATAAAGTTGTGAGGCTCACACGTACAAGTCAGTATTGATAATAGATTTTCATTGAAGGCATAGTGATCTATATATTTTGTTTTTGGAAACGAAGAGTGTGAACTCCATATTACAAAAACATGTTCAATATGACAATGGCATGTCCATATGATAAATGACATAACATGCACTTAAAAAGGTTAAACAAATTGGTATGTATTCATAGTATTGCTATAGTCAGAAAATTTAAATCATGGAGACTGACTCTTCAGCCATACAATTAAGTAAGCTCTGACATATGTTAATGTCACTGAAAGCAACCTGCATGACTGACTGAAAGTAGGTTATTATGCACCAGAGCATTGAATATCACTATGGTGACCATGCACACATACATACACACATATGAATGTCTGCACACACAGACATCTGTTGTAATATAAAGAGAATACTATTCAATGACTACAAAGCATTACTTTGCTAATAGTTATGGCATAAGATGTATTAACTATATCTATATTCTAATAGAACGTTGCACTACAGGTGATATCCGTCTATATGGTGGTGGTTATTACTATGGTGCAGTACAGGTCTGTATTGAAGGAGTATGGGGCTCAATATGTAGTAATAGTTTTTGGGATAACAATGATGCTAGTGTGGTTTGTAAACAGTTAGGATTTTCTCCCTATGGTATGTATCATAATACATATTATCTTAAGTTGATATTCCAATTCTATAGGGTCACTTGCAATAATTACATCAATTTATAAATATTTTAATGATCCCACTTTTTTTACTGGCTTAAATTGTAATGGATCTGAGGATCACTTGTTTAACTGTACAATCAATACCAGTGCTTCAGCTTGTTCTTCTACTGAGGAATGTGCTAATGTCATATGTCCTGGTTAGTAATGACTATATCTATACATATGTACATTATATATTAAATTTAGTTTATGGTTCTACATATTCTAACTGTACTGATGGACAAGTCAGACTATTTGGAGGCTTAACAGATTATGAAGGGACTGTAGAGATTTGTATTAACAATGCTTGGGGAACTATATCAGATGGCTATGGATGGGGATATGAAGAAGCTCAGACTGTTTGTAATGCTTTGGGATATACCGCCCCAGGTATTAAAGCAAGAATTTATTGAACCATTAAATATCATTTTTATTAACTTATAGGTGCTCAGAGTTTATATAGTGCTTACTTTGGTGAAGGAACTGGTCCAATTCTTCTCTATTATGTGGATTGTTCAACTCCAACATTTTCACTACTAAACTGCAATATTAACAATTATTATTATTATTTTTATTATTATGTTTATAGTAATCACAATGATGATGCTGGAGTAAGATGTCAACGTGAGTTAAAGATACATTAAAAAATTGCAAGTATTATATTATTCATTACAGCATTTTGTCAACATGGTGATATCAGATTAGTAGGTAGTACTAATCCACTGATAGGACAAGTTGAAGTATGTGTTAATAACACATGGGGTACTATATGTGATGATTACTGGGATAACAATGATGCCAGTGTAGTATGTAGACAACTTGGATTTCCAGGAGAAGGTTAGTATTGTCTGTTTCTACATAATTATGATAATTTAATAATTAGGTGCAAGTGCTGATACTGATTATTATACAGAGAATGCTAAATCATTTCATATCATTGATCTGAACTGTAATGGAACTGAAGATAATATATTTAATTGTTCTTATAATAACATTCAACAACATAATTGTTATTATTATGAAGATGCTTATGTTCAATGTCCAGGTATTTTAGATAATATTTAAATAATGACTAACATAATAGAGACATTCTATACAAACAGGTCCAAACACAACAGACAACTGTACTAATGGTGAGATCAGATTAGAGAATGGAGTCACAGAACATGAAGGCAGACTTGAAGTGTGTTATAGTGGTGTCTGGGGTTCTGTATGTCCTAGTTCATGGGACAGTAATAATGCTAAAGTTGTATGTAGACAATTAAGATACATTACTATTGGTTAGTTAGACATGTAAGGATATTTATAGAGTTATAGGGGAACTGTATTTGTAGGAGCTACTCCAGTTACTACATTTGGAAAGGGAGTTGGACCAGTTCATTTCTCATATTTCTATTGCTCTGGTAGTGAGAACTATCTGCTGAATTGTACCTATTACACTAATTCATCGTGTTCTTATTCATATCATGCTGGTTTCAAATGTGAAGGTAATGAAAACACTCTACTTTGATATTCCTTATTATTTCTAATTATCTCAGCTCCCTGTACACATGGTGATGTTCGTTTAAAAGGTGACAGAAGGTATAATGACTTTGGTCGAGTTGAGGTTTGTATTAATGGTACATGGGGTACTATTTGTGATGACTACTGGGATAATGCTGATGCCAGTGTGATCTGCAGACAACTTGGATACTCTCCTTATGGTAAATTGCACTTGATTTTTATAATATGACTTATACACTATTAACTTATTTTAGGAGCGATTGCCAAGTCCTATTTTTATAGAGAGTTTATTCTTCCACACACTATGTTCAATATAAGTTGTGCTGGAGATGAAGCTACATTGTTTGATTGTGTGTACAATGAAGTAGTTAGTTTTGGATCAAACTGTGATAGCTATGAAGATGCTGGTGTTATTTGTCAAGGTTGCTTAAGTAGTAGTTATGCCAATAATATTAAATAATATCCACAATTCTAATTACAGACTTGAAAGTCACTCATTCAAATTGTACTGACTATGATGTTTAACTAGTAGGTGGACCCAGTCTTAATGAAGGAAGACTTCTAATATGTATCAATGAAGTCTGGGGAACACTTTGTAATATTGGCATTGACTATAATGATGCTAGAGTGATATGTCTTGAACTGGGTTATAAAAGAGGTTTGTGTGTACACTGACTTTTGCTTAGGTACAAAATATTTTATTTTAGGAGGTACAGTCTACATTAGTCAGTTCCCTAATGCTGCTAATAATTTACTACTGGTTGATGATATTACATGTTCTAGCACTGCTACTACTCTGTCTGAGTGTCTATTTAGTCATTTCACTAAGATATGTTATTGTGATGTGAAGACTATTGCTGCTATCAAGTGTCATAGTAAGTTCGATTAACATATTCACAACTGCTCAATACAAATAACAGAAGTGGCAATATTAAATAAAAATAGATAACACTTCAAAAATACATAACTTTTGTTTTTATTTCAATGTATAAATTTTAAACTGTGTCCTTGCTGTTTCATAGAATGTAATACACACATATGTATATATTACATAGATTGTACAGATGGAGACATACAGATCATTCCTTATAACAGTTACAACAAACAGATGGGTCGTATTGAAGTGTGTGTTAATGGATCATGGGGTACTGTTTGTAGTGACTTCTTTGATGATAATGATGCCAAAGTTGCATGTAGACAACTGGGATATTCTTACTTAGGTATGTTAAAAGTAATATCTTATTAACCAGTATCTAATGTTATAACAGGTTCTGTGTCAATGGGTAACATCAATGCAGAAAATGTTCTTCCACATCACTTTATTGATGTTAATTGTACTGGAAATGAGTTAAGACTCTCTGATTGTCCTCATAATGGACTAACTCACTACTCATGTCATTCATGGCATGATGCAGCAATAGCTTGTTTTAATGGTAATACTAATATTCTCTCTTAACATTTATATGATGTATTACAGACTATGAAGTTGAATATGCTAACTGTACTAATGGTGAAATGAGACTGCCTGGTGGATCATCTTTAATGAATGGACGGACAGAGATATGTTATAATAATATTTGGTTTGGAATATGTGCTGATTACAACAATTATAATAATTCAAATACTATTTGTGGAGTCCTGGGGTACTCAGAAGAAGGTATGAAATTGACTTCTTGCAACTCATCAATATCTTCAAAGATCCAATATTTTTTAATTTTATTCTATTCACATTTTTGCAGATGCCACTTGGTATTCTAGTTCATTTTTGGACTTACCTACTCTACCATTAATTTCATATGAGTTTTCATGTATTGGTACTGAACAATCTCTATTAGATTGTAACAAACATCCTATTAGCTGCTCTAGTTTGCAGTACACCTACAATTATGTCTATAGAGGAGTTATATGTAATCAAGGTATTACTTTTTTGGGATCTTTTATTGCTCATTAATTCGTTTTCTAGCTAACTGTAAACATGGTGATATACGTCTTGCTGGTACAAGTTATAGTACAATAGGTAGAGTAGAAGTGTGTCTTAATGGAACTTGGGGTACTATCTGTAATAACAGTTTTGATGATAAAGATGCCAGTGTTGTATGTAAACAGTTAGGATACTTTCCTTATGGTTAGTCTTATAGATAAAAGATCATTTGTAATGATACATTTATAGGTGCAATATCACTGGACAGTGAATACTACAAAGACTATAACCGCCCTACCTATATACATGGATTGAACTGTACTGGTGTTGAAAATAACGTATGGGACTGTCCTTATGATGATAGCTATTCTTATTGCAGCTACAATCAAGATGCAGCAGTTATATGTCAATGTAAGTATACTGTGTTATATCACATAGTAGCTATATATATTTCTTAATCTATGAAGATACCAATTATACTGTGGATACATCTTGTAATAATGGTGATGCACGTTTGGTTGGTGGTATCAATAAACTAGGAGGTAGAGTGGAGATATGTTATAATAAGATCTGGGGATCTGTATGTCATAATTTCTGGGATATATATGATGCAAATGTTATATGTAAACAACTGGGACATCAACCTACAGGTAAATATTCACACATTAGACAATCATTACCAGAACATGTTTTATAAGGTGCAACAGCATTACAACATAGTTATTTTGATCAGGGTCAGGTACCTCACATTCTTTCTTACGTTGGATGTTCCTCATCTGGGAGTTATAATTCTCTCTTACAATGTTCTTATAATGCTGTATATGCTACAATCTATTGTGGAGATGATGCTCTGGCTAGTGCAATTTGCCTAGGTAATATATGTTTTATAGCAAAGTTTTAAGTCATGTTTATGAAGGTTCTTGTACTCATGGTGATATTAGACTAGGAGATGATGCAGTGTTGAGAGGGAGAGTAGAGGTTTGTATTAATGGTACATGGGGTACAATCTGTAATCATCATTGGACACAAAAAGAAGCTAGTGTAGTCTGTTCTCATCTGGGATACTCACCATATGGTATAAGAGACAGTGTACATGTATTAATGATTTAGTAACCTGACATTGTATTTAGGTTCAATGGCAACTACAAATCTATTCCTCAATTATGAGTGGCCTATTGGTTTGTTTGAGCTGAGATGTTCTGGTAAAGAGACTAATATTTGGGACTGTATATATAACACAACTGATGGAGGACAATACTGTTACCAACATAATGATGCTTCTGTATTTTGCATGCGTAAGTTCATTAATAAGAGAACATTCATTAACAAAAATTCATTATTAGCTAATAAAACTGAGTATGATAGTTGCCCTGATGGTGATATTAGACTTGTAGGAGGTAGTACAGACAATGAAGGCAATTTCCAGATATGTTACAATAATGCCTGGGGGTCAGTATGTGATGATAACTGGGTAATAGCTGGTTCAAATGTGGTCTGTCGTCAACTTGGATTCCAACCTTGTGGTACTATATATTTTGTACTGTTGTTATAGCCTTCAATTAATGCAGGGTCTCAATATTACTATAATAATTATTTTGAAGTTACAAACAGTCCTCCATATTTATATGGAACATTTTCTTGTTCTGGATCTGAACAGTCGCTGATGAATTGTCCAAGATCTTACAGTAATTTGTTAAACTGTAAAAATAATGAAATAGCTGGTGTTCACTGTAAAGGTAAATAATAACGTTTGCTTTTTTATATGTATATTTCTACCTCATTTTCTTACTTCTTGGTATTGTCATCTTGTGTCCATCTTTACTTTTAATAATGTTTTATTTCTTATTCTTGCAGCTATAGTTCTTTGCAGTAATATATATCACTGATAAATTATTGTAGCTCATAAACTCAACACTTAAAGCAATTTGCCTTATATTATCTTATTGTCAAGTGTATAATCAATAAAATGTAGTGTTCATACAAAAGTTGTTACAACAGCAAAATATTACTCAGTAACAGTACATTATCAAGGTTAAAATATGAATGACAGCAAAAAGAAAGATACACCTTCAATATTATATGAGGCACATTTACAAAGGCATAACACACCATTTGAATACAAAAATGCCAATTTTATACTTGAATGTGTATATTGTATAGTATATTTATTTGATAATTATTTTTAGTTAATACAGTCTTATTAAACAATAATGGATGGCATTCATCTGAACTAAAGGGAAAAAATGCATCATTTAACTGTACTGCAGATGGTGTTCCACGACCTGTTATTGTGTGGAGAAAAAATGGACAATTTTTACTGAACACAAGTAGAGTAACAATTGTGTCATCAGAACAATCTAATGGTTTTCACTCTCACTATTTTCCTACTACAAGTGTACTAACAATTACAGATTTACGAGGAAGTGATAATGGTAGCTACTCCTGTCGTGCTAGTAATACAGTTAACAATGTAGCTGTATTAACAACACCATATGTACTACAAGTAATTGAACGTAAGTGACTCAATGAATTAACCTATATTGGATATTGTTTTTTTATCAGCCTCACCAACGAAATACTGTATAAATTCTCCTTGTGGTAAACATGGTAAATGTCACAGTTTGAGTAATGGATATGTGTGTGATTGTTCTAGTGGATATACTGGTATTAATTGTGATCAAGGTAAATTTATATGAAGCAGTACACATTATGTTACATTATCAATTGATTATAGTTGTGACAGTCTACATTTTACCAAAAATTACACAACAACCTACAAACACTTCAGGCAATCTCTACTCCACTGTTAACCTTACTTGTAGAGCTACTGGTAATCCTATTCCTACTATTTTGTGGTATAAAGATAATGTGTTAATTCAAAATGACAACAATGATCCCTCTGTATTGATGTTCTCTGAGCTAAATTTGAAAGACAGAGGATTTTATCATTGTGTAGCTAGCAGTTTAATTAGAGGAACTATTACCTCAGTGAACTCTTCACGTGTTATACTAAATATAACAGGTATTAATAAAGATATATGTGGGTTTGCTTGAATTTTATTAAATATTTAATATAGATGTTGTTCAATATGAAGCTGTGATATACATATCTGAAGAGACAGCTAACAGGAATTTATCAGGAGTAATTCAGAATTTTATTAATCAGGTATTGTCTATCATAAGTATGGCAAACATGATGTATTGTCTTCACTTGGTAGGCTAACTATTTACTCTCTGGTAGCAGTTTACCAAACACTTCAAGTATTTTTTTCTTCATACAACTTGCAAATTACATCAAGTGAGCACATGTTGAAAACAATAATATGCAGCAACTGCTTTTCATTTTATATAGTTACACTGATCAACTAAATACTATTCCTATTGTTATTACTTTGGTAACAAAAGATGAAGCTACTGAACAACTCAGAGTTAGAGTACAACAACAGTTGGCTACACTAAGTAATCAAATCAATATTAACATCTTATTAGTTGAAGTAAATAGATTTGGTATGTCAATATAAATTTATTTATGTATGCTAAATAATTATTTGTTTTTTTTTATCAGATGGTTGTCCTGCTACCAATACTATTATACCATCATATTCTGGTAGACAAGATCTTAATATTACTATACTGTGGCCTGAAACTAACATTGGAGTGCAGGTCATCAGGAGCTGTCCATGTGGTAATAAGAGATCAGAAGATGGAGGTATACTTGAAGCTACTAGATATTGTGGAGGAGACTTTATCAATGGAGCTACATGGGCTGAAGCAAATGTAGCAGCTTGTAATTTTAGTGACTTAACACATGAAATTTTTGACCTTAAAAATGTGAGCACACTTGAAAAAATTGATTATAACTACTTTTATATATTAGGCATCAGTTACAAAAAAGGTAGAACGACTAAAGAACCTTACCAGTGATAGCAACAAATTAGGTTCCTCTGAAGTGATAGCCAGTGTTAGTGTTCTTATAACAGCTACAGAAGATGTGTCAGGAAATCTTAGTGTAAGAAGTCAAATGTTCTGATTTAATATATCTATTATTTTATTTACAGTTGTCTATCACTTTTTTGGAAGTGGTTGGTAACATCTTAGATGTAAATCAAGACACTTTACAAACTAGTCAAGAGACATCTAACACATCAGCTAAGTCAGTTAACTTCTAATACTTTTGTAGATCAACATTGTTTCTTTACACAGAATGCTAGAAGCTATTAAGTCAGTTGTAGAGAGTATTCCAATCATAAATATTTCTGAACCCATTGTAATAATACAAAAATCATTTGCTGTATCTGTACAACAAGTGGATACTAAGGAATTCACACAATCTGGTCAAACATTCAGTGTAAATTATAGAGCTTTTTCAGATGAAAATCAAACTCTTAATTCTAATGATTTAGTGTTTGGATCACCTAGTCAACAATCAACAGCAGCTATCAATTTACCAAACAATTTACTGAGTCCACTTCCAAATCTTACTAAAAATAATACCAGAATCACTCATTCTGTTTTTATTACTGACTCTTTATTCTTGAGAAGAAATAATTATAACTTAGAGGTTGGTAGTGTTATCATCTCAACTACTGTTGTAGGAGCAGATACAATAAGGGAACTGGATCCACCAGTAGATCTTAGATTCCAAGTCAATCCAGTAAGTAAATATTATTATAGTATGTGTTTAATATCATACTTTCTATAGAATTTAAATGGATCATCTCCACAATGCTCATTTTGGAATCAATCTTTAGACAGTAAGTTGAAGTAGTTGTTGTTCTTTTAAGATAACTGCTTCTATTAGATGGATATGGAGACTGGTCTAAGGAAGGATGTCATAACACTACTAATAATAAAACAGAAGTTGTATGTGAATGTAATCATCTCACTAACTTTGCTATATTACTGGTAAGTGGAAAGAATTAATATTTCATTAATTATCATTATGATATATTATAGGATGTATCTCCTGTTATTGATGAACCAACTGAGCAAACTGCACTGACATTGTTCTTAAATTCTGTGACTTACATTGGTATCATTGTCTCTCTCTTTTGTCTAACTATTACTATTATCTCTTACCTTGCTAACAAGTATACTATTAATTTATACTCATTATTATGTTATACATGTCCTGATAGGAAATTACGCACTTCTGATCATGGACAACTTCTTCTTAATTTGTGTTTAGCTTTAACTGGTCTCTATATTGCCTTCATCTTTGCTGTACACAGTCAATCTGTCCCTGGTCTTTGTGCTCTTACAGCTGCTGTGTTGCAATATTTTTTTCTTGTTACCTTTATGGTCATGGCTGCTGAGGTTATCAACTTGTATATGAATTTAGTGATTGTTCTTGGGAAGAAAATTCATCATTTTGTTTTAAAAGCAACCATATTATCATGGAGTGAGTACTTATGTTATTGATATGATTAACTATAGTCATTTCTTACTTGTAGTTACTCCATTATTCATTGTCTTGTTCTGTTTTGCTCCAAATTATAAAAGCTACTTGAGTGATCATTTGTAAGAATATTCTCTTTTTATATTAAATGTCTATATTTTATTTATAGTTGTCGTGCCTTTAATGAACCATATTATATTGGTATGGTAGTTCCATTTCTGATCGCATATATATTTAATTGGGTGGTATATTCTATCATCATTGTCTCTCTTCTACGAAAAAATTTCCAGTCCAATATTAAGTCAAAGAACAGTATTAAAATTAAGTTTGTTTGCAAGCAACTTATTAGAGCTGTAATATTATCAATCTTATTTGGTCTGGGATGGGGTATTGGACTGTTAGCCACTCAAGATATCCATACCAATAAAATGGAAGGAGATCTTTTTGCTGGATTGTTTGTGATCATTACTGCCTTTCATGGTTTGTTCATCTTTATAATGCAGTGTCTTCGATCGAAGGAAGTAATGAATACTTGGAAACAATGGTTCTTTTATGTTTCAGGCAAAAACTTTAATTATCTGACTGTATTTGCCACTAAACACAACAAACCTGTTGTTAGGGTGACTAACTTTGTAGTATAAATTTAAATGTGTTTTAGTGTTGTAATTTTGTATGGAAGCTGTAGTTTAGTGTGTTGTTGGTATTATGTCATTGTGTATTGTATTTAATTAAGTTGAATTTCAAGTAACGTCAGTCTTTACACAACATTACTCTTGTAATTAGCATAAATCTCTGTGCATTATCTGTGTATTAACTTTAAATAGTGCAACTTTTATCATACAACTACATAATGTACATTTAGCTTATTAATAATATATCATATGTTTTTTGAAATGAGGTCTTCTTTCTGCCTTTAATTACTAGCTATATTATTAATACCTTAACCCTTTGTTGGTTTATTTGGGAATAAAACTATATTCATTCATAATCAATATTTCAAAACAAATTATGTATTCATGTTCATCTAAATAGTTTGACATACTCTCAGATTTTTCACATGTTAATAGAATATATTACAACTCTGTTGTGTAGTTCTTACACATCACACTATAATTATATAAGTCACACAGCTACACAAATGTTTATCATCATTCATCATTGTCCATCAATGTTCTGAGCTCGATTGCATTTAAGGGTGTGGTTTAAATCTACTTTAACCCTTAACTAGACAGACCTGAAACTTCTATGGATTGTATATAACAGCCACTAAATTTGAGGTAAATAAGAGAACTACTTTATATGTGGAGAGCAGTTAACTTTAATTTGAATTAATTAATTGATTTTTTTACCTGAATGGTACAGCCAAAAGTTTAAGTTACTGATTTGTTCTATTTATTGTTGATATTTAGGGTTTGGGACTTTGGGGTTATGATTAGTTTATACGCAACAAAGGATGGACTTTTTATCTGACATGTATATAGACTGTTAAAATCAGAAGAATGGCTTGAAGCACAAAGCAAAATTTCTCCCTAATTAATTATTAATTATAGCATTGTCAATTATTGAGCCACATTGCCATATTACATTTATACTTTGCTAAGGAGTTGTAGACCTTCTCAAATCAATGTTCATTTTTGTGTACACATAATTGTTGATTTAAAAGTGACAGGTTCAGGAATGGCCATGTTATGTATTAACTGCTGTTTACTCTACCAGAAGTAGCAATGTAGTCTTTTCATTATTTTTTGACATTTGAATATGTAAACTTGTAAGTCTATAGAATGTCATTTGTACCTGAATGGTACAGCCAAGAGTTCAAGTTACAGGTTCATGAATGGCCATGTTATGTGTTAACTGCTGATATCTTACTTAATTCCTATAGAATTTAAATGGATCATCTCCACAATATTCATTCTGGAATCAATCTTTAGACAGTAAGTTGAGGTAGTTGTTGTTTTAAAATGTCTGCTTCTATTAGATGGATATGGAGACTGGTCTAAGGAAGAATGTCACAATATTACTAATAATGAAGTTATATGTGAATGTAATCATCTCACTAACTTTGCTATATTACTGGTAATTAGAAAGAATTAATATTTCATTAATTATCATTACGATATATTATAGGATGTATCTCCTGTTATTGATGAAGCAACAGAGCAAACTGGACTGACATTGTTCTTAAATTCTGTGACTTACATTGGTATCATTGTCATGGAGTGAGTACTGATTTTATAGATATGATTATATATATAGTCATTTCTTATATACAGTTAATCCATTATTCATTGCCTTGTTTTGTTTTGCTCTTGATTATAGAAACTACTTGATTGATCACTTGTAAGGACATTTGTTTCCCAATAAAATCACTATATATTGTATTTATAACTGTCGTGCCTTTAATGAACCATATTATATTGGTATGGTAGTTCCATTTCTGATCGCATATATATTTAATTGGGCAGTGTATTCTATTGTCATTGTTTCTCTACTCCAGAAAAATTCCCAGTCCAATATTAAATCAAAGAACAATATTAAAATTAAATTTGTTTGCCAGCAACTTATTAGAGCTGTAATATTATCAATTTTCTTGGGTCTGGGATAGGGTATTGGACTGTTTGCCACTCAAGATATCCATACCAATAAAATAGATCAACATCTCTTTGCTGCATTGTTTGGGATTGCTACTGCCTTTCATGATCTGTTCATCTTTATAATGCAGTGTCTTCGATCTAAGGAAGTAAGGAATATTTGGAAACAATGGTTCTTCCATGCTTTAAGGAAAGACTAATGAACTGACTATATTGCCACTAAATGCAATAAACCTGTTGTTAGAGTGGCTGATGTTTTGGTATGAATTTAAGTCTGTTTTAGTGTTATAATTTAGTATTGAAGCTGTAGTTTAATGTGTGATAGATTATGTGTATTATATTTAATTAAAGTTGAGTTTAAGAATAAATATATTAATAACTTTATGCATTCATAATCAATATTTCAGAACAACTTATGTGTTCATCTAAATAGTTTGACAGTTACATTCTATACATACTTGTCATACTTACATGATTTTCAGATGTTAATTATATATATGTCAACTCTGTCATGTAATTCTTACACATCTCACTATAATTATATGCAACTGTCTACAGATTAAAGATGAGCACTTTCAGACTTTTAATAGTAACCTGCCTCCCTTATCTACTACGTATTTATATCAATGAACTGTAAAAAACTGTTAGAGATTTTTTGTATCAATGATGAAAATTGAATTTATATCATGCAGTTATAAAATTCCCATGATATCATATATTGTAAAGGTTAAAAGTGTAGCATGACAAATCAAATGTTCTCTTGAAATTATATATAGGTGTGTAGCTTAGCCAATCTATACACGATTATGTATATATATATATATATATATACATAATTAAAAGAGTCCATATTCCTTCATTGGAGATAATGACAAGCTAGTTTGTTATTTATTATGTTGAAAAAGGAAAATTTGACAGACCAACTGTTTTAGAGCTATTACTCCCAATATCATAGCCTGGTAAGAAAAATCCAACATGCTAAGACTCTGAATCTTCAAGTGTAAATTATATTAGTAATAACAAATTGTTTTTTTTGCTAAAAAACACATGCATTAATAAACTAATTAATATGTATAAGAACATGCTTTAAGTAATAGCACTTTTAGCCAGTCTTCAGTAGCACATTTAATATAGTGTTTGTTTGCATAATATTTACTAGTGCTATTAGAAAAAAATAGAATTTCCCACATGGTTTGTGGAGCAGAATAACTGATTCTAAATTCATCAATCTTCATTAACTGGACAATATATATATATATATATATATATATATTTAATGATGAAGCAAATTAAAGATCGAGGTTAAAGGTAGATTGTCAATATAAAAATATAAAAATATAAAAATGTGAAGAGGGCTTTAAGCTTTTATCTGAACTTTTGATAAAAAATGATTACAAAATCAAAATTGAATCCCAATAGAAGACAAGTATTGCACTATTAATTTTGAGTGCTTTACTACACAGGTATTTATCACCACTTATTATTATCATCATTGCTGATACTGCTGAACTCAAATTAAACCACACCCTCAAATTTGCATTTGAGGGTGTGGTTTAATCTACTACTTTTTGTGAAAATAAATGTTGATTTAAAGTGACAGGTTCAAGAAGACCTAGTTATGTGTTAACTATTGTTAACTATATCAGAAGTAGTTTGAGTTGTGATAAAAAATAAAAGTTGGTCAGATATAATCAAAAGTATACAAATTAACCAAAAATCACTATATTGCTTTGGGGTATGGATTAAATTGTAACATGGACTATAGAGTTAAAGTATTTTAATATCAATAGGAATTGATTATTTACATAGGTGTTTATATTTATTTGCTATTGTATATTACATCATTAGTATTATAGTATTTCATCATTTTTTGACATTTTGAATATGTAAATCTGTAAGTATATAGACTATCATTTGTTTTTGTAATGATTATAGTTCTATTTAAGCTCAATAACTACAAAATATTTCATAAATTTTGTACACAATAGGGAATTATTTGGAATGACATATCGATGTTAGCATATGTGGAACAATTACTTAATAGTGAGTATATTTATGACATTCTACATAATCTTTTTAACTAATGTGAGTTTATTAGCCTTAGTATATAAGGTCATGCATATGTAGAGTTATACCTATAGCACCAGAATTATAAGGTAAGTAATTATTGTCAACCCACATGTTTGATAGTCCAGGTGTACATGTTTACATAGTATAGTAAGGGTAGACATAAATATCAGTTTAGGCAACAGATTTGTGACGAACAAAACATCCCAGAGGATTATGATAGTTTTGATAAGATCACTACAGTTACAGTATAATTGAATTAAATATTATTACAAACTCACTAATCATATTTCAAAGGTATCATGACAGTACAATTCATATCTACTTCATAATTGCCTTGTATTCATGAAAAAAGTATACTATTGTTCATAATTACTAGTAGTATTTCAATACTTTCAACAACATTTCTGATCTATTTCAATGACACATATAGAATGAAATTACTCAAAGTAATTAGTGACTCATTTACTTTGTATTTTATTATTTTTACTAAATTTCTGCAATAAAGTTTCATCAAGTACTTAATCGTGATTCTTATACACAGATGACCTTGTGCAATGAGCATATGGTTATGGATATGTCTCTAGTTAATTTCAATTTTATTCTTGTTACTATATACATATAGTACTTATAAACATGGTCACTCTCATTGTTATAACTTGATGGTTGTTTCCATCATTTACTTGTTCCACAATTATTGCCTTTTCTGAGTAGAATCTCACATTTCAAATAGTTATACTATTTTATACTCAAGGCTATCTTGACATTTTAGTATGATGTTTGCATTATTTAAAGTTGTGTATTTTATTTTTGTTTATATAATTATATAAAAATGCACAAACATTATACATTATGCTATATATATATTATGAGGCTAATTTAATTTAAGCTAGCTAATTCAAGTATTTTTTATAATCCAGGTGTCCATAGCCTCACAAAGGAAAAAGGAACATGCAGCTAATATAGCATTTGACAAACCACAGTTGCAAGACTATGTCTATATTTGGGAAATGCATTATTAGGCATTGTGTCAACAATTCAGTACATGTAGTTTATTTAAATGGATATGAAATATGTGGCAGTAGTTTAGTACTTCCTATATATTATGAGTGTATTATGTTATATAGACTTTGACATTTATGAAGAAACTATAATAAGGAGAGAGATAAGGTCCATAAGTAGTCATTTTGATATAACTATTTGTATTTAGCACAGCACTGCCATTTTTCTTGTGAGGTCAATGTTAAGGATGTTTTGTCAAATGTTGCATCATGTAGTTGCATTTATGAGGCTATAAAACCCTTGTAATTATATGTACATTACGTTAATATATGTAGTAGAGAACATAGCTAATTTGGATTCTTTTGTAATTAGACAATGGTAATAATGGATTAATAAAACTTAATAAATGATCCATCAGCTTAGTGATGCTATATGATTACATCGCAGTGGGAGAAAGTAGTTTAGGCAACATAGTAGCTATTTTAGTGATACACATAAAACATCCCAGTGGGATTAAAATAAGATTAATAAGATCACCACAGTGTATTATTGTAAACTCACTAATCATATTTTAAAAGTTGTTTCTTTATATGTAATTATTACAATATAACTCATTTTTGTTCCATAATATGATATGAAATATATATTAATTTGATTTTGAAATTAACAAAATTTCAATTAACAATAAGTATTTAAGTCAAATTTTAATTATTTAAATCAGATGAACTATTTCTTTAATTTATAGATTGTAATCTGACTGGTGTTTATTATCAATCATAGTGGGTTGTAGATAGATATTGGAATCAACTCAAGTTAGGGATTTCAGATTAGGAATAAAATATTTTATATTAACAATGATATACATGATTATATCTTTTTGAATAATTGAAACAAACTCATGTGCTGTGTAAACTGAAGCCATTGATGTACGGATATTACTCTTCAAAAAGAAATCACATGACATGTAACAATAACCCATCCTACATTCATTCTTACAATAACATCACTATAGTATTAACTTACCAGTACATTTTATAAAAGTATTGGTATTGCACTCATTACTATTTAACAGCAAAATGTTGTTTGCTCTGTTGTTGCTCTATTTATCTTTGAGAGATACAGTATTTGCTCAAACATGTACACATGGCTCAGTTCGTGTGGTAAGTTATATAAGACTGCATGTATGTTTAGTGCTTTTCTAGTCCTCATCTTCTTCCTATGGAGCTGTTGAAGTCTGCTTGAATAATACTTGGGGTAGTATTTGCACTGATTTCTGGGATAACAATGATGCAAGTGTGGTCTGTAAACAGCTAGGATACTCTCCTTATGGTGAATTTAAGAACATTGTTTTACTTCACTTCTAAAACATATCATAGGTGCAATAGGATCTTCTGTAATCTATTACTCCTCATCTGCTACCAAACACAACATTCTTGATTTAAATTGTACTGGTAATGAGAACACTATACTGGACTGTCCTTATAATGGTCTTTCTAACTACTACTGTTCTCTGAGTAAAGATGCTAATATATTTTGTGAATGTGAGTACTAAAGTATTAGCATAAGTGACTATTCCATCATTCTATAGCTCTTACTGTTGCCACTTATAGTAATTGTACTGATGGAGATGTTCGCTTAGTAGGAGGTGTGTCACAATATCAAGGAAGAGTTGAAGTGTGTCTGAATAGAGCATGGGGCACAGTCTGTGCATACAGTAGTTGGGGCAGTCAGGAAGCCAATATTGTCTGTCATCAGATTGGTGCATTGACAATAGGTAACAATTTTCATTGCCTTACGTAATACATAGTGTAATATAATAAGAAGAATGTCCACATCACATTTCATTTTATACATTCATTATTTTTATCTTTTGTCATTTTGTGATCACTGCATGAACAGTGAATGAATGGTTGCAGTTCTTGCCTTGTGTGAATGTGTTTATTGCAAAAAGATAATACAGCCAAGTTTATAATTTAGAAGACATAACTGTGTATAATATTGTGCAACTTTATACATTTTTAAGTAGGAATTTCCCTAAAAATGCTTTGTTCTCAAGTTTTAGCGATTTACTTATCTATTCTTGTTTGTTAACATTAAATATATTTTTCTAGGCTACTCTTATGGTCATGCTGGAAATTTGGGATTCTCACAAGGCACTGGACCCATTCTACTTGGATATTTGTATTGTAGTGGAACAGAAGATAACTTGGTGAAGTGTAACCAGAACTATAAGTACACTCATATTCGCTCTGGATGTCAAAATCATTATTATGATGGAGTTGTAATATGTGAATGTAAGGAATAGTAGCAGAAATCTACATTGGTTAAATAAAATTTTAGCAATACTGTCTTTATGCTGCAAAAGTGCCATATTCCAGCATAAATAATTAGTGGGCGCGGCTTTAAATCGTGTCTTTATTATTAACTCTAGCCACTCGCTGCGTCCGTGAGGGTTACGGTAGTTGCTTTGTGTGTGCCTATGGCAATACAAAACTGTTAAAACTGGGCGACAACAATGTCTACAGCTACAAAAACGGCGGAGAAATAGCAAAGGAGTAACTACTTACAAGTCGTTTAAGATAAAAGGCTGTCAACAGAAGTGAAAAGTCGGAAAGACATTTCAAAAAAGCATAGGCGAGAATAAACATATGTTTGGTTAAATAAAACTACTATGGATGCAAAGTATTTGAATGTTTATAAAAGTTATAAAGTTGAGACTTGGGTTCGTGTAGTAGTTAATACAAAGCAAACTATAAGTACTACCTTACTAAATGTAATCTACAGTTCTAAATATTATATCATTGTTGTCTATCACTTACTTGGGTTAACTAGTTCTTATTCTACACTGTCTTTTATGAATAGCTTTTTGTAAGAATGGTACTGTTAGACTTAGTGGAGGTGGATCATATTATGGTCGTGTTGAAGTGTGTGTAAACAATATTTGGGGAACAATATGCAGTGACTTTTGGGACTATGAAGATGCCAGTGTTATTTGTGGTCAACTTGGACACTCCCAATATGGTAAATATGACTACCATGCTTTCTCTCGTATTTATCATATTTATTGTAGGTGCCATACCTGCTTCAGGCTATTACACTGACTATGTGTGGCCTTTTGGTATCATTGATTTGAACTGTACTGGAAATGAGAGTAGTATATGGAACTGTCCATACAATGGAACATCTGACTTTTACACTTGTCTTTCAAGTCACGATGCCTCTGTGATATGTCAAGGTAATCATCGTTGATTAAAGTGGAGTTTAATTTATTATTATATATAGCAAACAGTACTGAACCTGTTAGTTGTAAGACAGGAGATATTCGTTTGGTTGGTGGAACAAAAGAGTATGAAGGAAGACTTGAAGTATGTATTAATGAAGTCTGGGGTACAGTGTGTAGTAGAACCTGGGGTAGTACTGACACACAAGTAGCCTGTAGACAACTTGGACATCAAGAACTAGGTTTGTTGTTATTTTGTGATAGATATGTGGTGATATAACATTATTAATAGGTGGAGTCACATATGGCAGTAGTACTTATGGACAAGGAAATGGTCCAATAGTGTTTGGTTACATGTACTGTAATGGAAATGAAGACACTTTATTTGATTGTAGTAGGAATGTGTTCAGAGTGACCTCTTACTGTTCTAGTCATTACTATGACTTAGGATTAAAATGTGAACGTAAGAGATTCGATACATACTGGTCGTCTAATGTATATATCAACTTGATATTTATCATTAGTGTTACTGACATCTTTTAAAAGAGTGTCAGTTGTTTATGTTCATTGATTATTACTCCATTACTTATTTCATTAGTTTAAGGATACTTATTCTTCCCTTTTTTATATAAAGCTTTTTGTAAGAATGGAACTGTTAGACTGAGGGGAGGTGGATCATATTATGGCAGAGTAGAAGTATGTGTAAACAATATTTGGGGAGCAATATGCAGTGACTTTTGGGACTATGAAGATGCCAGTGTTATTTGTGGTCAACTTGGATACTCCCGATATGGTAAATATGACTGCCATGCTTTCTCTTTTTTTTATCATATATTTATTGTAGGTGCCATACCTGCTTCAGGTTATTACACTGACTATGTGTGGCCTTTTGGTATCATTGATTTGAACTGTACTGGAAATGAGAGTAGTATATGGAACTGTCCATACAATGGAACATCTGACTTTTACACTTGTCTTTCAAGTCATGATGCCTCTGTGATATGTCAAGGTAATCATTGTTGATTAAAGTGGAGTTTAATTTATTATTATATATAGCAAACAGTACGGAACCTGTTAGTTGTAAGACAGGAGATATTCGTTTGGTTGGTGGGACAAAAGAGTATGAAGGAAGACTTGAAGTATGTATTAATGAAGTCTGGGGTACAGTGTGTAATAGAAGCTGGGGTAGTACTGATACAAAAGTAGCCTGTAGACAACTTGGACATCTAGAAAGTGTGTTCAAAATGCTGGTAACAAGTACATTTTTAATTATTTAATGCATTAATAGGTGGAGTCACATATGGCAGTAGTACCTATGGACGAGGAAATGGTTCAATATTGTTTGGTTACATGTACTGTAATGGAAATGAAGACTCTTTATTTGATTGTAGTAGGAGTGTGTTCAATGTTACTTCTTATTACTGTTCTAATCATTACTATGACTTAGGACTAAAATGTGAACGTAAGTGATTTAATATATTTCTTTTGGTTGTGTTATGTCTCTATTTCTTATTAAGCCTTTTGTGAAGATGGTGCTATACGATTACGAGGTGGTACTCAAACTGGAGGTCGTGTTGAAGTGTGTGTTAATGGAACATGGGGTACTGTTTGTAGTGACTACTGGAACAATATTGATGCTAGTGTTGTCTGTACACAGCTTGGATACTCACCTTATGGTATGGAAAAAATTATTTTGCATCTATGTTTTGAAATAAACAAACTATACCAATAATATGGTCTCTATGTAATTATAAATTATTAACATTTTATGCTAAAGGTAGTATAGATTCTTATTAATGGTATAAATAATTATGATTCTATAATCATTACTAGTTTGTGTTTTGTTAAGAAAGGTAATATAATATGAGTAAATAAAATAATTTCTATAAAATTCATGAAATGGAGGGTAGCCATACAAATATTTTAAATAAGATTATATTAGGAATGCCAACATGATATTAGTTAGTATGCCTTAAATGTATAAAAGTATGTAAGTAACTAAAATAATTCAACTATGCAATTGAATACTCTGTAGTACAAAGCAAATAACAAGTCTTGTATTTTTCTTTGAGATTACTGGAAGATTAAAGATGTACCAGTAAAACATAAGAATTACTCAAAAAAGATCATGAGTTATGTTTTTAAATAAATGCTAAAGGACATCCATTTTTTGGCCTCTCAGATAATAATTATTACTTCAATACAAATAAAATTGCATCTCCCAGTTAGGTTACTTTTGAGCTCTGCAAAAGTCGTTGCTTATGTTTTAAATGTGCTAGGATACTTTATGTTAATCATGATTTCATAACACTTTATATGTTTATTTTTAATGTCTCACAGTTATAATAATCATAGATTGAAGAAGAAAAAATTTAAGAATATTGTGCTATCCCTACATTCTATACTGCCTACTTGATATAGATAGATAATTAAGCACATTATCTTTTTGGTTAAACACAAAATAATTTAAACTCCAGTTATTATCAGTTAAGTAATTGCAAAAGCAGTGTTAGATCAATGGTTATACCTTCCCAGACTATTATGCATAAATCATCAAACTTCATCAGACAATGAAAACATGCACCTTCCTGCATTATATAATATATACCTTTTGTATAAAAGTACATATTGATAACAATTGTTTTATTGTAGGAGCTATTGCTGTCTCTGGTTACTACACTGATTATACCTTGTCAGTCCACATCGTTGACTTGAACTGTACTGGAGAGGAAGATAGTATATGGGACTGTTCATATAATGTAGTGATGAATTATACCTGTCCATCAAGTAATGATGCCTCATTACAATGTCAAGGTAAATGTGGCTTTTAAGAAGCTAAGCAATTTGTTTAATGCAGTACCTTTATTATGATGAGTATATAATATTCCCAATATTTTATAAAATATATTTGATCTTTAATTTATATTATGTTCATCTGGGAAATTGTAAACTGACATTTCTTGTTTTTAATGATTTTATTATTTGCTTACAAAAATGCAGACATATTTAATAACCATACCATTTATTAGATAATAACACCACTATGGCTGACTGTGAAGATGGTGATGTTAGATTAGTCGGAGGCAATACACAATATGAAGGAAGAGTCGAAGTATGTATCAATCGAGTTTGGGGTACCGTGTGTAGCTCTAGATACTACTCTTCATGGTGGTGGTCTACTTATTATTACTGGGGAACACCAGATAGTAATGTGGTATGCAGACAACTTGGACATATGGAATTAGGTACACATTTTTGTTATTACAAACATAATTAAATACTATTGTATAACAGGCTCAGTTACTTATACAACTGCTACTCAGTTTGGACAAGGAACAGGTCCAATACTAATGTCTGTAGTACAATGTTCTGGTCAAGAATCCAACCTCCTTGATTGTCCTTATCAACCATTTCCTTATTCAACATGTTCTCATTCTTTTGATGTTGGAGTGAAATGTGAAGGTAAACTCTACTATTGTGCTAACTGATTTATGACTTTTGACAGAGTGTCAGTTGTTTATATTCATTGATTATTACTCCATTACTTATTTCATTAGTTTAAGAATACTTATTCTTCCCTCTTTTATAAAAAGCTTTTTGTAAGAATGGAACTGTTAGACTGAGGGGAGGAGGATCATATTATGGCAGAGTAGAAGTATGTGTAAACAATATTTGGGGAGCAATATGTAGTGACTTTTGGGACTATGAAGATGCCAGTGTTATTTGTGGTCAACTTGGATACTCCCGATATGGTAAATATGACTGCCATGCTTTCTCTTTTTTTATCATATATTTATTGTAGGTGCCATACCTGCTTCAGGCTATTACACTGACTATGTGTGGCCTTTTGGTATCATTGATTTGAACTGTACTGGAAATGAGAGTAGTATATGGAACTGTCCATACAATGGAACATCTGACTTTTACACTTGTCCTTCAAGTCACGACGCATCTGTAATATGTCAAGGTAATCATCGTTGATTAAAGTAGATTGTAATTTATTATTATATATAGCAAATAATACTGAACCTGTTAATTGTAAGACAGGAGATGTTCGTTTGGTTGGTGGGACAAAAGAGTATGAAGGAAGACTTGAAGTATGTATTAATGAAGTCTGGGGTACAGTGTGTAGTAGAAGCTGGGATAGTACTGACACACAAGTAGCCTGTAGACAACTTGGACATCAAGAACTAGGTTTGTTGTTATTTTGTGATAAATATGTGGTGATATAACATTATTAATAGGTGGAGTCACATATGGCAGTAGTACTTATGGACAAGGAAGTGGTCCAATAATGTTTGGTTACATGTACTGTAATGGAAATGAAGACACTTTATTTGATTGTAGTAGGAATGTGTTCAGAGTGACCTCTTACTGTTCTAGTCATTACTATGACTTAGGATTAAAATGTGAACGTAAGAGATTCGATACATACTGGTCATCTAATGTATATATCAACTTGATATTTATCATTAGTGTTACTGACATCTTTTAAAAGAGTGTCAGTTGTTTATGTTCATTGATTATTACTCCATTACTTTAAGGATACATATTCTTTCCTCTTTTATAAAAAGCTTTTTGTAAGAATGGAACTGTTAGATTGAGAGGAGGAGGATCATATTATGGCAGAGTAGAAGTATGTGTAAACAATATTTGGGGAGCAATATGCAGTGACTTTTGGGACTATGAAGATGCCAGTGTTATATGTGGTCAACTTGGATACTCCCGATATGGTAAATATGACTGCCATGCTTTCTCTTTTTTTTATCATATATTTATTGTAGGTGCCATACCTGCTTCAGGTTATTACACTGACTATGTGTGGCCTTTTGGTATCATTGATTTGAACTGCACTGGAAATGAGAGTAGTATATGGAACTGTCCATACAATGGAACATCTGACTTTTACACTTGTCCTTCAAGTCATGATGCCTCTGTGATATGTCAAGGTAATCATTGTTGATTAAAGTGGAGTTTAATTTATTATTATATATAGCAAACAGTATTGAACCTGTTAATTGTAAGACAGGAGATATTCGTTTGGTTGGTGGAACAAAAGAGTATGAAGGAAGACTTGAAGTATGTATTAATGAAGTCTGGGGTACAGTGTGTAGTAGAAGCTGGGGTAGTACTGACACAAAAGTAGCCTGTAGACAACTTGGACATCAAGAACTAGGTTTGTTGTTATTTTGTGATAAATATGTGGTGATATAACATTATTAATAGGTGGAGTCACATATGGCAGTAGTACTTATGGACAAGGAAATGGTCCAATAATGTTTGGTTACATGTACTGTAATGGAAATGAAGACACTTTATTTGATTGTAGTAGGAATGTGTTCAGAGTGACCTCTTACTGTTCTAGTCATTACTATGACTTAGGATTAAAATGTGAACGTAAGAGTTTTTGCTTATGTCATCATGGAGAGTACATCTTATGTTTTTTCCTAGCCCTTTGTGAAGATGGTACTGTTCGTTTACAAGGTGGTACTCAAACTCAAGGTCGTGTAGAAGTGTGCTTTAATGGAACATGGGGTACTGTTTGTAGTGACTTCTGGAACAATTCAGATGCTAGTGTTGTCTGTAGACAACTTGGATACTCCCCTTACGGTAATGAATGTGGCTTGTTTTGTGAAAAGGAACAATTTCTGTTAAGACATATCAGAAAATCAGTCTAGCTTCATACAATTACTATGTATACACAATTATGCATATTTCATTGGATGTTTATTGAATTATGTATCTCAAGAAAAACTATTATTAAAAAAATTGAATACAAATTTAGCAAACATCCTTTTAAATGTGAAGTGCTTCCGAAAGTGTTTTCACAGATGTAGTCCCTTATCACAAATAAATGAGATGTAACACTATTTGTGCTAATTGCTTAACATAATAATTGTTTCTATAATCATGCCCACATCATAGCATGGTACAACTAAATGTCTGTGCAACATATTAAGTGCATGTTACCATTTTACTATTATACACTTTCTTTTTCTTTTTTTTAACATGATTTAATGTTTATCTATATCTGTAACTTTCATGTTAAATGCCTAAAAAGGAAACTTATTATATTAAATGCTATACTGAGCAACTCTACTTAGAATATTTTTTATAGAATCATGAAAATTAAGAATGCATTGAGCTATTTTCAGCATATCCATGTTACATTTTTGTCTCAGAAAGAATTATATCAATAAAACCTATTTTTGCCAAGTGAAATAGTCTGGATTCCTACTACAATTACTATAATCTCAATTATTTTCTTTTAAAGGTTCAATTGCTGTATCTGGTTACTACACTGATAATACTCGGCCTTTTCATATTATTGATTTGAACTGTACTGGAGTGGAGAATAGTATATCAAACTGTTCATATAATAGATTGCCCAACTATAATTGTCCATCAAGTCATGATGCTTTTCTAAAATGTCAAAGTAGCTGAATTTATACCATAACAATCATTTATTTATCAGATACTATAGATATTAATACCACAATGGCTAACTGCCAAGATGGTGATGTTAGATTAGTTGGAGGCAATACACAGTATGAAGGAAGAGTGGAAGTATGTATTAATCGTGTTTGGGGTACTATTTGTTCCAGACATTATTACTGGTGGTTTACTTACTATTACTGGGGAACACCAGATAGTAATGTGGTATGCAGACAACTTGGATATATGGATTTAGGTAGGTGTGCATGTGCTTCTGAGCTCCATATGTCACTGGAAATGATTTTGTTTTAAAATACTAGCTGATCATGTCATCGATAGATACTATAACTAATTGTCATATATAGCTACTACCAGTTAAATTATGTAAAGAGCTAACCAACACTATGACAATAATTTATTGATAGTGCATACTCCTTCATAGATTAGAGTATATATTGTTTACATTTAAAAAGTGTATATTTTTGAACATGGAAATAGTAGTCTATTGAACTTTAATATTTATGTATATACACTGTTATATACAAGTTTATATACCATGACATTCAAAAGAGTTAAGGAAGTCATGTGGAAGTTGCATTATTTCAGTTTATTAAGTAAACCATAGATACTTGTGTAGTGTTTTTTTGCTGTTATAGTTACTGTATAAAAGAGTATATACTTTCAAACCTTTGCTATGCTTGTTATTATAATTTTACTCATAGCAATTACAACTAGGAATCTATTAGGACTTTAGTAATTAATAGTGACATTGTTAGGTAAACGACCAATCAGAGAAAGATGCAATAGGAGATTTCATTGATGTGATTTTCCAACATATTTACCTTATTTTCATGATTTGGAAATTTATTCTGTGATCGTTAACACACACAAACAATTAGAGAGTCTTTATATACTTCACATAAGAGTAACTTCAAACTATTAGTATGATCTCTTTTTATTTTATTTTTTAGGTGCAAGTACTTACACAAATGCTAATAAATTTGGACAAGGGACAGGTCCAATTCTGTTGTCTAGTGTAGGATGTTCTGGACAGGAATCAAATTTCCTTGACTGTCCTTATCAACCATTTCCTTATTCTTCATGTACACATTATTATGATGTTGGAGTGAAATGTGAAGGTGAGATAGACTATCGTAGCAATTATCAAGTATTACTGATATCATTTAAATGATTATTTTTTTGCCTGACATGCACAAGCAGTCCTTAGATTATTTTGAACCACATGTTTTGTATGTATGTTTGTTTTCATTATTTTATTGTATTGTTGTATAAGAAGTGACCCTTGGTGCACATAATAACAACGAATATTATTAATTTTACTATGAGCACTTTGAATTTTGCATTCCTGATTGAAGCTTCAGAGTTCTTCTACTTAGGAAAATATCTTTGAGCAGTTTCATAGCATCTGCCAATTAATTCTCCAGTCTTCAAAGTTAATAATAATACAATCCATTACAAAATTGACAGTACCATCGGAATAATCTAAGGCATTTTGTACACTTTCATCCTTGCTGTACTAATTGATTACTACATGACATATATTTCATTCTATACTCAATTGTATATAATTAGTTCCCTGTGAGAATGGAACTGTTAGACTTAATGGAGGAGGATCATATTATGGCAGAGTAGAAGTATGTGTAAACAATATTTGGGGAACAATATGCAGTGACTTTTGGGACTATGAAGATGCCAGTGTTATTTGTGGTCAACTTGGACACTCCCAATATGGTAAATATGACTGCCATGCTTTCTCTTGTATTTATCATATATTTATTGTAGGTGCCATACCTGCTTCAGGTTATTACACTGACTATGTGTGGCCTTTTGGTATCATTGATTTGAACTGTACTGGAAATGAGAGTAGTATATGGAACTGTCCATACAATGGAACATCTGACTTTTACACTTGTCCTTCAAGTCACGATGCCTCTGTGATATGTCAAGGTAATCATCGTTGATTAAAGTGGAGTTTAATTTATTATTATATATAGCAAACAATACTGAACCTGTTAGTTGTAAGACAGGAGATATTCGTTTGGTCGGTGGGACAAAAGAGTATGAAGGAAGACTTGAAGTATGTATTAATGAAGTCTGGGGTACAGTGTGTAGTAGAAGCTGGGGTAGTACTGACACAAAAGTAGCCTGTAGACAACTTGGACATCATGAAATAGGTTTGTTGTTAATACATGATACATTAGTAGTTATATATTTTATTAATAGGTGGAGTCACATATGGCAGTAGTACCTATGGACAAGGAAGTGGTCCAATAATGTTTGGTTACATGTACTGTAATGGAAATGAAGACTCTTTATTTGATTGTAGTAGGAGTGTGTTCAGTGTTACTTATTACTGTTCTAGTCATTACTATGACTTAGGATTAAAATGTGAACGTAAGATGTCTTTACTTATATCCTCATGGAGAGTACATCTTATTTTTTTCTCTAGCTTTTTGTGATGATGGTACTGTTCGGTTACAAGGTGGTACTCAAAGTCAAGGTCGTGTTGAAGTGTGCTTTAATGAAACATGGGGTACTGTTTGTAGTGACTTCTGGAACAATTCAGATGCTAGTGTTGTCTGTAGACAACTTGGATACTCTCCCTATGGTATGTTTGATGTGGAACATCTGTCATCACTCTCTGATACATCTTAAATTATAGTCAAGATTATTAATGAGTAAATGAAATATTTTGCACAAACATAGAACATTATTCCCCATAGAATTTGTTTGTAGTATTATTTTCCTCATTAACAATGTTATACATTAAGTGCTACAAATTTATGGATTAATATAGACAGCACACTTATATACATAACAATAAAAAATGTAAGATAGCACAAACATTAAAAAGGTGAGCTATGAAATCACTGCTTATGAATCTATGCGTAATGCCTATCTAATGAAACTGTATGTTTGATATTATTTTATCACTCTTAGGAGCTATTGCTGTATCTGGTTACTACACTGATTATATCTGGTCTTTCCATATTATTGATCTGAACTGTACTGGAGAAGAAGATATTATATGGAACTGTTCATATAATGGACTGTTGGACTACAAATGTCTGGCCAGTCATGATGCTTCACTACAATGTCAAGGTAACTGTGTCTAGAATTGTGAGATTTATTATTAATTTACACTAGATAATATATTATAATATATTTGTACATAACACATTACTGATAATGAAAGCTAAAACGTTGTATTCACAAACATTAATAAATATTCTAGCATCACCAATTTTATATTCTTGGTTAAATTTCCAAGAATAATCCTAAACTTCAATGGTTTATATCAAACAGAATATATAATAATTTGTCATATTCTAATAACCATTCTCAACCTTTCTTTTTGATTATTATTGATATAAAAATACTCATTTGGACAATAGATTTGATGACCTCACTTTCAAGTATATGATTCTTGTGCTGATTTTGTCATAGATCTATATAATTAGATTTTAAATACTGACTGATCAATGAAAAATTAAATAAACTATGACTTAATTTTTCGGTTAATTATTACAATAGAATTGATATCAATGACTAGCTGCTGTTATAGGTGTTTTTTAGCCTTGTTAATAAAGAAAGTAGAACTTCTATGCTATTGCTTCCTTTTGATTAATGAAGTGTGTTAAATGTTGATTCCATAATAGTCAATTATAGTTAATATACTCACAAGTTCAATCAATAAATGATGTGAAAGTGGTTTTCACAATTGACATGAACAATATAGAAATGGCATTAACTCAAGACAAATATAAAAAACAATGTCCAGACACCTACACTGTAATTATACCATTTGGTAAACATTGATAGCATCCAAATATTTTATGTAACAGCATATTGCTTTGTATGTCGTAGCCATATTGATATTTTAAAAATTGGGTAGACAATATTTTAAAAAATTAATGGCTTAATATATTATTGAGCTATTAAAAGTGTCATCAATGACCAACCTATGTCATTGTGTTGTCCAGCTTTGTTCTCAGAAAAAACTGAATTTCTGCGTTATCACTTAATATAAATATGTTAAATCATAAATGAGTTTTCCAATTAGTAATTTTGAAAGTTGTTGGAAATTAAGCATAATTATTTATTAAAAAATTTAATGTGTTACCAGATACCAGTATTATTATGGCTGACTGTGAAGATGGTGATGTCAAATTAGTTGGAGGTAATACACAGTATGAAGGAAGAGTCGAAGTGTGTATTAATCAAGTATGGGGTACTGTGTGTAGCTCTGGATACTACTACTACTGGTGGTTATGGTATTATAATTATAATAGCAATGTTATATGCAGACAACTTGGACACATGGAATTAGGTATAATTATTTTGTTAATGTATTTATAATTATATACTATTGTATAACAGGCTCAGTTACTTATACAACTGCTACTCAGTTTGGACAAGGAACAGGTCCAATACTAATGTCTGTAGTACAATGTTCTGGACAGGAATCTAACCTCATTGACTGTTCTTATAGTCCTTTTCCTTATTCAACTTGTTCTCATTATTATGATGTTGGAGTGAAATGTGAAGGTAAGCTCTACTACAGTGGTAACTGAATGATTTTGTTGACTTTAGCTCCCTGTGAAAATGGTACAGTACGTCTATATAGTGAGTCTGGTAGTTACTTTAGGAGATATGGTCGAGTACAAGTTTGTGTTAACAATGTCTGGGGTACTGTATGTGATGACTTCTGGGATGACAAAGATGCCAGTGTTGTCTGTAGAATGTTAGGATACTCACCTCATGGTATGTACTGAATATCTGTTGATGTGTTTACTTGATGTTAAATTTTCAGGAGCATCTGCTCAGACTAATGCATATACTGAAGGAACTTGGTATATTCATATCAATGATTTGAACTGTACTGGAGAGGAAGACTCTATTTGGGATTGTCCACAAAATGAATTAAGTGGTTATTCTTGTAATCACTATCAAGATGCTTCAGTAATATGTCAATGTAAGTGTATGACCATACTTTAAATGGATGTCACATGAATTTGCTATTAGTGTTGAATAAAACTGCTGCTCTACCTTATAAAAAACAAACCAGCCATTTATGCTTTTAGGTTCAATATATTTTATAGAATTGACACTCCCATGCAAAGTATATGGATTATGAAGCTCATTTTTATAATATCTTACAATGGAGGAAGGAATGGGTTATACATCCAATATCAAACAAAAACAGCTTTTGTGAATGACTATGTAAGGAACATGTAATTTTGTCATAGTAAGGCAATCATATTCATAATTCACAAATGTACATAAGCTTCCAAATATAGTCACATGCAGACTACTGTGATTGTATAATGTTACAATGCTTTTGAATAGCAGTTGTGTCTACACCTTCCTCCTTTGAAAGGCTATAGGCTCCTCTGTATATGTGTGTATTTTTTATATACATACTACACAGCCCAAATCAATTCCATTACTAGGTATTGCTTAGCATGCAAAGCATACCAGCAGAAAAATTGAGTATCTTCATTTGGTAAAACAATTTTGTGCTTGGATTATTTTAATTTTAGTGGCTCATCTATCATTTTCTAACTGTACTACTGGTGAGATCAGACTAACAGAAGGAACAACACAATATGAAGGAAGAGTAGAAGTATGTATAAATGGAGTATGGGGAACAGTCTGTGACAGTGGTTGGGATACTACAGAGGCTTATGCTGTCTGTCATCAGTTAGGATATCAAGGTAGAATAAACCAGATCCTATGTCTTAAATAGCATTGACTTGTTATTTAGGTGCTGGCTATTTTGTGAACTCTCATTTTGGTATTAGCACTTATCCTATTCTTATCTACTATACTTCATGTTCATATTATCAGAACAATCTGTTTGACTGTGAAATAAATCAGTTCCCATATTCCTATTCTCAATGTAACAATTATCAAGAAGCTGGAGTTAAATGTGAATGTAAGTTTTTCAATGCCATTTATTGATGACATTATGGTTGTTTCTAATCCAGCTTTTTGTACTGATGGTGAGATTAGTCTATATTCTGGTGTCTCTAGTCGTCATGGTAATGTACGTGTCTGTGTCAATGGTACTTGGAGTAAAATCTGTGGATACAGCAATTCTGTAGTCGATGACAATCTTGCTAGTGTTATATGTTCTGAACTAGGATATTCACCATATGGTAAATTGATAATATAAGTGTATTGCTTTAATAGTACCATTTATTTTTGATAGGTGCTAAAAGCTCTTATAATGTTTGGTATGACTCTATCTATCCCTTTAAAATTATCAATGTTCAATGTCATGGAAATGAAACAAGCTTTACAAGCTGTCAATATGAGATATCATCATCATATTCATCCTGTTACTATTACTATTATTACTATTATGGTGCTGTTGCAGTATTTTGCCAAAAGAGTAATTATGCATTTTTGTGATATTGGAAATTACCATTTCATTTGTAGCTACCATTGAAGCTCCAGTTAATTGTACTGAAGGAGAGATTAGACTCTATGGTGGCTCAAAACCAAATGAGGGAATACTTCATATATGTACTAATGGAGCTTGGGGTACTGTGTGTTTAAATTCTTACTGGAGTAGTAATGAAGGTGGTGTAGCTTGTCATGAACTTGGTTATGCTGCATATGGTATGTTTAATCAATACATTGTTTACAAAGTGGTTTCATTTTAATTATAATAATGTTTTATATAATGTTTTTTTATATCCACAGATAATAGCTATAAGACAGGCAATACGGATGGAAGATATCCCTTCATTTATACTAGATTTAATTGTTCTAACAGTGAAGTGAAATTGAGATCATGTAGCTCATCATTAGCCTCTAATATTCAATACTGCTCTAACAACAAAGTTGTGGAAGTTATATGCGCAGGTTATCAAATATAATTATAATTGGTGTTCAATGATATATTATAACAGAACCTTGCAAATCAGGAGACACTCGTCTTTATGGTGGTAGATTTTATTATGGTTCAGTACAGGTCTGCATTGGAGGAGTATGGGGGTCGATTTGTAGGGACAGCTATTGGGATAACAATGATGCTAGTGTGGTTTGTAAACAGTTAGGATTCTCAAAGTATGGTATGTGATTGTTTGTATCAATTTAGTTGGTATTAGACAGGTAGTAGCACTGTCTATAGACATTGTGCGGTTACGTCAAGGCATGTCACGGTAAACTTAGCAACTGTTTCTACATAGCCATATTGAGTGTCAAGGCAAGTTGTGTACGTGTATGGCATAGGAGGCTGAAGGGGGGGCTGGAGGGGCTAGAGCCCCCCAATATTTAGAAAGGGGGGGTTCAGCCCCCCCTCCCAATTTCTTTTGCTTGCTACTTAGCCCACAAAAAGATCTAAGTTAATCTTATAGGTGTTGATGAAACTGTTAAACATTTTGAAATATTTACAAGCCACAATGACAGGAAAACAGCTTAACAATTGTCTGGTCATTCTTGTACACAAATGGATAACTGATGAGTGTAATTTTGTTGAATAGGTAAGGAGTTTGTTATGGTAAATGATAAACAAAGGAAATACTTTGGTACATTTTAAACTAATGTTGATAATACTGATTGTGATTATGTCAAGCTTAGTTTCTGCATTATGGGTACATTTGTGTCTGCATTTCATCACATAGTTATGTTGTGAGCCCTCCCCAAAAAATAAGTGCCTCATCCACCTATCTATGGTTTTGAGTGTCAGCTGTCATGGCTAAGCAAATTACATCGTCAAGTTACTATTACAGCTTAGAAGAGTCTGCTAAATTTCGTTATAAAGAGAAGTTAGCTTTGCTTGGAGGGATTACAGACCCCTATATCACAATGGAACTCAGGCTGGATCAAGACTCTGAGAGTTTAGATTGACAGAACTGGCCAGAAGTCAGGTATCTTGACATTTTCAACTATTTGATAACCACTCCTAGCCCTTATACTATGCAAGAACTTAGAGCTTATAAAAGCTTAGAATTCGAAGGGTACAAACATTTTGTTGATGGTTGGGTCTCTAACATCAAAGTTTCTGCTATTCCATCATCTAGTGACAAGCTCTTGGTCACAGCAAAGATCAAGCTCTATCAGTGCCTCCTGTTAAGGTATGGGTTGCTGCTAAAATGGATGGTATGGTGATATGTGCGCACTGTGACTGCATGACAGGCCTATGTGAAGCTTGTTCACGCATAGCTGCAATTCTTTTTACACTTGATGCTAATGTTCAAGCAAGAAAATGTCTGACATGCAACTCAATGCCTTGTTCTTGCCTGCCCCCCCCCTCATTCAAGAGTGTTCTGTTTGCACCCATCTCAAATATTACCTTTACAGACTTATTGTGAAGTCTATTAAATTATTAACATAAATAAATTGTTAACATAATAGTATTATTATTCTTTCTAAATTCCATTGGCATTGTCTGGTCAGGTCACTTTACCGAAAGCTTCAACCTCTCATACATTACATCAATCCATTTTTGGAAATAACAGGAAACAGTACTTGCATGGAGATGAAAAAGCGATGAGGAGCTCATTGTTTACATTAAAATGTAGTTTCATCAATACCATTATTAATTGCTTAAATGGTGGGATGGCAGACCAGGAAGTAGGTATATAGGGGGAACAAATTTATAAACTGCATTAAGTATTTCCATGGATGGCGGCAATCCAGTGAAATAATAGACTTTTTGGGTCATCCATGAAGTTGTCTTGCCTGAGGCTCTGGATTTCAGACTTGAGCCTAAGATTTTCTTCTCATAAAGTAGCACAATCCAATTCTAATTTATAATACTTTCCATGGTCATATCTGTCAGTACAGAAGTGGTAGTTTGTTCACAAGAGTGAGGGGAGAGTAAGTTTCTGGTACACTAGCATTACCAAGTTCAGTAGTGAATTATCAAACGAGACATTGCTTAATGATATATAACAAGCTATTGACAGGTTCCTCTTCACGCTGTGCTAGTAAACGTCTTCTTTTAGATACAATTGTATGCTCATATCTTGCCAACTGACGTTCAGCTTTCCTCTTAGCAGGACTCTTTATATGGTCAAACAAAGAGGGTACGTAGGCAGGAGACGTTGGATCATCACTCTTGCGCCCACCAACAAAATGACAACTACATACCCAGGTGTATTCCATGGGCTGCCAGTTTTTCCTATTTATAGCTGCAACCTAGAGATTTATCCTTTCAATATCAGCCTGAAAACGATAGAAATGAAGCCCACAGCTCTTATAAAATCGATTGGAGCATCCTACAGCGCAGCAGCACTTGCCACCTTGACACTCAAAATAGCCACTCGTAATCCCCACCCACTGACCTGACGTCATCTGCACAAGGTCTATTTAGGAATGGCATAATGTTCTTTCTTATTATTATTGTGTTGCTCCATGATAACTATAACACATTTAGCATTATTTTTATACAGCAACTAATGATTTTACATTAGCTATTGGTTTTTTGAAGTCTTATTTTGAGTGCTTTAACAAATATTGTCAGTAATTTTATAGAGCTTAGAGTTAGCCACTCTTAGTTATAGTGACATCATTTTCTTCATTTTAAATTATTGTAATTATAATTATTCATTAAAAATGGAGGACATGAAAACAATCGTGGCCATTAAGGCAGTAAGTATTCTATTCTACTGTGAAGCCTCTTTTAAGTAGTTTCTTCTTTAGTAATAATTATTCCTGGTTTAAGGACAATTTTTTAATTCTACTGCATATGCTACAATGAACTTTATGCCATTGATATTGTGGCTACTATGAATGGATATTTATGCTGCCATTCATACTTTTGCTTGTTAGAGATGTTTTACTGTTATCATAAAAGCTATAGTTTTTTAAAATTTTGTTTATTTGACCCAACTTTAGGTTCTCTTGCAATTCAATCAACTTATTATAATAATTATTATGATCCTACATTTTTTACTGGCCTAAATTGTAATGGGTCTGAGGATCACTTGTTTAACTGTGCTATTAATTCCAATGTTCCAGCTTGTTCTTCTACTGGGAATGATGCTAATGTCATATGTCCTGGTTAGTAATGACTATATCTATATATATGTACATTATATATTAAATTTAGTTCATGGATCTACATATTCTAACTGTACTGATGGACAAGTCAGACTATTTGGAGGCTCCACAGATTATGAAGGCACTGTAGAGATTTGTATCAACAATGCTTGGGGTACTATATCTGACTATGGATGGGGATATGAAGAAGCTCAGACTGTTTGTAATACTTTGGGATACACAGCCCCAGGTATGAACACATGAGTGTATGAAAAACATGAACATCAATTTTATTATATAGGCGCTAAATATTTTTATAATGCTTACTTTGGTGAAGGAACTGGACCAATTCTTCTCTATTATGTACATTGTTCAGTGCCAACATTTTCACTTCTAAACTGCAATCTTAATACTTACTATTATTATAAATATTATTATTTTAATAATCACTATGATGATGTTGGAGTAAGATGTCAACGTAAGTTAAAAGATATTTTTAAATATACCAAGTACTATGTTATTGATTTCAGCATTTTGTCAACATGGTGATATCAGATTAGAAGGCAGTACTAATCCACTGATAGGACGAGTTGAAGTATGTGTCAATAAGACATGGGGTACTATATGTGATGATTACTGGGATAACAATGATGCCAGTGTAGTATGTAGACAACTTGGATTTCCAGGAGAAGGTTAGTATTGTCTGTTTCTACATAATTATCATAATTTAATAATTAGGTGCATTTGCTCGTACTGGTTCTTATACTGAGAGTGCTAAATCATTTCATATCATTGATCTGAACTGTAATGGAACTGAAGATAATATATTTAACTGTTCTTATAACAACATTCCACAACACAGTTGTGATTATTATGAAGATGCTTATGTTCAGTGTCCAGGTAAATAGTAATATTTATCAAAATATTATTATTGTAGAGATATTCTATTAATACAGCTCCAAACACAACTGATAATTGTACTAATGGTGAGATCAAATTAGTGGGTGGAGACACAGAGTATGAGGGTAGAGTTGAAGTATGTTATAGTGGTGCATGGGGATCTATATGTCCTAGTTCATGGGACAGTAATGATGCTAAAGTTGTGTGCAGACAACTAGGATATATTACTATTGGTTAGTATATATATAATGATTTTCTTGATTTTAAAGTAATTATGTTTTGTAGGAGCAGCTCCAGTTACTACATTTGGAAAGGGAGTTGGACCAGTTCATTTCTCTCATTTCTACTGTTCTGGTAGTGAGAACAATCTACTAAATTGTACTTATTACACTTATTTATGGTGTTATTATTCATATCATGCTGGTGTTAAATGTGAAGGTAATAGTAATACTCTATTGTGAAGTACCTTTTAATGCATAAATTATCTCAGCTCCCTGTACACATGGAGATGTTCGTTTAAAAGGTGACAGCAGATACAATGACTTTGGTCGAGTTGAGGTTTGTATTAATGGTACATGGGGTACTATTTGTGATGATAACTGGGATAATACTGATGCCAGTGTGATCTGTAAACAACTGGAATACTCTCCATATGGTAAATTATTATATTTCCAATATCTCATATTAACTATATACATTATTATTTTATTATTACAACAACATTGTAGGAGCCATTGCCAAGACATCATTTTATACAGAGACTATTCTTCCACACATTATGTTCAATATGAGTTGTACTGGAGATGAAGATACATTGTTTGATTGTGTGTATAGTGAAGTAGTTAGTATTGGAACAAACTGTTATAGTTATGAGGATGCTAGTGTTATTTGTCAAGGTTGATAGTATAAACTATATTTTTTGTCAAAATCCACTTTTTTCTCATTACAGACGTGAATGTAACCCACTCAAATTGTACTGACTATGATGTTCAACTAGTAGATGGACCCAGTCTTAATGAAGGAATACTTCTAATATGTATCAATGAAGTCTGGGGAACACTTTGTAATAGTGGCATTGACTATAATGATGCTGGAGTGATATGTCTTGAACTGGGATATCAAAGAGGTTTTGTGCATGGACATTTTAATTTCATAATATTTTTATTAATTATTATTTAATATTTTTATTATTTATTTATTTATAATTAGGAGGTTCAGCCTACACTGGTCAGTTCCCTAAAGCTGCTAATGACATACTACTGGTTACTAGTATTAGTTGTTCTAACACAGCTACTACTCTGTCTGAGTGTACCTTTAGTCATTTCACTAAGACCTCTACTTGTGATGCTAAATGTATTGCTGGTATCAAATGTGATAGTAAGTTAACTGCGGATACAATGTTGCACTCAGAACTGTTCAATAAGCAGCTTCTTTCCCCCACAAATCTGTCATATCTACAGCATTTTTCAAAAAAAATTACATAACATTCATTCTGTTTTTGACAGATTGTACAGATGGAGACATACAGATCATTCCTTATGACAGTTACAACAAACAAATGGGTCGTATTGAAGTGTGTGTTAATGAAACATGGGGTACTGTTTGTAGTGACTTCTTTGATGATAATGATGCCAAAGTTGCATGTAGGCAACTTGGATATTCTCACTTAGGTATGTAAAACAAGTGTGTTATTTTATACTAGTATCTAATGTTATAATAGGGTCTATATCAATGGGTAACATTAAGACAGAATATGTTCTTCCACATCACTTTATTGATGTTAATTGTACTGGAAATGAATTAAGACTCTCTGATTGTCCTCATAATGGACTGACTCATTACACATGCTATTCATGGCGTGATGCAGCAATAGCTTGTTTTAATGGTAATGTTGTACTATCTTTGTTAAATTTGTGATGTATTACAGACTATGAAGTTGAATATGCTAACTGTACTAATGGTGAAATGAGACTGTCTGGTGGATCATCTTCAATGAATGGACGAACAGAGATATGTTATAATAATGTGTGGTTTGGAATATGTGATGATAATTACTACTACTTCTACAATAATCTAAACATAATTTGTGGAGTCTTAGGATACTCAAATCAAGGTATCAATTACAATGCTATTTTTATTTTTTCAATCATAAAATTATTGTAGATACTAATGGATATTCCAGTTCATTTTTGGACTTACCTACTCTACCATTGATACCATATAAGTTCTCATGTAGTGGTACTGAACAGTCTCTATTAGATTGTTACAAGTATCCTATTAACTGTTATAGTTTTAATTCTTACTACTCTTATAACTATGGAGGAGTGACATGTCAAGGTATTTAAACTTGCACTTATTTTATTTATGATATCATATAGTTAAATGTAAACATGGTGATATACGTCTTGCTGGTACAAGTTATAGTACAATAGGTAGAGTAGAGTTGTGTCTTAATGGAACTTGGGGTACTATCTGTAGTAACAGTTTTGATGATAAAGATGCCAGTGTTGTATGTAGACAGTTAGGATACTCTCCTTATGGTTAGTTTTGTAGATAAAAGATTGCTTTAAATAATACATTTGTAGGTGCAATTTCACTGAATAATAATTGCTACTACTACAACTGCTACTACTATGACTATTACCGTTCTACGTATATACATGGATTGAACTGTACTGGTGTGGAAAATAACATATTAGACTGTCCTTATGATGATAGCTACCATTACTGCAGCGGATATCGAGATGCAGCAGTTATATGTCAATGTAAATATAGTAAAATCACATTATAGCTATTATATCTATTAATTCATTTAATTAGATACCAATTATACTGTGGACACATCTTGTAACAATGGTGATGTACGTTTAGTTGGTGCTATCAATGAACTAGAAGGTCGTGTGGAGATATGTTATAATAAGATCTGGGGATCTGTATGTCATAATTCCTGGAGTACTTATGATGCTAATGTTGTATGTAAACAACTTGGACATCAACCTACAGGTAGATATTTGAATCAATCATTCTAACGTATTTTGTATGTTTTGTATTAAAGGTGCAACAGCATTACTAGATAGTTATTTTGGTCATGATCAGTCACCTCACATTCTTACTAATGTTGGATGTTCCTCATATGGGAGTTATAACTCTCTCTTACAATGTTCTTATAATCTTGCATCTGCTGTTATCAATTGTGGAGATGGTGCTATAGCTAGTGTAGTTTGTGTTGGTAATACACTGTGTATTTTAAGATTTCATTTATTATTCAATCACATACAGGGTCTTGTACGGATGGTACTGTGAGATTGAGTGGCTCTACTATGAAAAATGCTGGCCGAATTGAAATTTGTATAGAGACAACATGGACTACACTTTGTGATCAGAGCTGGGACTTCAAAGATGCTCAAGTTGTCTGTAAAGAATTAGGATATTCTCCTTATGGTATAAAAACAAAAGTTTATCCACACTGCAATGTTAATATTTTGTACAGGTGCTGTTCCAACATATAAATGTTATACTGAAGGTCAACTATCATTTGGTATCACTGATATTAATTGTACTGGTTCTGAAGAACATCTTATCAACTGTTCACATAGCAATGCTGTATTATATAATTGTAACTCTCATGATGATGCTGGTGTTATATGTCAAGGTATATATTAGTTAGATGTAAATGATGACATTTAACACATTTAGTGTTTGCTGAGCAAGCCAATTGTACTAATGGTGAAGTCAAACTTGTTGGTGGTAATGGTCCTCATGAAGGAAGAGTTGAAGTCTGTGTAAATGAGGTTTGGGGGACAGTTTGTTCTGACAGTTGGAGTACTGCTGACGCCAATGTTGTCTGTCGACAATTAGGATATTTACAAATAGGTTTAGTATTAGAACATTAACAATAATTCACATCTAATTTAGGAGGAAGAGTCAGATATTTTGGTTCAGGAACTGGTCCTATTCTCTTATCTAATCTTTATTGTACTGGAATGGAGTCATCTTTGTTAGAATGTAATCAACAATCTTGTGGCATTACCAGCTGTACACATAGTAATGATGCTGGAGTTATATGTGAACGTAAGAACTCTTCATAGTCTATTTGTTCTCATTATTTTACCTATAGCATATTGTACTAATGGTGACATCAGACTAGGAGATAGGGCAATGTTGAGAGGACGAGTAGAGGTTTGTATTAATGGTACATGGGGTACAATCTGTGATCATCATTGGACACAACAAGAAGCTAGTGTAGTCTGTTCACATTTGGGATATTCACCATATGGTATCTGATACAGAACACATGTATCAGTATTTATGTAAATATCAAATATTTAGGTTCAATGGCAACTACTAACCTGTTTCTAAATAATGAATGGCCTATTGGTTTGTTTAAGTTAAAATGTTCTGGTAATGAGACTAAAATTTGGGACTGTTTATATAAAATATCTGATGAAAGACAGAATTGTGGACAGGACAATGATGCTTCTGTATTTTGCATGTGTAAGTTTGTATAAATTCCAAACAATTTTTCTATTTATTTCCAAATTTTATTTATTAGCTAACACAACTGTGTATAGTAGTTGTTCTAATGGTGATGTTAGACTTGTTGGAGGTAGCACAGATAATGAAGGCAATGTACAGATATGTTACAACAATGCCTGGGGCTCAATATGTGATGACTCCTGGGGAAGGGCTGATTCTAATGTAGTCTGTCGTCAGCATGGATTTCAACCTTATGGTACCAAAACTTAAGATATTCATGGCTATATAGAATTTTTAATAGGATCTGAGTTTTATCAGAATAATTACTTTGGAGTTATAAGTAATCCTACATTTCTTTATGGAACTTTTTCTTGTCTTGGGTCTGAACAATCATTATTGATTTGTCCAAGGTTTTCTTCTAGTAGTTTGTTGAACTGTGGAAACAATGAAATAGCTGGTGTTCATTGTTTAGGTAACTTGAAATTAAAATAAATAATGAAATTATTCTTTTTATATCTTAAATGAAGTTTACATTGTATAAAATATTGTTTCACAGGTGTCTGTAGTGATGGTAAAGTACGTCTTCAAGGTACTAACAAAGTACTTATTGGTAGAGTTGAGGTGTGTGTCAATGGTACATGGACTACTGTATGTAATGAACATTGGGATGATAATGATGCTAGAGTCATCTGTCAACAGCTGGGCCACTCTCAATATGGTAACACTACTCTATATTAACTATGACTACAATGTTGTTAGGAGCATTAGCTGCTTATGGTTCCCTTATCACTGATAAATATCCTACTCGAGTGTATGGAGTAAATTGTACTGGCAATGAAAGTGCTCTGTTTAAATGTCCTATCCACCTCTCTCCTCAAAATTTAATTTATTCTCACTGTACCAATAATAATGCCGGAGTGGTATGTCAAGGTGTGTGGAAATCTCCATTTCATTGCTCAAGATTTGTCTTATTTCAGGTTCAAATACTTCATATGTTAACTGCACTAATGGTGAAGCTAGATTAATAGGAGGTCAGTCTTTAAACCAAGGGAATGTTGAAGTTTGTGTACATGGAACATGGGGTAGTGTCTGCGATGATAGCTGGGGAATACAAGACAGCAATGTAGTCTGTAAACAGCTTGGATATCAACCATTTGGTATGTCTAACTAAGCAAACTAATCAAACAACAACTACTTTTAAATAGGTTCCTCATCAAAGTATGGATCATTATATGGTCCAGGTAGCCTTATAATGTTAGCTGACTTGGACTGTACTGGCTCTGAAGAGACTTTATTAGACTGTAAAAGAAACACATATGGAGTTTTACATTGTCATAGCTATGAAATAGCTGGAGTAGAATGTGAAGGTACTTGATTTTAAGCAATATTCTATAGTTCACTTTAACACAGCATCTTGTACTAATGGTGATATCAGACTAGGAGATGGTGCAGTGTTGAGTGGAAGAGTAGAGGTTTGTATTAATGGTACATGGGGTACAATCTGTGATCATCATTGGACACAACAAGAAGCTAGTGTAGTCTGTTCACATCTGGGATACTCGCCATATGGTATAATATATAGTTCATGTATACATTATAATTTTAATTTCTCTTTAGGTTCAATGGCAACAGGAAATTTATTCTATAACTATGAGTGGTCTATTGGTCTGTATGAACTTAGATGTTCTGGTAATGAGAGTAACATTTGGGAGTGTGTGTATAACACATCTTATGGAGGACAAAGCTGTGGCCGTTATGACGATGCTTCTGTATTTTGCATGCGTGAGTTCACCTATGTTATTTTATAAATTTTTTTAAACTAAATTTTATTTCCTTTTTATTAGCTAACACAACTGTGTATAGTAGTTGTTCTAATGGTGATGTTAGACTTGTTGGAGGTAGCACAGTCAATGAAGGGAATGTACAGATATGTTACTACAATGCCTGGGGCTCAATATGTGATGATTATTGGGGACGTTCTGATTCTAATGTGATCTGTCGACAGCTTGGATTCCGATCATATGGTATATATTTGTATACTGGAATGTTTATACTCTTCATTAAATGAAGGATCTCAGTATTACGGTTATAATCACTTTGGAGTTTCAAACAGTCCTCCATATTTGTATGGATTATTCTATTGTTCTGGTTCTGAACAGTCATTATTGTCATGTTCAAGATCTTCTTATATTAGTTTGTTATACTGTGGAAACAATGAAATAGCTGGTGTTCGTTGTGTAGGTAAGTGATCAATAGATTCTGTTCAAATACATATTTGTTCTTCTGATGGCATATACTAATAATCTTCTAATGCATATATGTACTAATTCATACAGGTGTCTGTACTGATGGCAACATACGTCTTCAAGGCAGTTCTAATGTACTTGTTGGTAGAGTTGAGGTGTGTGTCAATCAAACTTGGGTGACTGTATGTGATAAACATTGGGATGATAATGATGCTAAAGTCATATGTCAACAACTGGGTCACTCTCCTTATGGTAACATTACTCTTATAGTAACTGTAACTACAATGTTTTAGGAGCATTAGCTGCTTATGGTTCCCTTATCACTGATAAATATCCTACTCGAGTGTATGGAGTAAATTGTACTGGCAATGAACGTAGTCTGTTTAAATGTCCTATCCACCTCTCTCCTCAAAACTTAATTCATTCTAACTGTTCCAACAATAATGCTGGAGTCATATGTCAAGGTAAGTGGAAGTCTTTTGTTCATTGTACAAGATTTATCTTGTTTTAGCTTCAAATACTTCATATGTTAACTGCACTAATGGTGAAGCTAGATTAATAGGAGGTCAGTCTTTAAACCAAGGGAATGTTGAAGTTTGTGTACATGGAACATGGGGTAGTGTCTGCGATGATAGCTGGGGAATACAAGACAGCAATGTAGTCTGTAAACAGCTTGGATATCAACCATTTGGTATGTCTAACTAAGCAAACTAATCAAACGACAACTACTTTTAAATAGGTTCCTCATCAAAGTATGGATCATTATATGGTCCAGGTAGCCTTATAATGTTAGCTGACTTGGACTGTACTGGCTCTGAAGAGACTTTATTAGACTGTAATAGAAACACATATGGAGTTTTACATTGTCATAGCTATGAAATAGCTGGAGTAGAATGTGAAGGTACTTGATTTTAAGCAATATTCTATAGTTCACTTTAACACAGCATCTTGTACTAATGGTGATATCAGACTAGGAGATGGTGCAGTGTTGAGGGGAAGAGTAGAGGTTTGTATTAATGGTACATGGGGTACAATCTGTGATCATCATTGGACACAACAAGAAGCTAGTGTAGTCTGTTCTCATCTGGGATACTCACCATATGGTATAAGACATGTCAAATGTTTTGTAAAATTATAATTTTATTTAGGTTCAATGGCAGCTAAAAATATATTCCTCAACAATGAGTGGCCTATTGGTTTGTTTGAACTGAGATGTTCTGGTAATGAGACTAATATTTGGGACTGTACATATAACATAACTGATAGAGGACAATACTGTGGTCAACATAACGATGCTTCTGTTTTCTGCATGCGTAGGTTTATTGAAAAAAAACTTATTAACTGAATTTTTCATTTGTAGCTAACATAACTATGTATAGTAATTGTTCAAATGGTGATGTCAGACTTGTAGGAGGTAGTACAGACAATGAAGGCAATGTACATATATGTTACAACAATGCCTGGGGCTCAGTATGTGATGACTACTGGGGAATGACTGATTCTGATGTGGTCTGTCGTCAGCTTGGATATCAACTATATGGTAAAAGATATTTGTACAAAAATATATCCTTTTAATTTAAATTAGGGTCTCGTTACTATCAACGTAATTACTTTGGAGTTTCCAACAGTCCTCCATATTTATATGGAATATTTTCTTGTTCTGGCTCTGAACAATCTCTGATGAATTGTCCAACATCATCTTATAATAGTTTGTTAAACTGTGGACGCAATGAAATAGCTGGTGTTCATTGTCAAGGTAAGATACTGACTTATTTTAAATTTATTATAGTTTTGAAGTTGCATAAATTGAATTGCTAATAATTAGCTTAAAAAAAGAAATGGTATTTCAATTTTCATATAAGACACCCTTGCTATTACGAAAGTTTAAGGTGTTTAGAGGGATGTAAATGCCAAAATGCATAAGAACAACTAAGATAAAATAAATCCATTCAAACATCCTTATGCATCTAGCTGATGTTTTATCATTTTGATTAATACAAAGAGGAATATAAAGCACAACTACACAAACTGTTGCAAAGTGTAACACAATCACTGCTAAAATATTAAAAGATAATAAATCAGCAATAACTATATAGTTAACATTGTAGCTGTAATAACTATACCAAATATACTACACATAATTAAACATAAGTGACTTAATAAAGTGATTTTTATTGGTTATATTCTTTTATCTTTCTTACCAGCAAACCACTGTTTTAATTCTCCTTGTGGTAAACATGGTAAATGTCACAGTTTGAGTAAAGGATATGTGTGTGATTGTTCTAGTGGATATACTGGTACTAATTGTGATCAAGGTAAATTTATATGAAGCAATATATATTACGTTACATTATCAATTATAGTTGTGACAGTCTATATTTTACCAAAAATTACACAACAACCTACAAACACTTCAGGCAATCTCTACTCCACTGTTAACCTTACTTGTAGAGCTATTGGTAATCCTATTCCTACTATTTTGTGGTATAAAGATAATGTGTTAATTCCAAATGACAACAATGATCCTTCTGTATTGATGTTCTATGAACTGAAGTTGAAGGACAGAGGATTTTATCATTGTGAAGCTAGAAGTTTAATTAAAGGAAATATTGTCTCTGTAAATTCTTCACATGTAATACTAAACATAACAGGTATTAATAGAGATATGTGCTTTACTGTATTTAATTATCAATATAGATGTTGTTCAATATAAAGCTGTGATATATCTATCTGAAGAGACAACTGATAAAAATGTATCTATAATAATTCAAGATCTAATTGATCAGGTACTGTCCATCATCATTATGAGGAGCATAATAAATCTTTATTTCACTTGACAGAGTAACAATTTACTTTCTAATAACAGTATACCTAGCATTCAAAATTCCTATTTTTTACCCATAGAGCTTGCAAACAACATCAAGTAATCATATTATTAAATTGCATGACTTTATTTATATATATTTTATAGTTTTACTGCACAACATAATACTATTCCTATTGTTATTACTTTGGTAACAAAGAATAGAGCTACTGAACAACTCAGAGTTAGAGTACAACAACGATTGGTTACACTAAGTAAACAAATTAATATCAACATCTCATTAGTTGAAGTAAATAGATTTGGTATGTTAATCTATTTAATTTATTGATGTAAGTTATGTAATTTTTCATTTATCATCAAGATGGTTGTCCTGCTACCAATACTATTATACCATCATATTCTGGTAGACAAGATCTTAATATTACTATATTGTGGCCTGAAGCTAACATTGGAGTGGAAGTCATCAGGAGTTGTCCTTGTGGTAATAAGAGCTCCAAAGATGAAGGAATACTTGAAGCTACTAGATATTGTGGAGGAGACTTTATCAATGGAGCTATGTGGTCTGAAGCAAATATAGCAGCTTGTAATTTTAGTGACTTAACACGTGAAATATGTGACCTAATAAATGTTTGTGAACGTAACGTGCTTGAAAACAATGATTGTATACTACTTTTATTTTTAGCTACCAGTTGCAAAGAAAGTAGAACAACTGGAAAACCTTACCAGTAATAGCAACAGATTAGGTTCTACTGAAGTGATAGCAAGTGTGACTGTTCTAGTAACAGCTACACAAGATGTGTCAGGAAATCTTAGTGTAAGAGGTCCACTTTTTTGATTAAATATCTATTATTTTATTTACAGTTGTCTACTATTTTTTTGGAAGTGGTTGGTAACATCTTAGATGTCAATCAAGATGCTTTACAAACTAGTCAAGAGAAATCTAACACATCAGCTAAGTCAGTTAACTTTTAATACATTTGTAGATCAACATTGTTTCTTTACACAGAATGCTAGAGGCTATTGAGTCAGTTGTAGAGAGTATTCCAATCATAAATATTTCTGAACCCATTGTAATAACACAGAAATTATTTGCTGTATCTGTACAACAAGTGAATACTGAAGAATTCACACAATTTGGTCAAACATTCAGTGTAGATTTGAAAGGATTTTCTAATGAAAATGAAACTCTTAATTCCAATGATTTGGTATTTGAATCACCTAGTCAACAGTCAACTGCAGTTATCAATTTACCAAACAATTTACTGAGTGCACTTCCAAATATTACTAAAAATAATACTAGAATCACTCATTCAGTTTTTATTACTGACTCTTTATTCTTGAGGAGAAATAATTATAATTTAGAGGTTGGTAGTGTGATTATATCAGCTACTGTTGTAGGAACATATACAATAAGGGAACTGGATCCACCAGTAGATCTTAGATTCCAAGTCAATCCAGTAAGTTCATATTATTATAGTATGTGTTTAATATCTTACTTCGTATAGAATATTAATGGATCATCTCCACAATGTTCATTTTGGAATCAATCTTTAGACAGTAAATTGAGGTAGTTGTTGTTTTAAAATAACTGCTTCTATTAGATGGATATGGAGACTGGTCTAAGGAAGGATGTCATAACACTACTACTAATAAAACAGACGTTGTATGTGAATGTACTCATCTCACTAACTTTGCTATATTACTGGTAAATAGAAAGAATTAACATTTCTTTAAATATTATTATGATATATTATAGGATGTATCTCCAGCTATTGATGAACCAACTGAGCAAACTGGACTGACATTGTTCTTAAATTCTGTGACTTACATTGGTATCATTGTCTCTCTCTTTTGTCTAACTATTACTATTATCTCTTACCTTGCTAACAAGTATACTGTTTAATTTATACTCATTATTATTATGTTGTACATGTCCTGATAGGAAATTACGTAATTCTGATCATGGACAACTTCTTATTATATTGTGTTTCGCTTTAACTGGTCTCTACATTGCCTTCATCTTTGCTGTACACAGTCAATCTGTCCCTGGTCTTTGTGCTCTTACAGCTGCTGTGTTGCAATATTTTTTTCTTGTTACATTTATGGTCATGGCTGCTGAGGCTATCAACTTGTATATGAATTTAGTGATTGTTCTTGGGAAAAAAATTCATCATTTTGTTTTAAAAGCAACCATATTATCATGGAGTGAGTACTTATGTTATTGATATGATTAGCTATAGTCATTTCTTACTTGTAGTTACTCCATTATTCATTGTCTTGTTTTGTTTTGCTCCCAATTATAAAAATTACTTGAGTGATCATTTGTAAGTATACTTGTTATATTTGTATATAAATGTCTATATTTTATTTATAGTTGTCGTGCCTTTAATGAACCATATTATATTGGTATGATAGTTCCATTTCTGATCGTATATATATTCAATTGGGTGGTATTCGTTATCATTATTGTCTCTCTTCTACGAAAAAGTTTCCAGTCCAATATCAAATCAAAGAAAACTACTAATATACAATTTGTCCGTGAGCAAATTGTTATAGTTACAACATTGTCAATCTTGTTTGGTTTGGGATGGGGTATTGGACTGTTAGCCACTCAAGATATTCATACCAATAAGACAATACGAGATCTCTTTGCTGCATTGTTTGTGATCATTACTGCCTTTCATGGTCTATTCATCTTTATAATGCATTGTCTTCGTTCTAAGGAAGCAAGAAGTGTTTGGAAACGATGGTTCTTTAATGTTTCAGGCAAAGATTTTAATGAACTTACAACATCTATATTTTCCACTAAACGCAATAAATCTCTCTCTGAAAAAAAGATACCAGGTACTATGGGTTATTTAAAACACTCATGCTCATTTTACTGTATATTTATCTTGTATATTAGCACAAAATCTCAATGAAAGCAAAGGTATTATGCAAACTAGATAACTTACTTTTTTAATAATTTGTAAAATATTATAGACAATGAAAGTAGTCACTTTGGAATGAAGACAATATCTGAAAATACTGATCTTAAAACTTCAGTAGTGGTAGAAGAAAACTTTTATGTTGAGTCTACAGAGTATATAATACAAGGTACTATGTCTTAATTTTGAAGTATGTATATTTTTTCTAAAATACTTAACAGCACAAAGCAATGATGAAAACAAAGGTACATATTGTCCAGTATCTCATTTTTTGATATGTTTACAGACAATAAAAGTACTGATTTTGAAATGTCTGTAGAAGTTGATCAACAAGTTAATGAAGAATCTTTAGGAAATACAATTGAAAGTAATTTGCTTTTTTCAAAATACACATACACATTTTTCACTACAAAGCACAATAACAGTTACCCATGCTGTATACAGTAAATGCTAATAGGATAAATTTATTATTGTAATATATGTAGATGATGAAAACACTAGTCTTAAAACTTCTGTAGTGGTAGAAGAAAACTTTTATGTTCAGTCCACAGAGTATATAACACAAGGTATTATAGCATAATTTTCAAAATATGCACCCTTATATTTTAAAAATATGACAGCACAAACCAATGGTGAAAACAAAGCCACATTTGTCTTGTATCTTAATTCTTGATATGTTTATAGACAATGAAAATACTGAATTTGAAACTTCTGCAGAGGTTGATCAACATGTTAATGAAGAATCTTCTGAGAATATAATACAAGGTATTTTGTCTTATCAAAGAACAAATATACACATTTTTTGCTACAAAGTACATTAACACTTACCCATTCTTGTACATGGTATATGTCAATAAAATAAATTTATTGCTGCAATACATGTAGACAATGAAAGTACTAGTCTTGAAACTTCAGTAGTGGTTTATCAACAAGTTAATGAAGAATATTCAGAGAATACAGTACAGGGTATTGTTTATATTTAAGTATACACATACACATTTTCACTACAAATGCATGTATATCAACTGGCCAAATTTATTTTTGATACATTGCAGACATTGAAATCACTGAAGTGAATATTATATTAGATAAGATGAAAGAAGAGCTTGATCAATCTACAGACACTATGACACAAGGTATGTCTGCTTTTGTTAGAGTACAAATACTCATTTTTTAAACTTCAATTGTACTCCAGCACAAAACATTGCTGAAAAGAAAGGTAAATTTGTCTGTTATGTCAAATATAATAGATAGGTTTAAATCTTGATGCACTTAGACAATGAAAGTAGTAATTTTGAAACAGGCACTACTTCTGAGGAAGTGGAAAGACAACATGATAAGGAGGCTTTAGAAAAAAAGATACCAGGTATGATACATTATCCAAACATTCGTGCTCATTTTGCTATCTTGTATTTTAACACAATATCCTAATGAAAACAAAGGTATTATGTAAATTGGATAACTTAATTTTTTAATTATTTGTATAATATTATATATAGATAATGAAAGTAGTCAGTTTGAAGTAGAGACAATGTCACTAGAACAAGAACTGGATGAAATGGAACAAGAAGTTCCTTTAAAATCATCCAATCCTATAGGAGTAAGCAATAACAATATATAATAATCACTACATATATGTACATGTCTACTAAATTAATGTACAAAACTATCAAACTTTAGGTATATTAATTAGAAATACATACACACACAAATATATATATATATATATATATATACTCTAAATTTCTTGTTTGAAGTAATCATTTATGCTAATCCAGTTTTCTGCTCATGATCTTCATCAACAAGTTAAACAATCGGAGGAGAAACCTAATGATATGGTGTCAGCTACTAAAAGCATGGCTACACTGATGATGCAAATGTCAAAATTTTCGAGGTAGATCTAAACTCATATATGTTGTCACTGAAATGTTAGCAATAAAATCATCAATTATAAAAATCAATTAAAGAGTTGAATTATATTTTGTTTTATAATCATCATAATATATATATATATATCATAGTGTACGTATGTGTGATATGTGCACCAATAATAAGACATCAGAACAAATTAACATTAGTAATTGAAACTTGACAATGTATTTGCTATAAGCTTATACTGTTGTGATCCAGCTATTAATATGACATAAATAGGCTATAATTAACTGTGTTTTTACAGAGACGAAGAATGTGAAATAACCTCTAAAGAAGATTTTATTGAAAGAGCTAACTTTATAGTTAAGGAAAGCCAAGAAGTTGTCCAAATGGCTAAAAAAATTGCTGCTCTTTGCACAGATGAACACATGAGAAATGTGAGTACTACTTCAATATAATTGATAATTATCAACATGAATAGACTATATTGTAAAAGTTTATTACCATGACTGACTGTTATTATGTCTACAAAATTTCTTGTTCATTCTTATAACTATAATGCAAATTACAGACTCTATTACAACTTGTCGATGCTATTCCAACAATAGCCACTCAACTCCAAATTAATGTTTCTGTTGAAAGCACTAAGCAAGAAAGAGATGGTATGTGTGTGTTTTCTATGATTCAGTATACAGGTAGCTCATTTTCCAAATAGATAAAGAAGCAGAAAAAGTAGCCACTAAAGTGTTAATTGTGAATGCTGAGAATCTAATGACCACTGTAGCTGGTGTACTAAAGGCTGCAGAAACTGCTGCTATAAGAATTCCTCCTGAAGCTCATGCCCAGTTGATTGGCCTGACCTGGGTAAAACAAATGCCTCACTAATAACTTACTTTTTAAAAATTAAGTCTATTATTTTTATTATTAGAGACCAAAATATTTTTCAAAGTATTTTATAACTTTAAAATGTTGTCTCTGTTTTACCTTTTCTTTTATTACTTTTATCTGGTTCAAGTTTTAGCATTTTTCTATTTGCATAGTCTTTGTTATATCAGCATGAGTATAGTAGATTAATTAAAAGTGTTTATTTCCAACAGCAAGTTAATTTATTATGTAATCTAGCTACACCCCCTAAACCTGCGGCAATTGAAGACATTTCCAAAATAGTTTGTACCATTGTCAAGCTAAAAAATCTGAAGAATAGTGAAAATACAAAGTACCTTGAAAATTTGGTAAGCTTCAAAGTCTGTATCCATGTACATAAATGATGTATGAAGGGTTTATGTTATCATTAATATTTCGAACTTGTAGTTAGTTATATGACATTTATTTCTACAGGGAGAGCTTCTAGCTGTACTTGAATCATGTGAGTATATGCTTTTTACATTAACTCATACCACAATTAGGTCTTATCATATAGTCTCTGACTCTGGCAATGAGTGCGTTGCTGGACAGGTTGAGCAATAAAAGTTTGATATTCACTAAAGTCCCTTATTTATATATATATATATATATATTTATATATATATAGGTTATAGGAACAATGCGGAGAATGTTAACAGGTAGCAGGTGTAACTTGATACTTAGAGATTTTGTAGAAAACCTTAAAAGCATATAAAACATTAGTTAATAGTATAGTATTGATTATGTTTTAATATTAGATTGTTTGGATGGAGATGTTGGACATTTTTTTTGAAAAGGCAGTTGTTGTAACAAATACAAGAAAGCGATGATGGAAAAATGTAATGGTTTTTCGCATTTCAATAATATATATGCACGTATTATTGGCCCAGGTAGTTATTACATAATGTTAGCTGACTTGGACTATACTGGTTCTGAAGAGGCTTTGTTAGACTGTAATAGAAACACATATGGAGTGTTACACTGTCATATCTATTAAATAACCGAAGTGGAATAGCATGTATCGAGGAGTAAGTAAATTTTGGACCAACAATATATAGACAATTTTGTCCTGGTAATATTACATCATATAAACTATTTTTTTGTTTATTCTGTAGGCTATAATCTCATATCTGGGTGGATTTGTATTAACTTACACAAATGTTGTTGACATTAGATATTACTTTTATGATGATTACTGTGGCATATGTGTGTGTGTGTGTGTGTGTCAGTGTGTATGTATTATGTATACAATGTATGTAAATATGGAGCTGATGACAATTGACTTAATAACAATAACCCCTCCTACAATAATAACTAAAGTATGGATTTCCTGTCATGTAGTACTTTATATAACGAAGTTAAAAATATTTTTTCCTGATTACCGCGTTTTAATAGCAAGATGCTATTTGTTCTCTTGTTACATCTCTTGCTCTGTTTATCTCTAAGAGATACAGCAGTTGCTCATCCTTGCTCAAATGGTTCAGTTCGTGTGGTGAGTTACGTTAAATATTTTAGACTGTGGTTAATGCTAAAGACATAGGGTATTTTAGACTGTTTATTGTTTATCTAGTCCTCATCTTCTTCCTATGGAGCTGTTGAGATCTGCTTGAATAATACTTGGGGTAGTATTTGTACTGACTTTTGGGATAACAATGATGCTAGTGTGGTCTGTAAACAACTAGGATACTCTCCTTATGGTATGTTATTGATACAAGAAAATAAAAATATTTTCAAAAAATTAAGTAAATATATAGGGATGGTTAATCTCTGTCCAATACAAAGAATGCAAACAAGATAGTAGGAATGGCAATTCATCATTCCTACATAATATAGCACAAGTATAAAATGCAACAATATATCACTGATATCATTTAAGTGATTTAGATATAATTGGTGAATATCCTAAATTGCTTCTCACTTGTTCTAATTATGTAGAGATAATACAATTGCCATTCATACTCTCATTTTCATTCTTAGTATTGGACTGAGATTACTCATCCATAATTGTTTATTTCAAAATATTTTTATTTTTGCTTATTTTTTAAAATATGTTTTGATAATCAATACAAAATCTGTAGCATACTGGAAGGCAGTGATATTTCATGAGTAATCAGTTGACAAAAACTTTGTTACACTATATGATGAAGATATTGTTGTTAATAACTAATTAAATAAAGTGATAACAGTCGAGTAGCTGTGAACTTAGAACTATTCCATCATGAGTTCTGAACAACAAGAATGGTACGTAGACAGTCTCTGACTTATTACTCATACAATAATGATTCTGGATCTTTTAACCTGAACATGAAAGCAAGAATAGTCTAGGAGACTATGTTCAGTTTAGTTACAATGAAATAGTATTCTCCGTTCGTACACATTTCTTTCCGTTAATATTAATTATTCATTAAATGGCTTCCTAAGAGTAGTTCTTGATAGTAAATAGTCTCGTCCCCAGACCTACTTGCAAGCTAAAATACTTTAGCTTGCGAGTAGGTCTGGGGACAAGACTAGATAGTAAACTGTTGAAGTCATTATTTATGTTTCTAAAGCGCCCAAAACGAGATCTACAAAGGTCATCCATCGTAGCTGAGCGTGTTACCTCTGTGATTTTGATTTCCAAGCTGTTTATGGTTATTGAGTTATCGTAAACTATAAAGCGGGGACAGACAATTCAGTATTTGACCAATTGTGTCTGTGATTCTTAGAAACCTTGTGTTAGCCAATACCTAAATTATAATGAAGGAATTATCATAGAGGGAATACTGCAACGATTTTGATAGTTTTAAGTAGATATTTATTCATTAACTTCTGCCAATATATTTATTTCAATGAACAATCTGGGCCTTCCCTACACAGATATATACAGGCACTGCTTCTGCATGCCTGGTACATTGTGTGTTGGTAGTTAAAACTGTCTGTGCATCTGTAGGTGCAGTAGGATCTTCTATAGTCTACTACTCCTCATCAGCTACCAAACACAACATTCTTGATTTAAACTGTACTGGTAATGAGAACACTATACTGGACTGTCCTTATAATGGTCTCTCTGACTACTATTGTTCTCTTAGTAAAGATGCTAATATATTTTGTCAATGTGAGTACCTTTGTTTCTATAATAATATTTTATAATTTAAACTTTTTTAGCTCTGAATGTTGCCAGTTATAGTAATTGTATTGACGGAGATGTTCGTTTAGTAGGAGGTATATCACAATATCAAGGAAGAGTTGAAGTGTGTCTAAATAAAGCATGGGGCACAGTCTGTGCATCCAGTAGTTGGGACAGTGAGGAAGCAGAAATCATCTGTAATCAGACTGGTGCCTTGACAATTGGTATTTAAAAAGGACTTTTTATTTGATGGCTTTCAGTATATTAATCTAGGCTATACATATGGCCTTGTTGGTAATTTTGGATTCTCACAAGGCACTGGGCCCATTCTACTTGGATATTTAAATTGTAGTGGAACAGAAGATAACTTGGTAAAATGTAGTCAGAATTATCAGTACAGTCATACTTATGATGAATGTCAAAATCACTATTATGATGGAGCTGTTTTGTGTGAACGTAAGATTTGAACTACCAACATTCCAAATATTTATTTGTACATATATCTAAAACTACAATAGTAGCATCTTTTATATCTGATGTTTTATTTTAGCTTCTTGTGAAAATGGAACAGTACGACTGTATAGTGAGTTTGGTAGTTACTTCAGGAGATATGGTCGAGTAGAAGTTTGTGTTAACAATATCTGGGGTACTGTATGTGATGACTTCTGGGATAACAAAGATGCCAGTGTTGTCTGTAGAATGTTAGGATACTCACCTCATGGTATGTACTCATCAAATTGTAATGTTTTTTTAAATATTTTATTAGGAGCATCAGCACAGACTAATGCATCTACTGAAGGAAACTGGTATGTTCATATCAATGATTTGAACTGTACTGGAGAGGAAGAGTCTATTTGGGACTGTCCACAAAATGGATTGAGTAATTATTCTTGTAATCACTATCAAGATGCTTCAGTAATATGTCAATGTAAGTGAAATGATTTTGACAATAATAAATCATTAATTATTAAGCTTTTGAGTAGAGTAAGAATGATTGTCTAGTAATTATAATAAAACAATTTTTATACAACATACTCTCTTCTTTAACATTCAGTGGCTCATGTGCAACATTCTAACTGTACTACTGGTGAGATCAGACTAACAGGTGGAACAACACAATATGAAGGAAGAGTAGAAGTGTGTATAAATGGAGTATGGGGAGCCATCTGTGATAGTGGTTGGGATACTAGAGAAGCTTATGCTGTCTGTCATCAGTTAGGATACCAAGGTAATGATTTTAAAGATGTTATTGCCATTAACATGTACATCATGTACATGCACTATAGGTGGTCAATATTTTGTAAATTCTCACTTTGGTATTGGCTATTGTCCTATTGTTGTTTATCATTTGTCTTGTTCATATTATCAAAATAATATCTTCAATTGTTATATAAATCAGTTCCCATATTCATATTCTCAATGCAACAATTATAATGAAGCTGGAGTTAAATGTGAATGTGAGTTCAAAACATTTATTCATATATACAGTTAACTTTTTACAATTTTAGCTTTATGTAATGATGGTGAAGTAGGTCCATACTCTGGTGTCTCTAATCGTTATGGTAATGTACGTATCTGTATTGATGGTATCTGGAGTAACATTTGTGGCTATGGCAATTCTGTAGTTGATGACAATCTTGCTAGTGTTATTTGCTCTGAACTAGGATATTCACCATATGGTAAATTGATAATATAAGTGTCCCTTAATTGTTTTACCTTATATTGTTAGGTGCTAAAAGTTCATATAATGTATGGAATGACTATATCTATCCTTATAATATCACCAATGTACAATGTTATGGAAATGAAACAAAGTTTACAGACTGTCATTATGAGATATCATCCTCTTCATCATATTGTTATTATAACTATTCATCTTATTATGGTGCTCTTGCTATATTTTGCCAAAAGAGTAAGTTAATTAATTAACTTATTGAAGCTCCTCTATGTATTTTGTAGCTACCATTGAAGCTCCAGTTAATTGTAATGAAGGAGATATTAGACTCTATGGTGGTTCAAATCCAAACGAGGGAATACTTCATATATGTACTAATGGAGCTTGGGGCTCAGTATGTAATAATAATTACTGGAGTTATTATGATGCTACTGTGGCTTGTTATGAACTCAGCTATTCTACATATGGTAGTTTTAGCTACTTATCAAGCCTTTAAAAAGGTCATTTCTATTTTCAGACCATACCTACAGTGGCAGCACACATGAGAAGTATCCCTTCATTTATAGTAGATTTGATTGTTCTGGTAGAGAAAATAAATTGACTTCTTGCAACTCATCAATATCTTCAAACATCCAATATTGTTCTAATTATAAAGTTGTGAGGCTCACATGTACAAGTCAGTATTGATAATAGATTTTCATTGAAGGCATAGTGATCTATATATTTTGTTTTTGGAAACGAAGAGTGTGAACTCCATATTACAAAAACATGTTCAATATGACAATGGCATGTCCATATGATAAATGACATAACATGCACTTAAAAAGGTTAAACAAATTGGTATGTATTCATAGTATTGCTATAGTCAGAAAATTTAAATCATGGAGACTGACTCTTCAGCCATACAATTAAGTAAGCTCTGACATATGTTAATGTCACTGAAAGCAACCTGTATGACTGACTAAAAGTAGGTTATTATGCACCAGAGCATTGAATATCACTATGATGACCATGCACACATACATACACACATATGAATGTCTGCACACACAGACATCTGTTGTAATATATATATATATATATAGAATACTATTCAATGACTACAAAGCATTACTTTGCTACCAGTTATGACATAGGATGTATTAACTATATCTATATTCTAATAGAACGTTGCACTACAGGTGATATTCGTCTATATGGTGGTGGTTATTACTATGGTGCAGTACAGGTGTGTATTGAAGGAGTATGGGGCTCAATATGTAGTAATAGTTTTTGGGATAACAATGATGCTAGTGTGGTTTGTAAACAGTTAGGATTTTCTCCCTATGGTATGTATCATAATACATATTATCTTAAGTTGATATTCCAATTCTATAGGGTCACTTGCAATAATTACATCAATTTATAAATATTTTAATGATCCCACTTTTTTTACTGGGTTAAATTGTAATGGATCTGAGGATCACTTGTTTAACTGTACAATCAATACCAGTGCTTCAGCTTGTTCTTCTACTGAGGATGATGCTAATGTCATATGTCCTGGTTAGTAATGACTATATCTATACATATGTACATTATATATTAAATTTAGTTTATGGTTCTACATATTCTAACTGTACTGATGGACAAGTCAGACTATTTGGAGGCTTAACAGATTATGAAGGGACTGTAGAGATTTGTATTAACAATGCTTGGGGAACTATATCAGATGGCTATGGATGGGGATATGAAGAAGCTCAGACTGTTTGTAATGCTTTGGGATATACCGCCCCAGGTATTAAAGCAAGAATTTATTGAACCATTAAATATCATTTTTATTAACTTATAGGTGCTCAGAGTTTATATAATGCTTACTTTGGTGAAGGAACTGGTCCAATTCTTCTCTATTATGTATATTGCTCAACTCCAAAATCTTCACTGCTAAACTGCAATATTAATTATTATTATTATTATTATTATTATTATGTTTATAGTAATCACAATGATGATGCTGGAGTAAGATGTCAACGTGAGTTAAAGATACATTAAAAAATTGCAAGTATTATATTATTCATTACAGCATTTTGTCAACATGGTGATATCAGATTAGTAGGTAGTACTAATCCACTGATAGGACAAGTTGAAGTATGTGTTAATAAGACATGGGGTACTATATGTGATGATTACTGGGATAACAATGATGCCAGTGTAGTATGTAGACAACTTGGATTTCCAGGAGAAGGTTAGTATTATCTGTTTCTACATAATTATGATAATTTAATAATTAGGTGCAAGTGCTGATACTGATTATTATACAGAGAGTGCTAAATCATTTCATATCATTGATCTGAACTGTAATGGAACTGAAGATAATATATTTAATTGTTCTTATAATAACATTCAACAACATAATTGTGATAATTATGAAGATGCTTATGTTCAATGTCCAGGTATTTTAGATAATATTTAAATAATGACTAACATAATAGAGACATTCTATACAAACAGCTCCAAACACAACAGACAACTGTACTAATGGTGAGATCAGATTAGAGAATGGAGTCACAGAACATGAAGGCAGACTTGAAGTGTGTTATAGTGGTGTCTGGGGTTCTGTATGTCCTAGTTCATGGGACAGTAATAATGCTAAAGTTGTATGTAGACAATTAGGATACATTACTATTGGTTAGTTAGACATGTAAGGATATTTATAGAGTTATAGGGGAATTGTATTTGTAGGAGCTACTCCAGTTACTACATTTGGAAAGGGAGTTGGACCAGTTCATTTCTCATATTTCTATTGCTCTGGTAGTGAGAACTATCTGCTGAATTGTACCTATTACACTAATTCATCGTGTTCTTATTCATATCATGCTGGTTTCAAATGTGAAGGTAATGAAAACACTCTACTTTGATATTCCTTATTATTTCTAATTTTCACAGTTCCCTGTACACATGGAGATGTTCGTTTAAAAGGTGACAGAAGGTATAATGACTTTGGTCGAGTTGAGGTTTGTATTAATGGTACATGGGGTACTATTTGTGATGACTACTGGGATAATGCTGATGCCAGTGTGGTCTGCAGACAACTTGGATACTCTCCTTATGGTAAATTGCACTTGATTTTTATAATATGACTTATACACTATTAATTTATTTTAGGAGCGATTGCCAAGTCCTATTTTTATAGAGAGTTTATTCTTCCACACACTATGTTCAATATAAGTTGTGCTGGAGATGAAGCTACATTGTTTGATTGTGTGTACAATGAAGTAGTTAGTTTTGGATCAAACTGTGATAGCTATGAAGATGCTGGTGTTATTTGTCAAGGTTGCTTAAGTAGTAGTTATGCCAATAATATTAAATAATATCCACAATTCTAATTACAGACTTGAAAGTCACTCATTCAAATTGTACTGACTATGATGTTCAACTAGTAGGTGGACCCAGTCTTAATGAAGGAATACTTGTAATATGTATCAATGAAGTCTGGGGAACACTTTGTAATATTGGCATTGACTATAATGATGCTAGAGTGATATGTCTTGAACTGGGTTATAAAAGAGGTTTGTGTGTACACTGACTTTTGCTTAGGTACAAAATATTTTATTTTAGGAGGTACAGTCTACATTAGTCAGTTCCCTAATGCTGCTAATAATTTACTACTGGTTGATGATATTACATGTTCTAGCACTGCTACTACTCTGTCTGAGTGTCTATTTAGTCATTTCACTAAGATATCTTATTGTGATGTGAAGACTATTGCTGCTATCAAGTGTCATAGTAAGTTCGATTAACATATTCACAACTGCTCAATACAAATAAGGGAAGTGGCAATATTAAATAAAAATAGATAACACTTCAAAAATACATAACTTTTGTTTTTATTTCAATGTATAAATTTTAAACTGTGTCCTTGCTGTTTCATAGAATGTAATACACACATATATATATATTATATAGATTGTACAGATGGCAACATACAGATCATTCCTTATAACAGTTACAACAAACAGATGGGTCGTGTTGAAGTGTGTGTTAATGGATCATGGGGTACTGTTTGTAGTGATTTCTTTGATGATAATGATGCCAAAGTTGCATGTAGACAACTGGGATATTCTTACTTAGGTATGTTAAAAGTAATATCTTATTAACCAGTATCTAATGTTATAACAGGTTCTGTGTCAATGGGTAACATCAATGCAGAAAATTTTCTTCCACATCACTATATTGATGTTAATTGTACTGGAAATGAGTTAAGACTCTCTGATTGTCCCCATAATGGACTAACTCACTACTCATGTCATTTATGGCATGATGCAGCAATAGCTTGTATTAATGGTAATACTAATATTCTCTCTTAATATTTATATGATGTATTACAGACTATGAAGTTGAATATGCTAACTGTACTAATGGTGAAATGAGACTGTCTGGTGGATCATCTTTAATGAATGGACGGGCAGAGATATGTTATAATAATGTGTGGTTTGGAATATGTGCTGATTACAACAATTACAATAATTCAAATACTATTTGTGGAGTTCTGGGATACTCAGAAGAAGGTATGAAATTGACTTCTTGCAACTCATCAATATCTTCAAACATCCAATATTTTTTAATTTTATTCTATTCACATTTTTGCAGATGCCACTTGGTATTCTAGTTCATTTTTGGACTTACCTACTCTACCATTAATTTCATATGAGTTTTCATGTATTGGTACTGAACAATCTCTATTAGATTGTAACAAACATCCTATTAGCTGCTCTAGTTTGCAGTACACCTACAATTATGTCTATAGAGGAGTTATATGTAATCAAGGTATTACTTTTTTGGGATCTTTTATTGTTCATTAATTCGTTTTCTAGCTAACTGTAAACATGGTGATATACGTCTTGCTGGTACAAGTTATAGTACAATAGGTAGAGTAGAAGTGTGTCTTAATGGAACTTGGGGTACTATCTGTAATAACAGTTTTGATGATAAAGATGCCAGTGTTGTATGTAGACAGTTAGGATACTTTCCTTATGGTTAGTCTTATAGATAAAAGATCATTTGTAATGATACATTTATAGGTGCAATATCACTGTCCAATGAATACTACAAAGACTATAACCGCCCTACCTATATACATAGATTGAACTGTACTGGTGTTGAAAATAACGTATGGGACTGTCCTTATGATGATAGCTATTCTTATTGCAGCTACAATCAAGATGCAGCAGTTATATGTCAATGTAAGTATACTGTGTTATATCACATAGTAGCTATATGTATTTCTTAATCTATGAAGATACCAATTATACTGTGGATACATCTTGTAATAATGGTGATGCACGTTTGGTTGGTGGTATCAATAAACTAGGAGGTAGAGTGGAGATATGTTATAATAAGATCTGGGGATCTGTATGTCATAATTTCTGGGATATATATGATGCAAATGTTATATGTAAACAACTGGGACATCAACCTACAGGTAAATATTCACACAAAAGACAATCATTACCAGCACATGTTTTATAAGGTGCAACAGCATTACAACATAGTTATTTTGATCAAGGTCAGGTACCTCACATTCTTTCTTACGTTGGATGTTCCTCATCTGGGAGTTATAATTCTCTCTTACAATGTTCTTATAATGCTGTATATGCTACAATCTATTGTGGAGATGATGCTCTGGCTGGTGCAGTTTGCCTCGGTAATATATGTTTTATAGCAAAGTTTTAAGTCATGTTTATGAAGGTTCTTGTACTCATGGTGATATTAGACTAGGAGATGGTGCAGTGTTGAGAGGAAGAGTAGAGGTTTGTATTAATGGTACATGGGGTACAATCTGTGATCATCATTGGACACAAAAAGAAGCTAGTGTAGTCTGTTCTCATCTGGGATACTCACCATATGGTATATAAGACAGAGTACATGTATTAATGGTTTAGTAACCTGTTATTATATTTAGGTTCAATGGCAACTACAAATTTATTCCTCAACTATGAGTGGCCTATTGGTTTGTTTGAGCTGAGATGTTCTGGTAAAGAGACTAATATTTGGGACTGTATATATAACACAACTGATGGAGGACAATACTGTTACCAACAAAATGATGCTTCTGTATTTTGCATGCGTAAGTTCATTAATAAGAGAACATTCATTAACAAAAATTCATTATTAGCTAATAAAACTGAGTATGAAAGTTGCCCTGATGGTGATATTAGACTTGTAGGAGGTAGTACAGACAATGAAGGCAATGTCCAGATATGTTACAATAATGCCTGGGGGTCAGTATGTGATGATAACTGGGTAATAGCTGGTTCGAATGTGATCTGTCGTCAACTTGGATTCCAACCTTGTGGTACTATATATTTTGTACTGTTGTTATAGCCTTCAATTAATGCAGGATCTCAATATTACTATAATAATTATTTTGAAGTTACAAACAGTCCTCCATATTTATATGGAACATTTTCTTGTTCTGGATCTGAACAGTCGCTGATGAATTGTCCAAGATCTTACAGTAATTTGCTAAACTGTAAAAATAATGAACTAGCTGGTGTTCACTGTAAAGGTAAATAATAACGTTTGCTTTTTTATATGTATATTTCTACCTCATTTTCTTACTTCTTGGTATTGTCATCTTGTGTCCATCTTTACTTTTAATAATGTTTTATTTCTTATTCTTGCAGCTATAGTTCTTTGCAGTAATATATATCACTGATAAATTATTGTAGCTCATAAACTCAACACTTAAAGCAATTTGCCTTATATTATCTTATTGTCAAGTGTATAATCAATAAAATGTAGTGTTCATACAAAAGTTGTTACAACAGCAAAATATTACTCAGTAACAGTACATTATCAAGGTTAAAATATGAATGACAGCAAAAAGAAAGATACACCTTTAATATTATATGAGGCACATTTACAAAGGCATAACACACCATTTGAATACAAAAATGCCAATTTTATACTTGAATGTGTATATTGTATAGTATATTTATTTGATAATTATTTTTAGTTAATGCAGTTTTATTAAACAATAATGGATGGCATTCATCTGAACTAAAGGGAAAAAATGCATCATTTAACTGTACTGCAGATGGTGTTCCACGACCTGTTATTGTGTGGAGAAAAAATGGACAATTTTTACTGAACACAAGTAGAGTAACAATTGTGTCATCAGAACAATCTAATGGTTTTCACTCTCACTATTTTCCTACTACAAGTGTACTAACAATTACAGATTTACGAGGAAGTGATAATGGTAGCTACTCCTGTCGTGCTAGTAATACAGTTAACAATGTAGCTGTATTAACAACACCATATGTACTACAAGTAATTGAACGTAAGTGACTCAATGAATTAACCTATATTGGATATTGTTTTTTTTATCAGCCTTACCAACGAAATACTGTTTAAATTCTCCTTGTGGTAAACATGGTAAATGTCACAGTTTGAGTAATGGATATGTGTGTGATTGTTCTAGTGGATATACTGGTATTAATTGTGATCAAGGTAAATTTATATGAAGCAGTACACATTATGTTACATTATCAATTGATTATAGTTGTGACAGTCTACATTTTACCAAAAATTACACAACAACCTACAAACACTTCAGGCAATCTCTACTCCATTGTTAACCTTACTTGTAGAGCTATTGGTAATCCTATTCCTACTATTTTGTGGTATAAAGATAATGTGTTAATTCCAAATGACAACAATGATCCTTCTGTATTGATGTTCTCTGAGCTAAATTTGAAAGACAGAGGACATTATCATTGTGTAGCTAGCAGTTTAATTAGAGGAACTATTACCTCAGTGAACTCTTCACGTGTTATACTAAATATAACAGGTATTAATAAAGATATATGTGAGTTTGCTTGAATTTTATTAAATATTTAATATAGATGTTGTTCAATATGAAGCTGTGATATACATATCTGAAGAGACAGCTAACAAGAATTTATCAGGAGTAATTCAGAATTTTATTAATCAGGTATTGTCCATCATAAGTATGACAAACATGATGTATTGTCTTCACTTGGTAGGCTAACTATTTACTCTCTGGTAGCAGTTTACCAAACACTTCAAGTATTTTTTTCTTCATACAACTTGCAAATAACATCAAGTGAGCACATGTTGAAAACAATAATATGCAGCAACTGCTTTTCATTTTATATAGTTACACTGATCAACTAAATACTATTCCTATTGTTACTACTTTGGTAACAAAAGATGAAGGTACTGAACAACTCAGAGATAGAGTACAACAACAATTAACTACACTAAGTCAAGAACTTAATATTAACATCTCATTAGTTGAAGTAAATAGATTTGGTATGTCAATATAAATTTATTTATGTAAGCTAAATAATTATTTGTTTTTTTATAAGATGGTTGTCCTGCTACCAATACTATTATACCATCACATTCTGGTAGACAAGATCTTAATATTACTATATTGTGGCCTGAAACTAACATTGGAGTGCAGGTCATCAGGAGCTGTCCATGTGGTAATAAGAGATCAGAAGATGGAGGTATACTTGAAGCTACTACATATTGTGGAGGAGACTTTATCAATGGAGCTACATGGGCTGAAGCAAATGTAGCAGCTTGTAATTTTAGTGACTTAACACATGAAATTTGTGACCTTAAAAATGTGAGCACACTTGAAAAAATTGATTATAACTACTTTTATATATTAGGCATCAGTTGCAAAAAAGGTAGAACGACTAAAGAACCTTACTAGTGATAGCAACAAATTAGGTTCTACTGAAGTGATAGCCAGTGTTAGTGTTCTGGTAACAGCTACAGAAGATGTGTCAGGAAATCTTAGTGTAAGAAGTCAAATGTTCTGATTTAATATATCTATTATTTTATTTACAGTTGTCTATCACTTTTTTGGAAGTGGTTGGTAACATCTTAGATGTAAATCAAGACACTTTACAAACTAGTCAAGAGACATCTAACACATCAGCTAAGTCAGTTAACTTCTAATACTTTTGTAGATCAACATTGTTTCTTTACACAGAATGCTAGAAGCTCTTAAGTCAGTTGTAGAGAGTATTCCAATCATAAATATTTCTGAACCCATTGTAATAATACAAAAATCATTTGCTGTATCTGTACAACAAATGGATACTGAGGAATTCACACAATTTGGTCAAACATTCAGTGTAAATTATAGAACTTTTTCAGATGAAAATCAAACTCTTAATTCTAATGATTTAGTGTTTGGATCACCTAGTCAACAATCAACAGCAGCTATCAATTTACCAAACAATTTACTGAGTGCACTTCCAAATATTACTAAAAATAATACTAGAATCACTCATTCAGTTTTTATTACTGACTCTTTATTCTTGAGAAGAAATAATTATAACTTAGAGGTTGGTAGTGTTATCATCTCAACCACTGTTGTAGGAGCAGATACAATAAGGGAACTGGATCCACCAGTAGATCTTAGATTCCAAGTCAATCCAGTAAGTTCATATTATTATAGTATGTGTTTAATATCTTACTTCGTATAGAATTTTAATGGATCAACTCCACAATGCTCATTTTGGAATCAATCATTAGACAGTAAGTTGAGGTAGTTGTTGTTTTAAAATAACTGCTTCTATTAGATGGATATGGAGACTGGTCTAAGGAAGGCTGTCATAACATTACTAATAATAAAACAGAAGTTGTATGTGAATGTAATCATCTCACTAGCTTTGCTATATTACTGGTAAGTGGAAAGAATTAATATTTCATTAATTATCATTATGATATATTATAGGATGTATCTCCTGTTATTGATGAACCAACAGAGCAAACTGGACTGACATTGTTCTTAAATTCTGTGACTTACATTGGTATCATTGTCTCCCTCTTTTGTCTAACTATTACTATTATCTCTTACCTTGCTAACAAGTATACTATTAATTTATACTCATTATTATGTTATACATGTCCTGATAGGAAATTACGCACTTCTGATCATGGACAACTTCTAATTAATTTGTGTTTAGCTTTAACTGGTCTCTACATTGCCTTCATCTTTGCTGTACACAGTCAATCTGTCCCTGGTCTTTGTGCTCTTACAGCTGCTGTGTTGCAATATTTTTTTCTTGTTACATTTATGGTCATGGCTGCTGAGGTTATCAACTTGTATATGAATTTAGTGATTGTTCTTGGGAAAAAAATTCATCATTTTGTTTTAAAAGCAACCATATTATCATGGAGTGAGTACTGATGTTATTGATATGATTAACTATAGTAATTTCTTACTTGTAGTTACTCCATTATTCATTGTCTTGTTCTGTTTTGCTCCAAATTATAAAAGCTACTTGAGTGATCATTTGTAAGAATATTCTCTTTTTATATTAAATGTCTATATTTTATTTATAGTTGTCGTGCCTTTAATGAACCATATTATATTGGTATGGTAGTTCCATTTCTGATCGCATATATATTTAATTGGGTGGTATATTCTATCATCATTGTCTCTCTTCTACGAAAAAATTTCCAGTCCAATATTAAGTCAAAGAACAGTATTAAAATTAAGTTTGTTTGCAAGCAACTTATTAGAGCTGTAATATTATCAATCTTATTTGGCCTGGGATGGGGTATTGGACTGTTAGCCACTCAAGATATCCATACCAATAAAATGGAACGAGATCTTTTTGCTGGATTGTTTGTGATCATTACTGCCTTTCATGGTTTGTTCATCTTTATAATGCAGTGTCTTCGATCGAAGGAAGTAATGAATACTTGGAAACAATGGTTCTTTTATGTTTCAGGCAAAAACTTTAATTATCTGACTGTATTTGCCACTAAACACAACAAACCTGTTGTTAGGGTGACTAACTTTGTAGTATAAATTTAAATGTGTTTTAGTGTTGTAATTTAGTATGGAAGCTGTAGTTTAGTGTGTTGTTGGTATTATGTCATTGTGTATTGTATTTAATTAAGTTGAATTTCGAGTAACGTCAGTCTTTACACAACATTACTCTTGTAATTAGCATAAATCTCTGTGCATTATCTGAGTGTTAACTTTAAATAGTGCAACTTTTATCATACAACTACATAATGTACATTTAGTTTATTAATAATATATCATATGTTTTTTGAAATGAGGTCTTCTTGCTGTCTTTAATTACTAGCTATATTATTAATACCTTAGTCCTTTGTTGGTTTATTTAGGAATAAAACTTTATTCATTCATAATCAATATTTCAAAACAAATTATGTGTTCATGTTCATCTAAATAGTTTGACATACTCTCAGATTTTTCACATGTTAATAGAATATATTATAACTCTGTTATGTAATTCTTACACATCAGACTATAATTATATAAGTCACACAGCTACACATATGTTTATCATCATTCATCATTGTCCATCAATGTTCTGAGCTCGATTGCATTAAGGGTGTGGTTTAAATCTACTTTAACCCTTAACTAGACAGACCTGAAACTTCTATGGATTGTATATAACAGCCACTAAATTTGAGGTAAATAAGAGAACTACTTTATATGTGGAGAGCAGTTAGTTTTAGTTTGAATTAATTAATTGATTTTCTTACCTGAATAGTACAGCCAGAAGTTCAAGTTACTGATTTGTTCTATTTATTGATGATATTTAGGGTTTGGGACTTTGGGGTTATGATTACTTTATACACAACAAAGGATGGAATTTTATCTGACATGTATATAGACTTAAAATCAGAAGAATGGCTTGAAGCACAAAGCAAAATTTCTCCCTAATTAATTATTAATTATGACATTGTCAATTATTGAGCCACATTGCCATATTACATTTACACTTTGCTAAGGAGTTGTAGACCTTCTCAAATCAATGTTCGTTTTTGTGTACACATAATTGTTGATTTAAAAGTGACAGTTTCAAGAATGGCCATGTTATGTGTTAACTGCTGTTAACTATACCAGAAGTAGCAATGTAGTCTTTTCATTATTTTTGACATTTGAATATATAAACTTGTAAGTCTATAGAATGTCATTTGTACCTGAATGGTACAGCCAAAAGTTCAAGTTACAGGTTCAAGAATGGCCAAGTTATGTGTTAACTGCTGATATCTTACTTAATTCCTATAGAATTTAAATGGATCATCTCCACAATATTCATTCTGGAATCAATCTTTAGACAGTAAGTTGAGGTAGTTGTTGTTTTAAAATGTCTGCTTCTATTAGATGGATATGGAGACTGGTCTAAGGAAGAATGTCATAATATTACTAATAATAAAGTTATATGTGAATGTAATCATCTCACTAACTTTGCTATATTACTGGTAATTAGAAAGAATTAATATTTCATTAATTATCACTACGATATAATATAGGATGTATCTCCTGTTATTGATGAAGCAACAGAGCAAACTGGACTGACATTGTTCTTAAATTCTGTGACTTACATTGGTATCATTGTCATGGAGTGAGTACTGATTTTATAGATATGATTATATATATAGTCATTTCTTATATACAGTTAATCCATTATTCATTGTCTTGTTATGTTTTGCTCTTGATTATAGAAACTACTTGATTGATCAGTTGTAAGGACATTTGTTTCCCAATAAAATCACTATATATTGTATTTATAGCTGTCATACCTTTAATGAACCATATTATATTGGTATGGTAGTTCCATTTCTGATCGCATACATATTTAATTGGTCAGTGTATTCTATTGTCATTGTTTCTCTACTCCAGAAAAATTCCCAGTCCAATATTAAATCAAAGAACAATATTAAAATTAAATTTGTTTGCCAGCAACTTATTAGAGCTGTAATATTATCAATTTTCTTGGGTCTGGGATAGGGTATTGGACTGTTTGCCACTCAAGATATCCATACCAATAAAATAGATCAACATCTCTTTGCTGCATTGTTTGGGATTGCTACTGCCTTTCATGATCTGTTCATCTTTATAATGCAGTGTCTTCGATCTAAGGAAGTAAAGAATATTTGGAAGCAATGGTTCTTCCATGCTTTAAGGAAAGACTAATGAACTGACTATATTGCCACTAAATGCAATAAACCTGTTGTTAGAGTGGCTGATGTTTTGGTATGAATTTAAGTCTGTTTTAATGTTGTAATTTAGTATTGAAGCTGTAGTTTAATGTGTGATAGATTATGTGTATTATATTTAATTAAAGTTGAGTTTAAGAATAAATATATTAATAACTTTATACATTCATAATCAATATTTCAGAACAAATTATGTGTTCATCTAAATAGTTTGACAGTTACATTCTATGCATACTTGTCATACTTACATGATTTTTCAGATGTTAATTATATATATGTCAACTCTGTCATGTAATTCTTACACATCTCACTATAATTATATACAATTGTCTACAGATTAAAGATGAGCACTTTCAGACTTTTAGTAGTAACCTGCCTCCCTTATCTGCTATATATTTATATCAATGAACTGTAAAAAACTGTTAGAGATTTTTTGTATCAATGATGAAAATTGAATTTATATCATACAGTTATAAATTCCCATGATATATATATCATATATTGTAAAAGTTAAAAGTGTAGCATGACAAATCAAATGTTTCAACAATAATACTGTTGCTTTCATTAATAGTTCAATCAAATATATGTTCTCTTGAAATTATATATAGGTGTGTAGCTTAGCCAATCTATACACAATTATGTATATATATATATATATATATATACATAATTAAAAGAGTCCATATTCCTTCATTGGAGATAATGACAAGCTAGTTTGTTATTTATTATATTGAAAGAGGAAAGTTTGACAGACCAACTGTTTTAGAGCTACTACTCCCAATATTATAGCCTGGTATGAAAACTCCAACATACTAAGACTCTGAATCTGCAAGTGTAAATTATATTAGTAATAACAAATTGTTTTTTTGCTAAAAAACACATGCATTAATAAACTAATTAATATGTATAAAAACTTTTAGTAATAGCACTCTTAGCCAGTCTTCAGTAGCACATTTAATATAGTGTTTGTTTGCATAATATTTACTAGTGCTATTAGAAAATAATGGAATTTCCCACATGGTTTGTGGAGCAGAATAACTGATTCTAAATTCATCACTCTTCATTAACTGGACAATATATATATATATATATATATATATATATATATGCATATATATATAATGATGAAGCAAATTAAAGATCGAGGTTAAAGGTAGATTGTCAATATAAAAATATAAAAATATAAAAAATGTGAAGAGGGCTTTAAGCTTTTATCTGAACTTTTGATAAAAAATGATTACAAAATCAAAATTGAATCCCAATAGAAGACAAGTATTGCACTATTAATATTGAGTGCTTTACTACACAGGTATTTATCACCACTTATTATTATCATCATTGCTGATACTGCTGAACTCAAATTAAACCACACCCTCAAATTTGCATTTGAGGGTGTGGTTTAATCTACTACTAGCCAGACCTGAAACTTCTATGGATTGTATTAGCCACTAAATATGACGTAAGTCATTGAATTAGTTATATATATGAAGCAGTTATGTCACTAATTAATAACATATTTTTTACTTGAATGAATTAAGTGATTTTTTTACCTTAATAATACAGCCAGAAGTTGAATTTATTAATTTACTCTATTATTGTTGATGTTTAGGGTTTGGGGATGAGATTAGCTTATACACAATAAAGGATGACCTTTTTATCTGACATATAGCCTCTGCCTAATGGCTGAAAATATATTACAGACTGCATATAGACTGTTAAAGATGGAAGAGTGGTTTAAAGCACAAAACAATTTTTTCTCCCTCATTAATTATTAATTAGTACATTGTCAGTTATTGAGCCACATGCCATATTATGACTACTCTCATTCTTATATAGTTTATACTTTGCTAAGGAGTTGTAGACCCTTCAAATCATTATTCATTTTTGTGAAAATAAATGTTGATTTAAAGTGACAGGTTCAAGAAGACCTAGTTATGTGTTAACTACTGTTAACTGTATCAGAAGTAGTTTGAGTTGTGATAAAAAATAAAAGTTGGTCAGATATAATCAAAAGTATACAAATTAACCAAAAATCACTATATTGCTTTGGGGTATGGATTAAATTGTAACATGGACTATAGAGTTAAAGTATTTTAATATCAATAGGAATTGATTATTTACATAGGTGTTTATGTTTATTTGCTATTGTATATTACATCATTAGTATTATAGTATTTCATCATTTTTTGACATTTTGAATATGTAAATCTGTAAGTATATAGACTATCATTTGTTTTTGTAATGATTATAGTTCTATTTAAGCTTAATAACTACAAAATATTTTATAAATTTTGTACACAATAGGGAATTATTTGGAATGACATATCGATGTTAGCATATGTGGAACAATTACTTAATGGTGAGTATATTTATGACACTCTACATAATCTTTTTAACTAATGTGGGTTTATTATCCTTAGTATATAAGGTCATGCATATGTAGAGTTATACCTATAGCACCAGAATTATAAGGTAAGTTATTATTGTCAACCCACATGTTTGATAGTCCAGGTGTACATGTTTACATAGTATAGTAAGGGTAGACATAAATATCAGTTTAAGCATCAGATTTGTGACGAACAAAACATCCCAGGGGATTATGATAGTTTTGATAAGAACACTACAGTTACAGTATAATAGAAATAAATATTATTACAAACTCACTAATCATATTTCAAAGGTATCATGACAGTACAATTCATATCTACTTCATAATTGCCTTGTATTCATGAAAAAAGCATACTATTGTTCATAATTACTAGTAGTATTTGAATACTTTCAACAACATTTCTGATCTACTTCAATGACACATATAGAATGAAATTACTCAAAGTAATTAGTGACTCGTTTACTTTGTATTTTATTATTTTTACTAAATTTCTGCTTTCATATACATTATACAAAACAGTAACACGCTTTAGCCAAATTTAAGGTTTTAAGACATAAACTATTTCTTTTTGTTCCTTATTTCTATAGGTTGTAATCTACTGGTCTTTACTATCAATAAGAGTGAGTTGACAATATATATTGGAATCACATAATATGATTACTATTGATATTACCAGTATACATAAGACCCAGAAATATTGAAAAATCCATTGGTATGTTATCTGATGGATAGGTAGATAGATAGTAGGATGAATAAAAGAGTGAATAATGGATGATAGATTACAGACAGATTGATAAATATATGACATTATTAATTTATATAGTCTTTAAACTAATCTGGTTATGTTAGCCTCAGTACATAAGGTCATACACATGTAGGGATTATACCTGTAATACCACAACTATAGCTATTATTGTCAACCCACATGTTTGTTTAGAATCTTTTTGTATTCATTTATAAAGTAGTGCTTTCTTCAATACAAGTTAAATTATGTTATTGTCATACTGTTGTACATTGTACACATTGAGATAGGAGAGGAGAGGAGATCTAGGGGCTTGAGCCCCACCCTTAATTTACATGAATATGGGTTAATTCTCTTTAGTTTTTGTCTAGTATATATATGTATATATGTATATAGTACTGACTTAACAATCATAAAAGGAACAATGAATCAAGTAGTTTAATCATGACAATAAAGTTTCATCAAGTGCTTAATCATGATTCTTATACACAGATGACCTTGTGCAATGAGCATATGGTTATGGATATGTCTCTAGTTAATTTCAATTTTATTCTTGTTATTATATACATATAGTACTTATAAACATGGTCACTCTCATTGTTATAACTTGATGGTTGTTTCCATCATTTACTTGTTCCACAATTATTGCCTTTTCTGAGTAGAATCTCACATTTCAAATAGTTATACTATTTTATACTCAAGGCTATCTTGACATTTTAGTATGATGTTTGCATTATTTAAAGTTGTGTATTTTATTTTTGTTTATATAATTATATAAAAATTCACAAACATTATACATTATGCTATATATATATTATGAGGCTAATTTAATTTAAGCTAGCTAATTCAAGTATTTTTTATAATCCAGGTGTCCATAGCCTCACAAAGGAAAAAGGAACATGCAGCTAATATAGCATTTGACAAACCACAGTTGCAAGACTATGTCTATATTTGGGAAATGCATTATTAGGCATTGTGTCAACAATTCAGTACATGTAATTTATTTAAATGGATATGAAATATGTGGCAGTAGTTTAGTACTTCCTATATATTATGAGTGTATTATGTTATATAGACTTTGACATTTATGAAGAAACTATAATAAGGAGAGAGATAAGGTCCATAAGTAGTCATTTTGATATAACTATTTGTATTTAGCACAGCACTGCCATTTGTCTTGTGAGGTCAATGTTAAGGATGTTTTGTCAAATGTTGCATCATGTAGTTGCATTTATGAGGCTATAAAACCCTTGTAATTATATGTACATTATGTTAATATATGAAGTAGAGAACATAGCTAATTTGGATTCTTTTGTAATTAGACAATGGTAATAATGGATTAATAAAACTTAATAAATGATCCATCAGCTTAGTGATGCTATATGATTACATCGCAGTGGGAGAAAGTAGTTTAGGCAACATAGTAGCTATTTTAGTGATACACATAAAACATCCCAGTGGGATTAAGATAAGATTGATAAGATCACCACAGTGTAGTAATATTAATGTATTATTATAAACTCACTAATTATATTTTAAAAGTTGTTTCTTTATATGTAATTATTACAATATAACTCATTTTTGTTCCATAATATGATAAGAAATATATATTAATTTGATTTTGAAATTAACAAAATTTCAATTAACAATAAGTATTTAAGTCAAATTTTAATTATTTAAATCAGATGAACTATTTCTTTAATTTATAGATTGTAATCTGACTGGTCTTTATTATCAATCATAGTGGGTCGTAGATAGATATTGGAATCAACTCAAGTTAGGGATTTCAGATTAGGAATAAAATCTTACTTTATATTAACAATGATATACATGATTATATCTTTTTGAATAATTGAAACAAACTCATGTGCTGTGTAAACTGAAGCCATTGATGTATGGATATTACTCTTCAAAAAGAAATCACATGACATGTAACAATAACCCATCCTACATTCATTCTTACAATAACATCACTATAGTATTAACTTTCCAGTACATTTTATAAAAGTATTGGTATTGCACTCATTACTATTTAACAGCAAAATGTTGTTTGCTCTGTTGTTGCTCTATTTATCTTTGAGAGATACAGTATTTGCTCAAACATGTACACATGGCTCAGTTCGTGTGGTAAGTTATATAAGACTGCATGTATGTTTAGTGCTTTTCTAGTCCTCATCTTCTTCCTATGGAGCTGTTGAAGTCTGCTTGAATAATACTTGGGGTAGTATTTGCACTGACTTCTGGGATAACAATGATGCCAGTGTGATCTGTAAACAGCTAGGATACTCTCCTTATGGTGAATTTAAGAACATTGTTTTACTTCACTTCTAAAACATATTATAGGTGCAATAGGATCTTCTGTAATCTATTACTCCTCATCTGCTACCAAACACAACATTCTTGATTTAAATTGTACTGGTAATGAGAACACTATACTGGACTGTCCTTATAATGGTCTTTCTAACTACTACTGTTCTCTGAGTAAAGATGCTAATATATTTTGTGAATGTGAGTGTTAAAGTATTAGCATAAGTGACTATTCCGTCATTCTATAGCTCTTACTGTTGCCACTTATAGTAATTGTACTGATGGAGATGTTCGCTTAGTAGGAGGTGTGTCACAATATCAAGGAAGAGTTGAAGTATGTCTCAATAGAGCATGGGGCACAGTCTGTGCCTACAGTAGTTGGGGCAGTCAGGAAGCCAATATTGTCTGTCATCAGATTGGTGCATTGACAATAGGTAACAATTTTCATTGCCTTACATAATACATAGTGTAATATAATAAGAAGAATGTCCACATCACATTTCATTTTATACATTCATTATTTTTATCTTTTGTCATTTTGTGATCACTGCATGAACAGTGAATGAATGGTTGCAGTTCTTGCCTTGTGTGAATGTGTTTATTGCAAAAAGATAATACAGCCAAGTTTATAATTTAGAAGACATAACTGTGTATTATATTGTGCAACTTTATACATTTTTAAGTAGGAATTTCCCTAAAAATGCTTTGTTCTCAAGTTTTAGCGATTTACTTATCTATTCTTGTTTGTTAACATTAAATATATTTTTCTAGGCTACTCTTATGGTCATGCTGGAAACTTAGGATTCTCACAAGGCACTGGACCCATTCTACTTGGATACTTGTATTGTAGTGGAACAGAAACTAGTTTGGTGAAGTGTAACCAGAACTATAAGTACACTCATATTCGCTCTGGATGTCAAAATCATTATTATGATGGAGTTGTAATATGTGAATGTAAGGAATAGTAGCAGAAATCTACATTGGTTAAATAAAATTTTAGCAATACTGTCTTTATGCTGCAAAAGTGCCATATTCCAGCATAAATAATTAGTGGGCGCGGCTTTAAATCATGTCTTTATTATTAACTCTAGCCACTCGCTGCGTCCGTGAGGGTTACGGTAGTTGCTTTGTGTGTGCCTATGGCAATACAAAACTGTTAAAACTGGGTGACAACAATGTCTACAACAACAAAAACGGCAAAGAAACAGCAAAGAAGTAACTACTAACAAGTCGTTTAAGATAAAAGGCTGTCAACAGAAGTGAAAAGTCGGAAAGACATTTCAAAAAAGCATAGGCGAGAATAAACATATGTTTGGTTAAATAAAACTACTATGGATGCAAAGTATTTGAATGTTTATAAAAGTCTTAAAGTTGAGACTTGGGTCCATGTAGTAGTTAATACAAAGCAAACTATAAGTACTACCTTACTAAATGTAATGTACAGTTCTAAATATTATATCATTGTTGTCTATCACTTACTTGGGTTAACTAGTTCTTATTCTACACTGTCTTTTATGAATAGCTTTTTGTAAGAATGGTACTGTTAGACTCAGTGGAGGTGGATCATATTATGGTCGTGTTGAAGTATGTGTAAACAATATTTGGGGAACAATATGTAGTGACTTTTGGGACTATGAAGATGCCAGTGTTGTTTGTGGTCAACTTGGACACTCCCGATATGGTAAATATGACTGCCATGCTTTCTTTCGTATTTATCATACATTTATTGTAGGTGCCATACCTGCTTCAGGTTATTACACTGACTATGTGTGGCCTTTTGGTATCATTGATTTGAACTGTACTGGAAATGAGAGTAGTATATGGAACTGTCCATACAATGGAACATCTGACTTTTACACTTGTCCTTCAAGTCATGATGCCTCTGTGATATGTCAAGGTAATCATTGTTGTTTAAAGTGGAGTTTAATTTATTATTATATATAGCAAACAATACTGAACCTGTTAGTTGTAAGACAGGAGATATTCGTTTGGTCGGTGGGACAAAAGAGTATGAAGGAAGACTTGAAGTATGTATTAATGAAGTCTGGGGTACAGTGTGTAGTAGAAGCTGGGGTAGTACTGACACAAAAGTAGCCTGTAGACAACTTGAACATCAAGAACTAGGTTTGTTGTTATTTTGTGATAAATATGTGGTGATATAACATTATTAATAGGTGGAGTCACATATGGCAGTAGTACTTATGGACAAGGAAATGGTCCAATAATGTTTGGTTACATGTATTGTAATGGAAATGAAGACACTTTATTTGATTGTAGTAGAAATGTGTTCAGAGTGACCTCTTACTGTTCTAGTCATTACTATGACTTAGGATTAAAATGTGAACGTAAGAGATTCGATACATACTGGTCATCTAATGTATATATCAACTTGATATTTATCAATAGTGTTACTGACATCTTTTAAAAGAGTGTCAGTTGTTTATGTTCATTGATTATTACTCCATTACTTTAAGGATACTTATTCTTTCCTCTTTTATAAAAAGCTTTTTGTAAGAATGGAACTGTTAGATTGAGAGGAGGAGGATCATATTATGGCAGAGTAGAAGTATGTGTAAACAATATTTGGGGAGCAATATGCAGTGACTTTTGGGACTATGAAGATGCCAGTGTTATATGTGGTCAACTTGGACACTCCCAATATGGTAAATATGACTGCCGTGCTTTCTCTTTTTTTTTATCATATATTTATTGTAGGTGCCATACCTGCTTCAGGCTATTACACTGACTATGTGTGGCCTTTTGGTATCATTGATTTGAACTGTACTGGAAATGAGAGTAGTATATGGAACTGTCCATACAATGGAACATCTGACTTTTACACTTGTCCTTCAAGTCATGATGCCTCTGTGATATGTCAAGGTAATCATTGTTGATTAAAGTGGAGTTTAATTTATTATTATATATAGCAAACAGTACTGAATCTGTTAGTTGTAAGACAGGAGATATTCGTTTGGTCGGTGGGACAAAAGACCATGAAGGAAGACTTGAAGTATGTATTAATGAAGTCTGGGGTACAGTGTGTAGTAGAAGCTGGGGTAGTACTGACACAAAAGTAGCCTGTAGACAACTTGAACATCAAGAACTAGGTTTGTTGTTATTTTGTGATAAATGTGTGGTGATATAACATTATTAATAGGTGGAGTCACATATGGCAGTAGTACTTATGGACAAGGAAATGGTCCAATAATGTTTGGTTACATGTACTGTAATGGAAATGAAGACACTTTATTTGATTGTAGTAGGAATGTGTTCAGAGTGACCTCTTACTGTTCTAGTCATTACTATGACTTAGGATTAAAATGTGAACGTAAGAGATTCGATACATACTGGTCATCTAATGTATATATCAACTTGATATTTATCAATAGTGTTACTGACATCTTTTAAAAGAGTGTCAGTTGTTTATGTTCATTGATTATTACTCCATTACTTTAAGGATACTTATTCTTTCCTCTTTTATAAAAAGCTTTTTGTAAGAATGGAACTGTTAGATTGAGAGGAGGAGGATCATATTATGGCAGAGTAGAAGTATGTGTAAACAATATTTGGGGAGCAATATGCAGTGACTTTTGGGACTATGAAGATGCCAGTGTTATATGTGGTCAACTTGGACACTCCCAATATGGTAAATATGACTGCCGTGCTTTCTATTTTTTTTATCATATATTTATTGTAGGTGCCATACCTGCTTCAGGCTATTACACTGACTATGTGTGGCCTTTTGGTATCATTGATTTGAACTGTACTGGAAATGAGAGTAGTATATGGAACTGTCCATACAATGGAACATCTGACTTTTACACTTGTCCTTCAAGTCATGATGCCTCTGTGATATGTCAAGGTAATCATTGTTGTTTAAAGTGGAGTTTAATTTATTATTATATATAGCAAACAATACTGAACCTGTTAGTTGTAAGACAGGAGATATTCGTTTGGTCGGTGGGACAAAAGAGTATGAAGGAAGACTTGAAGTATGTATTAATGAAGTCTGGGGTACAGTGTGTAGTAGAAGCTGGGGTAGTACTGACACAAAAGTAGCCTGTAGACAACTTGAACATCAAGAACTAGGTTTGTTGTTATTTTGTGATAAATATGTGGTGATATAACATTATTAATAGGTGGAGTCACATATGGCAGTAGTACGTATGGACAAGGAAATGGTCCAATAATGTTTGGTTACATGTACTGTAATGGAAATGAAGACACTTTATTTGATTGTAGTAGAAATGTGTTCAGAGTGACCTCTTACTGTTCTAGTCATTACTATGACTTAGGATTAAAATGTGAACGTAAGAGATTCGATACATACTGGTCATCTAATGTATATATCAACTTGATATTTATCAATAGTGTTACTGACATCTTTTAAAAGAGTGTCAGTTGTTTATATTCATTGATTATTACTTGATTACTTATTTCATTATTTTAAGGACACTTATTCTTTCCTCTTTTATATAAAGCTTTTTGTAAGAATGGAGCTGTTAGACTGAGGGGAGGTGGATCATATTATGGCAGAGTAGAAGTATGTGTAAACAATGTATGGGGAGCAATATGCAGTGACTTTTGGGACTATGAAGATGCCAGTGTTATATGTGGTCAACTTGGACACTCCCAATATGGTAAATATGTCTACCATACTTTCTCTCATATTTATCATATATTTATTGTAGGTGCCATACCTGCTTCAGGCTATTACACTGATTATGTGTGGCCTTTTGGTATCATTGATTTGAACTGTACTGGAAATGAGAGTAGTATATGGAACTGTCCATACAATGGAACATCTGACTTTTACACTTGTCCTTCAAGTCACGATGCCTCTGTGATATGTCAAGGTAATCATTGTTGATTAAAGTGGAGTTTAATTTATTATTATATATAGCAAACAATACTGAACCTGTTAGTTGTAAGACAGGAGATATTCGTTTGGTTGGTGGGACAAAAGAGTATGAAGGAAGACTTGAAGTATGTATTAATGAAGTCTGGGGTACAGTGTGTAGTAGAAGCTGGGGTAGTACTGATACAAAAGTAGCCTGTAGACAACTCGGACATCTAGAAAGTGTGTTCAAAATGCTGGTAACAAGTACATTTTTAATTTTTTAATGCATTAATAGGTGGAGTCACATATGGTAGTAGTACCTATGGACGAGGAAATGGTTCAATATTGTTTGGTTACATGTACTGTAATGGAAATGAAGACTCTTTATTTGATTGTAGTAGGAGTGTGTTTAGTGTTACTTCTTATTACTGTTCTAATCATTACTATGACTTAGGACTGAAATGTGAACGTAAGAGATTTAATATATTTCTTTTGGTTGTGTTATGTCTCTATTTCTTATTAAGCCTTTTGTGAAGATGGTGCTATACGATTACAAGGTGGTACTCAAACTAGAGGTCGTGTTGAAGTGTGTGTTAATGGAACATGGGGTACTGTTTGTAGTGACTACTGGAACAATGCTGATGCTAGTGTTGTCTGTACACAGCTTGGATACTCACCTTATGGTATGGAAAAAATTATTTTGCATCTATGTTTTGAAATAAACAAACTATACCAATAATATGGTCTCTATGTAATTATAAATTATTAACATTTTATGCTAAAAGTAGTATAGATTCTTATTAATGGTATAAATAATTATGATTCTATAATCATTACTAGTTTGTGTTTTGTTAAGAAAGGTAATATAATATGAGTAAATAAAATAATTTCTATAAAATTCATGAAATAGAGGGTAGCCATACAATTATTTTAAATAAGATTATATTAGGAATGCCAACATGACATTAGCTAGTATGCCTTAAATGTATAAAAGTATGTAAGTAACTAAAATAATTCAACTATGCAATTGAATACTCTGTAGTACAAAGCAAATAACAAGTCTTGTATTTTTCTTTGAGATTACTGGAAGATTAAAGATGTACCAGTAAAACATAAGAATTACTCAAAAAAGATCATGAGTTATGTTTTTAAATAAATGCTAAAGGACATCCATTTTTTGGCCTCTCAGATAATAATTATTACTTCAATACAAATAAAATTGCATCTCCCAGTTAGGTTACTTTTGAGCTCTGTAAAAGTCGTTGCTTATGTTTTAAATGTGCTAGGATACTTTATGTTAATCATGATTTCATAACACCTTTATACGTTTATTTTTAATGTCTCACAGTTATAATAATCATAGATTGAAGAAGAAAAAATTTAAGAATATTGTGCTACCCCTACATTCTATACTGCCTACTTGATATAGATAGATAATTAAGCACATTATCTTTTTGGTTAAACACAAAATAATTTAAACTCCAGTTATTATCAGTTAAGTAATTGCAAAAGCAGTGTTAGATCAATGGTTATACCTTCCCAGACTATTATGCATAAATCATCAAACTTCATCAGACAATGAAAACATGCACCTTCCTGCATTATATAATATATACCTTTTGTATAAAAATACATATTGATAACAATTGTTTTATTGTAGGAGCTATTGCTGTCTCTGGTTACTACACTGATTATACCTTGTCAGTCCACATCGTTGACTTGAACTGTACTGGAGAGGAAAATAGTATATGGGACTGTTCATATAATGTAGTGATGAATTATACCTGTCCATCAAGTAATGATGCCTCATTACAATGTCAAGGTAAATGTGGCTTTTAAGAAGCTAAGCAATTTGTTTAATGCAGTACCTTTATTATGATGAGTATATAATATTCCCAATATTTTATAAAATATATTTGATCTTTATTTTATATTATGTACATCTGGGAAATTGTAAACTGACATTTCTTGTTTTTAATGATTTTATTATTTGCTTACAAAAATGCAAACATATTTAATAACCATACCATTTATTAGATAATAACACTATTATGGCTGACTGTGAAGATGGTGATATTAGATTAGTTGGAGGCAATACACAATATGAAGGAAGAGTCGAAGTATGTATCAATCGAGTTTGGGGTACCGTGTGTAGCTCTAGATACTACTCTTCATGGTGGTGGTCTACTTATTATTACTGGGGAACACCAGATAGTAATGTGGTATGCAGACAACTTGGACATATGGAATTAGGTACACATTTTTGTTATTACAAACATAATTAAATACTATTGTATAACAGGCTCAGTTACTTATACAACTGCTACTCAATTTGGACAAGGAACTGGTCCAATACTAATGTCTGTAGTACAATGTTCTGGTCGAGAATCTAACCTCCTTGATTGTCCTTATCAACCATTTCCTTATTCAACATGTTCTCATTCTTTTGATGTTGGAGTGAAATGTGAAGGTAAACTCTACTATTGTGTTAACTGATTTATGACTTTTGACAGAGTGTCAGTTGTTTATATTCATTGATTATTACTTCATTACTTATTTCATTAGTTTAAGAATACTTATTCTTCCCTCTTTTATATAAAGCTTTTTGTAAGAATGGAACTGTCAGACTGAGGGGAGGTGGATCATATTATGGCAGAGTAGAAGTATGTGTAAACAATATTTGGGGAGCAATATGCAGTGACTTTTGGGACTATGAAGATGCCAGTGTTATATGTGGTCAACTTGGACACTCCCAATATGGTAAATATGACTGCCGTGCTTTCTATTTTTTTTATCATATATTTATTGTAGGTGCCATACCTGCTTCAGGCTATTACACTGACTATGTGTGGCCTTTTGGTATCATTGATTTGAACTGTACTGGAAATGAGAGTAGTATATGGAACTGTCCATACAATGGAACATCTGACTTTTACACTTGTCCTTCAAGTCATGATGCCTCTGTGATATGTCAAGGTAATCATCGTTGATTAAAGTGGAGTTTAATTTATTATTATATATAGCAAACAATACTGAACCTGTTAGTTGTAAGACAGGAGATATTCGTTTGGTCGGTGGGACAAAAGAGTATGAAGGAAGACTTGAAGTATGTATTAATGAAGTCTGGGGTACAGTGTGTAGTAGAAGCTGGGGTAGTACTGATACAAAAGTAGCCTGTAGACATCTTGGACATCAAGAACTAGGTTTGTTGTTATTTTGTGATAAATATGTGGTGATATAACATTATTAATAGGTGGAGTCACATATGGCAGTAGTACTTATGGACAAGGAAATGGTCCAATAATGTTTGGTTACATGTACTGTAATGGAAATGAAGACACTTTATTTGATTGTAGTAGAAATGTGTTCAGAGTGACCTCTTACTGTTCTAGTCATTACTATGACTTAGGATTAAAATGTGAACGTAAGAGATTCGATACATACTGGTCATCTAATGTATATATCAACTTGATATTTATCATTAGTGTTACTGACATCTTTTAAAAGAGTGTCAGTTGTTTATGTTCATTGATTATTACTCCATTACTTTAAGGATACTTATTCTTTCCTCGTTTATAAAAAGCTTTTTGTAAGAATGGAACTGTTAGATTGAGAGGAGGAGGATCATATTATGGCAGAGTAGAAGTATGTGTAAACAATATTTGGGGAGCAATATGCAGTGACTTTTGGGACTATGAAGATGCCAGTGTTATATGTGGTCAACTTGGACACTCCCAATATGGTAAATATGACTACCATGCTTTCTCTCGTATTTATCATATTTATTGTAGGTGCCATACCTGCTTCAGGTTATTACACTGACTATGTGTGGCCTTTTGGTATCATTGATTTGAACTGTACTGGAAATGAGAGTAGTATATGGAACTGTCCATACAATGGAACATCTGACTTTTACACTTGTCCTTCAAGTCATGATGCCTCTGTGATATGTCAAGGTAATCATTGTTGATTAAAGTGGAGTTTAATTTATTATTATATATAGCAAACAATACTGAACCTGTTAATTGTAAGACAGGAGATGTTCGTTTGGTTGGTGGGACAAAAGAGTATGAAGGAAGACTTGAAGTATGTATTAATGAAGTCTGGGGTACAGTGTGTAGTAGAAGCTGGGGTAGTACTGACACAAAAGTAGCCTGTAGACAACTTGGACATCATGAAATAGGTTTGTTGTTAATACATGATACATTAGTAGTTATATATTTTATTAATAGGTGGAGTCACATATGGCAGTAGTACCTACGGACAAGGAAGTGGTCCAATAATGTTTGGTTACATGTACTGTAATGGAAATGAAGACACTTTATTTGATTGTAGTAGAAATGTGTTCAGAGTGACCTCTTACTGTTCTAGTCATTACTATGACTTAGGATTAAAATGTGAACGTAAGATATTTTTACTTATATCATCATGGAGAGTACATCTTATTTTTTTCTCTAGCTTTTTGTGATGATGGTACTGTTCGGTTACAAGGTGGTACTCAAACTCAAGGTCGTGTTGAAGTGTGCATTAATGAAACATGGGGTACTGTTTGTAGTGACTTCTGGAACAATTCAGATGCTAGTGTTGTCTGTAGACAACTTGGATACTCTCCCTATGGTATGTTTGATGTGGAACATCTGTCATCACTCTCTGATACATCTTAAATTATAGTCAAGATTATTAATAAGTAAATGAAATGTTTTGCACAAACATAGAACATTATTCCCCATAGAATTTGTTTGTAGTATTATTTTCCTCATTAACAATGTTATACATTAAGTGCTACAAATTTATGGATTAATATAGACAGCACACTTATATACATAACAATAAAAAATGTAAGATAGCACAAACATTAAAAAGGTGAGCTATGAAATCACTGCTTATGAATCTATGCGTAATGTCTATCTAATGAAACTGTATGTTTGATATTATTTTCTTACTTTTAGGAGCTATTGCTGTATCTGGTTACTACACTGATTATATTTGGCCTTTCCATATTATTGATCTGAACTGTACTGGAGAAGAAGATATTATATGGAACTGTTCATATAATGGACTGTTGGACTACAAATGTCTGGCCAGTCATGATGCTTCACTACAATGTCAAGGTAACTGTGTTTAGAATTGTGAGATTTATTATTAATTTACACTAGATAATATATTATAATATATTTGTACATAACACATTACTGATAATGAAAGCTAAAACGTTGTATTCACAAACATTAATAAATATTCTAGCATCACCAATTTTATATTCTTGGTTAAATTTCCAAGAATAATCCTAAACTTCGATGGTCTCAAACAGAATATATAATAATTTGTCATATTCTAATAACCATTCTTAACCTTTCTTTTTGATTACTATTGATATAAAATGTACTCATTTGGACAATAGATTTGATGACTTCACTTTCAAGTATATGATTCTTGGGCTGTCATAGATCTATGTAATTAGATTTTAAATACTGACTGATCAATGAAAAATTAAATAAACTATGACTTAATATTTTGGTTAATTATTACAATAGAATTGATATCAATGACTAGCTGCTGTTATAGGTGTTTTTTAGCCTTGTTAATAAAGAAAGTAGAACTTATATGCTATTGCTTCCTTTTGATTAATGAAATGTGTTAAATGTTGATTCCATAATAGTCAATTATAGTTAATATACTCACAAGTTCAATCAATAAATGATGTGAAAGTGGTTTTCACAATTGACATGAACAATATAGAAATGGCATTATCTCAAGACAAATATAAAAAACAATGTCCAGGCACCTATACTGTAATTATACCATTTGGTAAACATTGATAGCATCCAAATATTTTATGTAACAGCGTATTGCTTTGTATGTCATAGCCATATTGATATTTTAAAATTGGTTGGCAATATTTTTAAAAATTAATGGGTTAATATATAATTGAGCTATTAAAAATGTCATCAATGACCAACCTATGTCATTGTGTTGTCCAGCTTTGTTCTCAGAAAAAAACTGGATTTCTGCTTTATCACTTAATATAAATATGTTAAATCATAAATGAGTTTTCCAATTAGTAATTTTGAAAGTTGTTGGAAATTAAGCATAATTATTTATTAAAAAATTTAATGTGTTACCAGATACCAGTATTATTATGGCTGACTGTGAGAATGGTGATGTCAAATTAGTTGGAGGTAATACACAGTATGAAGGAAGAGTTGAAGTATGTATTAATCAAGTTTGGGGTACTGTGTGTAGCTCTAAATACTCCTCATGGTGGTGGTCCTCCAGCTATTATTGGGGAACACCAGATAGTAATGTGGTATGCAGACAACTTGGACATATGGAATTAGGTACAACTTTTTGTTATTACAAACATAATTAAATACTATTGTATAACAGGCTCAGTTACTTATACAACTGCTACTCAGTTTGGACAAGGAACTGGTCCAATACTAATGTCTGTAGTACAATGTTCTGGTCGAGAATCCAACCTCCTTGATTGTCCTTATCAACCATTTCCTTATTCAACATGTTCTCATTCTTATGATGCTGGAGTAAAATGTGAAGGTATATCAATATAAACGTTATTAATATTGTAATGACTATAACATAGCTCCTTGTGAAAATGGTACTGTTCGGCTGTATAGTGAGTCTGGTAGTTACTTCAGAAGATATGGTCGAGTACAAGTTTGTGTTAACAATGTCTGGGGTACTGTATGTGATGACTTCTGGGATGACAAAGATGCCAGTGTTGTCTGTAGAATGTTAGGATACTCACCTCATGGTAAGTACTAAATATCTGTTGATGTTTTTACTTGATGTTAAATTTTCAGGAGCATCTGCTCAGACTAATGCATATACTGAAGGAACTTGGTATATTCATATAAATGATTTGAATTGTACTGGAGAGGAAGACTCTATTTGGGATTGTCCACAAAATGAATTAAGTGGTTATTCTTGTAATCACTATCAAGATGCTTCAGTAATATGTCAATGTAAGTCGTTGACCATACTTTAAATGGATGTCACATGAATTTGGTATTAGTGTTGAATAAAACTGCTGCTCTACCTTATAAAAAACAAACCAGCCATTTATGCTTTTAGGTTCAATATATTCATATAGAACTGACACTCCCATGCAAAGTGTGTGGATTATGAAGCTCATTTTTATAATATCTTACAAGGGAGGAAGGAATGGGTTATACATCCAATATCAAACAAAAACAGCTTTTGTGAATGACCATGTAAGGAGTATATAATTTTGTCATAGTAAGGCAATCATATTCATAATTGACAAATGTACTGTGGTTGTATAATGCTACAATGCTTTTGAATAGCAGTTGTGTCTACACCTTCCTCCTTTGAAAGGCTATAAGCTCCTCTGTATATGTGTGTATTTTTTATATACATACTACACAGCCCAAATCAATTCCATTACTAGGTATTGCTTAGCATGCAAAGCATACCCGCAGAAAAGTTGAGTATCTTCATTGGTAAAACATTTTTGTGCTTGGATTATTTTAATTTTAGTGGCTCATCTATCATTTTCTAACTGCACTACTGGTGAGATCAGACTAACAGATGGAACAACACAATATGAAGGAAGAGTAGAAGTGTGTATAAATGGAGTATGGGGAACAGTCTGTGATTATAGTTGGGATGCTACAGAAGCTTATGCTGTCTGTCATCAGTTAGGATATCAAGGTAGAATAAAGCAGATGCTATGTCTTAAATAACATTGACTTGTTATATAGGTGCTGGCTATTTTGTGAACTCTCATTTTGGTATTAGCACTCGTCCTATTCTTATCTACTATACTTCATGTTCATATTATCAGAACAATCTGTTTGACTGTGAAATAAATCAGTTTCCATATTCATATTCTCAATGTAACAATTATCAAGAAGCTGGAGTTAAATGTGAATGTAAGTTTTTCAATGCCACTTATTGATGACATTATGATTGTTTCTAATCCAGCTTTGTGTACTGATGGTGAGATTAGTCTATACTCTGGTGTTTCCAGTCGTCATGGTAATGTACGTGTCTGTGTCAATGGTACTTGGAGTAAAATCTGTGGATACAGCAATTCTGTAGTTGATGACAATCTTGCTAGTGTTATATGTTCTGAACTAGGATATTCACCATATGGTAAATTGATAATATAAGTATATTGCTTTAATATTACCACTTATTTTTGATAGGTGCTAAAAGTTCCTATAACATATGGTATGACTACATCTATCCCTTTAAAATTATCAATGTTCAATGTCATGGAAATGAAACAAGCTTTACAAGCTGTCAATATGAGATATCATCATCATATTCATCCTGTTACTATTACTATTATTACTATTATGGTGCTGTTGCAGTATTTTGCCAAAAGAGTACATATTCATTTTTGTAATATTGGAAATTACCATTTCATTTGTAGCTACCATTGAAGCTCCAGTTAATTGTACTGAAGGAGAGATCAGACTCTATGGTGGCTCAAAACCAAATGAGGGAATACTTCATATATGTACTAATGGAGCTTGGGGTACTGTGTGTTTAAATTCCTACTGGAGTAATAATGATGCTAATGTAGCTTGTCATGAACTTGGTTATGCTGCATATGGTATGTTTAATCAATAGATTGTTTACAAAGTGGTTTTATTTTAATTATAATAATGTTTTATATAATATTTTTTTATATCCACAGATAATAGCTATAAGACAGGCAATACGGATGGAAGATATCCCTTCATTTATACTAGATTTGATTGTTCTAACAGTGAAGTGAAATTGAGATCATGTAGCTCATCAATAATCTCTAATATTCAATACTGCTCTAACAACAAAGTTGTGGAAGTTATATGTGCAGGTTATCAAATATAATTATAATTGGTGTTAAATGATATATTATAACAGAACCTTGCAAATCAGGAGACACTCGTCTTTATGGTGGTAGATTTTATTATGGTGCAGTACAGGTCTGCATTGGAGGAGTGTGGGGGTCGATTTGTAGGGACAGCTATTGGGATAACAATGATGCTAGTGTGGTTTGTAAACAGTTAGGATTCTCAAAGTATGGTATGTGATTGTTTGCATCAATTGTTTAGTTGGTATTAGACAGGTAGTAGCACTGTCTATAGACATTGTGCGGTTACGTCAAGGCACGTCACAGTAAACTTAGCAACTGTTTCTACATAGCCATATTGGGTGTCAAGGCAAGTAGTGTACGTGTATGGCATAGGAGGCTGAAGGGGGGCTGGAGGGGCTAGAGCCCTCCAATATTTAGAAAGGGGGGTTCAGCCCTCCCCCTCCCCCAATTTTTTTTCTTGCTACTTAGCCCACAAAAAGAATCTAAGTTAATCTTATAGGTGTTGATGAAACTGTTAAACATTTTGAAATATTTACAAGCCACAATGACAGGAAAATAGCTTAACAATTGTCTGGTCATTCTTGTATACAAATGGATAACTGATGAGTGTAATTTTGTTGAATAGGTAAGGAGTTTGTTATGGTAAATGATAAACGAAGGAAATACTTTGCTACATTTTAAATTAATGTTGATAATACTGATTGTGATTATGTCAAACATAGTTTCTGCAGCATTATGGGTACATTCGTGTCTGCATTTCATCACATAGTTATGTTGTGAGCCCTCCCCAAAATATAAGTGCCTCATCCACCTATGTATGGTTTTGAGTGTCAACTGTCATGGCTAAGCAAATTACATTGTCAAGTTACTATTACAGTTTAGAAGAGTCTGCCAAATTTCGTTATAAAGAGATGTTAGCTTTGCTTGGAGGGATTACAGACCCCTATATCACAATGAGAGTTTAGATTGACAGAACTGGCCATAAGTCAGGTATCTTGACATTTTCATCTATTTGATAACCGCTCCTAGCCCTTATACTATGTAAGAACTTAGAGCTTACAAAAGCTTAGAAGGGTACAAACATTGTGTTGATGGTTGGGTCTCTAACATCAAAGTTTCTGCTATTCCATCATCTAGTGACAAGCTCTTGGTCACAGCAATGATCAAGCACTCTATCAGTGCCTCCTGTTAAGGTATGGGTTGCTGCTAAAATGGATGGTATGGTGATATGTGCGCACTGTGACTGCATGGCAGGCCTATGTGAAGCTTGTTCACGCATAGCTGCAATTCCTTTTACACTTGATGCTAATGTTCAAGCAAGAAAATGTCTGACATGCAACTCTATGCCTTGTTCTTGGCTGCTCCCCCCCCCCTCATTCAAGAGTGTTCTGTTTGCACCCATCTCAAATATTACCTTCACAGACTTATTGTGAAGTCTATTAAATTATTAACATAAATAAATTGTTAACATAATAGTATTATTATTCTTTCTAAATTCCATTGGCATTGTCTTATACAACTACTCATGGTCAAGTCACTTTACCAAAAGCTTCAACCTCTCATACATTACATCAATCCATTTTTGGAAATAACAGGAAACAGTACTTGCATGGACATGAAAAAGCGATGAGGAGCTCATTGTTTACATTAAAATGTAGTTTCATCAACACCATTATTAATTGCTTAAATGGTGGGATGGCAGACCAGGAAGTAGGTATATAGGGGGAACAAATTTATAAACTGCATTAAGTATTTCCATGGATGGCAATCCAGTGAAATAATAGACTTTTTGGGTCATCCATGAAGTTTAATTTCTAATTTACTAATACTTTCCATGGTCATATCTGTCAGTACAGAAGTGGTAGGTTGTTCACAAGAGTGAGGGGAGAGTAAGTTTCTGGTACACTAGCATTACCAAGTTCAGTAGTGGGATTATCAAACAAGACATTGCTTAATGATATATAACAAGCTATTGACAGGTTCCTCTTCACGCTGTGCTAGTAAACGTCTTCTTTTAGATACAATTGTATGCTCATATCTTGCCAACTGACGTTCAGCTTTCCTCTTAGCAGGACTCTTTATATGGTCAAACAAAGAGGGTACGTAGGCAGGAGACGTTGGATCATCACTCTTGCGCCCACCAACAAAATGACAACTACATACCCAGGTGTATTCCATGGGCTGCCAGTTTTTCCTATTTATAGCTGCAACCTAGAGATTTCTCCTTCAATATCAGCTGGAAAACGATAGAAATGAAGCCCACAGCTCTTATAAAATCGATTGGAGCATCCTACAGCGCAGCAGCACTTGCCATCTTGACACTCAAAATAGCCGCTCGTAATCCCCACTCACTGACCTGACGTCATCTGCACAAGGTCTATTTAGGAATGGCATGATGTTCTTTCTTATTATTATTGTGTGCTCCATGATAACTATAACACATTTAGCATTATTTTTATACAGCAACTAATGATTTTACATTAGCTATTGGTTTTTTGAAGTCTTATTTTGAGTGCTTTAACAAATATTGTTAGTGATTTTATAGAGCTTAGAGTTAGCCACTCTTAGTTATAGTGACATCATTTTCTTCGTTTTAAATTATTGTAATTATAATTATTCATTAAAAATGGAGGACATGAAAACAATCGTGGCCATTAAGGCAGTAAGTATTCTATTCTACTGTGAAGCCTCCTTTAAGTAGTTTCTTCTTTAGTAACAATTATTCCTGGTTTAAGGACAATTTTTTAATTCTACTGCATATGCTACAATGAACTTTATGCCATTGATATTGTGGCTACTATGAATGGATATTTATGCTGCCATTCATACTTTTGCTTGTTAGAGATGTTTTACTGTTATCACAAAAGCTATAGTTTTTAAAAATTTTGTTTACTTGACCCAACTTTAGGTTCTCTTGCAATTCAATCAACCTATTATAATAATTATTATGATCCTACATTTTTTACTGGCCTAAATTGTAATGGATCTGAGGATCACTTGTTTAGCTGTGCTATCAATACCAGTGCTCCAGCTTGTTCTTCTACTGAAAATGATGCTAATGTCATATGTCCTGGTTAGTAATGACTATATCTATACATATGTACATTATATATTAAATTTAGTTCATGGATCTACATATTCTAACTGTACTGATGGACAAGTCAGACTATTTGGAGGTTCCACAGATTATGAAGGCACTGTAGAGATTTGTATCAACAATGCTTGGGGTACTATTAATCGTGGATATGGATGGAGATATGAGGAAGCTCAGACTGTTTGTAATGCCTTGGGATACACAGCCCCAGGTATGAACACATGAGTGTATGAAAAACATGAACATCAATTTTATTATATAGGCGCTAAATATTTTTATAATGCTTACTTTGGTGAAGGAACTGGACCAATTCTTCTCTATTATGTACATTGTTCACTGCCAACATTTTCACTTCTAAACTGCAATCTTAATACTTACTATTATTACAAATATTATTATTTTAATAATCACTATGATGATGTTGGAGTAAGATGTCAACGTGAGTTAAAGATACATTAAAAAATTGCAAGTATTATGTTATTTATTACAGCATTTTGTCAACATGGTGATATCAGATTAGAAGACAGTACTAATCCACTGATAGGACGAGTTGAAGTATGTGTCAATAAGACATGGGGTACTATATGTGATGATTACTGGGATAACAATGATGCCAGTGTAGTATGTAGACAACTTGGATTTCCAGGAGAAGGTTAGTATTGTCTGTTTCTACATAATTATGATAATTTAATAATCAGGTGCATTTGCTCATACTGGTTCTTATACTGAGAGTGCTAAATCATTTCATATCATTGACCTCAACTGTAATGGAACTGAAGATAATATATTTAACTGTTCTTATAACAACATTCAACAACACAGTTGTGATTATTATGAAGATGCTTATGTTCAGTGTCCAGGTAAATAGTAATATTTATCAAAATATTATTATTGTAGAGATATTCTATTAATACAGCTCCAAACACAACTGATAATTGTACTAATGGTGAGATCAAATTAGTGGGTGGAAACACAGAGTATGTGGGTAGAGTTGAAGTATGTTATAGTGGTGCATGGGGATCGATATGTCCTAGTTCATGGGACAGTAATGATGCTAAAGTTGTGTGCAGACAACTAGGATATATTACTATTGGTTAGTATATATATAATGATTTTCTTGATTTTAAAGTAATTATGCTTTGTAGGAGCATCTCCGGTTACTACATTTGGAAAGGGAGTTGGACCAGTTCATTTCTCGCATTTCTACTGTTCTGGTAGTGAGAACAATCTACTAAATTGTACCTATTACACTTATTCATTGTGTTCTTATTCATATCATGCTGGTGTTAAATGTGAAGGTAATAGTAATACTCTATTGTGAAGTACCTTTTAATGCATAAATTATCTCAGCTCCCTGTACACATGGAGATGTTCGTTTAAAAGGTGACAGCAGATACAATGACTTTGGTCGAGTTGAGGTTTGTATTAATGGTACATGGGGTACTATTTGTGATGACTACTGGGATAATACTGATGCCAGTGTGGTCTGTAGACAATTGGAATTTTCACCTTATGGTATGTTGTTACTATATAATTTCTCTTATATGACTTGTACACTATTACTACATTTTAGGAGCCATTGCAAAGACATCATTTTATACAGAGACTATTCTTCCACACACTATATTTAATATAAGTTGTACTGGAGATGAAGCTACATTGTTTGATTGTGTGTATAGTGAAGTAGTTAGTGTTGGATCAAACTGTAATAGTTATGAGGATGCTGGTGTTATTTGTCAAGGTTGGTAGTATAAACTATATTTTTTTGTCAAAATCCACTTTTTTCTCATTACAGACGTGAATGTAACCCACTCAAACTGTACTGACTATGATGTTCACCTAGTAGATGGACCCAGTCTTAATGAAGGAAGAGTTCTAATATGTATCAATGGAGTCTGGGGAACACTTTGTAATAGTGGCATTGACTATAATGATGCTGGAGTGATATGTCTTGAACTGGGATATCAAAGAGGTTTTGTGCATGGACATATTTTTATTTTTATTATTTAAAATAATATTTATTTTATTTTATTATTATAATAGTTTATTATTTAATATTTTTATTATTTATTTATTTATAATTAGGAGGTTCAGCCTACACTGGTCAGTTTCCTAAAGCTGCTAATGACATACTACTGGTTACTAGTATTAGTTGTTCTAACACAGCTACTACTCTGTCTGAGTGTACCTTTAGTCATTTCACTAAGACCTCTACTTGTGATGCTAAACGTATTGCTGGTATCAAATGTCTTAGTAAGTTAACTGTGGATACAATGTTGCACTCAGAACTGTTCAATAAGCAGCTTCTTTCCCCCACAAATCTGTCATATCTACAGCATTTTTCAAAAAAAATTACATAACATTCATTCTGTTTTTGACAGATTGTACAGATGGAGACATACAGATCATTCCTTATAACAGTTACAACAAACAGATGGGTCGTATTGAAGTGTGTGTTAATGGAACATGGGGTACTGTTTGTAGTGACTTCTTTGATGATAATGATGCCAAAGTTGCATGTAGACAACTTGGATATTCTCACTTAGGTATGTAAAACAAGTGTGTTATTTTATACTAGTATCTAATGTTATAATAGGGTCTATATCAATGGGTAACATTAAGACAGAAAATGTTCTTCCACATCACTTTATTGATGTTAATTGTACTGGAAATGAATTAAGACTCTCTGATTGTCCTCATAATGGACTGACTCATTACACATGCTATTCATGGCGTGATGCAGCAATAGCTTGTTTTAATGGTAATGTTGTACTATCTTTGTTAAATTTGTGATGTATTACAGACTATGAAGTTGAATATGCTAACTGTACTAATGGTGAAATGAGACTGTCTGGTGGATCATCTTCAATGAATGGACGAACAGAGATATGTTATAATAATGTGTGGTTTGGAATATGTGCTGATAATTACAACAGCTATAATAAACCAAGTACTATTTGTGGAATCCTGGGGTACTCATATGAAGGTATAACATTTACATAAAATAATAATAATAAATGTTTTGGCAGACTATCCAGGATATTCCAGCTCATTCTTTGACTTACCTGGTCTACCACTGATACCATATGAGTTCAGATGCAGTGGTACTGAACAATCTTTACTCGATTGTACCAAAAACCCTATTAACTGCTATAGTTCTGATTCTTATTATACAGGAGTAACATGTCAAGGTATTTACTACTTTGTTTTCATATAATAATATCATATTCTGTTTTTTTAATGATATTATATAGCTATATGTGAGCATGGTGTAATACGTCTTGCTGGTACAAGTTATAGTACAATAGGTAGAGTAGAGTTGTGTCTTAATGGAACTTGGGGTACTATCTGTAGTAACAGTTTTGATAATAAAGATGCCAGTGTTGTATGTAGACACTTAGGATACTCTTCTTATGGTTAGTTTTGTAGATAAAAGATTGCTTTAAATAATACATTTGTAGGTGCAATTTCACTGAATAATAATTGCTACTACTACAACTGCTACTACTATGACTATTACCGTTCTACCAATATATATGATTTGAACTGTACTGGTGTGGAAAATAACATATTAGACTGTCCTTATGATGATAGCTACCATTACTGCAGCAGATATCGAGATGCAGCAGTTATATGTCAATGTAAATATAGTAAAATCACATTATAGCTATTATATCTATTAATTCATTTAATTAGATACCAATTATACTGTGGACACATCTTGTAATGATGGTAATATACGTTTGGTTGGTGGTATCAATGAACTAGAAGGTCGTGTGGAGATATGTTATAATAAGATCTGGGGATCTGTATGTCATAATTCCTGGAGTAATTATGATGCTAATGTTGTATGTAAACAACTTGGATATCAACCTACAGGTAGATATTTGAATCAATCATTCTAACGTATTTTGTATGTTTTGTATTAAAGGTGCAACAGCATTACTATATAGTTATTTTGGTCATGATCAGTCACCTCACATTCTTACTAATGTTGGATGTTCCTCATATGGGAGTTATAACTCTCTCTTACAATGTTCTTATAATCTTGCAACTGCTGTCATCAATTGTGGAGATGGTGCAGTAGCAAGTGTAGTTTGTGTTGGTAATACACTGTGTATTTTAAGATTTCATTTATTATTCAATCACATACAGGGTCTTGTACGGATGGTACTGTGAGATTGAGTGGCTCTACTATGAAAAATGCTGGCCGAATTGAAATTTGTATAGAGACAACATGGACTACACTTTGTGATCAGAGCTGGGACTTCAAAGATGCCCAAGTTGTCTGTAAAGAATTAGGATATTCTCCTTATGGTATAAAAACAAAAGTTTATCCACACTGCAATGTTAATATTCTGTACAGGTGCTGTTCCAACATATAACTGTTATACTGAAGGTCAACTATCATTTGGTATCACTGATATCAATTGTAATGGTTCTGAAGAACATCTTATCAACTGTTCACATAGCAATGCTGTATTATATAATTGTAACTCTTATGATGATGCTAGTGTTATATGTCAAGGTATAAATTAGTTAGATGTAAATGATGACATTTAACACATTTAGTGTTTGCTGAGCAAGCCAATTGTACTAATGGTGAAGTCAAACTTGTTGGTGGTAGTGGTCCTCATGAAGGAAGAGTTGAAGTCTGTGTAAATGAGGTTTGGGGGACAGTTTGTTCTGACAGTTGGAGTACTGCTGACGCCAATGTTGTCTGTCGACAATTAGGATATTTACAAATAGGTTTAGTATTAGAACATTAACAATAATTCACACCTAATTTAGGAGGAAGAGTCAGATATTTTGGTTCAGGAACTGGTCCTATTCTCTTATCTAATCTTTATTGTACTGGAATGGAGTCATCTTTGTTAGAATGTAATCAACAATCTTGTGGCATTACCAGCTGTACACATAGTAATGATGCTGGAGTTATATGTGAACGTAAGAACTCTTCATAGTCTATTTGTTCTCATTATTTTACCTATAGCATATTGTACTAATGGTGATATTAGACTAGGAGATGGTGCAGTGTTGAGAGGACGAGTAGAGGTTTGTATTAATGGTACATGGGGTACAATCTGTGATCATCATTGGACACAACAAGAAGCTAGTGTAGTCTGTTCACATCTGGGATATTCACCATATGGTATCTGATACAGAGCACATGTATCAGTATTTATGTAACTATCAAATATTTAGGTTCAATGGCAACTACTAACCTGTTTCTAAATAATGAATGGCCTATTGGTTTGTTTAAGTTAAAATGTTCTGGTAATGAGACTAAAATTTGGGACTGTTTATATAAAATATCTGATGAAAGACAGAATTGTGGACAGGACAATGATGCTTCTGTATTTTGCATGTGTAAGTTTGTATAAATTCCAAACAAGTTTTCTATTTATTTCCAAATTTTATTTATTAGCTAACACAACTGTGTATAGTAATTGCTCTAATGGTGATGTCAGACTTGTAGGAGGTAGTACGGACAATGAAGGCAATGTCCAGATATGTTACTACAATGCCTGGGGCTCAGTATGTGATGATAACTGGGGAAGGGCTGATTCTAATGTGGTCTGTCGTCAGCATGGATTTCAACCTTATGGTACCAAAACTTAAGATATTCATGGCTATATAGAATTTTTAATAGGATCTGTGTTTTATCGGAATAATTACTTTGGAGTTATAAGCAATCCTACATTTCTTTATGGAACTTTTTCTTGTCTTGGGTCTGAACAATCATTATTGACTTGTCCAAGGTTTTCTTCTAGTAGTTTGTTGAACTGTGGAAACAATGAAATAGCTGGTGTTCATTGTTTAGGTAACTTGAAATTAAAATAAATAATGAAATTATTCTTTTTATATCTTAAATGAAGTTTACATTGTATAAAATATTGTTTCACAGGTGTCTGTAGTGATGGTAAAGTACGTCTTCAAGGTACTAACAAAGTACTTATTGGTAGAGTTGAGGTGTGTGTCAATGGCACATGGACTACTGTATGTAATGAACATTGGGATGATAATGATGCTAGAGTCATCTGTCAACAACTGGGTCACTCGCCATATGGTAACACTACTCTATATTAACTACAACTACAATATTTTTAGGAGCATTAGCTGCTTATGGTTCCCTTAACACTGATAAATATCCTACTCGAGTGTATGGAGTAAACTGTACTGGCAATGAAAGTAATCTGTTTAAATGTCCTATCCACCTCTCTCCTCAAAATATAATTTATTCTCACTGTACCAATAATAATGCCGGAGTGGTATGTCAAGGTGTGTGGAAATCTCCATTTCATTGCTCAAGATTTGTCTTATTTCAGGTTCAAATACTTCATATGTTAACTGCACTAATGGTGAGGCTAGATTAATAGGAGGTCAGTCTTTAAACCAAGGGAATGTTGAAGTTTGTGTACATGGAACATGGGGTAGTGTCTGTGATGATAGCTGGGGAATACAAGACAGCAATGTAGTCTGTAAACAGCTTGGATATCAACCATTTGGTATGTCTAACTAAGCAAACTAATCAAACGACAACTACTTTTAAATAGGTTCCTCACCAAAGTATGGATCATTATATGGTCCAGGTAGCCTTATAATGTTAGCTGACTTGGACTGTACTGGCTCTGAAGAGACTTTATTAGACTGTAATAGAAACACATATGGAGTATTAGATTGTGACAGCTATGAAATAGCTGGAGTAGAATGTGAAGGTACTTGATTTTAAGCAATATTTTATAGTTCACTTTAACACAGCATCTTGTACTAATGGTGATATCAGACTAGGAGATGGTGCAGTGTTGAGGGGAAGAGTAGAGGTTTGTATTAATGGTGCATGGGGTACAATCTGTGATCATCATTGGACACAACAAGAAGCTAGTGTAGTTTGTTCACATCTGGGATACTCACCATATGGTATAAGACATGTCAAATATTTTGTAAAATTATAATTTTATTTAGGTTCAATGGCAGCTAAAAATATATTCCTCAACAATGAGTGGCCTATTGGTTTGTTTGAACTGAGATGTTCTGGTAATGAGACTAATATTTGGGACTGTACATATAACATAACTGATAGAGGACAATACTGTGGTCAACATAATGATGCTTCTGTTTTCTGCATGCGTAGGTTTATTGAAAAAAAACTTATTAACTGAATTTTTCATTTGTAGCTAACACAACTGTGTATAGTAATTGTTCAAATGGTGATGTCAGACTAGTAGGAGGTAGTACAGACAATGAAGGCAATGTACATATATGTTACAACAATGCCTGGGGCTCAGTATGTGATGACTACTGGGGAATGACTGATTCTGATGTGGTCTGTCGTCAGCTTGGATATCAACTATATGGTAAAAGATATTTTGTACAAAAATATATCCTTTTAATTTAAATTAGGGTCTCGTTACTATCAACGTAATTACTTTGGAGTTTCCAACAGTCCTCCATATTTATATGGAATATTTTATTGTTCTGGTTCTGAACAATCACTGATGAATTGTCCAACATCATCTTATAATAGTTTGTTAAACTGTGGAAGCAATGAAATAGCTGGTGTTCATTGTCAAGGTAAGATACTGACTTATTTTAAATTTATTATAGTTTTGAAGTTGCATAAATTGAATTGCTAATAATTAGCTTTAAAAAAGAAATGGTATTTCAATTTTCATATAAGACACCCTTGCTATTACGAAAGTTTAAGGTGTTTAGAGGGATGTAAATGCCAAAATGCATAAGAACAACTAAGGTAAAATAAATCCATTCAAACATCCTTATGCATCTAGCTGATGTTTTATCATTTTGATTAATACAAAGAGGAATATAAAGCACAACTACACAAACTGTTGCAAAGTGTAACACAATCACTGCTAAAATATTAAAAGATAATAAATCAGCAATAACTATATAGTTAACATTGTAGATGTAATAACTATACCAAATATACTACACATAATTAAACATAAGTGACTTAATAAAGCGATTTTTATTGGTTATATTCTTTTATCTTTCTTACCAGCAAACCACTGTTTTAATTCTCCTTGTGGTAAACATGGTAAATGTCACAGTTTGAGTAATGGATATGTGTGTGATTGTTCTAGTGGATATACTGGTACTAATTGTGAACAAGGTAAGTTTATATGAAGCAATATATACTATGTTACATTATCAATTGATTATAGTTGTGACAGTCTACATTTTACCAAAAATTACACAACAACCTACAAACACTTCAGGCAATCTCTACTCCACTGTTAACCTTACTTGTAGAGCTACTGGTAATCCTATTCCTACTATTTTGTGGTATAAAGATAATGTGTTAATTCCAAATGACAACAATGATCCTTCTGTATTGATGTTCTATGAACTGAAGTTGAAGGACAGAGGATTTTATCATTGTGAAGCTAGAAGTTTAATTAAAGGAAATATTGTCTCTGTAAATTCTTCACATGTAATACTAAACATAACAGGTATTAATAGAGATATGTTCTTTACCGTATTTAATATTCAATATAGATGTTGTTCAATATAAAGCTGTGATATATCTATCTGAAGAGACAACTGATAAAAATGTATCTAAAATAATTCAAGATCTAATTGATCAGGTACTGTCCATCATCATTATGAGGAGCATAATAAATCTTTATTTCACTTGACAGAGTAACAATTTACTTTCTAATAACAGTATACCTAGCATTCAAAATTCCTATTTTTTACCCATAGAGCTTGCAAACAACATCAAGTAATCATATTATTAAATTGCATAACTTTATTTCTATATACTTTATAGTTTTACTGCACAGTTTAATACTATTCCTATTGTTATTACTTTGGTAACAAAGAATAGAGCTACTGAACAACTCAGAGTTAGAGTACAACAACGATTGGTTACACTAAGTAAACAAATCAATATCAACATCTCATTAGTTGAAGTAAATAGATTTGGTATGTTAATCTATTTAATTTATTGATGTAAGTTATGTAATTTTTCATTTATCATCAAGATGGTTGTCCTGCTACCAATACTATTATACCATCATATTCTGGTAGACAAGATCTTAATATTACTATATTGTGGCCTGAAGCTAACATTGGAGTGGAAGTCATCAGGAGTTGTCCTTGTGGTAATAAGAGTTCCAAAGATGATGGAATACTTGAAGCTACTAGATATTGTGGAGGAAACTTTATCAATGGAGCTATGTGGTCTGAAGCAAATATAGCAGCTTGTAATTTTAGTGACTTAACACGTGAAATATGTGACCTAATAAATGTTTGTGAACGTGCTTGAAAACAATGATTGTATACTACTTTTATTTTCAGCTACCAGTTGCAAAGAAAGTAGAACAACTGGAAAACCTTACCAGTGATAGCAACAGATTAGGTTCTACTGAAGTGATAGCAAGCGTGACTGTTCTAGTAACAGCTACACAAGATGTGTCAGGAAATCTTAGTGTAAGAGGTTCATTTTTGGATTAAATATCTATTATTTTATTTACAGTTGTCTACTATTTTTTTGGAAGTGGTTGGTAACATCTTAGATGTCAATCAAGATGCTTTACAAACTAGTCAAGAGAAATCTAACACATCAGCTAAGTCAGTTAACTTTTAATACTTTTGTAGATCAACATTGTTTCTTTACACAGAATGCTAGAGGCTATTGAGTCAGTTGTAGAGAGTATTCCAATCATAAATATTTCTGAACCCATTGTAATAACACAGAAATTATTTGCTGTATCTGTACAACAAGTGGATACTGAAGAATTCACACAATTTGGTCAAACATTCAGTGTAGATTTGAAAGGATTTTCTAATGAAAATGAAACTCTTAATTCTAATTATTTAGTATTTGGATCATCTAGTCAACAGTCAACAGCAGTTATCAATTTACCAAACAATTTACTGAGTGCACTTCCAAATCTTGCTAAAAATAATACTAGAATCACTCATTCAGTTTTTATTACTGACTCTTTATTCTTGAGGAGAAATAATTATAATTTAGAGGTTGGTAGTGTGATTATATCAGCTACTGTTGTAGGAGCAGATACAATAAGGGAACTGGATCGACCAGTAGATCTTAGATTCCAAGTCAATCCAGTAAGTAAATATCATTATAGTATGTGTTTGATATCTTACTTCCTATAGAGTTTAAATGGATCATCTCCACAATGTTCATTTTGGAATCAATCTTTAGACAGTAAGTTGAGGTAGTTGTTCTTTTAAGATAACTGCTTCTACTAGATGGATATGGAGACTGGTCTATGGAAGGATGTCATAACACTACTAATAATAAAACAGAAGTTGTATGTGAATGTAATCATCTCACTAACTTTGCTATATTACTGGTAAATAGAAAGAATTAACATTTCTTTAAATATTATTATGATATATTATAGGATGTATCTCCTGTTATTGATGAACCAACAGAGCAAACTGGAGTGACATTGTTCTTAAATTCTGTGACTTACATTGGTATCATTGTCTCTCTCTTTTGTCTAACTATTACTATTATCTCTTACCTTGCTAACAAGTATACTATTTAATTTATACTCATTATTATGTTGTACATGTCCTGATAGGAAATTACGTAGTTCTGATCATGGACAACTTCTTCTTAATTTGTGTTTTGCTTTAACTGGTCTCTACATTGCCTTCATTTTTGCTGTACACAGTCAATCTGTCCCTGGTCTTTGTGCACTTACAGCTGCTGTGTTGCAATATTTTTTTCTTGTTACATTTATGGTCATGGCTGCTGAGGCTATCAACTTGTATATGAATTTAGTGATTGTTCTTGGGAAGAAAATTCATCGATTTGTTTTAAAAGCAACCATATTATCATGGAGTGAGTACTGATGTTATAAGTTTAACTATAGTCATTTCTTACTTGTAGTTACTCCATTATTCATTGTTCTGTTCTGTTTTGCTCCAAATTATAAAAACTACTTGAGTGATCATTTGTAAGTACACTTGTTATGTTTGTATATAAATGTCTATATTTTATTTATAGTTGTCGTGCATTTAATGAACCATATTATATTGGTATGGTAGTTCCATTTCTGATCGTATATATATTCAATTGGGTGGTATTCATTATCATTATTGTCTCTCTTCTACGAAAAAGCTTCCAGTCCAATATCAAATCAAAGAAAACTACTAATATACAATTTGTCCGTGAGCAAATTGTTATAGTTACAACATTGTCAATCTTGTTTGGTCTGGGATGGGGTATTGGACTGTTAGCCACTCAAGATATCCATACCAATAAGACAATACGAGATGTCTTTGCCGCATTTTTTGTGATTATTACTGCCTTTCACGGTCTGTTCATCTTTATAATGCATTGTCTTCGTTCTAAGGAAGCAAGAAATGTTTGGAAACGATGGTTCTTTAATGTTTCAGGCAAAGATTTTAATGAACTTACAGCATCTGTATTTACGACAAAACGCAATAAATCTTTCATTAGGGTAACTAACCCTCTGTATACAACTATGGCTTCCATTAAGAAAAAAAGAGAGACTATCACTGAGACAGCTTTAGAAAGTATGAAGACTGAGTCACAGGTAGAAGGTGTTATGTCAGCTGAAACATCATTCATTGAAGATGAAAATGAAAAGAAAATGCTAGAAGTAGAAGAAAAACATTAGTAGTCATTGAGCAAGTCTATTACCCAGGACTCATGACTAATAACCTTTCTATAGATATTTTAGTATTTTTTGTAGTATGAATTTAAGTGTGTTTTAGTGTTGTAATTTGGTATTAAAGTTGTAGTTTAAAGAGTTTTTTTAGTATTATTTCATAATTAAATGTTTATTATAGTAAATTGAATTTGAAGTTGACTTTTAAATATATACGTTCAGTTTGTTGTAGTGCAACTTTTATCTTACAACTACACAATGTATACAATATACAATTGTTTATTAATTATTTACCATATATATTTTTGAAATGACTTCTGGGATGACAAAGATGCCAGTGTAGTTTGTAGAATGTTAGGATACTCACCTTATGGTATGTATTGGCTTTATATATTATGTTTAATTTTAATGATACTTAATTTCTTTCAGGAGCATCAGCACAGAGTAATGCATATACCGAGGGAACCTGGCATGTTCATATTAATGACTTGAACTGTACTGGAGAGGAAGAGTCTATTTGGGACTGTCCACAAAATGGATTGAGTGGGTATTCTTGTTATCACTATCAAGATGCTTCAGTAATATGTCAATGTAAGTGGATGTGAAATGGATTTGTATTATAAAACCTTAACACTATTAATAAAAATAATGATCAATGTTGACCCTAAAATCCAAAGCACAAAGTTTTTTGCTTAATGCTAACTTTCATTTTTATTAAATATAGTGCTACATGTATCATTTTCTAACTGCACTACTGGTGAGATCAGACTAACAGATGGAACAACACAATATGAAGGAAGAGTAGAAGTCTATGTAAATGGAGTATGGGGAACAATCTGTGATAATGGTTTGGATACTACAGTGGCATATACTGTCTGTCATCAGCTGGGATACCAAGGTATTTAATAAATTATATAATTATTTATAAATATTAACTTGTACATTATACCTACAGGTGCTGGATATTTTGTCAATTCTCATTTTGGTATTAGCAATCATCCTATTCTTATCTACTATACATCCTGTTCAAATTATCAGAATAATTTCTTCAACTGTTATATGAATTGGTTCCCATATTCCTATCCTCAAAGTAACAATTATAATGAGGCTGGAGTTAAATGTGAATGTGAGTTGTTCAATGTCATTAATATGTTACATTATTGTTGTCTGAAATCTAGCTCCATGTACTGATGGTGAGATGAGTCTATACTCTGGTGTCTCCAGTCGTTATGGTAATGTTCTTGTCTGTATCAATGGTACTTGGAGTAAAATCTGTGGATATGGTAATTCTGTAGTTGATGACAATCTTGCTAGTGTTATATGTTCTGAACTAGGATATTCACCTTATGGTAAATTGATAATATAAGTGTATTCCTTTAATATTACCATTTTTTTTGATAGGTGCTAAAAGTTCTTATAATGTTTGGTATGACTCTATCTATTATTATAATATCACCAATGTACAATGTTATGGAAATGAAACAAAGTTTACAGACTGTCATTATGAGATATCATCATATTGTTATTATTATTATTATGATGATGATGATCATGGTGCTGTTGCCGTATTTTGCCAAAAGAGTAAGTGTGCTTGAACATACTAATTAAATTTACCATCTCAATTTTGTAGCAACCATTGAAGCTCCTGTTAATTGTACTGAAGGAGATATCAGACTCTATGGTGGCTCAAACCCAAATGAGGGAATACTTCATATATGTACTAATGGAGCTTGGTGTACTGTGTGTTTAAATTCCTACTGGACTAATATTGATGCTAATGTAGCCTGTTATGAACTTGGCTATTTTACCTATGGTTTGTTTAATTGCTAATTATTTACAGAGTGGTTTCATTTTAGTCGTATCTGCAGGTAATACATATGAAAATGGGTGGACAGATGAGAAGTATCCCTTCATTTATACCAGAATTGATTGTTCTGATACTAACACTAGATTGAGATCTTGTAGTTCATCAGTTAGCTCAAGCTTCCAATATTGTTCTAATAACCAAGTTGTGAAGCTTAAATGTGGAGGTAAATACTATTTATAATACACAGAGCTAAAGAACTAGACATTAATGTTAAATTAACATGATAAAAATCTTTCACATAAGATGAACAAACATTAAACAATTAGTGATCTAACACATGATGGTAGCAGTGCCTATGCAAGGATAGCCATTGAAATACATTTGGAAAAACAATGAACATTAAAACTAATCAAATTCAGATTTTTTCTATAGTAATTCCTTTAGTATAATCAGTTGTAGGTTAAGAAAATGTTTTGATTGCCTTCCAAATTGTTACAGATTTCTCTATGGGCTATCAAACACTTGCATTTATAAATGTTAAGCAAGTGATTAAATTAAAACATTTCTAAAAATTAAGTAAATGTAGAGATGACTATTATCAGTCCGATTTATCCCTACATAATAGTACATTTGACACAAACATTTAAAGGATGTTTACTAACTACAAAATCAGTAATATATGTATTGTTACATTCTGTGCCTTTGCTCTTATGTAGAACTACTACAATCATTACTGTATATGCTGCATATATTTTTTTATTGGAATGATAGCATTACCATGCTACATTTACTTCACATTCAGAAAAAAAATTATTTATTTGTATATTTATACTTTAAATTTAAACATTTTAGTAAAACCTTGTACTACTGGTGATATTCGTCTGTATGGTGGTACTTATTACTATGGTGCAGTACAAGTCTGAATTGGAGGAGTATGGGGCTCAGTATGTAGAGATAGCTTTTGGGATAACAATGATGCCAGTGTGGTCTGTAAACAGTTGGGATTTTCTCCCTATGGTATGTATTATAATGCATGGTCTTAGCTTGATGTATTATTATGTATATTGTTTCAACTTGATATTCCAATTTTATAGGATCACTTGCAATTCTTTCAAGTTATTATAATAATTATTATGATCCCACTTTTTTTACTGGTTTAAATTGTAATGGATCTGAGGATCACTTGTTTAACTGTGCTATCAATACCAGTGCTCCAAATTGTTCTTCTACTGTAAATGATGCTAATGTCGTATGTCCTGGTTAGTAATAACTATATCTATACATATGTACATTATATATTAAATTTAGTTCATGGTTCTACATATTCTAATTGTACTGATGGTCAAGTCAGACTATTTGGAGGTTCCACAAATTATGAAGGCACTGTAGAAATTTGTATCAACAATGCTTGGGGTACTATATCAGATGACTATGGATGGGGATACCAAGAAGCTCAGACTGTTTGTAATGCATTGGGATATACTACCCCAGGTATGAATGTAAGAGAGTATTTAATCATTAAATATCATCCATTAAAGGTGCTCAAAGTTTATATAATGCTTACTTTGGTGAAGGAGATGGTCCAATTGTTCTACATTATGTGTATTGTTCAACTCCTATGTCTTCATTACTAAACTGCTATATTTATGGTTATTATTATTATTATTATTATTATGATCACAATAATGATGCTGGAGTGAGATGTCAACGTGAGTTAAAAGACATTTTAATATAAAACAAGTATTATGTTATTCATTACAGCATTTTGTCAACACGGTGATATCAGATTAGCAGGCAGTACTAATCCACTGATAGGACGAGTTGAAGTATGTGTCAATAAGACATGGGGTACTATATGTGATGATTACTGGGATAATAATGATGCCAGTGTAGTATGTAGACAACTTGGATTTCAAGGAGAAGGTTAATATTGTCTGTTTCTATGTATTTATGATAATTTAATAATTAGGTGCAACTGCTGGTACTGGTTCTTATACAGAGAGTGCTAAATCATTTCATATCATTGATTTGAACTGTAATGGAAATGAAGATAATATTTTTAATTGTTCTTATAATAACATTCAACAACATAATTGTTATTATTATGAAGATGCTTACGTTCAATGTCTAGGTATTTAAGTGAATTTGATTTATTTTTTAGAGACAATTTGTCCATACAGTTACAAACACTGGTAACTGTACTAATGGTGAGATCAGATTAGTAAATGGAGATACAAAGTATGAAGGAAGAGTTGAAGTGTGTTATAGTGGTGTCTGGGGATCTGTGTGTCCTAGTTCATGGGACAGTAATGATGCTAAAGTTGTATGCAGACAACTAGGATATATTACTATTGGTTAGTAGGGGATGTGTTGAGATTTTTCTAAAGTTATAAAATTTGCCTTTTCCAGGAGCAGTTCCTATTTCTACATTTAGAATGGGAGTTGGACCAGTTCATTTCTCAAATTTCAATTGTTCTGGTAATGAGAACTATCTATTGAATTGCACCTATTACACTTATTCATGGTGTTATTATTCATATCGTGCTGGTGTTAAATGTGAAGGTAAAAATAACATTGTACTAAGAAGAACCATTCTAATTTGAGTTTCCTTTCTTGTTTAATCTCAGCTCCCTGTGCACATGGAGATGTTCGTTTAAAAGGTGACAGAAGGTACAATGATTTTGGTCGAGTTGAGGTTTGTATTAATGGTACATGGGGTACTATTTGTGATGACTACTGGGATAATACTGATGCCAGTGTGGTCTGTAGACAACTAGGATACTCTTCTTATGGTAAGTTGTAAATGTTTTCTCTTATATGACTTATACACATTGTAGGAGCCATTGCCAAGACCTCATTTTATACAGAGACTATTCTTCCACACACTATGTTCAATATGAGTTGTACTGGAGATGAAACTACATTGTTTGATTGTGTGTATAGTGAAGTAGTTAGTGTTGGATCATACTGTTATAGCTATGAAGATGCTGTTCCAACATATAACTGTTATACTGAAGGTCAACTATCATTTGGTATCACTGATATCAATTGTACTGGTTTTGAAGAACATCTTGTCAACTGTTCACATAGCAATGCTGTATTATACAATTGTAACTCTTATGATGATGCTGGTGTTGTATGTCAAGGTATAAATTAGTTATATGTAAAATAATTAACTTATAACATAATAGTGTCTGTTAAACAAGCTAATTGTACTAATGGTGAAGTCAGACTAGTGGATGGTAATGGTCCTCATGAGGGAAGAGTTGAAGTATGTATCAATGAAGCTTGGGGAACAGTATGTTCTAACAGTTGGAGTAATTCTGATGCTAACGTAGTCTGTAGGCAGTTGCGATATGCACCAATAGGTTTGATTTTAAGATAGTAATAATAATTATATTCATATATATCTACACATATGTAACAATATACATTATGTTTGTAGGAAGTAAGGCTAAACGTAATGCTTACTTTGGCTTTGGAACTGGTCCTATTCTTTCATCCAATCTTTATTGTACTGGTACTGAGTCATCTTTGTTAGAATGTAATCAACAATCTTGTCGTGTTACCAGCTGTACACATAGTAATGATGCTGGAGTGATTTGTGAATGTAAGTCTTAATTATAGTAATTTATCATTCATATACACATTAATAGTTCCTTGTACTAATGGTGATATTAGACTAGGAGATGATGCAGTGTTGAGAGGAGGAGTAGAGGTTTGTATTAATGGTACATGGAGTACAATCTGTGATCATTCATCTGGGGAATTGGTCTGTTTGTAATTAATCGTCATGCTACAGTGTTTGCTTGGTTGTTCATTATCTTTTCAACTTTTCAAGTAATATAATTAATGCATTATTGGAGTCTTTTAACTATATAATTTAGGGATGTTTCATTTTTGTGTTTAACGTGATAAGGAATAAGAAGGCATGTAACATAAACTCTTGTAATTTATATATTGATATATTTTTATAGATTAAAAATGCTTTGTTTCAAATGTGTTGTCCAAAGTTATCAAAGGTATAAACTATGATAATGACTATTACTATTGTGGATTGTACATTGATGTAGAAATCAAGACACCAGGAAACAATACGACAAGGCAAAAAACTAGGCAGAAAAGTTAAACCAATGGCTTTGCACAACAGACAGAGTTTGATCAGTAATTTTACATCACCTTCCATCACAATTACTGAGTTTGATATGTAGGATGAATAGTTAAATTGTATGCCAGACTTGTAGCTATTTACTTGTACTGTTATATGCTATTGTATATATTTGTAGATTATTATATAAATGAGTCAAGTTGTGTTAATTAATCTATATAAAAACCACATAACTTAACTGTCATATATAAATAAACATTAAAAAAACCAAGATACCTTTAAGTGAATGGATTTTATAGCAACAACAGAAGTAGATTTGTCGTATGTGTAAAACCTTCAGCAAACATAAATGTGGTGAAGTCGTCTCTCAGAATTATCTTTAATTTAAAAGGGTCACAACTAAAGATACACAAAAATGTTGGGGGTAAAAGGGTTTGTGTGAAAACAAAGTAGACTGACCAATATTATTAAGAATTCAAGATCATACTCGTGTAACCAGTAGAAAACTACGACACAACGGGGACAACGTCATTCATGCTGCCACGCCCAAACGTCAAAATATTACAAGATTCATGACCTAATTTCATAGTTGGTGGGCTCGTTTCCCCCCCCAAGATTACATTGTAACAGCTAACTTTCCGAAAATACGTTGCTCGAATTTTTATTAGAGCTCTTGCTCTGCTTATCTTCAAGACATACACATGGCTCAGTTCGTGTGGTATGTTATCAATATGACATAATATATTTGTATGGTGCTCATTTTATAGTCCTCATCTTCTTCCTATGGAGCTGTTGAAGTCTGCTTTGAAAATATTTAGGGTGCTATTTGTACTGATATGTGGGATAACAATGATACCAGTGTGGTCTGCAAACAACTGGGATACTTTCCTTATGTTAATACTTGACTATGTGCTTTACCAGTAGGTTATTTTGTATTATGTATAGGTGCAGTAGGATCTTCTATAGCCTACTACTCCTTATCTGATACAAATCATATCCTTTTTGTTCATTTAAACTGTATTGATAATGATAACACTATACTGGACTGTTCTTATAATGGTGTCTCTAACTACTATAGCTCTGAGTGTTGCTAATTATAGCAACTGTTCTGATGGAGATGTTCGATTAGTAGGAGGGGCAACACTGTAAAAATGTTCTTGATATCTACATTAATACAACCTACAGATATTGATGAATGTAGTCAAAGTATTTCTGGCTGTTCTCAATTGTGGAACAAAACCACTGGAAGCTATAACTGTACATGTCATATACTCGTATTGGATACCAACTTGAGAGTGATAACCACACTTGTCTTGGTAAGGTCATCAATGCATTAATCATGATTGATATTGCTTATAATGGTTCAGACATTAATGAATGTGCAATTCAAAATGGAGGATGTAAACAAGTCTGTACTAATTCCAATGGAAGTTTCCAATGTTCCGGTTATTCTGGATTTATTGGTGACATATTCTGTTCAGGTTAAGATAACATAATTTATATTGAATAATTATTAATGTATTGTCTGCTTTTTCCTAGATATTGATAAGTGTTCACAAGGTATCTCTAGATGTACTCAAGGTTGTATTAATAGTGTTGGTAGCTATATCCATACCTGTCAAACTAGATATTACTTGAGCAATGATAATTACACTTACTTAGTTTAGTTTTTAAAGTGTTATTTGATTAAAATACATTATATGTTAACAGATATTGATGAATGTGAAATTGCTGTTGATAACTGTGATCATATATGCTTGAACACAATTGGTTCATTCCTCTGTGCATGTCAATCAGGATATACATTGAACACATTAAACAATAAAACCTGTTGTGATAAGTTTATTAGATTTATTAATCAACTTATTATTTCTCATACAAGATATCAATGAGTGCAGTGATGGGATTTCTGGTTGTGGTCAATATGTAGCAATATTATAGGAAGCTATGTTTGTACTTGTGTGTCTGGATATCAACTTGTTAATGACAACCACATATATGTTGGTAAAGATATATTAGCATTGTAATATGGAGATTATCTTGCACATCAAATATTGTTGTTTTTAAATAGATATTAACAAATGTAAGGTTAATAATGGAGGTTGTGAACAGGTTTGCACAAATACTGAAGGTGGTCTCCAATGTGGTTGTCAACCTGGGTATCATCTACGCAATAACATTTTCTGCTTAGGTTAGTCAGTCACATTTATTATTTCATTCTTTAGTTTGTTGATAATTAACAACAAGCATAGATGAGTGTTCACTTAATATAAAAAATTACATTTACTTATTTGCTGCTAAACCCTAACCCTAAATTAATATTTGCCAAGTTTCTAGAAAAAGAAGATACTTGGCAGACCAACAATTAATTGCTAATTATTTTAAATTAAATTTCATTTAACCTAACACAAGTAATGTTTGGTTTACAATTCGACTCTTGTCTGTTTCACTATCAGAGAAGGAATTCATCACTTAAATAATCATGTTCATTATTGTCAGCGTACTTGCACAATTACATCATTTTTGGCCCTCCAACACATTTCATTGGAGCTGTTGACAGTCTAAAGGCTCTAAGTCATCTATGTCTGTGAGCTGATGACTTGTTTTATCAGCACCCTTTTTTTAGAGAATAGAAATACTTTTGTACTTTAGTTTATGAATATTTCAAGTATTGTAATCTACTTGTATCACATACTGGGACTAAGACAGGACTATGTTACTACTTTCCCAAGCTCAAGTTATACTCTATGTCATCCAATACTTAAAATAATCAAATATGGCTAATGCAGCTTATTGCTCATCCAATACGTTCGTATTATGCACAAATCTTTCCCTATCAAGACTTTTAATATGACACCTGTGATAATTATTAATTAACCGCTGACGTTTATTAACCCTAATCCCCAGCTCTACGACGATGGGTGTGACTGACAATACTTGCTAGCTTGCTTCTTAGCCTATATTCTGTAGCTATAATCTTTCATAGACACTGCTGCTAATTATTCAGTCTTGTACCTCTAGTCAGATCTTCCAAAGCAATTTGATTTTATCGATTATAATCTTGTTATTTTTATGTATATCTACAACCTTAGACTTTAACATTTGATGATGGTAAATAATGACAAATGAATTATTAACAGAAGTTTAAGTATAAAGACAATAATAATGTTAGTACATTAATGGGAAGTTTATTACTGTTATTATTATCCAATGACTTAGTTTAGTAATACTATAAATTTGATTGTTATGGTCTATATGAATTATGCATGTTATGCTAAAATAAGTTTGTTGTTTTAACCAAGACATAGTAAGTCACTTAGATTTTATATATGTCTACAAACTATATTGAACTGTGTTAACAACATACAATATTTTGATTGCTAATTACTATGGAATTGACATTTCATGTAGTTCAACAAATGACAAATTACAAAAGATATGCAGAACTGTTCTATTATAAATTCCATAGTGACAGCCCTCACACTTAGGCCAGCATCTATGAAACATTTTTGTGTCTAACTAATAAGCTGTTAAACAAAATTTCTGTAGCTCTATAACTTAATGTTAATCAGCACTATTTATGTAAACAGCCTGAGATATACTAGCAGTCAGTGTCTTATTTGCAGCCTAAGTGACTCTAGTGGTTAAATGTAATGTGGTAGCGTGTCACTATGGAATTTATAACACAACATTTCTGCATATCTTTTCTGATTAGTCATTTGTTGAACTACATGAAATGTCAATTCCATTGTAATTAACAACTTTTGGATAGACATATATAGGTCAGTGGTTGTATTACCTTAACGCTAACTCTATATTATGTCTAACACTTTAAGCCATTTTTGACAAGTAGAGACTCAATAACTGATATCACTGGACCTAATGATAGAAAGTAATTGGTTAAAGCTCATCATCAATATAAATATGCATAATACATAATTTAATATTATGTATAGTATATTATATTATTGCTCACATTGTATGTGTAATAAATAATAGATGTGTGATTGCTATAAATAAGAATTTAAGTTAAAATTAATCATAATACACATACATTATTATTGTTCAATACTTACAACACTCGTACAAAGATGATGGAATTGAGTTTCAAGTTGAAGTGACAGCTTATTATGCAAGACATTTGTCATTCTCTTTGGACAAACCGTCTACGTATTTAGTCACTGGGACAGATAGTTGCTTATCCAATCCTAAATCTTCACTAATTCCTTTAACATAGGATATAATGATGTGATCAGAGTATTGTACATTAATTGTGTCCTTATTCAACCAATGATAGGATAATTTCCCAGTCAGGGAGAAACAAGTATGGTGGATGACACCTGTCTATCTTTCTATGATAGATTAGTATGTCCAGGCGGAAGTGAACGAATGTAATTAAACCACATGCTTTAATTAACCACCTACGCATATAACAATCAATGAACTGGGACGATAAGTGCTACTGATAATGCTTGCTAGTTTGCTCCTTTGACTATATGCTGTAGCTATAGTCTTCCATAGACACTGCTGCTAATTATTTATTCTTTGTAGCTCTAATCAGTATCTTTCAAAACAATTATGATTTTTGTTGATTACAATATTTTTATTTTTGTGTATATATACAACCTTGGAATAAAGCATTTGATGATGGTAAATAATGACGAATGAATTATTAACAGAAGTTTAAGTATAAAGACAATAATAATGTTAGTACATTAATGGGAAGTTTATTACTGTTATTATAATCCAATGACTTAGTTTAGTAATACTATCAATTTGATAAATTAACATTGTTATGGTCTACATGAATTATGCGTATTTGCTAAAATAGGTTTGTTGTTTTAACCAAGACATAGTCTATTAGGTTTTATATTATGTCTACAAACTATATTGAAATGTGTTAACAACATACAATATTTGTTTGCTAATTACTATGGAATTGACATTTCATGTAGTTCAACAAATGACAAATTAGAAAAGATTGCAGAACTGTTTTCTTATAAATTACATAGTGATAGCCCTCACACATAGGCCTCACACATAGGCCAGCGGTCTTCATGGCTCGTTGCACTACTAGCGCTAGAAGCTATAAAAAGGCTCGCTCCTTCACAACAAGCATCATATTAGACAGATAGCACAATGCTGTTTGTTCTCTCGTTAGAACTTTGGTTCTTTTTATCTCTGCAACTGAGAAATACTGTGGTTGCTCAAACATGTACACATGGATCAGTTCGTGTTGTAAGTTATCAATGTGACAAATATCACTTAAAAAGTATTGTGTCATTTAAACTGAGGTCTTTGCTACTATACATTCATCAATACAATGTAAACCTAACACCGAGTTACTACATGCCAATCCCCAAATTAGTCTAACAAAGCCAACTAAATTGAACCAAAAAGCAATCTTTGTACTACTTATACTGCATAATACTAAAGCCATTCACAAGAGATCGATATTATTTTAACTGAACTAACCAATATAATCTTTAGTTCAGTTGAAATGATATCTGTTTATGATTTCAATTGTTAGACAAAGACTATAAAGATTACCTTTCAGCTTCTAGTTGGCTTTATACACATTGAGTTAGATTAAGTTAGGTTTATAGAACTCAGTAATGGGCTTTCCATCACATTGATGAAACTATGGTGACTGAGGCCTTGGTTGAAATGACAAAATGTATATAGTGCTTATTTTCTAGTCCTCATATTTGTACTATGGAGCTATTGAAGTCTGCTTGAATAATACTTGGGGTAGTATTTGTACTGACTTCTGGGATAACAATGATGCCAGTGTGGTCTGTAAACAACTGGGATACTCTCCTTATGGTAAATATTAAAAGATCATTGCTTAACTTCAATTCTATATAAATTAACTAATTCTAGGTGCAGTAGGATCTTCTGTAGTCTACTATTCCTCATCTGCTACCAAACACAACATTCTTGATTTAAACTGTACTGGTAATGAGAACACTATACTGGACTGTCCTTATAATGGTCTCTCTAATTACTATTGTTCTCTGAGTAAAGATGCTAATATATTTTGTGAATGTGAGTGCGCATTTGTTGATGTAAATGACTATTCTGTCATTCTATAGCTCTTACTGTTGCCACTTATAGCAATTGTACTGATGGAGATGTTCGTTTAGTAGGAGGTGTATCAAAATATCAAGGAAGAGTTGAAGTGTGTCTCAATAGAGCATGGGGTACAGTCTGTGCACGCAGTAGTTGGGGCAGTCAGGAAGCCAAAGTTGTCTGTAATCAGATTGGTGCATTGACAATAGGTATTTTCACGAGACCCTTTAATTCATTATGTTGACATATAAGTATAATGTATAGGCTATTCATATGGTCGAGTTGGAAATTTAGGATTCTCACAAGGCACTGGACCCATTCTACTTGGATATTTGTATTGTAATGGAACTGAAGCTAACTTGGTGAAGTGTAACCAAAATTATTACAACACTCGTGTTTATTCTGGGTGTCAAAGTCATTATTATGATGGAGCTATTATTTGTGAAAGTAAGTTATAACTAATTATTCTTAACTCTTGCTATCTTGCTTGTGGGCAGGGTAGTGGTATCACTACTTATCATTCATGCACAATTATTATTCATTGTCTTATCCTCTACTCTACTATCTGCGGTGTATCTAACTATGTATCTGATGTTATACTCTATCGTGTTTCTACTATCATTACTAAGAGATTTTTGTCAATCGGCTAAGCATATTGTAAAAAACAACACACAGTGTTTAAGTAGGATTTGGAAAGCACAAAGAAGACTCGTGAGCAGGATTGAAAGAGAGATCCAGTGAGCACATGGCTGGAATTTATCGGGTTAAAATCAATTTAGATTTTCAGGGTGACAAAATCAGGTTTAATATTTGACAGTGTAAAATATGACAAAACCGGGTCTAACCCCGAAGAAAATTTTAAAATGTGTTTTTTTAAAAAAAAAACATTAAAATTAGTAATAATGACCTTCAACATCCTTATTAAAGTACATTACCATTTCCATATGTAAAGTATCTTCACGCATTGAGGATCGATTAGGTTGTTGCAAATTATGCATTAAGCTAAAGCTTCCCTTTCATCAGGATGGTCCTTAGCCCAGTCTTTAGGTGCTTTTCTTTTCCTCCCTGATCGATTCCGACGATTCGCCATATTCATACACGTGTATATGTTTGTAAGGGTTAAAAAAAGGTTTAACCCGGAAATTAAATTTTCTTTGCGGGGTGTTTAATTCTGGTAAAATTGGGTTAAACCCGATAAATTTCAGCTCTACACGTGGGCCATGGCTAATTACAGGTAATGCCGCCAGAGAGACAAATGTAAGCAGTAGGGACATTATCAAATTGTTTGCCGTAACCCACGTAGTAAAGTAGACTCTATTCAAGAAATTGAGTTCCTAGAATAGATACAAGTTGTCACAGGAGATGAGAAGTCATGAATATTACTCTTTACTTGAAGGGTCAGCTCTGTCAATTCAAGGTTGATACAGGAGCAGACATAACAGTAATTCCAGGAGATAGTTACCGAAGTTACTGAAATGTTCAATCTTTGTCCTGAATGTACATAAACTAGATATTAACATCTTAAGTCATTAATACCATCTGAACATCCACAGTTACCATAGCAACTTGTTACAAGTGATTATTTGAGTGGAAAAATTCAACATATGCATGACTATGTTATTCATTGTCTTGTCCTCGTGTGTCTAACTTATATATCTGACTTCTTTACTTTATCGTGTTTCAGCTGTTATTAGTTATTACTAAGACATCTTTGCCAATCAGCCAATTTAAACATAGTAAGAAACAATACAATCATTTCTTAACCCTTGGCACCTTGCTTGTGGGCAGTACTTCCTTGTGTGTGTACGCGTATGTGTGTGTGTGTGCACAAGTTTGTGTCTCTGGTTAAAATTGCTAGGCCATTGTGCGTTTGAACTGCTTTAACTTATACAAGATGATGTCTCTATACAGCTATATCAGCACTATCAATTCAATCTAGCTAAAGGGTACCAATATAATAAAAATCTTTAAAAGTGAATTACCTTTTAAAAGAAACTTTAAGTAAATAAAATTACTTGACAGTCATGGTCATTTATGCCAACAATTTTAAATTGCATGCGCATCTATGCAAGAACTAGGTCTTGTCTATTGTGCACCCACCACATAATGTTTAACAAGTAACTTTTAATGATGCATGTGTGTGAGTTATATCTTGTATGATAATCATATGCATTTGTCTTATAATTAGGTTAAAAACTCTTTATAGCTCTGACAATTATCTACATGAACTCAAACTTCCAAAGCAATACAAATGATGTTACTACTTTGAGTTTCATTGATTATTACTAATGTTTTATCCTATACTATAGCTTCTTGTGAGAATGGTACTGTTAGACTCAGTGGAGTGGATCATATTATGGTCGTGTTGAAGTGTGTGTAAATAATATTTGGGGAACAATATGTAGTGATTTTTGGGACTATGAAGATGCCAGTGTTGTTTGTAGTGAACTTGGATACTCTCACTATGGTAAATATGACTGTCATGCTTTTTATCATATTTATTAAATATATATTACAGGTGCCATACCTGCATCAGGTTATTACACTAACTACCAGTGGCCTTTTGGTATCATTGATTTAAACTGTACTGGAAATGAGAGTAGTACATGGAACTGTCCATACAATGGAACATCTGACTTTTACTCATGTCCTTCAAGTCACGATGCCTCTGTGATATGTCAAAGTAATTATCTTAGCAGGCAAATTAGTTTACTATTGTATTTACAAATATTACTGAACCTGTTAATTTTGAACAGGAGATATTTAACATTATTATCATTAAATTAATTGTTTTTTACACTATACAGTAATTATTTAGTCATTTATTTAAAATTACAATGTATTCTCAGATACCAGTGTTATTATGGCTGACTGTAAGAATGGTGATGTTAGATTAGTTGGAGGTAGTACACAATATGAAGGAAGAGTTGAAGTATGTGTTAATCGTGTTTGGGGTACTGTGTGTAGCTTTAGATACTCCTCATGGTGGTGGTCCTACAGTTATTACTGGGGAACACCAGATAGCAATGTTATATGCAGACAACTGGGTCATATGGAATTAGGTATAATTATTTTGATAATATATATATTTATAATTAAATACTATTATATAACAGGGTCAGTTACATATGTAACCGCTAGTCAATTTGGACAAGGAACAGGTCCAATACTAATGAATTCAGTACATTGCTCTGGACATGAATCAAATATCCTTGACTGTCCTTATCGATCACTTCCTTATTCATCATGTTCACATTACTATGATGTTGGTGTCAAATGTGAAGGTAAGCTCTATTACAGTGATAATTGATTGATTACTTTGACTTTAGCTCCTTGTCAGAATGGAACAGTACGTCTATATAGTGAGTCTGGTAGTTACTTTAGGAGATATGGTCGAGTACAAGTTTGTGATAACAATGTTTGGGGTACTGTATGTGATGACTTCTGGGATGACAAAGATGCTAGTGTAGTCTGTAGAATGTTAGGATACTTACCTCATGGTAAGTATAGAATAATACTGATGAGTTTAAACGGAAAACTTTTATTGGCTTTATATATTATGTTTAATTTTAATGATACTTAATTTCTTTCAGGAGCATCAGCACAGAGTAATGCATACACTGAGGGAACCTGGCATGTTCATATTAATGACTTGAACTGTACTGGAGAGGAAGAGTCTATTTGGGACTGTCCTCAAAATGGATTGAGTGGGTATTCTTGTTATCACTATCAAGATGCTTCAGTAATATGTCAATGTAAGTGGATGTGAAATGGATTTGTATTATAAAACCTTAACACTATTAATAAAAATAATGATCAATGTTGACCCTAAAATCCAAAGCACAAAGTTTTTTGCTTAATGCTAACTTTCATTTTTATTAAATATAGTGCTACATGTATCATTTTCTAACTGCACTACTGGTGAGATCAGACTAATAGATGGAACAACACAATATGAAGGAAGAGTAGAAGTGTGTGTAAATGGAGTATGGGGAACAATCTGTGATAATGGTTTGGATACTACAGTGGCATATACTGTCTGTCATCAGCTGGGATACCAAGGTATTTAATAAATTATATAATTATTTATAAATATTAACATGTACATTATACCTACAGGTGCTGGATATTTTGTCAATTCTCATTTTGGTATTAGCAATCATCCTATTCTTATCTACTATACATCCTGTTCAAATTATCAGAATAATTTCTTCAACTGTTATATGAATTGGTTCCCATATTCCTATCCTCAATGTAACAATTATCATGAGGCTGGAGTTAAATGTGAACGTGAGTTGTTCAATGTCATTAATGTGTTACATTATTGTTGTCTGAAATCTAGCTCCATGTACTGATGGTGAGATGAGTCTATACTCTGGTGTCTCCAGTCGTTATGGTAATGTACGTGTCTGTATTAATGGTACTTGGAGTAAAATCTGTGGATATGGTAATTCTGTAGTTGATGACAATCTTGCTAGTGTTATATGTTCTGAACTAGGATATTCACCTTATGGTAAATTGATAATATAAGTGTATTCCTTTAATATTACCATTTTTTTTTGATAGGTGCTAAAAGTTCTTATAATGTTTGGTATGACTCTATCTATTATTATAATATCACCAATGTACAATGTTATGGAAATGAAACAAAGTTTACAGACTGTCATTATGAGATATCATCATATTGTTATTATTATTATTATTATTATTATGATCATGGTGCTGTTGCCGTATTTTGCCAAAAGAGTAAGTGTGCTTGAACATACTAATTAAATTTACCATCTCAATTTTGCAGCAACCATTGAAGCTCCTGTTAATTGTACTGAAGGAGATATCAGACTCTATGGTGGCTCAAACCCAAATGAGGGAATACTTCATATATGTACTAATGGAGCTTGGTGTACTGTGTGTTTAAATTCCTACTGGACTAATATTGATGCTAATGTAGCCTGTTATGAACTTGGCTATTTTACCTATGGTTTGTTTAATTGCTAATTATTTATAGAGTGGTTTCATTTTAGTCGTATCTGCAGGTAATACATATGAAAATGGGTGGACAGATGAGAAGTATCCCATCATTTATACCAGAATTGATTGTTCTGATACTAACACTAGATTGAGATCTTGTAGTTCATCAGTTAGCTCAAGCTTCCAATATTGTTCTAATAACCAAATTGTGAAGCTTAAATGTGGAGGTAAATACTATTTATAATACACAGAGCTAAAGAACTAGACATTAATGTTAAATTAACATGATAAAAATCTTTTACATAAGATGAACAAACATTAAACAATTAGTGATCAAACACATGATGGTAGCAGTGCCTATGCAAGGATAGCCATTGAAATACATTTGGAAAAACAATGAACATCAAAACTAATGAAATTCAGATTTTTTCTATAGTAATTCCTTTAGTATAATCAGTTGTAGGTTAAGAAAATGTTTTGATTGCCTTCCAAATTGTTACAGATTTCTCTATGGGCTATCAAACACTTGCATTTATAAATGTTAAGCAAGTTATTAAATTAAAACATTTCTAAAAATTAAGTAAATGTAGAGATGACTATTATCAGTCCGATTTATCCCTACATAATAGTACATTTGACACAAACATTTAAAGGATGTTTACTAACTACAAAATCAGTAATATACGTATTGTTACATTCTGTGCCTTTGCTCTTATGTAGAACTACTACAATCATTACTGTATATGCTGCATATATTTTTTTATTGGAATGATAGCATTACCATGCTACATTTACTTCACATTCAGAAAAAAAATTATTTATTTATATATTTATACTTTAAATTTATACATTTTAGTAAAACCTTGTACTACTGGTGATATTCATCTGTATGGTGGTACTTATTACTATGGTGCAGTACAAGTCTGTATTGGAGGAGTATGGGGCTCAGTATGTAGAGATAGCTTTTGGGATAACAATGATGCCAGTGTGGTCTGTAAACAGTTGGGATTTTCTCCTTATGGTATGTATTATAATGCATGGTCTTAGCTTGATGTATTATTATGTATATTGTTTCAACTTGATATTCCAATTTTATAGGATCACTTGCAATTCTTTCAAGTTATTATAATAATTATTATGATCCCACTTTTTTTACTGGTTTAAATTGTAATGGATCTGAGGATCACTTGTTTAACTGTGCTATCAATACCAGTGCTCCAAATTGTTCTTCTACTGTAAATGATGCTAATGTCATATGTCCTGGTTAGTAATGACTATATCTATACATATGTACATTATATATTAAATTTAGTTCATGGTTCTACTTATTCTAATTGTACTGATGGACAAGTCAGACTATTTGGAGGTTCCACAGATTATGAAGGCACTGTAGAGATTTGTATCAACAATGCTTGGGGTACTATATCAGATGACTATGGATGGGGATACCAAGAAGCTCAGACTGTTTGTAATGCTTTGGGATATACTACCCCAGGTATGAATGTAAGAGAGTATTTAATCATTAAATATCATCCATTAAAGGTGCTCAAAGTTTATATAATGCTTACTTTGGTGAAGGAGATGGTCCAATTCTTCTACATTATGTGTATTGTTCAACTCCTATGTCTTCATTACTAAACTGCTATATTTATGGTTATTATTATTATTATTATTATTATTATGATCACAATAATGATGCTGGAGTGAGATGTCAACGTGAGTTAAAAGACATTTTAAAATAAAACAAGTATTATGTTATTTTTTACAGCATTTTGTCAACATGGTGATATCAGATTAGCAGGCAGTACTAATCCACTGATAGGAAGAGTTGAAGTATGTGTCAATAAGACATGGGGTACTATATGTGATGATTACTGGGATAACAATGATGCCAGTGTAGTATGTAGACAACTAGGATTTCCAGGAGAAGGTTAGTATTGTCTTTTTCTACATAATTATGATAATTTAATAATTAGGTGCAACTGCTGGTACTGGTTCTTATACAGAGAGTGTTAAATCATTTCATATCATTGATCTGAACTGTAATGGAACTGAAGATAATATATTTAATTGTTCTTATAACAACATTCAACAATATAATTGTGATAATTATGAAGATGCTTATGTTCAATGTCCAGGTATTTAAAGTGAATTTGATTTATTTTTTAGAGACAATTTGTCCATACAGCTACAAACCCTGATAACTGTACTAATGGTGAGATCAGATTAGTAAATGGAGATACAAAGTATGAAGGAATAGTTGAAGTGTGTTATAGTGGTGTCTGGGGATCTGTGTGTCCTAGTTCATGGGATAGTAATGATGCTAAAGTTGTATGCAGACAACTAGGATATATTACTATTGGTTAGTAGAGGATGTGTTGAGATTTTTCTAAAGTTATAAAAATTGCCTTTTCCAGGAGCAGTTCCTGTTTCTACATTTAGAATGGGAGTTGGACCAGTTCATTTCTCAAATTTCTATTGCTCTGGTAGTGAGAACTATCTACTGAATTGTACCTATTACACCTATTCATGGTGTTATTATTCATATCGTGCTGGTGTTAAATGTGAAGGTAAAAAAAACATTGTAATAAGAAGAACCATTCTAATTTGAGTTTCCTTTCTTGTTTAATTTCAGCTCCCTGTGCACATAGAGATGTTCGTTTAAAAGGTGATAGAAGGTACAATGACTTTGGTCGAGTTGAGGTTTGTATTAATGGTACATGGGGTACTATTTGTGATGACTACTGGGATAATACTGATGCCAGTGTGGTCTGTAGACAACTAGGATACTCTCCTTATGGTATGTTGTAAATGTTTTCTCTTATATGACTTTTACACATTTTAGGAGCCATTTCCAAGACCTCATTTTATACAGAGACTATTCTTCCACACACTATGTTCAATATGAGTTGTACTGGAGATGAAACTACATTGTTTGATTGTGTGTATAGTGAAGTAGTTAGTGTTGGATCATACTGTTATAGCTATGAAGATGCTAGTGTAATTTGCCAAGGTAGTTAACATAATTTATTACAGAAGAACTTTGAACAATGTCCATACATTGTTATAGACTTAAGTATTCTCAGCTCAAACTGTACTGACTATGATGTTCAACTAGTAGATGGACCCAGTCTTAATGAAGGAAGAATTCTAATATGTATCAATAATGTCTGGGGAACACTTTGTAATAGTGGCATTGACTATAATGATGCTGGAGTGATATGTCTTGAACTGGGATATCAAAGAAGTTTGATACATTATTGACTAATGTAATGTTTGTCATCTTATAATTAGGAGGTACAACCTACACTGGTCAGTTTCCTAATGCTGCTAATGATGTACTACTGGTTACTGGTATTACATGTTCTAACACTGCTACTACTCTGTCTGAGTGTACCTTTAGTCACTTTACTAAGACATCATATTGTGATGCTAAAAGTATTGCTGCAGTCAAATGTCACAGTACGTCTGTCATACCTAGTTTGCAGAGTATAAATTGTTGGCAAAATATTGATCACACAATTGTTCAATATAAATAATCACAAGTAAAATAGTTAAATAAAATAGCCATATCTGTGGCAATTCTCTGTACAAAATATATTATGCAACTGTGGCCATATTGTTTTGTAGATTGTACAGATGGAGACATACAGATCATTCCTTATAACAGTTACAACAAACAAATGGGTCGTATTGAAGTGTGTGTTAATGGAACATTGGGTACTGTTTGTAGTGACTTCTTTGATGATAATGATGCCAAAGTTGCATGTAGACAACTGGGATATTCTCACTTAGGTATGTTATGGAAGTCTTGTGTTATTAACCAATATCTAACATTATTTAACAGGTTCTGTGTCAATGGGTAACATCCAAAATGAATATTTTCTTCCACATCACTTTATTGATGTTAATTGTACTGGAAATGAATTAAAACTCTCTGATTGTCCCCATAATGGACTGACTAACTACTCATGCTATTCATCACATGATGCAGCAATAGCTTGTTTTAATGGTAATGCTATACATCATGTAATATGTTAATGAAATTGTATTACAGACTATGAAGTTGAATATGCTAACTGTACTAATGGTGAAATGAGACTGTCTGGTGGATCATCTTCAATGAATGGACGAACAGAGATATGTTATAATAATGTGTGGTTTGGAATATGTGCTGATAATCACTACTACTACTACAATAGTCCAAACACAATTTGTAGAATCCTGGGATACTCAAATCAAGGTATTAATTGCACAATTTTAAATTTTTTCTTCATAAGATTATTGTAGATGCTACTTGGTATTCTAGTTCATTTATAGACTTACCTACTCTACCATTAATACCATATGAATTCTCATGTAGTGGTACTGAACAGTCTCTATTAGATTGTTACAAGTATCCTATTAACTGCTATAGTTTGCATTACTACTTCTACTATACCTATGGAGGAGTTACTTGTCAAAGTATTATTTACTTTTACTTTTTTGTTTATTTATTTGTATATTTTGTAGCTAAATGTAAACATGGTGATATACGTCTTGCTGGTACAAGTTATAGTACAATAGGTAGAGTAGAAATGTGTCTTAATGGAACTTGGGGTACTATCTGTAGTAACAGTTTTGATGATAAAGATGCCAGTGTTGTATGTAAACAGTTGGGATACTCTCCTTATGGTTAGTTTTGTGAAAATAACTTTAAAAATATATTGCATTGTGTACTGATAGGTGCAATTACACTGCCTAGTTACTACTACAATGACTATTACAGTCCTACATATATATATGATTTGAACTGTACTGGTGAGGAAAATGACATATGGGACTGTTCTTATGTATATAATGACAACTTCACTTATTGCAATTGGTATCAAGACGCAACAGTTATTTGTCAATGTATGTACAGTAAAATCACATAGCAACAATTAATTGCATTAATGTTTACTTCACTAGATACCAATTATACTGTGGACATATCTTGTAATAATGGTGATGTGCGTTTGGTTGATGGTATCAATGAAGAAGAAGGTAGAGTGGAGATATGTTATAATAAGATGTGGGGATCAGTATGTCATAATTCCTGGAGTACTTATGATGCTAATGTAGTATGTAAACAACTTGGATATCAACCTACAGGTAGATATTTGCATGAAACAACTATTACTTAAAAGATGTTTTGTATTAAAGGTGCAACAGCATTACAATATAGTTATTTTGGTCATGGTCAGGCACCTCACATTTTGTCTTATGTTAGATGTTACTCATATGGGAGTTATAACTCTCTCTTACAATGTTCTCATAATGCTGCATCTGCTGCTATCAATTGTGGAGATGGTGCAGTAGCAAGTGTAGTTTGTGCTGGTAATACACTGTACATTTTGAGATTTCATATTTTGTTCATTCACATGCAGAACCTTGTATTGACAATACTGTGAGATTGAGCGGATCTTCTGTGGATAATGCTGGCCGAATCGAAATTTGTGTAGAGGAAATATGGACTTCACTTTGTGATGAGAGCTGGGACCTTAAAGATGCTAAAGTTGTCTGTAAAGAATTAGGATATTCTCATTATGGTATAACAAATATATATTAAGTGATGTTCTCTAAATGAACTTTTTTTTGTGCATTTTTACAGGTGCTGTTCCAACATATAACTGTTATACTGAAGGTCAACTATCATTTGGTATCACTGATATTAATTGTACTGGTTCTGAAGAACATCTTGTCAATTGTTCACATAGTAATGCTGTATTATATAATTGTAACTCTCACGATGATGCTGGAGTTGTATGTCAAGGTATATATTAGTTAGATGTAAAATAATTAACTTATAACATAATAGTGTCTGTTAAACAAGCTAATTGTACTAATGGTGAAGTCAGACTAGTGGATGGTAGTGGTCCTCATGAGGGTAGAGTTGAAGTCTGTGTCAATGAAGCTTGGGGGACTGTCTGTTCTTACAGTTGGAGTACTTATGATGCTAAAGTTGTCTGTAGGCAATTGGGATATGCATCAATAGGTTTGATGTTAAGATAGTAACAATAATTATATTCATATATATCCACTGTGACATATGTAACAATATACATTATGTTTGTAGGAAGTAAGGCTAAACGTAATGCTTACTTTGGTTTTGGAACTGGTCCTATTCTTTTATCCAATCTTTATTGTACTGGTACTGAGTCATCTTTGTTAGAATGTAGTCATCAATCTTGTGGTGTTACCAGCTGTACACATAGTAATGATGCTGGAGTGATCTGTGAATGTATGTTTTAATCCTATTCAGTTTGTAGTCATTTATCTTTACATATAGTACCTTGTACTAATGGTGATATCAGACTAGGAGATGGTGCAGTATTGAGAGGGAGAGTAGAGGTTTGTATTAATGGTACATGGAGTACAATCTGTGATCATCATTGGACACAACAAGAAGCTAGTGTAGTCTGTTCTCATCTGGGATATTCACCATATGGTATAAAGTATATTTTATGTATACATTATAATTTTAATTTATCTTAAGGCTCAATGGCAACTACAAAGTTATTCTATAACTATGAGAGGCCTATTGGTCTATTTGAGCTGAAATGTTTTGGTAATGAGACTAACATTTGGGATTGTGCATATAACACTTCTAATGGAGGACAAAGTTGTAGCCATTATGATGATGCTTCTGTATTCTGCATGCGTGAGTTCATCGATGTTTATAACTTAATTGTATTCCTGTTTGATTAGCTAACACCACTGTGTATAGTCATTGTTCTAACGGTGATGTCAGACTTGTAGGAGGTAGTACAGACAATGAAGGCAATGTACAGATATGTTACTACAATGCCTGGGGCTCAGTATGTGATGACTCCTGGGGAAGTTCTGATTCAAATGTGGTCTGTAGACAGCTTGGATTTGAAGCATATGGTATATTTGTGTATATTGTAATGTTTATAATCTTTGTACTCTTCATTGAATGAAGGATCTCAGTCCTACTATTACAATTACTTTGGAGCTTCAAACAGCCCTCCATATTTGTATGGATTATTCTATTGTTCTGGTTCTGAACAGTCATTATTGTCATGTTCAAGATCTTCTTATAGTAGTTTGTTATTCTGTGGAAACAGTGAAATAGCTGGTGTTCATTGTGTAGGTAAGTGATCAATAGACTCTGTTCAAACACATATTTGTTCTTGTGATGGCATATACTAATAATCTTCTAATGCATATATGAGCTAATTCATACAGGTGTCTGTACTGATGGCAAAGTACGTCTTCAAGGCAGTACTAATGTACTCGTTGGTAGAGTTGAGGTGTGTGTCAATGGTACATGGACTACTGTATGTGATGAACATTGGGATGATAATGATGCTAGAGTCATCTGTCAACAGCTGGGCCACTCTCCATATGGTAACACTACTCTATATTAACTACGACTACAATGTTTTTAGGAGCATTAGCTGCTTATGGTTCCCTTATCACTGATAAATATCCTACTCGAGTGTATGGAGTAAATTGTACTGGCAATGAAAGTACTCTGTTTAAATGTCCTATCCACCTCTCTCCTCAAAATTTAATTCATTCTAACTGTTCCAACAATAATGCTGGAGTCATATGTCATGGTGAGAGGAAGTCTCTCATTTGTTACACAACATTTATCTTATTTCAGCTTCAAATACTTCATATGTTAACTGCACTAATGGTGAGGCTAGATTAATAGGAGGTCAGTCTTTAAACCAAGGGAATGTTGAAGTTTGTGTACATGGAACATGGGGTAGTGTCTGTGATGATGGCTGGGGAATTCAAGACAGCAATGTAGTCTGTAAACAGCTTGGGTATCAAGCATTTGGTATGTCTAACTAAGCAAAATGTAATCAAATGACAACTACTTTTGAATAGGTTCCTCACCAAAGTATGGATCAAAATATGGTACAGGTAGTTATTCCATAATATTAGCTGATTTGGCCTGTACTGGCTCTGAAGAGACTTTGTTAGACTGTAATAGAAACACATATGGAGTATTACACTGTCACAGCTATGAAATTGCTGGAGTGGAATGTGAAGGTACTTGATTATAAGCAGTTTTTCATAGTTCACATTAACACAGCATCTTGTACTAATGGTGACATCAGACTAGGAGATAGTGCAGTGTTGAGGGGAAGAATAGAGGTTTGTATTAATGGTACATGGGGTACAATCTGTGATCATCATTGGACACAAGAAGAAGCTAGTGTAGTTTGTTCTCATCTGGGATACTCACCATATGGTATAAAAGACAGAACATATGTCAAATATTTTATAAAACTATCGTTATGTTTAGGTGCAATGGCAACTAAAAACATATACCTCAACTATGAGTGGCCTATTGGTCTATTTGAGCTAAGATGTTCTGGTAATGAGATTAATATTTGGGACTGTTCATATAACACATCTAATGGAGGACAATACTGTCACCAACATAATGATGCTTCTGTTTTTTGCATGCGTGAGTTTATTGAAATAAATCCTTAACTGAAATTTCATTTATAGCTAACACAACTGTGTATAGTAATTGTTCTAATGGTGATGTCAGACTTGTAGGAGGTAGTATAGACAATGAAGGCAATGTACAGATATGTTACTATAATGCCTGGGGCTCAGTATGTGGTGACTCTTGGGGAAGGACTGATTCTAATGTGGTCTGTCGTCAGCTTGGATATCAATTATATGGTAAAATAAATTTTGTATAATAACATATCCTTTTAATTTTAATCAGGGTCCCGTTACTATCGTCGTAATCATTTTGGTGTTTCCAATAGTCCTCCATATTTACATGGAATATTTTCTTGTTCTGGCTCTGAACAGTCACTAATGAATTGTCCAATATCATCTTATAGTAGTTTATTAAACTGTGGAAGCAATGAAATAGCTGGTGTTCATTGTCAAGGTAAGATACTGACTTCTTTTAAATTTAGTATAGTTTTGAAGTTGCATATATTGCATTGCTAATAATTAGCTTAAAAATAGAAATGGTAGTTCAAATTTCATATAAGACAGCCTTGCTATTACGAAAGTTAAAAGTGTTTAAAAATATAGATGAATATAGGGGTACAAATGCTAAAAATTATAAGAGCAACTAAGGTAAAAATGAATCTATGAAAACATCCCCATCCATCTAGCTGATGTTATATCATTTTGAGTAATACATATAGGAATATAAAGCACCACTACATGAATTGTAGCAAAGTGTAGTCACAGAATCGCTGTTAAAACGTTAAAAGTTATAGATGAACATTGACTATGTAGTAGTTAACATTGTAGCTGTATTAACTACACCATATGTATTACATATAATTAAACATAAGTGACTCAATAAAGGGCTTTTATTGGTTATTTTCTTTTAAAGAGGAATATAAAGCACAACTACATGAACTGTTGCAAAGTGTAGTCACAGAATCAGTACTAAAACATTGATACCTTACATGAATATTAACCATGTAGTTAACATTGTAGCTGTATTAACTATACCATGTATACTACATATAATTAAATATCAATGACTCAATAAATTATTGGTTATTTTCTTTTATCACACTTACCAGCAAATTACTGTTTAAATTCTCCTTGTGGTGAACATGGTAAATGTCGTAGTTTGAGTAATGGATACGTGTGTGATTGTTCTAGTGGATATACTGGTAATAATTGTGAACAAGGTAAGTTTATATAAAGCAATACATATTATGTTACATTATCAATTATAGTTGTGACAGTCTACATTTTACCAAAAATTACACAACAACCTACAAACACTTCAGGCAATCTCTACTCCACTGTTAACCTTACTTGTAGAGCTACTGGTAATCCTATTCCTACTATTTTGTGGTATAAAGATAATGTATTAATTCCAAATGACAACAATGATCCTTCTGTATTGATGTTCTATGAACTGAATTTGAAGGACAGAGGATTTTATCATTGTGAAGCTAGAAGTTTAATCAAAGGAAATATTATCTCTGTAAATTCTTCAAGTGTAATACTAAATATAACAGGTATTAATAGAGATATGTGCTTTACTGTATTTAATTATCAATATAGATGTTGTTCAATATAAAGCTGTTATATATCTATCTGAAGAGACAACTGATAAAAATGTATCTAAAATAATTCAAGATCTAATTGATCAGGTACTGTCCATCATCATTGTGAGGAGCATAAAAAATCTTTATTTCACTTGACAGAGTAACATTTTACTTTCTAATAACAGTATACCTAGCATTCAAAACTCCTATTTTTTACCCATAGAGCTTGCAAATAACATCAAGTAATCATATTGTTAAATTGCATGACTTTATTTCTATATATATTATAGTTTTACTGCACAGCTTAATACTATTCCTATTGTTATTACTTTGGTAACAAAGAATAGAGCTACTGAACAACTCAGAGTTAGAGTACAACAACAATTGGTTACACTAAGTAAACAAATTAATATCAACATCTCATTAGTTGAAGTAAATAGATTTGGTATGTTAATCTATTTAATTTATTGATAAAAGTTATATAATTATTCATTTATTATCAAGATGGTTGTCCTGCTACCAATACTATTATACCATCATATTCTGGTAGACAAGATCTTAATATTACTATATTGTGGCCTGAAGCTAACATTGGAGTGCAGGTCATCAGGAGTTGTCCTTGTGGTAGTAAGAGTTCCAAAGATGAAGGAATACTTGAAGCTACTAGATATTGTGGAGGAGACTTCATCAATGGAGCTATGTGGTCTGAAGCAAATGTAGCAGCTTGTAATTTTAGTGACTTAACACGTGAAATTTGTGACCTAATTAATGTTTGTGAACATGCTTTAAAACAATGATTGTATACTACTTTTATTTTTAGCTACCAGTTGCAAAGAAAGTAGAACAACTGGAAAATCTTACTAGCGATAGCAGGAGATTAGGTTCTACTGAAGTGATAGCAAGTGTGACTGTTCTAGTAACAGCTACACAAGATGTGTCAGGAAATCTTAGTGTAAAAGGTCCACTTTTTGGATTAACTATCTGTTATTTTATTTACAGTTGTCTACTACTTTTTTGGAAGTGGTTGGTAACGTCTTAGATGTCAATCAAGACACTTTACAAACTAGTCAAGAGACATCTAACACATCAGCTAAGTTAGTTAACTTCTAATACATTTGTAGATGAATATTGTTTCTTTACACAGAATGCTAGAAGCTATTGAGTCAGTTGTAGAGGGTATTCCAATCATAAATATTTCTGAGCCCATTGTAATAGCACAGAAATTATTTGCTGTATCAGTACAACAAGTGGATACTGAGGAATTCACACAATCTGGTCAAACATTCAGTATAAATTATAGAGGATTTTCAGATAACAGTCAAACTCTTAATTCTAATGATTTGGTATTTGGATCATCTAGTCAACAGTCAACTGCAGCTATTAATTTACCAAACAATTTACTGAGTGCACTTCCAAATCTTACTAAAAATAATACCAGAATCACTCATTCAATTTTTATTACTGACTCTTTATTTTTGAGGAGAAATAATTATAATTTAGAGGTTGGTAGTGTGATTATATCAGCTACTGTTGTAGGAGCAGATACAATAAGGAAACTGGATCCACCAGTAGATCTTAGATTCCAAGTCAATCAAGTAAGTCCACATTATTATAGTATGTGTTTGATATTTTACTTTCTATAGAATTTAAATGGATCATCTCCACAATGTTCATTTTGGAATCAATCTTTAGACAGTAAGTTGAGCTTGTTGTTCTTTTAAGATAACCTACTTCTATTAGATGGATATGGAGACTGGTCTAAGGAAGGCTGTCATAACACTACTACTAATAATACAGAAGTTGTATGTGAATGTAATCATCTCACTAACTTTGCTATATTACTTGTAAGTGGAAAGAATTACTATTTCATTAATTATCATTATGATATATTATAGGATGTATCTCCTGTTATTGATGAACCAACAGAGCAAACTGGACTGACATTGTTCTTAAATTCTGTGACTTACATTGGTATCATTGTCTCTCTCTTTTGTCTAACTATTACTATTATCTCTTACCTTGCTAACAAGTATACTATTTAATTTATCTATACTCATAAATATGTTGTACATGTCCTGATAGGAGATTACGAAGTTCTGATCATGGACAGCTTCTTCTTAATTTGTGTTTCGCTTTAACTGGTCTCTACATTGCCTTCATCTTTGCTGTACACAGTCAATCTGTCCCTGGTCTTTGTGCACTTACAGCTGCTGTGTTGCAATATTTTTTTCTTGTTACATTTATGGTCATGGCTGCTGAGGCTATCAACTTGTATATGAATTTAGTGATTGTTCTTGGGAAAAAAATTCATCGATTTGTTTTAAAAGCAACCATATTATCATGGAGTGAGTACTGATGTCATTGATATGATTAGCTATAGTCATTTCTTACTTGTAGTTACTCCATTATTCATTGTCTTGTTCTGTTTTGCTCCAAATTATAAAAACTACTTGAGTGATCATTTGTAAGTATATTTGTTATGTTTGTATATAAGTGTCTATATTTTATTTATAGTTGTCGTGCATTTAATGAACCATATTATATTGGTATGGTAGTTCCATTCCTGATCGTATATATATTCAATTGGGTGGTATTCGTTATCATTATTGTCTCTCTTCTACGAAAAAGTTTCCAGTCCAATATTAAATCAAAGAAAACTACTAATATACAATTTGTCCGCGAGCAAATTGTTATAGTTACAACACTGTCAATCTTGTTTGGTTTGGGATGGGGTATTGGATTGTTAGCCACTCAAGATATCCATACCAATAAGACAGTACGAGATGTCTTTGCTGCATTTTTTGTGATTATTACTGCCTTTCACGGTCTATTTATCTTTATAATGCATTGTCTTCGTTCTAAGGAAGCAAGAAATGTTTGGAAACGATGGTTCTTTAATGTTTCAGGCAAAGATTTTAATGAACTTACAGCATCTGTATTTGCCATTAAACGAAATAAATCTTTCATTAGGGTAACTAACCCTTTGTACTCAACACTGGGTTCCATTAAGAAAAAAAGAGAGACTATCACTGAGACTGCTTTAGAAAGTATGAAGACTGAGTCACAGATAGAAAGCGTTATGTCAGCTGAAACATCATTCATTGAAGATGAAAATGAAAAGAAAATGCTAGAAGTAGAAGAAAAATATTAGTAGTCATTGAGCAAGTCTATTGCCCAGGACTCACGAATAACCTTTCTATAGATATTTTAGTTTTTTTGTAGTATGAATTTAAGTGTGTTTTAGTGTTGTAATTTGGTATTAAAGTTGGAGTTTAAAGAGTTTTTTTAGTATTATTTCATAATTAAATGTTTTATTATAGTAAATTGAATTTGAAGTTGACTTTCAAATATATACGTTCAGTCTGTTGTAGTGCAACTTTTATCTTACAACTACACAATGTATACAATATACAATTGTTTATTAATTATTTACCGTATATATTTTTGAAATGAGGTATTATAACTGCCTCATTTATATACGTTAGTCCTTTGTTGGTTTATTTAAGAATAACATATACTAATATCTTTTTATTCAAGCACAAGCAATATTTCAGAACAATTATGCATTCATCTAAATAGTTTGACACTTACATTCTATACAGATATGTGTGATACTTTCATATTTTATATTATACATGTTAATCGTATAACTCTTATGTGTAATTCTTACACATATCTCTATAATTATGCAGCTATATTACTGTGACCCGTTTGAGTTCATTGTGATTACAAATCTAACATGATACAGTTACTAAAATTTCTACAACATAATATTATATACCATAAATTGTAAAGGTAAAAAAGGTAGCATGACAAAGAAAACTTATCAACAATATTATTGGTTTTTTTCCTTAGTGTTTCAGTGGAATATATACGTTCTGTTAAGTTTACATAATGGTGTGTAACTTCTTTTCGCCATTATATATGGAGTCCATATTCCATCATTGGAGATAACAAGCAGCTCATTTGTTATTTATTATATTGAGAGCTCTGGTAGCTACTTCTTCCAATATTTCTATATATAATGGTTTTTCTGGTAAGAAAAATCTAACATACTGATTCATTGATGGATGTAAGACTCTTATTTGTCATATTTCCCAATATTTTCTGGTACCATATATTTATTATATACAATATATTAGAAATAAAGGTGAAACATTTTATAATGTCGCTTTGCAGATATGAACTTGATTAATGATTATATACATATCATTTTTTTGTTACAAAATATTACATTATTATACTAAGATGGTTTCAGTATAAATACTTTAGCCAATCTTCAGGAGCAAATTTAATATATTGTTTGTTTGTATAATCTATACTAGTGCTATTATAAATAATAGAGCCCCTCACCACTACAAACTTAGTACTTAAACCACATGGTTTTGTTGAGCATAACAATTGAGTCTAAGTTCATCACTCTTCATTAACTTAATTAAAACAAAACACACACATACACACACATGATTAAGTAATGATCAAACTTAAAAGCAAAGTGTAAACAACAACAAAATTATATATATATATATAAAATAATTGGAAATATCTTAATTCCTTGTTCGTGTATGATTAAAAAAACCAAATCTTCATTGAATCTCAATAGAAGAAAAGAATTACACCGCTAGTATTGAGTGCTTTTAAATACACAGATGTTTATCATCACTCACTATGTCATCAATGTTGATACTGATGATCATGGACAATTGATTTGCTTTTGAGGGTGCGGTTTAAATCTACTTTAACCCTTAACTGGACGAGGTCTGAAACTTATGCAAAAGCTATGATTTTGTGTACCAGTCACTAAATATCACGTAAGTCAGAGAATTACTTATATTATGTGAAGCAGTTATGTCAATAATCAATAACATGGTGGCTTTAATTTGAATTAATTAATTGATTTTCTTACCTCAATGGTACAACCAGAAGTTGAACTCACTAATTTAATAATTTAAATTTATTATCTGTGTTTAGAGTTAGGGATGTGATTAGTTTATACACAACAAAGATTGGACTTTTTATCTGACATGTATTATAGACTGTTAAAAACAGAAAAATGTCTTGAGACACAAAAACAACATTTTCCACCTATTAAATTATTATTAATAACATAGTCAATTGTTGAGCCATATTACCATATTATGATTACTGTCATTTTAGTATACTTTACACTTTGCTAAGGAGTTGTAGACTTTGTGTGCACATAATTTTTGATTTAAAAGTGACAGGTTTAAGAATGATTAAGTTATGTGTTAACTGGTGTTAACTATACCAGAAGTATCAACGTAGTCTTTTCATTATTTTTTGATATTTGAATATTTAAATCTGTAAGTCTATACAATGTCATTTGTTTAGTAAATATTTATAGTTCTATTTCAGCTCAATAACAAAATATTTTATATGTTCACAATAGGGAATGATATGACATGTTGATGTTAGCATATGTTGGATGATTACTTGATGGTGAGTACATTTAAGACATTAAACATAATCTTCAAATTAGTCTGGGTGTATTAACGTTAATATATAAGGTCATGCACATGTAGAATTATACCTTTAACACCAATTATAAGTTAAGTTATTATTGTTTAGAATGATTGTGAGATAGTCATGCTGTGGTTCACATATTGGTAGGAATGGACCTTTGAAGGGCTTGGAACTTCAGTCCTTTCTCTAACTTACATGAAGTCACTCCAGGCTTTGTCTAGTGTACATGCAGTAATGACACACCAAATCATAAAAGGAATAAGGAATCTCTATGTAGTCTAATCATATCAGCAAAGAACTGATGTTATGTGTATATTAGTTGATATAATAAATTATAGTATCCTAATCGCATGCTTAATCAATTGATTTTATCCTATAAAGTTAAAGGTTAATAGGATACAATAATAATTACAGTACAGTTGTTCTTAAATAAAGAAAATTTTACAACAAATCTAGCTATTACAAACAAAGTTGAGTAAATCATTTTGGCAGTCTAGTTAATAGTCCAGGTGTACATGTTTACATAGCATAGTAAAGGTAGACTTAAATATCAGTTTATCCATCAAATTTGAGATGAACAATACATTCCAGTGGATTATGATAGTATTGATAAGATCACTACAGTATAGAATTAAATATTATTACAAACTCACTAGTCATATTTCAAAGGTAGTTTCTTTATGTACATGTATCATGATAGTACAGTTGATACCTACTCCAAACATGTCTTGTATAGATGAAAGAAGTATACTATTGTTCATAATATTTGAATACTTTCAACATTTGTGATCTACTTAAATGACACATATAGAATGAAATTAAAAAACTAGTGACCCATGCACTTGGTGTTTATTATTTTTATTAAAACCTTGTTTTATATGCATAAAACAAATTTAATTCAGTAACAGGGCTTTAGTCCAATTTGGGATGTTAAGTCATATGAACTTTTTTGTTTATGAGAATTTTAGAATTGTATATGTACCTTAACATAAGCTTACATGATATTGTAAATCCATAAGTTTATTTAATTATTTTTCTTATGCACAAAATAATGCTTCCTTTAATACATTTTGTATTGTGTTCTATTAGTTTAAATAATCATGATTGTTATACACAGATGGCCTTGTACAATGAGCTTATATGTTTCTAGCTAATCTCAATTTTATTCTTGCTGTTGTATACATAAAGTAAACCTATAACAGGATCACTCTCAATGTTATAACTGGATGATTGTTTCAACCATTTACTTGTTCCTCAGTTATTGCCCTTTCTGTTTATAAAGTTGCAAGACCCTGTCTCTATTTGAAAGGAAATTATTAGGCATTGTGTAAACACTTTAGTACATGTGGTTTATTTAAGTAAATTTTTTTATATGACTTAGACATTTATGAAAAACTATAATTAGGGATGCTGAGGAGAAATAAAAGGTTCATGATTCGACATGTCAATACAACTATTCAATTGCTACCTAAAGTATTGGCTAGGTTATAAATTTACTTTGTATTGCTTATTTCTTATAAGGTTAAACATTAAGGTATTTTTATCAAATGCTGTATCATGTAGTTATATGCTCCTTCCTCCTTTGTGAGACTATAAGCTCCTAGTAATTATATATACACTATGCTATTGTATAAGGAAGTGAACATAGCTCATTTGATTTCTTTTTTATTTAGATGAATTTGGCACTGATGGAGTAATAACACTTAGCCGGTAAATTGATCCATCACCTTAGTAGTGCTATACGTTTACATTGTAGTGGGAGAAATTAGTTTAGGCATTATAGTAGCTATTTTAGTGATAGATGTGACAGTCCAGTGGGATTAAGATAAGATTGATAAGATCACCACAGTATAGTAGCATCAATCTATTATTATAAACTCAATAATCATATTTTAAAATCATTTCTTTGTATGTAAATATATTGACAATATATGTCATTTTCTATTCCATAATTGCTTTGTGTCTATGGACGGAGTACATACTATTATAAATATTATTACTATTAATTGGCTACTTTCATCTACTTTTGTGATATGCTTTAATGATATAAATATAATAAGAAACATATAAAAGGAATTAGTAACTAAACACATAATGTGTTTTATTATTTTCACTAAATATTTCCTCTCATATTAAATAACCAAAATTTAATTAGCAACAAGGCTTTAAGTCAAATTTGATTTTTACAAGTCATATGAACTATTCTTATTTTATAGGTTGTAGGTAGTCTGACTGGTCTTTATTTGTAATCAGTGTGGGTTAAAAATACATATTGCGATCAACTCAAGTTAGGGATTTCAGATTAGGAAGAAACCTTACTATTATATAATAATAATGATATATATGATTATTACAATTTTGAATAAATGAAGCAAAATCATGAAATGTGTAAACTGAAACCATTGATGTATGGATATTACTCTACTAGAAGAAATGATGTGACAAATGTATTATCTACCAATAGCCCATTCTACATTGATTCTTACAATAACATCACTATAGTACAACTTTATCTGTATATTTTATAATAGAATTGCTATTGCACTGATTACCATTCAACAGCAAAATGCTGTTTGCTTTGTTGTTGCTCTGTTTATCTTTGAGTGATACAGTATTTGCTCAAACATGTACACATGGCTCAGTTCGTGTGGTAAGTTATAAAGTCTGCATGTATGTTTAGTGCTTTGCTAGTCCTCATCTTCCTATGGAGCTGTTGAAGTCTGCTTGAATAATATATGGGGTAGTATTTGCCCTGACTTCTGGGATAATAATGATGCTAGTGTGGTCTGTAAACAACTGGGATACTCTCCTTATGGTAAATATTAAGACCATTGTTCTACTTCACTTCTATATAAATAAACACATTCTAGGTGCAGTAGGATCTTCCACAGTTTACTATTATTCATATACTACCAAACACAACATTCTTGATTTAAACTGTACTGGTAATGAGAACACTATACTGGACTGTCCTTATAATGGTCTCTCTAACTACTATTGTTCTCTGAGTAAAGATGCTAATATATTTTGTGAATGTGAGTCCTCATCTGTTAGTATAAATGATTATTCTATTATTCTATAGCTCTTACTGTTGCCACTTATAGCAATTGTACTGATGGAGATGTTCGTTTAGTAGGAGGTGTATCAAAATATCAAGGAAGAGTTGAAGTGTGTCTCAATAGAGCATGGGGCACAGTCTGTGCATACAGTAGTTGGGGTAGTCAGGAAGCCAAAGTTGTCTGTAATCAGATTGGTGCATTGACAATAGGTATTTTCACGAGACCCTTTAATTCATTATGTTGACATATAAGTATAATGTATAGGCTATTCATATGGCCAAGTTGGAAATTTGGGATTCTCACAAGGCACTGGACCCATTCTACTTGGATATTTGTATTGTAGTGGAACTGAAGCTAACTTGGTGAAGTGTAACCAGAACTATAAGTACACTCATACTCTCTCTGGATGTCAAAATCACTACTATGATGGAGCTATTATATGCGAATGTAAGTTATAACTAATCATTTATTAACCCTAGCCACCTTGCTTGTGGGCAAGGGTTAATAAATTGTTATTCATGCATGATTATTATTCATTGTCTTATCCTCTACTCGACTATCTGTGGTGTATCTAACTATGTATCTGATTTTATACTCTATCGTGTTTCTACTATCATTACTAAGAGATTTTTGTCAATCGGCTAAACATATTGTAAGCAACAACACATAGTGTCTAGAGTGGGATTTGGAAAGCCCAAAGAAGACTCGAGAACAGGATTGAAAGAGAGCCAGTGAGCACGTGCCCCATTGCTACTTAGCAAGTATTGCCGCCAGAGAGATTTTGCTTCACAAAGCCAGATAAATGACCCAAGTGGATTAGAAGGTTTGAGAGATTTAGCCAAATTAGCATTGAAAGACGAGGAAAGCCAAGTTAATACATTAATTTACACTATGGGGGGATGAAGCAGACAATATCTTGTCTCGTTTGGACTCTCTGTTAAAGACAAGAAGAAATATGAGACTGTGAAGGACAAGCTTGAACATTGCTTCATTAAACCACAGAAGATTTACAAGTGAGCTAAGTTCAATCAACAAGTACAATGCAGGGGTGAGTCTGGCGATAGTTTTATCACATTTTTGTATTCTCTAGTAGAGCACTGTAAGTATAGAGCTCTAACTAATGAAATAATCAGATAGTTGTTGGCATATTAAACTCGAGTTTGTCAAAGAAGCTACAACTAGATGGAGACGTAACTCTAGAAAAGGCTATTATGAATTCATAACAGAGTGAATCAATCAAACATCAGCAGTCAGTAGTCAGGGGTAAGATATCTCAACTCAACAATTTTAGGGACCAGTTTAGATTAGAGAGGTGAACACAGAGGAGGTATTCAACATACAGGTGGTCGTCAACCACAAAACTCCAAAAAGGGTTGACCACTTAAGAGGCCAGCTACAGACAATTGTACCAGATGTGGTAAATTACCAAATCACTCTTAAGTTACAGTGTCCAACTTGTAATGTTGTTTATCACAAATGTATGAACAGGGGATATTATCAAATTGTTTACCATAACCTGCCTAGTAAAGTAGACTCTCTTCAAGAAAGTGAGTTAGTAGGACAGATACAAGGTGTGACAGGAGATTTTAAGTCATGGAATATTACTCTCCACTTGAATGGTTAGCTATGTCAATTCAAGGTTGATACAGGAGCAGATATAACAATAATCCAGAAGATAGTTACCGAAGTTACTGAAATGGTCAACCTTTGTTGTAAATGTTTGAAAACTAGATATCAACATCCCAAGCCATTATTACCATTTGAACATCCACAGTTACCATGGGAACATGTTGCAAGTGATTTTTGAGTGGAAAAATTCAGCATATGCATGACTATGTTATTCATTGTCTTGTCCTCGTGTGTCTAACCTACATTTCTGACGTTTTTACTCTATCATGTTTCAGCTATTATTAGTTATTACTAAGAGATCTTTGCCAATCAGCTAAACATATAGTAAGAAATAATACAATCATTTCTTAACCCTTGCCACCTTGCTTGTGAGCAGTTCTTCCTTATGTGTGTGTATGTGTATGTGTGCACGTCCACATGTTTGTGTCTCTAAAGTTAAATTGCTAGGCCATTGTGTATTTGAACTATAACTTGTAAAAGATGATGTCTCTATACAGCTATATCAGCACTATCAATTCAATCTAGCTAAAGGGTACCAATAAAATAAAAATTTTGAAATGTGAATTACCTTTTAAAAATTACATGTAAAACAGAAAAAGTAAATAAAATTACTTAACAATCATGGTCCTTTATGCCTACAGCTATGAATAATTAAATTCATGCGCATGCATGCAAGAACTAGGTGTGTTCTCTCATACAGCATATAATGTTAACAAGTACCTTTTAATGATGTACATGTGTGAGTTATATCTTGTATGATAATCATATACATTTGTCTTATAATTAGGTTTAAAAATTCTTTGTAGCTCTGACAATTATTTATATGAACTCAAACTTCTATAACAATACAAATGATGTTACTACTTTGAGTTTCATTGATTATTACTAATGTTTTATTCTATACTATAGCTTCTTGTGAGAATGGTACTGTTAGACTCGATGGAGGTGGATCATATTATGGTCGTGTGGAAGTGTGTGTAAATAATATTTGGGGAACAATATGTAGTGACTTTTGGGACTATGAAGATGCCAGTGTTATTTGTGGTCAACTTGGATACTCTCAATATGGTAAATATGACTGTCATGCTTTTTATCATATTTATTAAATATATATTACAGGTGCCATACCTGCATCAGGTTATTACACTGACTACCAGTGGCCTTTTGGTATCATTGATTTAAACTGTACTGGAAATGAGAGCAGTATATGGAACTGTCCATACAATGGAACATCTGACTTTTACACTTGTCCTTCAAGTCATGATGCCTCTGTGATATGTCAAGGTAATTATGTTCAATTAGTAGGCAGATTAGTTTACTATTGTATTTACAAATATTACTGAACCTGTTAATTTTAAACAGGAAATATTTATCATTATTATCACTAAACTCATTGTTATTTTACACTATACAGTAATTATTCATTTATTTATTTAAAATACAATGTATTCTCAGATACCAGTGTTATTATGGCTGACTGTAAGAATGGTGATGTTAGATTAGTTGGAGGCAATACACAATATGAAGGAAGAGTTGAAGTGTGTATTAATCAAGTTTGGGGTACTGTGTGTAGCTCTAGATACAATCCTTATTGGTATTAGTGGTCCTACGGTTATTACTGGGGAACACCAGATAGTAATGTTGTATGCAGACAACTTGGACATATGGAATTAGGTAAACAAGTTTGTTTGGTATAAATATTTTGTTAATATATTTATAATTAAATACTATTATATAACAGGGTCAGTTACTTATCCAAGTGCTAGTCAATTTGGACAAGGGACAGGTCCAATACTTATTAATTCAGTACATTGCTCTGGACAGGAATCAAACCTACTTGACTGTTCTTATCAACCATTTCCTTATTCATCATGTTCACATTACTATGATGTTGGTGTCAAATGTGAAGGTAAGCTCTATTACAGTGATAATTGATTGATTACTTTGACTTTAGCTCCTTGTAAGAATGGAACAGTACGTCTATATAGTGAGTCTGGTAGTTACTTTAGGAGATATGGTCGAGTACAAATTTGTGATAACAATGTTTGGGGTACTATATGTGATGACTTCTGGGATGACAAAGATGCCAGTGTAGTCTGTAGAATGTTAGGATACTCACCTCATGGTATATACTCAACAAATTGTGCATTTTTTAAAAATATTTTATTTCAGGATCATTAGCACAGACTAATTCATATACCGAAGGAACCTGGTATGTTCATATCAATGACTTGAACTGTACTGGAGAGGAAGAGTCTATTTGGGACTGTCCACAAAATGGACTAAGTGGTTATTCTTGTTATCACTATCAAGATGCTTCAGTAATATGTCAATGTAAGTGTATGTGACCATGGATTTATATTATAAAACCTTAACGCTATTAATAAAATAAAGACCAATGTTGACCCTAATATCCATAGCACAAAGTTTTTGTATAATGCTAACTTCCATTTTTATTAAATGTATAGTGATACATGTATCCTTTTCTAACTGTACTACTGGTGAGATCAGACTAACAAGTGGAACAACACAATATGAAGGAAGAGTAGAAGTATGTGTAAATGGAGTATGGGGAACAGTATGTGACAGGGGTTGGCATCATAGAGAAGCTTATGCTGTCTGTCATCAGTTAGGATATCAAGGTGGAATAAACCAAATGCTTTGTCTTAAATAACATTGACTTGTTATTTAGGTGCTGGCTATTTTGCGAACTCTCATTTTGGTATTAGCAATCTTCCTATTCTTATCTACTATACTTCGTGTTCATACTATCAGAACAATCTGTTTGACTGTGAAATAAATCAGTTCCCATATTCATATTCTCAATGTAACAATTATCAAGAAGCAGGAGTTAAATGTGAACGTAAGTTATTCAATGCCATTTATTGATGACATTATTGTTGTCTCTAATCCAGCTCCATGTACTGATGGTGAGATGAGTCTATACTCTGGTGTTTCCAGTCGTCATGGTAATGTACATATCTGTATCAATGGTATTTGGAGTAAAATCTGTGGATACAGCAATTTTGTAGTTGATGACAATTTTGCTAGTGTTATATGTTCTGAACTAGGATATTCACCATATGGTAAATTGATAATTCAAGTGTCCTTTTTCAGTTTTCACCTTATTTTTTTAGGTTCTAAAAGTTCATATAATGTATGGAATGACTATATCTATCCTTTTAATATCTACAATGTACAATGTTATGGAAATGAAACAAACTTCACAGACTGTCATTATGAGATATCATCTGCTTCATATTGTAATTATAATTATGGTGCTGTTGCTGTATTTTGTCAAAAGAGTAAGTGTGATTGAGCATACTAATTGATGTTATTATATATATTTTATAGCTACCATTGAAGCTCCAGTTAATTGTACTGAAGGAGATATCAGACTCTATGGTGGCTCAAAACCAAATGAGGGAATACTTCATATATGTACTAATGGAGCTTGGGGTACTGTGTGTTTAAATTATTACTGGAGTAATAAAGATGCTGTTGTAGCTTGTCATGAACTTGGCTATTCTTCATATGGTTTGTTTAATTATATAAAATTATGTAAAAAGTAGTTTCATTTCAGTTATGTCTGTAGGTAATACATATGAGAATGGCTGGACAAACGAGAAGTATCCCTTCGTTTTCACTAGATTTGATTGTTTTGGTAGTGAAACTAGATTGAGTTTTTGTAGACCATCAGTTACTTCAAACATCCAACATTGTTCTAATAAAGAAATTGTGAAGCTTAGATGTGAAGGAGGTAATTTATAATATAAGGGGCTAAAGAACTAGATGTTACTGTGTTAGTAAGTTAATATAGTACAAACTTTGCACCTAAGATGAGCAAAACATCCATTAAACAAATAGTAATCAGAACATGGTAGCAATGTTTACATTAGGATGCCCATTGAAATGTATTTGTAAAAAACAGTAACATTTTAATCAAAACTAATCAAATTCTTTGAAAATTTCTTTCTATAATAATTCTTCATTTTGACTCAATTTTAGGTTAAGACAAGGCTTCATTACCTTGTTGCAGATTTCTTTATTGGCTATCTAATATTTGCATTTAAAATTGTTAATAAAATATTTCTGAAAATAAATAAATGTGGAGATGTTAAGATCAGTCCAATTCATCCCTACATAATAACACAGGTGACACAAACAATTAAATGATGCTTGCCAACTACAGAAATCAGTCATATATGTATTGTTACATTCTGTGCCATTTTTCTTATGTAGGGATGATACTATTATATTGTTTGTATTCTTGTTATTGGAGAGAGAGAGTATAGCCATACTTACATTTCCTTCATTTTAAGAAAATATTTTTATTTATTTTTATATTTATGGAACTTTCATTTTTATACATTTTAATAGAACCCTGCTCTACTGGTGATATTCGTCTGTATGGTGGTACTTATTACTATGGTGCAGTACAAGTTTGTATAGGAGGAGTATGGGGCTCAATATGTAGTGATAGCTTTTGGGATAACAATGATGCTAGTGTGGTCTGTAAACAGTTGGGATTTTCTCCATATGGTATGTAATATAATGTGTATTGTCTTAACTTATTATTCCAATATTATAGGGTCACTTGCAATTCAATCAAACTATTATAATAATTTATATGATACCACATTTTTTACGGGCTTAAGTTGTAATGGATCTGAGGATCATTTGCTTGAATGTGCAGTCAATAACAATGCTCCAGCTTGTTTGTCTACTTGGAATGATGCTAATGTTATATGTCCTGGTTAGTAATGACTATATTTATACATAAATTATGTGCATTTTGAATTAAAATTTAGTTCATGGTTCTACTTATTCTAATTGTATTGATGGACAAGTCAGACTATTTGGAGGCTCCACAGATTATGAAGGCACTATAGAGGTTTGTATCAACAATGCTTGGGGTACTATATCAGATGACTATGGATGGGGATATGAAGAAGCTCAGACTGTTTGTAATGCTTTAGGATACAATGCTCCAGGTATGATAACATTAATGCATTAAATATATTTTAATTTTACGTAGGAGCTCAAAGTGTATATAATGCTTACTTTGGTAAAGGAAATGGTCCAATTCTTCTCTATTATGTGCATTGTTCAGTGCCAACATTTTCACTACTAAACTGCAATATTAATAGTCGTTATTATTATTATTATGCTTATACTAATCACAATGATGATGTTGGAGTAAGATGTCAACGTGAGTTAAAGATACTTTTAAATACAGCAAGTAATATTTTGTTTATTACAGCATTTTGTCAACATGGTGACATCAGATTAAAAGGCAGTGCTAATCCACTGATAGGACGAGTTGAAGTATGTGTCAATAACACATGGGGTACTATATGTGATGATTACTGGGATAACAATGATGCCAGTGTAGTATGTAGACAACTTGGATTTCCAAGAGAAGGTTAGTATTGTCTATTTCTATATAATTATAATAATTTAATAATTAGGTGCAAGTGCTGATACTGATTATTATTATTGGGAGAATGTTAAATCATTTTATATCATTGATCTGAACTGTAATGGAACTGAAGATAATGTTTTTAATTGTTCTTATAACAACATTCAACAACATAGTAGTTATTATTGTGAAGATGCTTATGTTGAATGCTCAGGTATTTAGATAAATTTGATTAATATAATAAAGATATTTTATTCATACAGCTTCAAACTCAAAGGATAATTGTACTAATGGTGAGATCAAATTAGTGGGTGGAGACACAGAGTATGAGGGTAGAGTTGAAGTATGTTACGGTGAATTCTGGGGATCTATATGTCCTAGTTCATGGGACAGTAATGATGCTAAAGTTGCATGTAGACAACTAGGATACACCACTCTTGGTTAGTAAAATGTTTCTGAAATAATGGCAATAAGAAGAAGAATTTTTCTGAAATAATGAAATAATGTTCTGCAGGAGCAGCTTCAGTTACTACATTTGGAAAGGGAGTTGGACCAGTTCATTTATCTTATTTCTATTGCTCTGGTCATGAGAAGAATCTACTAAATTGTACCTATTACACTTATTCATGGTGTAATTATTCATATCATGCTGGTGTTAAATGTGAAGGTAATAGAAATATTCTACTTTAATGTTCCTTATTATTTCTAATTTTCTCAGCTCCCTGTACACATGGAGATGTTCATTTAAAAGGTGACAGCAGGTACAATGACTTTGGTCGAGTTGAAGTTTGTATTAATGGTACATGGGGTACTGTTTGTGATGACTACTGGGATAATGCTGATGCCAGTGTGGTTTGTAGGCAACTAGGATTTTCACCTTATGGTAAATTGTACCTGATTTCTTTTATATGACTTATATGCAATATAGGAGCCATTTCCAAGACCTCATTTTATACAGAGTCTATTCTTCCACACACTCTGTTTAATATAAGTTGTACAGGAAATGAAGCTACATTGTTTGATTGTGTGTATAGTGAAGTAGTTAGTGTTGGATCAAACTGTTATAGCTATGAAGATGCCAGTGTTATTTGCCAAGGTAGTAGTTAACATAATTTATTACAGAAGGATATTCTATATTTTGTATTTACTTATAGACTCAAATATTCCCAACTCAAACTGTACAGACTATGATGTTCAACTAGTAGATGGACCCAGTCTAAATGAAGGACGAGTTCTAATATGTATCAATGGAGTCTGGGGAACACTTTGTAATAGTGGCATTGACTATAATGATGCTAGAGTGATATGTCTTGAACTGGGATATCAAAGTGGTTTGTAAATGGACTTTTAAGATTCATATCAATTCTCATTTTAGGAGGTATAACCTACACTAGTCAGTTTCCTAATGCTGCTAATGATGTACTACTAGTTACTGGTATTACATGTTCTAACACTGCTACTACTCTGTCTGAGTGTACCTTTAGTCACTTTACTAAAACCTCTTTTTGTGATGCTACAAATAATACTGCAGTCAAATGCCATAGTAAGTTTGTCATAGTAATTTTTGAGTTTAAATTGTTAGTAATAGTACTTAATATATATATTTATTATTTGTTTTTCTTTCAAAAATGTCCATATCTATGTCAGTTCTGTGTACGAAATATAGTGTTATATGAAACTGTGGCCATTTCTTTTCATAGATTGTACAGATGGAGACATACAGATCATTCCTTATAGCAGTTACAACAAACATATGGGTCGTGTTGAAATGTGTGTTAATGGAACATTGGGTACTGTTTGTAGTGATTTCTTTGATGATAATGATGCCAAAGTTGCATGTAGACAACTGGGATATTCTCACTTAGGTATATAACAGAAGTAGTATGTTATTAACCAGTATCTAATGTTTTAACAGGTTCTGTGTCAATGGGTAACATCAAGACAGAATATGTTCTTTCACACCACTTTATTGATGTTAATTGTACTGGAAATGAATTAAGACTCTCTGATTGTCCTCATAATGGACTGACTCACTACTCATGCTATTCATGGCATGATGCAGCAATAGCATGTTTTAATGGTAATGTTGTACTATCATTGTTTAATTTATGTGATGTATTACAGACTATGAAGTTGAATATGCCAACTGTACCAATGGTGAAATGAGACTGTCTGGTGAATCATCTTCAATGAATGGACGAACAGAGATATGTTATAATAATGTGTGGTTTGGAATATGTGCTGATAATTACAACAGCTATAATAAACCAAGTACTATTTGTGGAATCCTGGGGCACTCATATCAAGGTATAACATTTACATAAAATAATAAAAATAAAAGTTTTTGCAGACTATCTAGGATATTCCAGCTCATTCTTTGACTTACCTAGTCTACCATTGATACCATATGAATTCAGATGCAGTGGTACTGAACAATCTTTACTCGATTGTACCAAAAACCCTATTAACTGCTCTAGTTCTGATTCTTATTATACAGGAGTAACATGTCAAGGTATTTACTACTTTGTTTTCAAATAATAATATCATATTCTGTTTTTTTAATGATATTATATAGCTATATGTGAGCATGGTGATATACGTCTTGCTGGTACAAGTTATAGTACAATAGGTAGAGTAGAAGTGTGTCTTAATGGAACTTGGGATACTATCTGTAGTAACAGTTTTGATGATAAAGATGCCAGTGTTGTATGTAAACAGTTAGGATACTCTCCTTATGGTTAGTTTTGTGAAAATAACTTTAAAAATATATTGCATTGTGTACTGATAGGTGCAATTACATTGCCTAGTTACTACTACTATGACTATTATAGTCCTACATATATATATGATTTGAACTGTACTGGTGTGGAGAATAACATATGGGACTGTCCTTATGATGATAGCTACCATTATTGCAGCAGATATCATGATGCAGCAGTTATTTGTCAACGTATATATAGAATAATCATATGCTAGTAATAATGCTATCATTTATTTTATTAGATACCAATTATACTGTGGACACATCTTGTAATAATGGTGATGTACGTTTGGTTGGTGGTATCAATGAACTAGAAGGTAGAGTGGAGATATGTTATAATAAGATCTGGGGATCTGTATGTCATACTTACTGGAGTACTGCTGATGCTAATGTAGTATGTAAGCAACTTGGACATCAACCTACAGGTAGATGTTTATTTAATAAATAGGATTACTTAGTAAATGTTTTATATTAAAGGTGCAACAGCATTACAGAATAGTTATTTTGGTCATGATCAGTCACCTCACATTCTTAATAATGTTGGATGTTACTCTTCTGGTAGTTATAATTCTCTCTTACAATGTTCTCATAATGTTATATCTGCTGCTATCAATTGTGGAGATGGTGCTATAGCTAGTGTAGTTTGTGTTGGTAATACACTATACATTTTGAGATTATATATATTGTTAAATCACATGTAGAAGAACCTTGTACTAATGATACTGTGAGATTGAGTGGATCTTCTGTGAAATATGCTGGCCGAATTGAAATTTGTGTAGAGAAAATATGGACTTCTCTTTGTGATGAGAGTTGGGATTTTAGAGATGCTCAAGTAGTCTGTAGAGAATTAGGATATTCACCTTATGGTATAACAATATATACATAGTGATGTTATGTAATAAACTATTTTTGTACAGGTGCTGTTCCAACATATAACTGTTATACTGAAGGTCAACTATCATTTGGTATCACTGATATCAATTGTACTGGTTCTGAAGAACATCTTATCAACTGTTCACATAGCAATGCTGTATTATACAATTGTAACTCTCATGATGATGCTGGTGTTGTATGTCAAGGTATATATTATTTAGATATAAAATAATTAACTTATAACATAATAGTGTCTGTTAAACAAGCTAATTGTACTAATGGTGAAGTCAGACTAGTGAATGGTAGTGGTCCTCATGAGGGAAGAGTTGAAGTATGTATCAATGAAGCTTGGGGAACAGTATGTTCTAGTAGTTGGAGTTCTATTGATGCCAAAGTTGTCTGTAGGCAATTGGGATATACATCAATAGGTTTGATGTTAAGATAGTAATAATAATATTATATATCTATTTTTTGGGGTGACATAAGTAATGACATACATTCCATTTGTAGGAAGTGAAGCCAAAACTAATGCCTACTTTGGTTCAGGAACTGGTCCTATTCTCTTATCTAATCTTTATTGTACTGGTACTGAGTCATCTTTGTTAGAATGTAATCAAAAATCTTGTTATGCTACCAGCTGTACACATAGTAATGATGCTGGAGTGATTTGTGAATGTAAGTCTTAATTATAGTAATTTGTTATTAATATATACATTATAGCTCCTTGTACTAATGGTGATATTAGACTAGGAGATGATGCAGTGTTAAGAGGAAGAGTAGAGGTTTGTATTAATGATACATGGGGTACAATCTGTGATCATCATTGGACACAACAAGAAGCTAGTGTAGTCTGTTCTCATCTGGGATACTCACCATATGGTATAATATATAGTTCATGTATACATTATAATTTTAATTTCTCTTTAGGTTCAATGGCAACAGTAAATTTATTCTATAACTATGAGTGGTCTATTGGTCTGTATGAACTGAGATGTTCTGGTAATGAGAGTAACATTTGGGAGTGTGTGTATAACACATCTTATGGAGGACAAAGCTGTGGTCATTATGACGATGCTTCTGTATTTTGCATGCGTGAGTTCACCTATGTTATTTTATAATTTTTTTTAAACTAAATTTTATTTCCTTTTTATTAGCTAACACAACTGTGTATAGTAGTTGTTCTAATGGTGATGTTAGACTTGTTGGAGGTAGCACAGTCATTGAAGGGAATGTACAGATATGTTACTACAATGCCTGGGGCTCAATATGTGATGATTATTGGGGACGTTCTGATTCTAATGTGATCTGTAGACAGCTTGGATTCCAATCATATGGTATATATTTGTATACTGGAATGTTTATACTCTTCATTAAATGAAGGATCTCACTACTACCGTTATAATTACTTTGGAGTTTCAAACAGTCCTCCATATTTGTATGGATTATTCTATTGTTCTGGTTCTGAACAGTCATTATTGTCATGTTCAAGATCTTCTTATAGTAGTTTGTTATACTGTGGAAACAACGAAATAGCTGGTGTTCATTGTGTAGGTAAGTGATCAATAGACTCTGTTCAAACACATCTTTGTTCTTGTGATGGCATATACTAACACTCTTCTGATGTGTGTGATAATTCATACAGGTGTATTATTAGTTATTATTAAGAGATCTTTGCCAATCAGCTAAACATATAGTAAGAAACAATACAATCATTTCTTAACCCTTGTTACTTTGCTTGTGAGCAGTGCTTCCTTATGTGTGTGTATGTGTATGTGTGCGCATCCACATGTTTGTACCTCTAAAGTTAAATTGTTAGGCCATTGTGTATTACAACTATAACTTAAAGATGATATCTCTATACAGCTATATCACCACTATCAATTCAATCTAGCTAAAGGGTACCAATACAATAAAAATTTTGAAATGTGAATTACCTTTTAAAAATTACATGTAAAACAGAAAAGGTAAATAAAATTACTTAACAGTCATGGTCCTTTATGCCTACAGCTATGAATAATTAAATTACATGCGCATGCATGCAAGGATTAGGTGTGGTCTGTCATTGACCATATGATGTTAACAAGTACCTTTTAATGATGTACATGTGTGAATGATGTCTTGTATGATAATCATATGCATTTGTCTTATAATTATGTTAAAAAATTCTTTGTAGCTCTGACAATTATCTATATAAACTCAAACTTTCATAGCAATACGAATAATGTTACTACTTTTGAGTTTCATTAATTATTACTAATGTTTTATCCTATACTATAGTTCCTTGTGTGAATGGTAATATTAGACTCAGTGGAGGTGGATCATATTATGGTCGTGTGGAAGTGTGTGTAAATAATAATTGGGAAACAATATGTAGTGACTTTTGGGACTATGAAGATGCCAGTGTTATTTGTGGTCAACTTGGATACTCTCAATATGGTAAATATGACTGTCATGCTTTTTATCATATTTATTAAATATATATTACAGGTGCCATACCTGCATCAGGTTATTACACTAACTACCAGTGGCCTTTTGGTATCATTGATTTAAACTGTACTGGAAATGAGAGCAGTATATGGAACTGTCCATACAATGGAACATCTGACTTTTACTCATGTCCTTCAAGTCATGATGCCTCTGTGATATGTCAAAGTAATTATCATCAATTAGTAGGCAGATTAGTTTACTATTGTATTTACAAATATTACTGAACCTGTTAATTTTAAACAGGAAATATTTATCATTATTATCATTAAACTCATTGTTATTTTACACTATACAGTAATTATTCATTCATTAATTTAAATTACAATGTATTCTCAGATACCAGTGTTATTATGGCTGACTGTAAGAATGGTGATGTTAGATTAGTTGGAGGCAATACACAATATGAAGGAAGAGTTGAAGTGTGTATTAATCAAGTTTGGAGTACTGTGTGTAGCTCTAGATACAATTATTATTGGTGGTCCTACAGTTATTACTGGGGAACGTCAGATAGTAATGTGGTATGCAGACAACTTGGACATATGGAATTAGGTAAACAAGTTTGTTTGATATAATTATTTTGTTAATATATTTATAATTAAATACTATTATATAACAGGCTCAGTTACTTATCCAAGTGCTAGTCAATTTGGACAAGGAACAGGTCCAATACTTATTAATTCAGTACATTGCTCTGGAAATGAATCAAACCTCCTTGACTGTCCTTATCAACCATTTCCTTATTCATCATGTTCACATTACTATGATGTTGGTGTCAAATGTGAAGGTAAGCTTTATTACAGTGATAATTTGTTGATTTCTTTGACTTTAGCTCCTTGTAAGAATGGAACAGTACGTCTATATAGTGAGTCTGGTAGTTACTTCAGGAGATATGGTCGAGTACAAGTTTGTGATAACAATGTTTGGGGTACTGTATGTGATGACTTCTGGGATGACAAAGATGCTAGTGTAGTTTGTAGAATGTTAGGATACTCACCTCATGGTATGTACTCAACAAATTGTGCATTTTTTAAAATATTTTATTTCAGGAGCATCAGCACAGATTAATTCATATACCGAAGGAACCTGGTATGTTCATATCAATGACTTGAACTGTACTGGAGAGGAAGAGACTATTTGGGACTGTCCACAAAATGGACTAAGTGGTTATTCTTGTAATCACAGTCAAGATGCTTCAGTAATATGTCAATGTAAGTGAATGTGACCATGGATTTGTATTATAAAACCTTAACACTATTAATAAAATAAAGACCAATGTTGACCCTAATATCCATAGCACAAAGTTTTTGTATAATGCTAACTTCCATTTTTATTAAATGTATAGTGATACATGTATCCTTTTCTAACTGTACTACTGGTGAGATCAGACTAACAAGTGGAACAACACAATATGAAGGAAGAGTAGAAGTGTGTGTAAATGGAGTATGGGGAACAGTATGTGACAGGGGTTGGCATCATAGAGAAGCTTATGCTGTCTGTCATCAGTTAGGATATCAAGGTGGAATAAACCAAATGCTTTGTCTTAAATAACATTGACTTGTTATTTAGGTGCTGGCTATTTTGCAAACTCTCATTTTGGTATTAGCAATCTTCCTATTCTTATCTACTATACTTCGTGTTTATACTATCAGTACAATCTGTTTGACTGTCAAATAAATCAGTTCCCATATTCCTATCCTCGATGTAATAATTATCAAGAAACTGGAGTTAAATGTGAACGTAAGTTATTCAATTCCATTTATTGATGACGTTATTGTTGTCTCTAATCCAGCTTCATGTACTGATGGTGAGATGAGTCTATACTCTGGTGCCTCTAGTCGTTATGGTAATGTACGTATCTGTATCAATGGTATTTGGAGTAATGTCTGTGGATATGGCAATTTTGTAGTTGATGACAATTTTGCTAGTGTAATTTGTTCTGAACTAGGATATTCACCATATGGTAAATTGATAATATGAGTGTCCTTTAATAATTTTTTCACCTTATTTTGTTAGGTGCTAAAAGTTCCTTTAATATATGGAATGACTATATCTATCCTTTTAATATCACTAATGTACAATGTTATGGAAATGAAACAAACTTCACAGACTGTCATTATGAGATATCATCTGCTTCAGATTGTAATTATTATTATTTTAATTACTATTATTATTATTATTATTATTATTATTATGTTGATTTTTATGATTATTATAATATTTATGATTATGGTGCTGTTGCTGTATTTTGTCAAAAGAGTAAGTGTGATTGAAGATACTAGTTAAAGTTAATGTCTCTTTTTTATAGCTACCATTGAAGCTCCAGTTAATTGTACTGAAGGAGATATCAGACTCTATGGTGGCTCAAAACCAAATGAGGGAATACTTCATATATGTACTAATAGAGCTTGGGGTACTGTGTGTTTGAATTCTTACTGGAGTAGCAATGATGCTAATGTGGCTTGTCATGAGCTTGGCTATTCTTCATATGGTTTGTTTAATTATATAAAATTATGTAAAAAGTAGTTTCATTTCAGTTATGTCTGTAGGTAATACATATGAGAATGGCTGGACAAACGAGAAGTATCCCTTCATTTTCATTAGTTTTGATTGTTTTGGTAGTGAAACTAGATTGAGTTTTTGTAGCTCATCAGTTACTTCAAACATCCAACATTGTTCTGATAAAGAAATTGTGAAGCTTAGATGTAAAGGTAATTTATAATATAAGGGGATAAAGAACTAGATGTTACTGTGTTAGTAAGTTAATATAGTACAAACTTTGCACCTAAGATGAGCAAAACATCCATTAAACAAATAGTAATCAGAACATGGTAGCAATGTTTACATTAGGATGCCCATTGAAATGTATTTGTAAAAAACAGTAACATTTTAATCAAAACTAATCAAATTCTTCGAAAAATTTCTTTCTATAATAATTCTTCATTTGACTCAATTTTAGGTTAAGACAAGGCTTCATTACCTTGTTGCAGATTTCTTTATTGGCTATCTAATATTTGCATTTAAAATTGTTAATAAAACATTTCTGAAAATAAATAAATGTAGAGATGTTAAGATCAGTCCAATTCATCCCTACATAATAACACAGGTGACACAAACAATTAAATGATGCTTGCCAACTACAGAAATCAGTCATATATGTATTGTTACATTCTGTGCCATTTTGCTTATGTAGGGATGATACTACTATATTGTTTGCATTCTTTTTATTGGAGAGAGAGAGAGAGTATAGCCATACTTACATTTCCTTCATTTTAATAAAATATTTTTATTTATTTTTATATTTATGGAACTTTCATTTTTATACATTTTAATAGAACTTTGCTCTGCTGGTGATATTCGTCTGTATGGTGGTACTTATTACTATGGTGCAGTACAGGTTTGTGTTGGAGGAGTATGGGGCTCAGTATGTAGTGATAGCTTTTGGGATAACAATGATGCCAGTGTTGTTTGTAAACAATTGGGATTTTCTCCATATGGTACATAATATAATGTGTATTGTCTTAATTTATTATTACAATATTATAGGGTCACTTGCAATTCAATCAAACTATTATAATAATTTATATGATCCCACATTTTTTACGGGCTTAAGTTGTAATGGATCTGAGGATAATTTGCTTGAATGTGCAGTCAATAACAGTGCTCCAGCTTGTTTGTCTACTTGGAATGATGCTAATGTCATATGTCCTGGTTAGTAATGACTATATTTATACATAAATTATGTGCATTCTGAATTAAAATTTAGTTCATGGATCTACATATTCTAATTGTACTGATGGACAAGTCAGACTATTTGGAGGCTCCACAGATTATGAAGGCACTGTAGAGATTTGTATCAACAATGCTTGGGGTACTATATCTGATGATAGTGGATGGGGATATGAAGAAGCTCAGACTGTTTGTAATGCTTTGGGATACAATGCTTCAGGTATGATAACATTAATACATTAAATATATTTTAATTAATACGTAGGAGCTCAAAGTTTATATAATGCTTACTTTGATAAAGGAAATGGTCCAATTCTTCTCTATTATGTGTATTGTTCAACTCCCATGTTTTCACTACTAAACTGCAATATTAATAGTTATTATTATTATTATAAATATGCTTATAGTAATCATAATGATGATGCTGGAGTAAGATGTCAATTGCAACGTGAGTTAAAGATACTTTTAAATACAGCAAGTAATATGTTGTTTATTACAGCATTTTGTCAACATGGTGACATCAGATTAGAAGGAAGTACTAATCCACTGATAGGACGAGTTGAAGTATGTGTCAATAAGACATGGGGTACTATATGTGATGATTACTGGGATAACAATGATGCCAGTGTAGTATGTAGACAACTTGGATTTCCAAGGGAAGGTTAGTATTGTCTATTTCTATATAATTATAATAATTTAATAATTAGGTGCAAGTGCTGATACTGATTATTATACAGAGAGTGTTAAATCATTTCATATCATTGATCTGAACTGTAATGGAACTGAAGATAATGTTTTTAATTGTTCTTATAACAACATTCAACAACATAGTAGTTATTATTGTGAAGATGCTTATGTTCAATGCTCAGGTATTTAGATAAATTTGATTAATATAATAAAGATATTTATTCATACAGCTTCAAACTCAAAGGATAATTGTACTAATGGTGAGATCAAATTAGTGGGTGGAGACACAGAGTATGAGGGTAGAGTTGAAGTATGTTATAGTGGTGCATGGGGATCTATATGTCCTAGTTCATGGGACAGTAATGATGCTAAAGTTGTATGTAGACAACTAGGATACATTACTATTGGTTAGTAAGACATGTAAGGATATTTATAGAGTTATAGGGGAATTATCTTTTACAGGAGCTACTTCTGTTACTACATTTGGAAAGGTAGTTGGACCAGTTCATTTATCTCATTTCTATTGCTCTGGTAATGAGAAGTATCTACTGAATTGTACCTATTACACTTATTCATGGTGTTCTTATTCATATCATGCTGGTGTTAAATGTGAAGGTAATGTTGATGTTCTAATTTAAAGTACATTATAATGCCGATACTTTCTCAGCTCCCTGTACACATGAAGATGTTCGTTTAAAAGGTGACAGCAGGTACAATGATTTTGGTCGAGTTGAGGTTTGTATTAATGGTACATGGGGTACTATTTGTGATGACTACTGGGATAATGCTGATGCCAGTGTGGTCTGTAGGCAACTAGGATTTTCACCTTATGGTAAATTGTATCTGATTTCTTTTATATGACTTATATGCAATATAGGAGCCATTTCCAAGACCTCATTTTATACAGAGTCTATTCTTCCACACACTATGTTTAATATAAGTTGTACAGGTCATGAAGATACATTGTTTGATTGTGTGTATAGTGAAGTAGTTAGTGTAGGATCAAACTGTTATAGCTATGAAGATGCCAGTGTTATTTGCCAAGGTAGTAGTTAACATAATTTATTACAGAAGGATATTCTATATTTTGTATTTACTTATAGACTCAAATATTCCCAACTCAAACTGTACAGACTATGATGTTCAACTAGTAGATGGACCCGGTCTAAATGAAGGACGAGTTCTAATATGTATCAATGGAGTCTGGGGGACACTATGTAATAGTTACATTGACTATAATGATGCTAGAGTGATATGTCTTGAACTGGGATATCAAAGAGGTTTGTAAATGGACATTTAAGATTCATATCAATTCTCATTTTAGGAGGTATACTCCACACTGGTCAGTTTCCTGGAGATACTAATGATGTACTACTAGTTACTGGTATTACATGTTCTAACACTGCTACTACTCTGTCTGAGTGTACCTTTAGTCACTTTACTAAAACCTCTTCTTGTGATGCTACAAATATTACTGCAGTCAAATGCCATAGTAAGTTTGTCATAGTAATTTTTTTGAGTTTAAATTGTTAGTAATAGTACTTAAAATATATATATTATTTGTTTTTCCTTCAAAAATGTCCATATCTACGTCAGTTCTGTGTACAAAATATAGTGTTATATGAAACTGTGGCCATTTCGTTTCATAGATTGTACAGATGGAGACATACAGATCATTCCTTATAACAGTGACAACAAACAGATGGGTCGTGTTGAAATGTGTGTTAATGGAACATGGGGTACTGTTTGTAGTGACTTCTTTGATGATAATGATGCCAAAGTTGCATGTAGACAACTGGGATATTCTCACTTAGGTATATAACAGAAGTAGTATGTTATTAACCAGTATCTAATGTTTTAACAGGTTCTGTGTCAATGGGTAACATCAAGACAGAATATGTTCTTCCACATCACTTTATTGATGTTAATTGTACTGGAAATGAATTAAGACTCTCTGATTGTCCACATAATGGACTCACTCACTACACATGTCATTCATCACATGATGCAGCAATAGCTTGTTTTAATGGTAATGTTATACTGTCTTTGTTAAATTTATGTGATGTATTACAGACTATGAAGTTGAATATGCCAACTGTACCAATGGTGAAATGAGACTGTCTGGTGGATCATCTTCAATAAATGGAAGAACAGAGATATGTTATAATAATGTGTGGTTTGGAATATGTGCTGATAATTACAACAGCTATAATAAACCAAGTACTATTTGTGGAATCCTGGGGCACTCATATCAAGGTATAACATTTACATAAAATAATAATAATAAAAGTTTTGGCAGACTATCCAGGATATTCCAGCTCATTTTTTGACTTACCTAGTCTACCTCTGATACCATATGAATTCAGATGCAGTGGTACTGAACAATCTTTACTCGATTGTACCAAAAACCCTATTAACTGCTATAGTTCTGATTCTTATTATACAGGAGTAACATGTCAAGGTATTTACTACTTTGTTTTCATATAATAATATCATATTCTGTTTTTTTAATGATATTATATAGCTATATGTGAGCATGGTGTAATACGTCTTGCTGGTACAAGTTATAGTACAATAGGTAGAGTAGAAGTGTGTCTTAATGGAACTTGGGGTACTATCTGTAGTAACAGTTTTGATGATAAAGATGCCAGTGTTGTATGTAGACAGTTAGGATACTCTCCTTATGGTGAGTATTGTTGATAAAGAGATCTCATTTAGTAATACATTTGTAGGTGCAATTTCACTGAATAATAATTGCTACAAGTACTACTCCTACCACTCCTATCACTACTACCGCTACTGTTACTACTATCACTATAACCGTCCTACATATATATATAAATTGAACTGTACTGGTGTAGAAAATAACATATGGGACTGTCCTTATGATGATAGCTACCATTATTGCAGCAGATATCATGATGCAGCAGTTATTTGTCAACGTATATATAGAATAATCATATGCTAGTAATAATGCTATCATTTATTTCATTAGATACCAATTATACTGTGGACACATCTTGTAATAATGGTGATGTACGTTTGGTTGGTGGTATCAATGAACCACAAGGTAGAGTGGAGATATGTTATAATAAGATCTGGGGATCTGTATGTCATGCTGACTGGAGTACTGCTGATGCTAATGTAGTATGTAAACAACTTGGACATCAACCTACAGGTAGATGTTTATTTAATAAATAGTATTACTTAGTAAATGTTTTATATTAAAGGTGCAACAGCATTACAGAATAGTTATTTTGGTCATAATCAGTCACCTCACATTCTTAATAATGTTGGATGTTACTCTTCTGGTAGTTATAACTCTCTCTTACAATGTTCTCATAATGTTATATCTGCTGCTATCAATTGTGGAGATGGTGCTATAGCTGGTGTAGTTTGTGTTGGTAATACACTATACATTTTGAGATTATATATATTGTTAAATCACATGTAGAAGAACCTTGTACTAATGATACTGTGAGATTGAGTGGATCTTTAGTGAAATATGCTGGCCGAATTGAAATTTGTGTAGAGAAAATATGGACTTCTCTTTGTGATGAGAGTTGGGATTTTAGAGATGCTCAAGTAGTCTGTAGAGAATTAGGATATTCACCTTATGGTATAACAATATATACATAGTGATGTTATGTAATAAACTATTTTTGTACAGGTGCTGTTCCAACATATAACTGTTATACTGAAGGTCAACTATCATTTGGTATCACTGATATCAATTGTAATGGTTCTGAAGAACATCTTATCAAATGTTCACATAGCAATGCTGTATTATACAATTGTAACTCTCATGATGATGCTGGTGTTATATGTCAAGGTATATATTAGTTAGATATAAAATAATTAACTTATAACATAATAGTGTCAGTTAAACAAGCTAGTTGTACTAATGGTGAAGTCAGACTAGTGGATGGTAGTGGTCCTCATGAGGGAAGAGTTGAAGTATGTATCAATGAAGCTTGGGGAACAGTATGTTCTAGTAGTTGGAGTTCTTTTGATGCTAAAGTTGTCTGTAGGCAATTGGGATATACATCAATAGGTTTGATGTTAAGATAGTAATAATAATATTATATATCTAGTTTTCGTGACATAAATAATAATATACATTCCATTTGTAGGAAGTAAAGCCGAAACTAATGCCTACTTTGGCTTTGGAACTGGTCCTATTCTCTTATCTAATCTTTATTGTACTGGTACTGAGTCATCTTTGTTAGAATGTAATCAACAATCTTGTTATGCTACCAGCTGTACACATAGTAATGATGCTGGAGTTTATTGTGAACGTAAGTTTTACTATTCTGTTTGTAGTCATTTATCATTACATATAGCTCCTTGTACTAATGGTGACATCAGACTAGGAGATGATGCAGTATTGAGAGGGAGAGTAGAGGTTTGTATTAATGGTACATGGGGTACAATCTGTGATCATCATTGGACACAACAAGAAGCTAGTGTAGTCTGTTCTCATCTGGGATACTCACCATATGGTATATAAGACAGAGTACATGTATTAATGGTTTAGTAACCTGTTATTATATTTAGGTTCAATGGCAACTACAAATTTATTCCTCAACTATGAGAGGCCTATTGGTTTGTTTGAGCTGAGATGTTCTGGTAATGAGACTAATATTTGGGACTGTTTATATAACATAACTGATGGAGGACAATACTGTGGTCAATATAATGATGCTTCTGTATTTTGCATGCGTAAGTTCATCACAAGATTATATTATCTAAACTTTTAAAAACATTAGCTAACACAACTCTAAGTGGTAAATGTTCTGATGGTGATGTTAGACTCGTTGGAGGTAGCACAGACAATGAAGGGAATGTACAGATATGTTACTACAATGCCTGGGGCTCAATATGTGATAATTATTGGGGACGTTTTGATTCTTATGTGGTCTGTAGACAGCTTGGATTCCAATCATATGGTATATATTTGTATACTGGAATGTTTATACTCTTCATTAAATGAAGGATCTCAGTACTACCGTTATAATTACTTTGAAGTTTCAAATAGTCCTCCATATTTGTATGGATTATTCTATTGTTCTGGTTCTGAACAGTCATTATTGTCATGTTCAAGATCTTCTTATAGTAGTTTGTTATATTGTAGTAGCAGTGAAATAGCTGGTGTTCGTTGTGTAGGTAAGTGATCAATAGATTCTGTTCAAACACATCTTTGTTCTTATGATGGCATATACTAATAATCTTCTAATGCATATATGTGCTAATTTATACAGGTGTCTGTACTGATGGCAACATACGTCTTCAAGGCAGTACTAATGTACTTGTTGGTAGAGTTGAGGTGTGTGTCAATCAAACTTGGGCGACTGTATGTGATAAACATTGGGATGATAATGATGCTAAAGTCATATGTCAACAACTGGGTCACTCTCCTTATGGTAACACTACTCTTATATTAAGTGTAACTACAATGTTTTTAGGAGCATTAGCTGCTTATGGTTCCCTTATCACTGATAAATATCCTATTCGAGTGTATGGAGTAAACTGTACTGGCAATGAACGTACTCTGTTTAAATGTCCTATCCACCTCTTTCCTCAAAACTTAATTCACTCTAACTGTTCCAACAATAATGCTGGAGTCATATGTCAAGGTAAGTGGAAGTCTTTTGTTCTTAGTACAAGATTTATCTTGTTTCAGCTTCATATACTTCGTATGTTAACTGCACTAATGGTGAGGTTAGATTAATAGGAGGTCAGACATTAAACCAAGGAAATGTTGAAATTTGTGTACATGGAACATGGGGCACTGTCTGTGATGATGGCTGGGGAATACAAGACAGCAATGTAGTCTGTAAACAGCTTGGATATCAAGCATTTGGTATGTCCAACTAAGCAAAATGTAATCAAATGAAAATTACCTTTGAACAGGTTCCACACCAAAGTATGGGTCATCATATGGTGCAGGTAATTATTCCATAATAATAGCTGACTTGGCCTGTACTGGCTCTGAAGAGACTCTGTTAGACTGTGATAGAAACACATATGGAGTATTACATTGTCATAGCTATGAAGTAGCTGGGGTGGAATGTGAAGGTACTTTTGATTATAAGCAATTTTGCATTTTTCACATTAACATAGCACATTGTACTGATGGTGATATCAGACTAGGGGATAGTGCAGTGTTCAGAGGAAGAGTAGAGGTTTGTATTAATCGTATATGGGGTACAATCTGTGATCATCATTGGACACAACAAGAAGCTAGTGTAGTCTGTGCTCATTTGGGATACTCACCATATGGTATAAGAGACAGATCCCATATCAATGTTTTATTATACTATCATTATGTTTAGGATCAATGGCAGCAAAAAACATATTTTTCAATGACAAGTGGCCTATTCGTCTGTTTGAGTTAAGATGTTCTGGTAGTGAAACTAATATTTGGGACTGTACATATAACAAAACTAGTAGAGGACAATATTGCTACCAACATAATGATGCTTCTGTATTTTGCATGCGTGAGTTTATTGAAAAAATTCCTTAAATGAATTTTCATTTATAGCTAACACAACTGTGTATAGTAGTTGTTCTAATGGTGATGTTAGACTTGTAGGAGGTAGTACAGATAATGAAGGCAATGTACAGATATGTTACAATAATGCCTGGGGCTCAATATGTGATGACTCCTGGGGAGGTTCTGATTCTGATGTGGTCTGTCGTCAACTTGGATATCAACTATATGGTAAAATATATTTTATATAATAATATAATATATTATATTATTATTAATTTTAATCAGGGTCTCGTTACTATCATCGTAATCATTTTGGAGTTTCCAACAATCCTCCATATTTATATGGAATATTTTATTGTTCTGGTTCTGAACAATCACTGATGAATTGTCCAACATCATCTTATAATAGTTTGTTAAACTGTAAAAGCAATGAAATAGCTGGTGTTCGTTGCCAAGGTAAGATACTGACTTATTTAAAATTAATTATAATTTTGAAGTTGCATATATTGTATTGCTCATAATTATTTTATAAATAGAAGTGGTAGTTTAAATTTTGATATAAGACAGCTTTATTATTACGAAACTTAAAGTGTTTAAAAATATAGATGAATATAGGGGTACAAATGCCAAAATGTACAAGAGTAACTAAGGTAAAAATGAATCCATGCAAACATCCCCATCCATCTAGCTGATGTTATATCATTTTGAGTAATACAAAGAGGAATATAAAGCACAACTACATGAACTGTTGCAAAGTGTAGTCACAGAATCAGTACTAAAACATTGATACCTTACATGAATATTAACCATGTAGTTAACATTGTAGCTGTATTATCTATACCATGTATACTACATATAATTAAATATCAAAGACTCAAAAAATTATTGTTTATTTTCTTTTATCACACTTACCAGCAAATTACTGTTTAAATTCTCCTTGTGGTGAACATGGTAAATGTCGCAGTTTGAGTAATGGATATGTGTGTGATTGTTCTAGTGGATATACTGGTAATAATTGTGAACAAGGTAAGTTTATATGAAGCAATACATATTATGTTACATTATCAATTATAGTTGTGACAGTCTACATTTTACCAAAAATTACACAACAACCTACAAACACTTCAGGCAATCTCTACTCCACTGTTAACCTTACTTGTAGAGCTACTGGTAATCCTATTCCTACTATTTTGTGGTATAAAGATAATGTGTTAATTCCAAATGACAACAATGATCCTTCTGTATTGATGTTCTATGAACTAAATTTGAAGGACAGAGGATTTTATCATTGTGAAGCTAGAAGTTTAATTAAAGGAAATATTATCTCTGTAAACTCTTCAAGTGTAATACTAAATATAACAGGTATTAATAGAGATATGTGCTTTACTGTATTTAATTATCAATATAGATGTTGTTCAATATAAAGCTGTGATATATCTATCTGAAGAGACAACTGATAAAAATGTATCTAAAATAATTCAAGATCTAATTGATCAGGTACTGTCCATCATCATTGTGAGGAGCATAATAAATCTTTATTTCACTTGACAGAGTAACAGTTTACTTTCTAATAACAGTATATCTAGCATTCAAAACTCCTATTATTTACCCATAGAGCTTGCAAACAATATCAAGTAATCATATTATTAAATTGCATCACTTTATTTCTATATATTTTATAGTTTTACTGCACAGCTTAATACTATTCCTATTGTTATTACTTTGGTAACAAAGAATAGAGCTACTGAACAACTCAGATTTAGAGTACAACAACGATTGGTTACACTAAGTAAACAAATCAATATCAACATCTCATTAGTTGAAGTAAATAGATTTGGTATGTTAATATATTTAATTTATTGATATAAGTTATATAATTATTCATTTATTATCAAGATGGTTGTCCTCCTAGCAATACTATTATACCATCATATTCTGGTAGACAAGATCTTAATATTACTATATTGTGGCCTGAAGCTAATATTGGAGTGCAGGTCATCAGAAGTTGTCCTTGTGGTAGTAAGAGTTCCAAAGATGAAGGAATACTTGAAGCTACTAGATATTGTGGAGGAGACTTCATCAATGGAGCTATGTGGTCTGAAGCTAATGTAGCAGCTTGTAATTTTAGTGACTTAACACGTGAAATTTGTGACCTAATTAATGTTTGTAAACATCCTTTAAAACAATGATTGTGTACTACTTTTATTTTTAGCTACCAGTTGCAAAGAAAGTAGAACAACTGAAAAATCTTACTAGCGATAGCAGGAGATTAGGTTCTACTGAAGTGATAGCAAGTGTGACTGTTCTAGTAACAGCTACACAAGATGTGTCAGGAAATCTTAGTGTAAGAGGTCCACTTTTTGGATTAAATATCTGTCATTTTATTTACAGTTGTCTACTACTTTTTTGGAAGTGGTTGGTAACATTTTAGATGTCAATCAAGACACTTTACAAACTAGTCAAGAGACATCTAACACATCAGCTAAGTCAGTTGACTTCTAATACATTTGTAGATGAATATTGTTTCTTTACACAGAATGCTAGAAGCTGTTGAGTCAGTTGTAGAGAGTATTCCAATCATAAATATTTCTGAACCCATTGTAATAACACAGAAATTATTTGCTGTATCAGTACAACAGGTGGATACTGACGAATTCACACAATCTGGTCAAACATTCAGTATAAATTATAGAGGATTTTCAGATAACAGTCAAACTCTTAATTCTAATGATTTGGTATTTGGATCATCTAGTCAACAGTCAACTGCAGCTATTAATTTACCAAACAAATTACTTAGTGCACTTCCAAATCTTGCTAAAAATAATACTAGAATCACTCATTCAGTTTTTATTACTGACTCTTTATTCTTGAGGAGAAATAATTATAATTTAGAGGTTGGCAGTGTGATTATATCAGCTACTGTTGTAGGAGCACATACAATAAGGAAACTAGATCCACCAATAGATCTTAGATTCCAAGTCAATCAAGTATGTTCATATTATTATAGTATGTGTTTAATATCTTACTTTCTATAGAATATTAATGGATCATCTCCACAATGTTCATTTTGGAATCAATCTTTAGACAGTAAATTGAAGTAGTTGTTGTTTTAAAATAACTGCTTCTATTAGATGGATATGGAGACTGGTCTAAGGAAGGATGTCATAACACTACTAATAATAAAACAGAAGTTGTATGTAAATGTAATCATCTCACTAACTTTGCTATATTACTAGTAAGTGGAAAGAATTAATATTTTTTTAATTATCATTATGATATATTATAGGATGTATTTCCTGTTATTGATGAACCAACTGAGCAAACTGGAGTGACATTGTTCTTAAATTCTGTGACTTACATTGGTATCATTGTCTCTCTCTTTTGTCTAACTATTACTATTATCTCTTACCTTGCTAACAAGTATACTATTTAATTTATCTATACTCATAAATATGTTGTACATGTCCTAATAGGAGATTACGTAGTTCTGATCGTGGACAGCTTCTTCTTAATTTGTGTTTTGCTTTAACTGGTCTCTACATTGCCTTCATTTTTGCTGTACACAGTCAATCTGTCCCTGGTCTTTGTGCACTTACAGCTGCTGTGCTGCAATATTTTTTTCTTGTTACCTTTATGGTCATGGCTGCTGAGGCTATAAACTTGTATTTGAATTTAGTGATTGTTCTAGGGAAAAAAATTCATCGATTTGTTTTAAAAGCAACCATATTATCATGGAGTGAGTACTTACGTTATATGTTTAACTATAGTCATTTCTTACTTGTAGTTACTCCATTATTCATTGTCTTGTTCTGTTTTGCTCCAAATTATAAAAACTACTTGAGTGATCATTTGTAAGTATATTTGTTATGTTTGTATATAAATGTCTTTTTTTATTTATAGTTGTCGTGCATTTAATGAACCATTTTATATTGGTATGGTAGTTCCATTTCTAATCGTATATATATTCAATTGGGTGGTATTCATTATCATCATTGTCTCTCTTCTACGAAAAAGTTTCCAGTCCAATATCAAATCAAACAAAAGTACTAATATACAATTTGTCTGCGAGCAAATTGTTATAGTTACAACATTGTCAATCTTGTTTGGTCTGGGATGGGGTATTGGATTGTTAGCCACTCAAGATATCCATACCAATAAGACAATACGAGATGTCTTTGCTGCATTTTTTGTGATCATTACTGCCTTTCACGGTCTGTTCATCTTTATAATGCATTGTCTTCGTTCTAATGAAGCAAAAAAAGTTTGGAAACGATGGTTCTTTAATGTTTCAGGCAAAGATTTTAATGAACTTACAGCATCTGTATTTGCCATTAAACGAAATAAATCTTTCATTAGGGTAACTAACCCTTTGTACTCAACACTGGGTTCTATTAGGAAAAAAAGAGAGACTATCACTGAGACAGCTTTAGAAAGTATGAAGACTGAGTCACAGGTAGAAGGTGTTATGTCAGCTGAAACATCATTCATTGAAGATGAAAATGAAAAGAAAATGCTAGAAGTAGAAGAAAAATATTAGTAGTCATTGAGCAAGTCTATTGCCCAGGACTCATGACTAATAATCTATCTATAGATATTTTAGTATTTTTTGTAGTATGAATTTAAGTGTGTTTTAGTGTTGTAATTTGGTATTAAAGTTGTAGTTTAAAGAGTTTTTTAAAAGTATTTTTTAATAATTGAATGTTTATTATAGTAAATTGAATTTGAAGTTGACTTTCAAATATATACGTTCAGTCTGTTGTAGTGCAACTTTTATCTTACAACTACACAATGTATACAATATACATTTGTTTATTAATTGTTTATATATTTTTGAAATGAAGTATTATAACTGCCTCATTTATATACGTTAGTCCTTTGTTGGTTTATTTAAGAATAACATATACTAATATCTTTTTATTCAAGCACAAGCAATATTTCAGAACAATTATGCATTCATCTAAATAGTTTGACACTTACATTCTATACAGATATGTGTGATACTTTCATATTTTATACACGTTAATGGTATAACTCTTATGTGTAATTCTTACACATCTCTATAATTATGCAGCTATATAGTTGTCTTTAGATTAAGATGAATACTTTTGTACCATTAGTTTCTTACCTCATTTAACTACTCTATACATACATACATACATATATATATATATATATATATATATATATAATATATATATATAAATACATATATATATATATATATATATATATATATATCAATGACCAGTTTGAGTTTATTGTGATTACAAATCTAATCTGATACAGCTACTAAAATTTCTACAACATAATATTATATACCATAAATTGTAAAGGTAAAAAAGGTAGCTTGACAAAGAAAAACTTATCAACATATTATTAGGTTTTTTCCTTAGTGGTTTAGTGGAATATATATGTTCTGTTAAGTTTACATAATGGTGTGTAACTTCTTTTCACCATTATATATATATTTATGTACACAAATAAAGGAATCCATATTATGTCATTGGAGATAACAAGCAGCTCGTTTGTTATTTATTATATCAAGGTAGAGAGCTCTGGTAGCTACTTCTTCCAATATTTCTAAAATGGTTTTCAATAGCTGGTAAGAAATATCTAACATACTGATTCATTGATCGATGTAAGACTCTTATTTGCTATATTTCCCAATATTTTCTGGTACCATATATTTATTATATACAATATATTAGAAATAAAGGTGAAACATTTTATAATGTTGCTCTGCAGATATGAACTTGATTAATGATTATATACATATTATTTTTTGTTACAAAATATTACATTATTATACTAAAATGGTTTCAGTATAAATACTTTAGCCAATCTTCAGGAGCAAATTTAATATATTGTTTGTTTGCATAATCTATACTAGTGCTATTATAAATAATGGAGCCCCTCACCACTACAAACTTAGTACTTAAACCACATGGTTTGTTGAGCATAACAATTGAGTCTAAGTTCATCACTCTTCATTAACTTAATTAAGATAAAACACACACATACACACACATGACTAAGAAACGATCAAACTTAAAAGCAGAGTGTAAATAATATATATATATATATATATATATATATATATATATATATATATATATATATATATATATATTCGAAATATCTTAACTCCTTGTTCGTGTATGATTAAAAAAAACCAAATCTTCGTTGAGTCTCAATAGAAGAAAAGAATTGCACCGCTAGTATTAAGTCCTTTTAAATACACAGATGTTTATCATCACTCACTTTGACATCAACGTTGATGCTGGACAATTGATTTGCTTTTGAGGGTGTGGTTTAAATCTACTTTAACCCTTAACTGGACAGATCTAAAACATGCAAAAGCTATGATTTTGTGTACCAGCCACTAAATATCACGTAAGTCAGAGAATTACTTATATTATGTGAAGCAGTTATGTCAATAATCAATAACACGGTGGCTTTAATTTGAATTAATTAATTGATTTTCTTACCTCAATGGTACAATCAGAAATTGAACTCACTAGTTTAATAATTTAAATTTATTATCTGTGTTTAGAGTTAGAGATGTGATTAGTTTAAATACAACAAAGATTGGACTTTTTATCTGACATGTATATGGACTGTTAAAAACAGAAGAATGTCTTGAGGCACAAAAACAACATTTTTTCCCTAATTAATTATTATTAATATCATTGCGCCACATTGCCATATATGATTACTGTCACTTTAGTATAGTTTACACTTTGCTAAGGAGTTGTAGACTTCTTCAAATCAATTCATTTTTGTGTGCACATAATTTTTGATTTAAAAGTGACAGGTTTAAGATGACCAAGTTATATGTTAACTCCTGTTAACTATATCAGAAGTACTTTGAGGTACGATTTTGGTTCAATAACAAAATACTTTATATGTTCACAATAAGGAATGACATGACATATTGATGTTAACATATGTGGAGCGATTACTCAATAGTGAGTACATTTAAGACATTTGTCATAACCTTCAAACTAGTCTGGGTGTATTAACGTTAATATATAAGGTCATGCACATGTAGAATTATAGCTTTAACACCAATTATAAGTTAAATTATTATTGTTTAGAATCATTGTGAGATAGTCATGCTGTGGTTCACATATTGGTAGGAATGGACCTTTGAGGTGCTTGGAACTTCAGTTCCTTCTCTAACTTACATGAAGTCACTCCAGGTTTTGTCTAGTATACATGTACTAATGACACACCAAATCATAAAAGGAATAAGGAATCTCTATGTAGTCTAATCATGGCATAAATGACTGATGTTATGTGTATATTAGTTGATATAATAAATTATAGTATCCTAATCACATGCTTGATCAATTGATTTTATTCTATAAAGTTAAAGGTTAGTAGGATTACTATAATAATTACAGTACAGTTGTTCTTAAATAAAGACAATTTTACAAAAAATCTAGCTATTACAAAGTTGAGTAAATCATTTTGGCAGTCTAATTAATAGTCCAGGTGTACATGTTTACATAGCATAGTAAAGGTAGACTTAAGTATCAGATTAGATACCAAATTTGAGATGAGCAAAACATTCCAGTGGATTATGATAGTATTGATAAGATCATTTACAGTATAGAATTAAATATTATTACAAACTCACTAGTCATATTTCAAAGGTACTTTCTTTATGTACATGTATCATGATAGTACAGTTGATATCTACTCCAAAAATGCATTGTATACATGAAAGAAGTATACTATTGTTCATAATATTTGAATACTTTCAACATTTGTGATATACTTAAATGACACATATAAAATGAAATTAATAAAAAATAGTGACTTGTCACTAATGCACTTTGTGTTTTATTAGTTTTATTAAATGTCTACTTTCATGTGCATTGTAGTAGTGCTTAATTTCATGTGTTTATGTATTGTGGTTTGATTTATGATGTAATTTCCGGTTTTATTTTGTATTTAAATTCATGTTATTTGTTAGTATTTCAGTTAGTTCTGTTATAGTTTTGTCATAGTCAGTTTATTCCAATTAAAGTGAAAAGAGTATTGCCTTTTAAGTTACAACATGTATTAAACAAAATTTAAGTCAATAACAGGCCTTTCAGTCAAATTTGACATGTTAAGTCACATGAACTATTTTTTTTGTTTCTGACGTAGTCTAGAATTGTACATGTACCTCGTCATAAGCTAAAGTGATATTGTAAACCCACAAGTTTATTTAATTATTTTTCTCATACACAAAATAACGCTTCCTTTGCTATTTTTTATATTGTCTTATATTAGTTAAAATCCCCATGGACAGTCCATGGCAATACTGGACATGTTTGAAATAATCATGATTGTTATACATTGATGGCCTTGTGTAATGAGGTTATAGCTATGGATATGTTTCTAGCTAATCTCAAATTTTTTGCTATTGTATACATAAAGTAAACCTATAACTGGATCACTCTTATTGTTATAACTTGGATGATTGTTTCAATCATTTACTTGTTCCGCAGTTATTGCCTTTTTGTATAGAAAGTCACTTGTTATATAGTTATAGATTCAGCCATCACAATATAGTATTTGACAAACCACAGTAGCAAGACCTTGTCTATATTTGGAAGTGAATTATTAGGCATTGTGTAAACACTTCAGTAAATGTGGTTTTTTAAGTGGATATGAAATATAAGGCAGTAGTTTAGTCCTCTACATATTATGAATGTATTATGTGATATAGAGTTAGACATTTATAAAAAAAGGTATAATCAGTAATATTGAGGAGAAATATAAGGTCCATGATTACACATGTTGGTATAACTATTTGATCACTAACTTATGTACTGGCTAGGTTATAAATGTACTGTGTATTTTAAATAGCACTGCCTATTTTCCTTATGAGGTCAAATGTATAAGGTGTTTTCATCAAATGATATATCATGTACTCCTTCCTCCTTTATGAGGCTATAAACTCCTGGTAATTGTACATACACTTGCTATATGTATGATGAGTGAGTGAACATAACTAATTTGGTTTATTTTAATATGCTAAATTTTTGGCAATGATAGAGTAATAAAACTTAGTAAAAGAATCCAATACCTTAGCAGTGCTCTATGTTTACAATGTAGTGGGAGAAATTATTTTTAACAACATAATAGCTATTTTAGTGATACACATAACATGGTAAATATGTATACACTATGTCAATGTACGAGTAAGTGAACATAGCTAATTGGATTTCTTTTGTAATTAGATAAATTTGGCAATGATGGAGTAATGAAACTTAGTTAGTAAAACAATCCAGTATCTTAGTGGTGCCACAATGTACTGGGTGATATTTTAGGCAACATAATAGCTATTTTAGTGATACACATAACATGGTAATTATGTATACACTATGCCAATGTACGAGTAAGTGAACATAGATAATTGGATTTCTTTTATAATTAGATAAATTTGGCATTGATGGAGTAATAAAACTTAGTAAAATGATCCATTAGCTTAGCAGTGCTATATGTTTAGAATGTGGTGGGAAAATTATTTTAGGCAACATAATAGCTATTTTAGTGATACACATAAAACATCCCAGTGGGGTTAAAATAAGATTAATAAGATCACCACAGTGTATTATTGTAAACTCTCTAATCATATTTTAAAAGTTGTTTATTTATATGTAATCATAATGACAATATAACTCATTTCTATTCCATAATTGCTTTGTGTCTATAGAGGGATTATACTATTATAAATATTATTACTATTAATTGGCTACTTTCATTTACTTTAGTGATAAACTTTCATGTTACATGTATAATAAGAAACATATAAAAGTAAGCTATGAAAAAACTATGGAAGCTACAGACAGACATTCCAATTCCTATTTCCTATATCTTCCACGCACCTTTATGTATTAAAAAATTCCAATTAATGACCCAGTTGATGAATTCTAATTTCTTATTACTAATTCCATTTTTGGCATGTGTGCCATTTCTAGGCCTTTTTTGTTACTTAATAAAACGTCAGCGTGAATACCACGAGCTGTCTCTTAAAATCGAGCGTCATCGAGATGTTTTCAGTTGGGTAGGGTTCCCGTTTTTGGTTGTATATTGTAATTGGAACCCATCAACTGTATCTTTAATTGGAATATAAGGTGCACAGAAGAAATTGGGAATAGGAATAGGAATGCCTGTCTGCGACTTCTGTAAGTAACTGAACACATAATGTGTTTTATTATTTTCACTATTTATTTGGTTTCAAATGAAATATTCAAACTTTTAATCAGCAATAACGCTTTAAGACAAATTCGAATTTTTCAAGTCATATGAACTATTTTTTTAATTTATAGATTATAATCTGACTGGTCCTTATTATCAATCATAGTGGGTTGCAGATACATATTGGATCAACACAGCAGTTGATATCTACTCCATAAATGCATTGTATACATGAATGAAATATAGTATTGTTCATAGTTACTAGTAATATTTGAATACTTTCAACATTTGTGATATACTTAATTGACACATATAAAATGAAATGAATACAAAAATAGTGACTCACGCACTTTGTGTTTTATTAGTTTTATTAATGTCTAATTTCATGTGTATTAAACAAAATTTAAGTCAATAACAAGGCTTTCAGTCAAATTTGACATGTTAAGTCACATGAACTATTTTTCTAGTTTCTGACGTAGTCTAGAATTGTACATGTACCTGATCATAAGCTAAAGTGATATTGTAAACCTACAAGTTTATTTAATTATTTTTCTCATACACAAAATAACGCTTCCTTTACTATTTTTATATTGTCTTATATTAGTTAAAATCCCAATGGACAGTCCATGGCAATACTGGACATGTTTGAAATAATCATGATTGTTATACATTAATGGCCTTGTGTAATGAGCTTATAGCTATGGTTATGTTTCTAGCTAATCTCAATTTTCTTGCTATTGTATATATAAAGTAAACCTATAACAGGGTCACTCTCATTGTTATAACTGAATGATTGTTTCAACCATTTACTTGTTCCTCAGTTATTACGTTTTTGTATAGAAAGTCACTTGTCATATAGTTATAGATTCAATCATCACAATATAGTATTTGACAAACCACAGTAGCAAGACCTTGTCTATATTTGGAAGTGAATTATTAGGCATTGTATAAACACTTCAGTACATGTGGTTTATTTAAGTGGATATGAAATATGAGGCAGTAGTTTAGTCCTCTAGATATTATGAATGTATTATGTGATATAGAGTTAGACATTTATAAAAAAAGTATAATCAGTAATATTGAGGAGAAATATAAGGTCCATAATTACACATGTTGGTATAACTATTTGATCACTAACTTATGTACCGGCTAGGTTATAAATGTACTGTGTATTTTAAATAGCACTGCCTATTTTCCTTATGAGGTCAAATGTATAAGGTGTTTTCATCAAATGATATATCATGTACTCCTTCCTCCTTTATGAGGCTATAAACTCCTGGTAATTGTACATACACTTGCTATATGTATGATGAGTGAGTGAACATAACTAAATTGGTTTATTTTGTAATATGCTAAATTTTTGGCAATGATAGAATAATAAAACTTAGTAAAAGAATCCAATAACTTAGCAGTGCTATATGTTTACAATGTTGTGGAAGAAATTATTTCAGGCAACATAGTAGCTATTTTAGTGATACACATAAAATGGTAATTATGTATACACTATGTCAATGTACGAGTAAGTGAACATAGCTAATTTGATTTCTTTTATAATTAGATAAATTTGGCAATGATGGAGTAATGAAACTTAGTAAAATAATCCATTAGCTTAGCAGTGCTAATGTTTACAATGTAGTGGGAAAATTATTTTAGGCAACATAAAACAAAGTTGAGTAAATTATTTTGGCAGTCTAATTAATAGTCCAGGTGTACATGTTTACATAGCATAGTAAAGGTAGGCTTAAATATCAGATTAGGTACCAAATTTGAGATGAACAAAACATTCCAGTGGTTTATGATAGTATTGATAAGACCACTACAGTATAGAATTAAATATTATTACAAACTCACTAGTCATATTTCAAAGGTAGTTCTTTATGTACATGTATCATGATAGTACAGTTGATATCTACTTCATAAATGCATTGTATACATGAATGAAATATAGTATTGTTCATAGTTACTAGTAATATTCGAATACTTTCAACATTTGTGATCTACTTTAATGACACATATGACATGAAATTAATAAAAAATAGTGACTCATGCACTTTGTGTTTTATTATTTTTACTAAATGTCTACTTTCATGTGTATTAAACAAAATTTAAGTCAATAACAAGGCTTTCAGTCAAATTTGACATGTTAAGTCACATGAACTATTTTTCTAGTTTCTAATGTAGTCTAGAATTGTACATGCACCTCATCATAAGCTAAAGTGATATTGTAAACCTACAAGTTTATTTAATTATTTTTCTCATACAAAATAACGCTTCTTTTACTATTTTTTATATTGTCTTATATTAGTTAAAATCCCAATGGACAGTCCATGGCAATACTGGACATGTTTGAAATAATCATGATTGTAATCATTGATGGCCTTGTGTAATGAGCTTATAACTATGGTTATATTTCTAGCTAATCTCAATTTTATTCTTGCTGTTGTATACATAAAGTAAACCTATAACAGGGTCACTCTCAATGTTATAACTGGATGATTGTTTCAACCATTTACTTGTTCCTTAGTTATTGCCCTTTCTGTATAGAAAGTCACTTGTTATATAGTTATAGATTCAGCCATCACAATATAGTATTTGACAAACCACAGTTGCAAAACCCTGTCTATATTTGGAAGTGAATTATTAGGCATTGTATAAACACTTCAGTACATGTGGTTTATTTAAGTGGATATGAAATATAAGGCAGTAGTTTAGTCCTCTACATATTATGAATGTATTATGTGATGTAGAGTTAGACATTTATAAAAAAAAGTATAATCAGTAATATTGAGGAGAAATATAAGGTCCATAATTACACATGTTGGTATAACTGCTTGATTACTAATTTACATACTGGCTAGGTTATAAATGTACTGCGTATTTTAAATAGCACTGCCTATTTTACTTATGAGGTCAAATGTATAAGGTATTTTCATCAAATGATATATCATGTACTCCTTCCTCCTTTATGAGGCTATAAACTCCTGGTAATTGTACATACACTTGCTATATGTATGATGAGTGAGTGAACATAACTAAATTGTTTTATTTTAATATGCTAAATTTTTGGCAATGATAGAATAATAAAACTTAGTAAAATGATCCAATAATGTAGCAGTGCTCTATGTTTACAATGTACTGGGAGAAATTTTTTTAGCAACGTTAATAGTTATTTTAGTGATGCACATAACATAGTAATTATGTATACACTATGTCAATGTACGAGTAAGTGAACATAGCTAATTGGATTTCTTTTGTTATTAGATAAATTGGCAATGATAGAGTAATGAAACTTAGTTAGTAAAACAATCCAGTATCTTAGTGGTACCACAATGTACTGGGAGAAATTATTTCAGGTAATATAGTAGCTATTTTAGTGATACACATAACATGGTAAATATGTATACACATGCCAGTGTACGAGTAAGTGAACATAGCTAATTGGATTTCTTTTGTAATTAGATAAATTTGGCAATGATGGAGTAATAAAACTTAGTAAAATGATCCATTAGCTTAGCAGTACTATATGTTTAGAATGTAGTGGGAAAATTATTTTAGGCAACATAATAGCTATTTTAGTGATACACATAAAACATCCCAGTGGGGTTAAAATAAGATTAATAATATCACCACAGTGTATTATTGTAAACTCACTAATCATATTTTAAAAGTGGTTTCTTTATACGTTATCATAATGATAATATAACTCATTTCTAGTCCATAATTGCTTTGTATCTATAGAGGGAGTATATATTATTATAAATATTATTACTATTAATTGGCTACTTTTATTTACTTTAGTGATAAACTTTAATGATACATGTATAACAAGAAACATATAAAAGGAATTAGAAACTACAGAAGCTGCAGACAGATATTCCAATTCCTATTTCCTATATCTTCCACTCACCTTATGTATTTAAAAATTCCAATTAATGACCCAGTGATGAATTCTAATTTTTTATTCCTAATTCCATTTTTGGCATGTGTGCCATTTCTAGGCTTTTTTGTTACTTAATAAAACATGTAGCTAGAGTACCACGAGCTGTCTCTTAAAATTGAGCGTCATCGAGATGTTTTCAGTTGGATAGGGTTCCCGATTTTGGTTGTATATTGGAATTGTAACTCATCAGCTGCATCTTTAATTGGAATATAAGATACACAGAAGAAATTGGGAATAGGAATAGGAATGCTTGTCTGTAACTTCTGTAAGTAACTGAACACATAATGTGTTTTATTATTTTCACTAAATATTTGGTTACAAATGAAATATTCAAACTTTTAATCAGCAGTCATATGAACTATTTCTTTAATTTATAGATTGTAATCTGACTGGTCTTTGTGGCAGATACATACTGGAATCAACACAAGGATTTCAGATTAGGCATAAAATCTTACTTTATATTAACAATGATATATATGATTATAAGAATTTTGAATAATTGAACAAACTCATGTGCTGTGTAAACTGAAGCCATTGATGTATGGATATTACTCTTCAAAAAGAAATCACATGACGTGTAACAATAACCCATCCTACATTCATTCTTACAATAACATCACTGTAGTACAACTTTTACGTTACCTTTTATAATAGTATTCCTATTGTACTGATTATCATTTAACAGCAAAATGCTGTTTGCTTTGTTGTTGCTCTGTTTATCTTTGAGAGATACAGAATTTACTCAAGCATGTACACATGGCTCAGTTTATGTGGTAAGTTATAAAGACTGCATGTATGTTTAGTACTTTTCTAGTCCTCATCTTCCTATGGAGCTGTTGAAGTCTGCTTGAATAATATATGGGGTACTATTTGTACTGACTTCTGGGATAATAATGATGCTAGTGTGGTCTGTAAACAACTGGGATACTCTCCTTATGGTAAATATTAAGACCATTGTTCTACTTCACTTCTATATAAATAAACACATTCTAGGTGCAGTAGGATCTTCCACAGTTTACGATTATCTATATACTACCCAACACAACATTCTTGATTTAAACTGTACTGGTAATGAGAACACTATACTGGACTGTCCTTATAATAGTCTCTCTAACTACTGTTGTTCTCTGAGTAAATATGCTAATATATTTTGTGAATGTGAGTCCTCATTTGTAAGTATAAACAGCTATTCTATTATTTTATAGCTCTTACTGTTGCCACTTATAGTAAATGTACTGATGGAGATGTTCGTTTAGTAGGAGGTATATCACAATATCAAGGAAGAGTTGAAGTGTGTCTCAATAGAGCATGGGGCACAGTCTGTGCATACAGTAGTTGGGGCAGTCAGGAAGCTAAAGTTGTCTGTAATCAGATTGGTGCCTTGCCAATAGGTAAATGTTTTCATTGCCTTATATAAATAGGAAGAACGTTTTCATTTATTTATTTGCTTTTAAATTTCATATCATGTTATTTCCAGAAGCCACTAGTTTGTGGTACTTTAGCAAACGTTTTATCTAGGTTACTCATATGGCCGTGTTGGTAGTTTAAGATTCTCACAAGGCACTGGACCTGTTCTACTTGGATATTTGTATTGTAGTGGAACAGAAGCTAACTTGGTGAAGTGTAATCAGAACTATCTGTATACTCACATTGACTGTCAAGATCACTATTATGATGGAGCTGTTATATGTGAACGTAAGTTGTAAACTTTACTAATATAAATTTGCATTAGTATAATAATTAGAGCTATTTCTAGAAAAGATAGATACACATCCTTTTGAGAAGTCACAGTTTGCTGATCTAATAAATTCATAAATCTGAAATTATTTGTGTTATAATAATTCAAATGTTCATGGACCACCAAATTCCACTAGTTTAGCCTGGTCACTGTCACATTGCAACAAAATACCTCCTGGCAGCTGCCATGGCAATCCTGGTACACATAACTTCTCCCCCTCTGATTTGTGAAGGTAAAGTCGAACCTTCTCATCAAGGTCTTTGCCAAGTAGAACTTGTCTACCTCACATCTTCAATGGTAGTGTACAACTCCTAGTGCTTTAAGTTCTTCACTATGCATGAGCCTTCACTTCTGCTGTTTAATCTCCTCTCTGTAAACATCCCTTATTGATGACAACACTGTTGTCACTGCTAACTGTACACTGAGCTTTCGGAACGATACTGTACAGCAGCTGTCACACCATCAAAAAATGCATGTTTACCTGTTTCAGATATCTAAAACAAGAAGCATAATATTATAGTTATCTGCTAAAATCATCCTAGCATCTGTTGTGGGGTCCACGTTTATTATTTCTTATTTTCTACGAGTTCTACTTCACGATTGGCTAGAGTAATTGTCCAAGAAGGAAGTAAAGTAGATAAAAGGCCCCTGGGCTTAGAAGACCGTCTTTTGGCTGGAGGTGCCTTATGTAAGACATGATCTTAACGTAAAACTGGAGAGAACCAACGAAAGAGCAGAAAGCAATAACTGAGCAGCTTCCCACTAGTAACTCACGTCTTCTTTACCGCAAAATTTTGTTGCTCTTATTAATCCTCCTCGATTCTTATTTCATGTTTAATTTTCGTTTATTGTTGGAGAAACAAACTATTTTTAACAGCGAATATATTCCGATTTAATCTTCATATAGGTGTTAGTAATATAGGATGCACACAACCCACTTTAGCCTTAGTGTTGCTAATGCATTATTATCACTTTAGCTCCTTGTAAAAATGGCACAGTACGTCTGTATAGTGAGTCTGGTAGTTACTTCAGAAGATATGGTCGAGTGGAAGTTTGTGTTAACAATATTTGGGGTACTGTATGTGATGACTTCTGGGATGACAAAGATGCCAGTGTTGTCTGTAGAATGTTAGGATACTCACCTCATGGTGAGTACTTATCAAATTGTATACTTTAAGAATATTTTAATTCAGGAGCTTCAGCTCAGACTAATGCATATACTGAAGGAACCTGGTATGTTCATATCAATGATTTAAACTGTACTGGAGAGGAAGATTCAATTTGGGACTGTCCTCAAAATGGATTGAGTGGATATTCTTGTAATCACTATCAAGATGCTTCAGTAATATGTCAATGTAAGTGGAATACTATGAATGTTGTGTTAATATTATGTTTCACAATCAATCAATATACTCAACAAATATTAAATAAATAATTTTTTGATACATTAATTTTTGATACATTAATGATTTTTAAAAACTACAATAGAGTTTGAATGATAGACATTCTAATGACAAGTCAAATATAACAATTGTTTTTATATAGTGACTCATGTATCATTTTCTAACTGTACTACGGGTGAGATCAGACTAACAGGTGGAACAACACAATATGAAGGAAGAGTAGAAGTGTGTATAAATGGAGTATGGGGAACAATCTGTGACTATGGTTGGGATATTAGAGAGCTTTATGCTGTCTGTCATCAGTTAGGATATCAAGGTAATAATATGTTATATAGAGATTTAAAATGTTTGTATTTACATTGCAGATATAGGATATTTTCGTAATTCTCATTATAGTTTTAGCACTCATCCTATTCTTATCTATCATATATCCTGTTCAAATTACACGAATAATCTTTTCAACTGTAATATCAATCAGTTCCCATATTCTTATCCTCAATGTAACAATTATCATGAGGCTGGTGTTAAATGTGAACGTACGTTAATGACAACTTAGTTCATTTTAATTTTTAATCATAGCTTCATGTACTGATAATGAGATTAGTCTATATTCTGGTGTCGCCAGTCGTTGTGGTAATGTACATGTCTGTATTAATGGTACTTGGAGTAAAATCTGTGGATATGGCAATTCTATAGTTGATGACAATCTTGCTAGTGTTATATGTTCTGAACTAGGATATTCACCATATGGTAAATTGATAATATAAGTGTCCTTTAGTAGTTTTCGCCTTATTTTGTTAGGTGCTAAGAGCTCCTATGATATATGGAATGACAACACCTATACCTTTAATATCACCAATGTACTATGTTATGGAAATGAAACAAGATTTACAAGCTGTCGATATGAAATATCATCATTTTCGTCCTGTGACTATTATGGTACTGTTGCAGTGTTTTGTCAGAAAAGTATGAATGCATTAATATAATTTTGAAATTACCATTTCACTTGTAGCCACCATTGAAGCTCCAGTTAATTGTACTGAAGGAGAAATCAGACTCTATGGCGGCTCAACACCAAATGAGGGAATACTTCATATATGTACTAATGGAGCTTGGGGTACTGTGTGTTTAAATTCCTACTGGAGTAATAATGAAGCTAATGTAGCTTGTCGTGAACTTGGCTATACTGCATATGGTATACTATGTTATTATTTGTGATCCTTATTATCATGCCTTTAAATTACAATTGATGTCTTTATGCATACTATACACATCATATGGCATCACTTTTCCAGGCCATTCCTATATTTTAAGCATTACCATCCTAAATGATGTTCTTTATATCAACAGATAAAAGTTATGAGACAGGCAGCACAACTGAAAACTACCCCTTCATTTATACAAGAATCGATTGTTCTGGTAATGAAATTAGATTGAGTTCTTGTAGTTCATCAGTTATCTCAAACATCCAATATTGTTCTAATAAGAAAATTGTGAAGCTAAAATGTGCAAGTAAATTTTATTCATAATATATTAGACTTAATAACTAGAATTTATTGTGTGGGTAAGTTAATATAGTACAAACTTTACATGTTAGAGGAACAAACATCCATTAAACAACTAGTAATCAGGCACATGGTAGCAGTGCCTATGTAAGGATAACAATTGAGATGTGTTGGCAGGAAGCAATGAATTTCCCTTTAAAATCAATCAAATTCTTTACAGTGTTTCTTTGTATGATATTTTCTTTATTGTGACTCAATTTTGGTTACAAAAAGTTTGTAAACATCACACACAAGTGGTCAATTGTTGGATATTTATCTTTCTTCTGCTTCAACAGCCTCTGCCTTACATAAACATATATAAACAGTTTGGACACCAAATTCACAGAGATATCATACTTAATTATGAAGTAATGCTTGATTGTAGACATATTTCCCACTTTGGCAACTAATGCCCCAATACAAGTATAGCCTATTTCTTTGATTTTAATCTTAAAAATATATATAATATCATTACTAATAATAATAAGCTAGTGACTGTAAGCCTACAATTCACTGAATTAAACTGCAATACGATTTCTCATTATTGAGCACCTCCTTGTTATCCAGAAGTTATCAAATATTTATTTGTAAGGTTGTTGAACATAGACCTTCATTGCCTACCAGCATGCTATATACAACTCTCTATAGTAGCTATTCAACACTTTTATATAAAAACGTTAAGCAAGCAAATTATTAAAAATATTTCTAAAAATGATGTAAATGTAAAGATGGCTACTATTAATTCAATTCAAATGAACGCAAACAAAATGATAGGTATAGCAGTTGCATCATCAAAAATGACACAAATGGCACTAACAATTAAAAGATGCTTGCCAACTACAAAAATGCAAATGTAAATCACTTATAATGTCAGTGAAATATATAGTTACATTCTGTGCCTGTGTATGGATGATGCAACTGCCTTCCGGATACCTACTCTCCTGTATACATTCTTTATATTAGACTGATTTGTAACAATATTTATATTTACTTAATTTTTTACAAAATGTTTTATCTACTTGTATTATAATGAATCATGATGAATAGTGATTTTGACATATTTTTAAGAACCTTGCACTAGTGGTGATATTCGTCTATATGGTGGTACTTATTATTATGGTGCAGTACAAGTTTGTATTGGAGGGCTATGGGGCTCAGTATGTAGAGATAGCTTTTGGGATAACAATGATGCCAGTGTAGTCTGCAAACAGTTGGGATTTTCTCCATATGGTATGTATAATATAAGAATATATGTGTCTCAGCTGGTATTAAAATTATTTATAGGATCACTTGCAATGCAGTCAGGCTATTATTATTATTATTATTATTATTATCCTGCATTTTTTACTGGTTTAAATTGTAATGGATCTGAGGATCATTTGTTTAACTGTGCTATCAATACCAGTGCTCCAGCTTGTTCTTCTACTAGAAATGATGCTAATGTCATATGTCCTGGTTAGTAATGACTATATCTATACATATATACATTATATGTTAAATTTAGTTCATGGTTCTACATATTCTAATTGTACTGATGGACAAGTCAGACTATTTGGAAGTTCGACAGATTATGAAGGAACTGTAGAGATTTGTATTAACAATGCTTGGGGTACTATATCTCACTATGGATGGGGATACCAAGAATCTCAGACTGTTTGTAATGCATTAGGATACACTGCTCCAGGTATGAAAGCAGGAGTGTACAAAAACATGAAAATCAATTTTAATTAAATTATATAGGTGCTCAAAGCTTATATAATGCTTACTTTGGTGAAGGAACTGGTCCAATTCTTCTCTATTATGTGCATTGTTCAACTCCAACATTTTCACTGCTAAACTGCAATATTAATAGTCGTTATTATTATTATAGAAATCACAATAATGATGTTGGAGTAAGATGTCAACGTGAGTTTAATACTGTAAAATTCATCAAGTGTTAATATTATTTATTTCAGCATTTTGTGAACATGGTGATATCAGATTAGTAGGCAGTACTAATCCACTGATAGGACGAGTTGAAGTATGTGTCAATAACACATGGGGTACTATATGTGATGATTACTGGGATGACAATGATGCCAGTGTAGTATGTACACAACTTGGATTTCCAGGAGAAGGTTAGTATTGTCTGTTTCTACATAATTATGATAATTTAATAAATAGGTGCACTTGCTCGTACTGGATCTTATACAGAGAGTGCTAAATCATTTCATATCATTGATCTGAACTGTAATGGAACTGAAGATGATATATTTAATTGTTCTTATAACAACATTCAACAACATAGTTGTGATTATTATGAAGATGCTTATGTTCAATGTCCAGGTATTTTAGAAATTATAATGTAAATTATATTGTAGAAACATTCTATTTATTCAGCTCCAAGCACACCTGATAATTGTACTAATGGTGAGATTAGATTAGAGGGTGGAGACACAGAGTACGAGGGTAGAGTTGAAGTGTGTTATGGTGATGTCTGGGGATCTATATGTCCTAGTTCATGGGACAGTAATGTTGCTAAAGTTGTATGTAGACAACTAGAATACATAACCATTGGTCAGTAACACATGTAAAGATATTTATAGTGTTATAAAGGAATTGTTTGTTGCAGGAGCTACTCCAGTTACTACATTTGGAGAGGGAGTTGGATCAATTCATTTCTCATATTTCTATTGCTCTGGTAGTGAGAACTATCTACTAAATTGTACCTATTACACTTTTTCATGGTGTGATTATTCATATCATGCTGGTGTTAAATGTGAAGGTAATGTTGATGTTCTAATTTAAAGTACATTATAATGCCGATACTTTCTCAGCTCCCTGTACACATGAAGATCTTCGTTTAAAAGGTGACAGCAGGTACAATGACTTTGGTCGAGTTGAGGTTTGTATTAATGGTACATGGGGTACTATTTGTGACGACTACTGGGATAATACTGATGCCAGTGTTGTCTGTGGACAATTGGGATATTCTCCTTATGGTAAATTGTAGTTCATTTAACTTATAAAACTTATACACAATTATTATTTTATTTTAGGTGCCATTGCCAAGACCTCATTTCATAATGAGTATAGTCTTCCACACACAATGTTCAATATGAATTGTACAGGAGATGAAGATACATTGTTTGATTGTGTGTATAGTGATGTAGTTAGTGTTGGATCAAACTGTTATAGCTATGAGGATGCTGGTGTTATATGCCAAGGTTATTGACATAATTTGTTTTCTAATATTTTCCACTTATTACAGACTTGAATATCACCCACTCGAACTGTACTGATTACGATGTCCAACTAGTAGATGGACCCAGTCTTAATGAAGGAAGACTCCTAATATGTATCAATGGAGTCTGGGGAACACTATGTAACAGTGACATTGACTATAATGATGCTAGAGTGATATGTTTTGAACTGGGATATCAAAGAGGTTTTGTGCATGACATCTACATTTTATTGTAATTCTCACTTTAGGAGGTACAACATACACTGGTTGGTTTCCTAATGCTGATAATGATGTACTACTGGTTACTGGAATTGGATGTTCTACCACAGCTACTACTCTGTCTGAATGTACTTTTAGTCACTTTACTAGGACATCATATTGTGATGCTACAAGTATTACTGCTATCAAATGTCAAAGTAAGTTTGTCATAGTAAGTTCTGAGAGTTTAAATTGTTGATAAAATGTTGAACGCACAACTTTCAATATTCATAATGCCAAAAATATATTACATGTATTATTTGTTTTTGATTCATATCTAAAGCAGTTCTCTATAAAAAAATGTGACCATATCTTTTTGTAGATTGTACAGATGGAGACATACAGATCATTCCTTATAAGAGTTACAATGAACAAATGGGTCGTGTTGAAGTGTGTGTTAATGGAACATGGGGTACTGTTTGTAGTGACTTCTTCGATGATAATGATGCCAAAGTTGCTTGTAGACAACTGGGATATTCTCACTTAGGTATATAATGGAGTTATTAATCAGTAACTAATGTTTTAACAGGTTCTGTGTCAATGGGTAACATCAATAGCGAAAATTTTCTTCCACATCACTTTATTGATATCAATTGTACTGGAAATGAATTAAGACTCTCTGATTGTCCTCATAATGAACTGACTCACTACTCATGTCATTCATCACATGATGCAGCAATAGCTTGTTTTAATGGTAATGTTGTACTGTCTTTGTTAAATTTATATGATATATTACAGACTGTGAAGTTCAATATGCTAACTGTACTAATGGTGAAATGAGACTCTCTGGTGGATCATCTTCAATGAATGGACGTATTGAAATATGTTATAATAATGTGTGGTTTGGAATATGTGCTGATTACAACTACTACGAGAACAGAAAAACCATTTGTGGAGTTCTTGGATACTCATATCTAGGTAACAATTTGCAAGTAAATAATTATCCTAATATTTTATAGATGATTTTGAATATTCCAGTTCATTTTTGGACTTACCTACTCTACCATTAATACCATATGATTTCTCATGTAGTGGTACTGAACAGTCTCTATTAGATTGTTACAAGTATCCTATTGACTGCTATAGTTTGCACGACAGATACAGTAGTTATGTCTATGGAGGAGTTACTTGTCAAAGTATTAATTATTTTTACTTTTGTGTTATTTGTATATTTAGTAGTTAAATGTAAACATGGTGATATACGTCTTACTGGTAGAAGGTATAGTACAATAGGTAGAGTAGAAGTTTGTCAGAATGGAATTTGGGGCACTGTCTGTAGTGACAGTTTTGATGATAAAGATGCCAGTGTTGTATGTAGACAGTTAGGATACTCTCCCTATGGTAGGTTTAGTAGCAAATATGATCACTTATAATTCATTTATAGGAGCAATTTCATTTTCCAGTAACTACCACCACAAATACTACTACCACCACCACTACCACTACTACTATGACTACTACCTCTACTACTATCACTACCACTACTATTACCACTACAAATACTATTACGGTCCTATATATATATATGATTTGAATTGTACTGGTGTGGAAAATAACATATGGGACTGTCCTTATGTATATGATAACTACTATTATTGCAGCAGATATGAAGATGCAGCAGTTATATGTCAATGTAAGTATACTATGTTATATCACACAATAGCTATATACTAATTCACTTTTAAGATACCAATTATACTGTTGACAAATATTGTAATAATGGTGATGTACGTTTGGTTGGTGGTATCAATAAACACGAAGGTAGAGTGGAGATATGTTATAATAAGATGTGGGGATCTGTATGTCATAATTCTTGGAATATTTATGATGCTAATGTTGTATGTAAACAACTTGGATATCAATCTACAGGTAGATATTTGTATAAAAAATTTTGCTACTTAACAATTGTTTTAAAGGTGCTAGAGTATTACGCCATAGTTATTTTGGACATGGGCAGGCACCACATATACTTTCTTATGTTGAATGTTCCTCATATGATAGTTATAACTCTCTCTTACAATGTTCTTACAATCCTTTATATGCTACTAAGTATTGTGGAGATAGTGCAGTAGCAAGTGTTGTTTGTGATGGTAATACATTATGTTATTTTTTAAGTTTGCTTATTGTTTATTAACATGAAGAGTTTTGTACTGATGGTACCGTGAGATTGAGTGGGTCTCCTGTGAATAATTCTGGCCGAATTGAAATTTGTATAGAGACAACATGGACTTCACTTTGTGATCAGAGCTGGGACTTCAAAGATGCTCAAGTTGTCTGTAAAGAATTAGGATATTCTCCTTATGGTATAACTGATAAAAGTTTATCCACACTGCAATGTTAATATTTTTACAGGTGCTGTTCCAACATATAACTGTTATACTGAAGGTCAACTATCATTTGGTATCACTGATATTCATTGTACCGGTTCTGAAGAACATCTTGTCAAGTGTTCACATAGCAATGCTGTATTATATAATTCTCAATATGATGCTGGAGTTGTTTGTCAAGGTATATATTAGTTAGATGTAAATGATGACATTTAACACATTTAGTGTTTGCTGAACAAGCTAATTGTACTAATGGTAAAGTCAGACTTGTTGGTGGTAGTGGTCCTCATGAAGGAAGAGTAGAAATTTGTGTCAATGAGGTTTGGGGGACAATTTGTTCCAACAGTTCGAATACTGCTGTTGCCAAAGTTGTTTGTGGACAATTGGGATATTTACCACTAGGTTTGATTATTCAACAACAACAATATACTATATTATTACCATCATAAGTAGGAGGAAGAGGTAAATCTAATGCTTACTTTGGTTTGGGAACTGGTCCTATTCTCATATCTGATCTTTATTGTACTGGTACTGAGTCATCTTTGTTAGAATGTAAACAACAATCTTGTGGTGTTTCCAGCTGTACACATAATAATGATGTTGGAGTGATCTGTGAATGTAAGATGTAGTCCTAATTAATTTTAAATAGAAATAAAAATAAATTTAATTTGTAATTGACTTTCAGAACACAGCCTAGTTACAAAATGTTAAAAGTGTTCAAAACATTTAAAAATTAACATGAATATAGGAATAAAATACCAAAATGTATATATGAGCAACTAAGATAAGAATGAATTCACAATTCCATGCAAACATCCATGCATGTTCCTATCAACTACGTGAACTGGCACACGATCACTGCTAAAACATTAAAAGGTTTTAGGTGATCATTAACAATAGCATAAACAAATATAAATAAAACATTTCTTTTTTATACATACACAGGTGTACAGTACAGACTGCATACTCAATAGTATTTTATTTTAATTATTTTTAGTTGCAGTCTTATTAAACAACAATGGATGGTATATATCCAAACAAAAGGGACAAAGTGTATCATTCAACTGTACTGCAGATGGTAATCCACAACCTGTTATTGTGTGGAGAAAAAATGGAGAACTTTTACTGAACACAAGTAGAAGAACAATTGTGTCTTCAGAGCACTCCAATGAATTTCATTCTGACTATTTTTCTACTACAAGTGTCATAACCATTACAAATTTAAGAGGAAGTGATAATGGTGGTTACTCCTGTCAAGTTAAAAATGCAATTAGCATTGTAGCTGTATTAAGAACACCATATGTACTACAAGTAATTGAACGTAAGTGGTTAAATGAATTAATTTTATTGAAAAGTGGTATTTTCAGCCTTACCCACAAACTACTGTTTAAATTCTCCTTGTGGTAAACATGGTAAATGTCACAGTTTGAGTAATGGATATGTGTGTGATTGTTCTAGTGGATATACTGGTATTAATTGTGATCAAGGTAAGTTTATATGAAGCAGTACACATTATGTTACATTATCAATTATAGTTGTGACAGTCTACATTTTACCAAAAATTACACAACAACCTACAAACACCTCAGGCAATCTCTACTCCACCGTTAACCTTACTTGTAGAGCTATTGGTAATCCTATTCCTACTATTTTGTGGTATAAAGATAATGTGTTAATTCCAAATGACAACAATGATCCTTCTATATTAATGTTCTTTGAACTAAATTTAAAGGACAGAGGATTTTATCATTGTGAAGCTAGAAGTTTAATTAAAGGAAATATTATCTCTGTAAACTCTTCACGTGTAATACTAAACATAACAGGTATTAATAGAGATATGTGTATTTTATTATATTTAATATTCAATATAGATGTTGTTCAATATAAAGCTGTGATATACATATCTGAAGAGACAACTAATAAAAATGAAACTAAAATAATTGAAGGTCTAATTGATCAGGTACTATCCATCATCATTGTGAGGAGCATAAGAAATCATTATTTCACTTGACAGAGTAACAGTTTATTTTCTAATAACAGTATACCTAGCATTCAAAATTCCTATTTTTTACCCATAGAGCTTGCAAACAACATCAAGTAATCATATTATTAAATTACATAACTTTATTCATATATATTTTATAGTTTTACTGCACAACATAATACTATTCCTATTGTTATTACTTTGGTAACAAAGAATAGAGCTACTGAACAACTCAGAGTTAGTGTACAACAACGATTGGTTACACTAAGTAAACAAATCAATATCAACATTTCATTAGTTGAAGTAAATAGATTTGGTATGTTAATATATTTAATTTATTGATGTAAGTTATGTAATTATTCATTTAACATCAAGATGGTTGTCCTGCTACCAATACTATTATACCGTCATATTCTGGTAGACAAGATCTTAATATTACTATATTGTGGCCTGAAACTAACATTGGAGTGCAGGTCATTAGGAGCTGTCCTTGTGGTAGTAAGAGTTCCAAAGATGAAGGAATACTTGAAGCTACTAGATATTGTGGAGGTGACTTTATCAATGGAGCTATGTGGGCTGAAGCAAATATAGCAGCTTGTAATTTTAGTGACTTAACACGTGAAATTTGTGACCTAATAAATGTTTGTGAACAAACTTGAAAACAATGATTGTATACTACTTTTATTTTTAGCTACCAGTTGCAAAGAAAGTAGAACAACTGGAAAATCTTACCAGCGATAACAGGAGATTAGGTTCTACTGAAGTGATAGCAAGTGTGACTGTTTTAGTAACAGCTACACAAGATGTGTCAGGAAATCTTAGTGTAAGAGGTCCACTTTTTGGATTAAGTATCTAGTATTTTATTTACAGTTGTCTACTACTTTTTTGGAAGTGGTTGGTAACGTCTTAGATGTCAATCAAGACACTTTACAAACTAGTCAAGAGAAATCTAACACATCAGCTAAGTCAGTTAACTTCTAATACTTTTGTAGATGAATATTGTTTCTTTACACAGAATGCTAGAGGCTATTGAGAAAGTTGTAGAGAGTATTCCAATCATAAATATTTCTGAACCTATTGTAATAGCACAGAAATTATTTGCTATATCTGTACAACAAGTGGATACTGAGGAATTCACACAATTTGGTCAAACATTCAGTGTAAATTTGAAAGAATTTTCTGATGAAAATCAAACTCTTAATTCTAATGATTTAGTATTTGGATCACCTAGTCAACAGTCAACAGCAGTTATCAATTTACCAAACAATTTACTGAGTGCACTTCCAAATCTCACTAAAAATAATACTAGAATCACTCATTCAGTTTTTATTACTGACTCTTTATTCTTGAGGAGAAATAACTATAATTTAGAGGTTGGTAGTGTGATTATATCAGCTACTGTTGTAGGAGCAGATACAATAAGGAAACTGGATCCACTAGTAGATCTTAGATTCCAAGTCAATCCAGTAAATAAATATCATTATAGTATATGTTTGATATCTTACTTCCTATAGAATTTAAATGGATCATCTCCACAATGTTCATTTTGGAATCAATCTTCAGACAGTAAGTTGAGGTAGTTGCATGATGTTTTGAAATAACTGCTTCTATTAGATGGATATGGAGACTGGTCTAATGAAGGCTGTCATAACACTACTACTAATAATACAGAAGTTGTATGTGAATGTAATCATCTCACTAACTTTGCTATATTACTGGTAAGTAGAAAGAATTAATATTTCATTAATTATCATTATGATATATTACAGGATGTATCTCCAGCTATTGATGAACCAACAGAGCAAACTGGACTGACATTGTTCTTAAATTCTGTGACTTACATTGGTATCATTGTTTCTCTCTTTTGTCTAACTATTACTATTATCTCTTACCTTGCTAACAAGTATACTATTTAATTTATACTCATAAATATGTTGTACATGTCCTGATAGGAAATTACGAAGCTCTGATCATGGACAGCTTCTTCTTAATTTGTGTTTTGCTTTAACTGGTCTCTACATTGCCTTCATCTTTGCTGTACACAGTCAATCTGTCCCTGGTCTTTGTGCACTTACAGCTGCTGTGTTGCAATATTTTTTTCTTGTTACATTTATGGTCATGGCTGCTGAGGCTATCAACTTGTATATGAATTTAGTGATTGTTCTAGGGAAAAAAATTCATCATTTTGTTTTAAAAGCAACCATATTATCATGGAGTGAGTACATACATTATATGTTTAACTATAGTCATTTCTTACTTATAGTTACTCCATTATTCGTTGTCTTGTTCTGTTTTGCTCCCAACTATAAAAACTACTTGAGTGATCATTTGTAAGTGTACTTGATATGTTTGTATATATGTGTCTGTATTTTATTTATAGTTGTCGTGCCTTTAATGAACCATATTATATTGGTATGATAGTTCCATTCCTGATCGTATATATATTCAATTGGGTGGTATTCATTATCATTATTGTCTCTCTTCTACGAAAAAGCATCCAGTCCAACATTAAATCAAAGAAAACTACTAATATAAAATTTGTCCGTGAGCAAATTGTTATAGTTACAACATTGTCAATCTTGTTTGGTCTGGGATGGGGTATTGGACTGTTAGCCACTCAAGATATCTATACCAATAAGACAATACGAGATGTCTTTGCCGCATTTTTTGTGATCATTACTGCCTTTCACGGTCTGTTTATCTTTATAATGCATTGTCTTCGTTCTAAGGAAGCAAGAAATGTTTGGAAACAATGGTTCTTTAATGTTTCAGGCAAAGATTTTAATGAACTTACAGCATCTGTAGTTACCATTAAACGAAATAAATCTTTCATTAGGGTAACTAACCCTTTGCACTCAACTATGGGTTCCATTAGGAAAAAAAGAGAGACTATTACTGAGGCAGCTTTAGAAAGTATGAAGACTGAGTCACAGATAGAAGGTGTTATGTCAGCTGAAACATCATTCATTGAAGATAAAAATGAAAAGAAAATGCTAGAAGTAGAAGAAAAACATTAGTAGTCATTGAGCAAGTCTATTACCCAGGACTCATGACTAATAACCTTTCTATAGATATTTTAGTATTTTTTGTAGTATGAATTTAAGTGTGTTTTAGTGTTGTAATTTGGTATTAAAGTTGTAGTTTTTAGTATTATGTCATAATTAAATGTAAATTGAATTCAAATGTGTCTTTGGTTTAGTCTTTTGTACAGCATTCAAAATTTAGTTCAGAAGGTGAAGGAATACTTGAAGCTACTAGATATTGTGGAGGAGAATTTATCAATGGAGCTATGTGGTCTGAAACTAATATAGCAGCTTGTAATTTTAGTGACTTAACTCGTGAAATCTGTGTCCTAAGTAATGTTTGTTAATATACTTCAAAGACATTGATTGTAACTATTTTTATTAGGCACCAGTTACAAAAAAAGTAGAATGACTAAAGAACCTTACCAGTGATAGCAACAGATTAGGTTCTACTGAAGTGATAGCAAGTGTTAGTATTCTGGTGACAGCTACAGATGATGTGTTTGGGAATCTTACAGTAACAGGTTTCATGTTCTGAATAATTATCAATATTTTAATTGTAGTTGTCAATTACTTTTTGAAGGTGGTTGGTAATACGTTAGATGTCAATCAAAACACTTTAGAGAGTAGCCAAAAATATATAACTCATCAGATAAGTCAGTTAATTCTGTGTTCACTCTTAGATCAGCATTATTTTTTAAAACAGAATGGTAGAAGCTGTTGAGTCGGTTGTAGAGAGTATCGCAATTGTGATTCAGACTTTATATTTGTCTGGACAACCAATACTAAAAATCAATAAACAAAACCAAGCTATATTATATACAATATAACAACCAATCAAAATATATCTAAGGAGTCCATAGCAACAGCCATAAGTTAGCTGGAATATAGAGTCCTTGACAGATCACAATTGGTTGAAGTGAGTAAGGTTGTTTTGATCTTCTAACCGGAGACACAGCAGACACACACAAAGTCCTAGATTATTATTCACCCTCCAGTAAGCTAGTGAGATATTGTTAAGGGATGTTCTGACTTATAGTGGTATTATTGTCTCTCTTTTTTGTCTGATTATTTCTATTATCTCTTACCTTGCTAGCAAGTCTGTTATTAGTTCATATTCATCTCATTATGTTGTCTATAGAACACTATGCACTTTTGATCATGGACAACTTCTTTTAAATTTATGTTTTAGTTTTTTGGGTCTCTACATTGCCTTTATCTTAGCTAAACACTGTTCTAATTGTTCCTGTTTTGTTTGCTCTCTTGTATATTCACTATTATGTTATACATGTTATGATAGGAAATTATGTACTTCTGATTATTGTCAACTTCTAATTAATTTGTGTTTAGCGTTAACTGGTCTCTACATTGCCTTCATCTTTGCTGTACACAGTCAGTCTGTCTCTGGTCTTTGTGCACTTACAGCTGCTGTGTTGCAATATTTTTTTCTTGTTACATTTATGGTCATGGCTGCTGAGGCTATCAACTTGTATATGAATTTAATGATTGTTCTAGGGAAAAAAATTCATCGATTTGTTTTAAAAGCAACCATATTATCATGGAGTGAGTACTTATGTTATTGATATGATTAGTTATAGTAATTTTTTACTTGTAGTTACTCCATTATTCATTGTCTTGTTCTGTTTTGCTCCAAATTATAAAAACTACTTGAGTGATCATTTGTAAGTATATTTGTTATGTTTGTATATAAATGTCTATATTTTATTTATAGTTGTCGTGCATTTAATGAACCATATTATATTGGTATGATAGTTCCATTCCTGATCGTATATATATTCAATTGGGTGGTATTCATTATCATTATTGTCTCTCTTCTACGAAAAAGTTTCCAGTCCAATATCAAATCAAAGAAAACTACTAATATACAATTTGTCCGTGAGCTAATTGTTATAGTTACAACATTGTCAATCTTGTTTGGTCTGGGATGGGGTATTGGACTGTTAGCCACTCAAGATATCCATACCAATAAGACAATACGAGATGACTTTGCCACATTTTTTGTGATTATTACTGCCTTTCACGGTCTGTTTATCTTTATAATGCATTGTCTTTGTTCTAATGAAGCAAGAAATGTTTGGAAACAATGGTTTTTTAATGTTTCAGGCAAAGATTTTAATGAACTTACAGCATCTGTATTTGCCATTAAACGAAATAAATCTTTCATTAGGGTAACTAACCCTTTGTACTCAACTATGGCTTCCATTAAGAAAAAAAGAGAGACTATCACTGAGACAGCTTTAGAAAGTATGAAGACTGAGTCACAGATAGATAGTGTTATGTCAGCTGAAACATCATTCATTGAAGATGAAAATGAAAAGAAAATGCTAGAAATAGAAGAAAAACATTAGTAGTCATTGAGCAAGCCCAGGATTCATGAATAACCTTTCTATAGATATTTTAGTATTTTTGTAGTATGAATTTAAGTGTGTTTTAGTGTTGTAATTCGGTATTAAAGTTGTAGTTTAAAGAGTTTTTAGTATTATGTCATAATTAAATGTTTATTATAGTAAATTGAATTTGAAGTTGACTTTCAATTATATACGTTCAGTTTGTTGTAGTGCAACTTCTATCTTACAATTACACAATGTATATAATATACATTTGTTATTAATTATTTACCATATATATTTTTGAAATGAGGTATTATAACTGCCTAATTTATATATGTTAGTCCATTGTTGGTTTATTTAAGAATAACATCCTAATTACTTTTTATTCAAGCACAAGCAATATTTTAGAACAATTATCCATTCATCTAAATAGTTTGACACTTACATTTTATACAGATATGTGTGATACTTTCATATTTATACACGTTAATGGTATAACTTTTATGTGTAATTCTTACACGTGTCTCTATAATTATGCAGCTATATTACTGTCTTTAGATTAAGATGAATACTTTCATACCATTGGTACCCTACCTCATTTAACTACTCTATAGATACATACATAGAGTCGAAAATCAATGGACGGACAAATCTATTTTTGGACACTTTTTCTTCTAAAAATTTGAAGGCAGCTTATTGCTTCTGTATAATATGGCTCTTGGTTATGCTCAATGAATACACTCTCCTTGCATAATTTCCTAACTAAACTCCGTGTCACGAATGAGCTCCGTTTTTGGTACTTGTACGGACTTAAATAGATTTGCGAACACGTGGTATGTTTTGGCGGACAACACAACCTGAAGTCTAAACATGAGCTGGACTATTGTGGACACAATCAAACATGGTAATAGGTGATAATGTATAGATATCCAAGTGGGAGGCTATGGGGAAGCCTGACTACATTAATGGCTTGAGCTATGTGTTAGCAATATTTTAGTCAACCTGGCCATTTTTGTGATTAGTAAATATAATGTCTGTAACAACGGAGTCAGTTCACTTTTTTAAGAATAAGAGTGTTGTACTGAGGCTTAATATCTGCTTGACGTTATCACTGACTTTACTGTAAGTAGGTAAACAAGTGATAGATACTTGAATTACAATAATCTGAATGAAATAAATTTTTAAATGATAATCAATTAACTATATGACAATATTATTGTTTTTAATACTTTTGAGGAAAAAAGGTCATCACATAAACTAAAATATGTCATAGGCCATGCATTATACTGTAGGTATGATGTTATAGTCACAAGAATAGGAGAAAGGGTAGGCAGATAACATGTTAAAGTTACTAGTCATTATTTTGAAAGAGAGTTGAGTTCTAATGAGTTGCTTATTCAAAATTCATGATATGATCATAGGCTCTAAAAGTTTGTGGTATATAGTTATATCACATGTAGTCATTGGTGTAATGTATAGTCTTTGTTATAAAATAGAGAAGAGATGTATACCTTCAAGCATACTAATAGACACATCTGCCTTACTTATTGGTTTCATCTGGTCTTATTGAATCTTCAGAATGCAGTAGTCTACTACAATGAGCTACTAGAGTCTTTCTATATTTGTTACATAACTAGGAGTCTCTGTATCTTTGATATATACAAAACTATGACAATTGGTATAAGATTGTGAAAAACCTTTTTACAAGTGACTTATTGCAAACCACAATGTTTATTGCTTTAAGTGGGTGCTGAGACAATTATTTGTTTGAAAACATGGTGCAGCCAAGTCCTTTTTTAAGTGCCCCTGACATGAGTCTATTTTTCTTTGTTTATATATGATTTATTATGTTATAGTTACATCTTCTTTAATAGCCTAGGTTATCCTCTGGAGGAAAAAAGCCAAGGGATAGGCACTACAAGCGGTGGAGTGAGACCCAGTTATGTAAAGCAGCAAAGGACATAGCTAAAGGACGATTTACTCTTAGAAAAGATGCTGAAATGTATAATGAGCCAAAGTCAACATTATATGATCGAGTGTCTGGTAATGTCTCTTTTGGTGCTCATAGTGGACCTCCTAGATACTTAAATGACACTGAAGAAGAAGAACTAGTAACATTTTTGGTAGGCTCAGCTAAAATTGGCTTTGCTCGCACAAAGGAACAAGTTCTTTGTATTGTCAGAGCAGCACTAGCGAAGAAACGTCAATGTGAAGTTGAAGATGTCAATGTCGCCATTGGTTGGTGGGGCTCATTTGTGAAGCGGCATCCAAAACTACGATTAAGATGTGGATCCAAATTAGCATATCGTAGACCTATTGCAGCTAACCCAGATATCATAAATCGTTATTTTGACTTGTTTGAAGAAACATTGAAGTCTAATAATTTGCTTGAATCACCAATGTTGATTTTTAACTGTGATGAGAGTGGGTTCCCATTGCAACATAAACCTGGCAAAATAATTGGAGTACAAGATCAGAGAGATATATCCTGTATTACTAGTAGTGATAAAGCCCAAATTACTGTTTTGTCAGCATGCAGTGCTTCTGGTTACCTTTTGCCTCCCATGATAATTTTTGATCGGAAAAAACTCAAACCCAATTTCACAACAGGAGAAATCCCAGGTACTGCATATGGGTTGTCTAAAAAAGGATGGATAGATTCCGAATTGTTTCATGAATGGTTTACTAATCACTTCTTACTTCACATTCCTCCACAGCGACCCATCTTGTTACTCCTGGATGGACATTCTTCACATTACCAACCTCAATTGATCAGGACAGCTGCTGCAAATCAGATCATCTCATTTTGCTTGCCACCTCATACAACTCATTTGTGTCAACCACTGGACAGGTCATGTTTTAACCCCTTAAAAAAGGCATACAATAATGAATATCATCTCTACATGTCCTGTAATCCTGGGAAAGCTGTTAATAGATTTAATTTCACCGAAATTTTTAGTCGAGCCTGGACAAAGGTAATGACACCAACCAATATTGTTGCTAGGTTTAGATCCACTGGTATATACCCCCTCAACAGATATGCAGTATTGCGTTACTTGCAACTTGAGGAGGATGGGAAAATAGATATGATAGCCTCCAAGATGGGACTGTTTCTTCCTCTGTATAGCCCATCTAAGTCTCATCCTCGTACCTGTACTTCCGACAGTGAAAGCATTGATTATTATGAAAAAAACACTTGTAGTGAAGACAGTATCTGTGGTTACTATGGTAAATTTTCTGAAGATGAAGATTACATTACAAAAGTTCAGCCATTTACTCTTCATGATTTTCTTACTTTACCTCAGCTACCAAGTAATGAGAAGAAAACAAACCACAGTGCTCATGTTTTAACAAGTCTGAAAATCTTAAGTTGATAAGAGAAAAGAAATTAAGAAAGCAGATGAAATCAAAAGCAAAAGATCTTAGAAAGCAACAATGAGAAAAGAAAGCAATGGAACGAGAACAGAAAAAGAAGGAAGTAGAGGAGAGAAAACTTAAAAGAGCAGTTGAAAAAGCTGAGAAAGAGAGACAAAAGAAATTAAAAGAACAAAGTGAAGAGAGTACATCAAAATTTGAATTTACAGGAGAAGAGCACAGTCGGTTTTGTAAGAGGTATGAGAATGGTTATGATATACCTGACATCAGATACGAAAAATGGAAAAAACTGTTCCATCCTGAAGAATTATCTTTGAAGTATTTTTGAGTTAATTATCTTTGTTACAGGGAGGACGAGATGTACCAGAAATGCTAGCAAGAGAAGTGAAGAAGAGACAGAACTCAGTGAATTTGACAAGAATGGACTCAGTGATAATGGTATGTGGAATTATATTATAATTTACCCTAGATTAGTGTCTTGCCATTTTAGAAAGTACACTAGAACAGTCAAAGAATAACCTGACAACCATTATGAAATATTCACAATATAATCATACAATTCATGTATTTCATTACAGAAAAACTATCAGCATGTTCAAATAATTTATGTTTTCACACTAAGGCGACTAATTGGGTGAATGTGAAAAATGTTACCAGTGGTTCCACATGGTATGTGTTGGGATCAAGAAAGAAAAATCACTAAATTTTGTTTGTTTTATGTGTGTCATGTAATAATTAACTACTAGACTTTTTTTGTAGTAAAGTTATTTCTTCATACATAGCGTTTGTGATTGTCATTTGAGTTAATAATTAACAAACAGTTATCACCTACTTTAAAAAAGGATTTCTCTTAAATGTCCGTTTATTCGTCAATGAGTTTGTTTTCAAAGAGATGTATATTCAGAACTGCTTGTAGATATTTCTCCAAATTTTGACAGTTAATTCCTAACATATTATATAATGTTCAAAAGCAGAGAAAACGTTCAAGCTATAATTGTTATCAAGATATGGTTATCGTTCGAATCTACATAAGAATGTCCGTTTTATTATTATCTCGAGTGTACAGAATATATGCTTGTACATTGTGCAAAGAGATTTCTTTTTCAGTATATTTTTTGCAATAACTATATGACAGATTGGGGAACTCAAAGCTGGTGTCGGAAGTCAGCTTCGAACGCTTTGTGTATTTAAAAACAGTAAAAACACCAACGTGTCCGATCATTGAGCCACGCCTCTATATATATATATATATATATATATAATCTTATATATATATATATATATATATCAATGACCCGTTTGAGTTCATTGTGATTACAAATCTAACATGATACAGTTACTAAAATTTCTACAACATAATATTATATACCATAAATTGTAAAGGTTAAAAAAGGTAGCATGACAAAGAAAAACTTATCAACAATATTATTGGGTTTTTTCCTTAGTGGTTCAGTGGAATATATATGTTCTGTTAAGCTTACATAATGGTGTGTAACTTCTTTTCACCATTATATATATATTTATGTACACAAATAAAGGAGTCCATATTCTGTCATTGGAGATAACAAGCAGCTTGTTTGTTATTTATTATATCAAGGTAGAGAGCTCTGGTAGCTACTTCTTCCAATATTTCTATATATAATGTTTTTCTGGTAAGAAAAATCTAACATACTGATTCATTGATCGATGTAAGACTCTTATTTGCTATATTTCCCAATATTTTCTGGTACCATATATTTATTATATACAATATATTAGAAATAAAGGTGAAACATTTTATAATGTTGCTCTGCAGATATGAACTTGATTAATGATTATATACATATTATTTTTTGTTACAAAATATCACATTATTATACTAAGATGGTTTCAGTATAAATACTTTAGCCAATCTTCAGGAGCAAATTTAATATATTGTTTGTTTGCATAATCTATACTAGTGCTATTATAAATAATGGAGCCCCTCACCACTACAAACTTAGTACTTAAACCACATGGTTTGTTGAGCATAACAATTGAGTCTAAGTTCATCACTCTTCATTTACTTAATTAAGACAAAACACACACATACACACACACGACTAAGTAATGATCAAACTTAAAAGCAGAGTGTAAACAACAACAAATATATATATATATATATATAAAATAATTCGAAATATCTTAACTCCTTGTTCGTGTATGATTAAAAAAACCAAATCTTCATTGAATCTCAATAGAAGACAAGAATTGCACCGCTAGTATTGAGTGCTTTTAAATACACAGATGTTTATCATAACTCACTTTGTCATCAATGTTGATACTGCTGATCATGGACAATTGAATTGCTTTTGAGGGTGTGGTTTAAATCTACTTTAACCCTTAACTGGACAGGTCTGAAACTTATGCAAAAGCTATGATTTTGTGTACTAGCCACTAAATCTCACGTAAGTCAGAGAATTACTTATATTATGTGAAGCAGTTATGTCAACTTTATATCTGACATGTATTATAGCCTGTTAAAAACAGAAGAATGTCTCGAGACACAAAAACAACATTTTCCAACATTAATTATTATTAATAACATAGTCAATTGTTGAGCCATATCACCATATTATGATTACTGTCACTTTAGTATAGTTTACACTTTGCTAAGGAGTTGTAGACTTCTTCAAATCAATTAATTTTTGTGTGCACATAATTTTTGATTTAAAAGTGACAGGTTTAAGATGACCAAGTTATATGTTAACTCCTGTTAACTATATCAGAAGTACTTTGAGGTGCAATAAAAAATAAGATGGTCAGAGCTATCAATAATATACTGGATTAACTGAAAATCACTATTTGCTCCATATATTGGTAATGTGTAAGGTTTTGAGATGAATTAGATTGACATTGATTGACTCTAGAGTTAAAGTATTTTAATATCAGTAGGAATTGATTACTATACAGCTTTCATCTTTAGTGTTTTATTTAATATTGCATATTGCAACATAGGCTTTTCATTATTTTTGATATTTGATTATGTAAATCTGTAAGTTTATAGAATGTCATTTGTTTAGTAAACATTTATAGTTCTATTTCAGCTCAATAACAAAATACTTTATATGTCCACAATATGATACGTTGATGTTAACATATGTGGAGCAATTACTCAATGGTGAGTACATTTAAGACATTCAACATAATCTTCAAACTAGTCTGGGTGTATTAACGTTAATATATAAGGTCATGCACATGTAGAATTATACCTTTAACACCAATTATAAGTTAAGTTATTATTGTTTAGAATCATTGTGAGATAGTCATGCTGTGGTTCACATATTGGTAGGAATGGACCTTTGAGGTGCTTGGAACTTCAGTCCCTTCTCTAACTTACATGAAGTCACTCCAGGTTTTGTCTAGTGTATATGCAGTAATGACACACAAAATCATAAAAGGAATAAGGAATCTCTATGTAGTCTAATCATGGCAGTAAAGGACTGATGTTATGTGTATATTAGTTGATATAATAAATTATAGTATCCTAATCGCATGCTTAATCAATTGATTTTATTCTATAAAGTTAAAGGTTAATAGGATACTATAATAATTACAATACAGTTGTTTTACAAAAAATCTAGCTATTACAAACAAAGTTGAGTAAATTATTTTGACAGTCTAGTTAATAATCCAGGTGTACATGTTTACATAACATAGTAAAGGTAGACTTAAATATCAGTTTATGCAACAAATTTGAGATGAACAATACATACCAGTGGATTATGATAGTATTGATAAGATCACTACAGTATAGAATTAAATGTTATTACAAACTCATTAGTCATATTTCAAAGGTAGTTTCTTTATGTACATGTATCATGATAGTACAGTTGATATCTACTCCATAAATGCACTGTATACACGGAAGAAATATAGTATTGTTCATAGTTACTAGTAATATTTGAATACTTTCAACATTTGTTATATACTTAAATGACACATATAGAATGAAATTAAAAAAAAATAGTGACCCATGCACTTGGTGTCTATTATTTTTATTAAAACCTTGTTTTATATGCACAAAACAAATTTAATTTAACAGGGCTTTAGTCCAATTTGGGATGTTGAGTCATATGAACTTTTTTGTTTATGAGAATTTTAGAATTGTACATGTACCTTAACATAAGCTAACATGATATTATAAATCCATAAGTTTATTTAATTATTTTTCTTATACACAAAATAATGCTTCCTTTAATACATTTTGTATTGTGTTCTATTAGTTTAAATAATCATGATTGTTATACACAGATGGCCTTGTGCAATGAGCTTATATGTTTCTAGCTAATCTCAATTTTATTTTTGCTGTTGTATACATAAAGTAAACCTATAACAGGATCTCTCTCAATGTTATAACTGGATGATTGTTTCAACCATTTACTTGTTCCTCAGTTATTGCCCTTTCTGTATAGAAAGTTGCAAGACGTTGTCTCTATTTGAAAGGGAATTATTAGGCATTGTGTAAACACTTCAGTACATGTGGTTTATTAAAGTGAATTTTTTTATATGACTTAGACATTTATGAAAAACTATAATCAGGAATGCTGAGGAGAGATAAAAGATTCATAATTAGACATGTTGATACAACTATTTGATTGCTACCTGAAGTATTAGCTAGGATATGAATTTACTTTGTATTGCCCATTTTTTATAAGGTCAAACATTAAGGTGTTTTGTCAAATGCTGTATCATGTAGTTATATGCTCCTTCCTCCTTTGTGAAACCATAAGCTCCTGGTAATTATATATACACTATGTTATTGTATGAGGAAGTGAACATAGCTCATTTGATTTCTTTTTTAATTAGATGAATTTGGCACTGATGGAGTAATAACACTTAGCTAGTAAATTGATCCATCACCTTAGTAGTGCTATATGTTTACATTATAGTGGGAGAAATTAGTTTAGGCATCATAGTAGCTATTTTAGTGGTAAATGTGACAGTCCAGTGGAATTAAGATAAGATTGATAAGATGACCACAGTATAGTAACATTAATCCATTATTATAAACTCAATAATCATATTTTAAAATCGTTTCTTTGTATGTAAATATATTGACAATATAACTCATTTTCTATTCCATAATTGCTTCGTATCTATAGAGGGAGTATACTATTATAAATATTATTACTATTAATTGGCTACTTTTATCTACTTTTGTGGTAAACTTTAATGATAAAAGGAATTAGTAACTGAACACATAATGTGTTTTATAATTTTCACTAAATATTTCCTCTCATATTAAATAACCAAAATTTAATTAGCAACAAGGCTTTAAGTCAAATTTGATTTTTACAAGTCATATGAACTATTCTTATTTTATAGGTTGTAGGTAGTCTGACTGGTCTTTATTTGTGATCAGAGTGGGTTAAAAATACATATTGCGATCAACTCAAGTTAGGGATTTCAGATTAGGAAGAAACCTTACTATTATATATTAATAATGATATATATGATTATTACAATTTTGAATAAATGAAGCAAAATTACGAAATGTGTAAACTGAAATCATTGATGTATGGATATTACTCTACTAGAAGAAATGATGTGACAAATGTATTATCTAACAATAGCCCATCCTACATTGATTCCTACAATAACATCACTATAGTACAACTTTATCTGTATATTTTATAATAGAATTGCTATTGCACTGATTACCATTTAACAGCAAAATGCTGTTTGCTTTGTTGTTGCTCTGTTTATCTTTGAGTGATACAGTATTTACTCAAACATGTACACATGGCTCAGTTCGTGTGGTAAGTTATAAAGTCTGCATGTATGTTTAGTGCTTTGCTAGTCCTCATCTTTTTCCTATGGAGCTGTTGAAGTCTGCTTGAATAATATATGGGGTAGTATTTGCACTGATTTCTGGGATAATAATGATGCTAGTGTGGTTTGTAAACAACTGGGATACTCTCCTTATGGTAAATATTAAGACCATTGTTCTACTTCACTTCTATATAAATAAACACATTCTAGGTGCAGTAGGATCTTCCACAGTTTACTATTATTCATATACTACCAAACACAACATTCTTGATTTAAACTGTACTGGTAATGAGAACACTATACTGGACTGTCCTTATAATGGTCTCTCTAACTACTATTGTTCTCTGAGTAAAGATGCTAATATATTTTGTGAATGTGAGTCCTCATCTGTTAGTATAAATGATTATTCTATTATTCTATAGCTCTTACTGTTGCCACTTATAGCAATTGTACTGATGGAGATGTTCGTTTAGTAGGAGGTGTATCAAAATATCAAGGAAGAGTTGAAGTGTGTCTCAATAGAGCATGGGGCACAGTCTGTGCATACAGTAGTTGGGGCAGTCAGGAAGCCAAAGTTGTCTGTAATCAGATTGGTGCATTTACAATAGGTATTTTCACAAAACCCTTTAATTCATTATGTTGACATATAAGTATAATGTATAGGCTATTCATATGGCCAAGTTGGAAATTTGGGATTCTCACGAGGCACTGGACCCATTCTACTTGGATATTTGTATTGTAGTGGAACTGAAGCTAACTTGGTGAAGTGTAACCAAAGCTATTACTACACTCATACTCACTATGGATGTCAAAATCACTACTATGATGGAGCTATTATATGTGAATGTAAGTTATAATCATTTCTTAACCCTTGCCACCTTACTTGTGGGCAGTGTAGTGGTGTTATACTTATCATTCATGCATGATTATTATTCATTGTCTTATCCTCTACTCGACTATCTGCGGTGTATCAACTATGTATCTGATTTTATACTCTATCGTGTTTCTACTATCATTACTAAGAGATTTTTGTCAATCAGCTAAACATATTGTAAGCAACAACACATAGTGTCTAGAGTGGGATTTGGAAAGCCCAAAGAAGACTCGAGAACAGGATTGAAAGAGAGCCAGTGAGCACGTGCGCCATTGCTACTTAGCAAGTATTGCCGCCAGAGAGATTTTGCTTCACAAAGCCAGATAAATGACCCAAGTGGATTAGAAGGTTTGAGAGATTTAGCCAAGCCTCAGGTTTAGCATTGAAAGACGAGGAAAGCCAAGTTAATACATTAATTTACAATGGGGGGATGAGGCAGACAATATCTTGTCTCGTTTGGACTTTCTGTCAAAGACAAGAAGAAATATGAGACTGTGAAGGACAAGCTTGAACATTGCTTTATTAATTGACAGAAGATTTACAAGCGAGCTAAGTTCAATCAACGAGTACAATGCAGGGGGGGGAGTCTGTCGATAGTTTTATCACATTTTGTATTCTCTAGTAGAACACTGTAAGTGTAGAGCTCTAACTAATGAAATAATCAGATAGTTGTTGGCATATTAAACTTGAGTTTGTCAGAAGCTACAACTAGATGGAGACGTAACTCTAGAAAAGGCTATTATGAATTCATAACAGAGTGAATCAATCAAACATCAGCAGTCAGTAAGTAGTCAGGGGTAAGATAGCTCAACTCAACAATCTCAGGGAGCAGTTGAGACTTTAATTAAACCAGTATATCCTTTAGATTAGAGAAATGAACACAGAGGAGCTATTCAGCATACAGGTGGTCAACCACAAAACTCCAAAAAGGGTTGACCACTTAAGAGGCCAACTACAGACAATTGTACCAGATGTGGTATATCACCAAATCACTCTTAAGTTACAGTGTCCAGCTTGTAATGTTGTTTATCACAAATGTATGAAGAGGGGACATTATCAAATTGTTTGCTGTAACCTGCCTAGTAAAATAGACTCTATTCAAGAAAGTGAGTTAGTAGGACAGATACAAGGTGTCACAGGAGATTTTAAGTTATGGAATATTGCTCTCCACTTGAATGGTCAGCTATGTCAATTCAAGGTTGATACAGGAGCAGATGTAACAATAATTCCAGAAGATAGTCACGGAAGTTACTGAAATGGTTAACTTTTGTTGTAAATGTTCGAAAACTAGATATCAACATCCCAAGCCATTAATATCATTTGAACATCCACAGTTACCATGGGAATATGTTGCAAGTGATTTTTGAGTGGGAAAATTCAACATATGCATGACTATGTTATTCATTGTCTTGTCCTCGTGTGTCTAACTTATATATCTGACTTTTTTACTCTATCGTGTTTCAGCTATTATTAGTTATTACTAAGAGATCTTTGCCAATCAGCAAAACATATAGTAAGAAACAATACAATCATTTCTTAACCCTTGCCACCTTGCTTGTGAGCAGTGCTTCCTTATGTGTGTGCATGTGTATGTGTGCGCGTCCACATGTTTGTGTCTCTAAAGTTAAATTGCTAGGCCATTGTGTATTTGAACTATAACTTTTTAAAGATGATGTCTCTATACAGCTATATCAGCACTATCAATTCAATCTAGCTAAAGGGTACCAATACAATAAAAATTTTGAAAAGTGAATTACCTTTTAAAAATTACATATAAAACAGAAAAAGTAAATAAAATTACTTAACAGTCATGGTCCTTTATGCCTACAGCTATAAATAATTAAATTAAATGCACATGCATGCAAGAGCTAAGTGTGGTCTGTCATTCACCATATAATGTTAATAAGTACCTTTAATGATGCACATGTGTGAATGATGTCTTGTATGATAATCATATGCATTTGTCTTATAATTAGGTTAAAAAATTCTTTGTAGCTCTGACAATTATCTATATGAACTCAAACTTTCATAGCAGTACAAATGATGTTAATACTTTGAGTTTCATTGATTATTACTAATGTTTTATCCTATATTATAGCTTCTTGTGAGAATGGTACTGTTAGACTCAGTGGAGGTGGATCATATTATGGCAGAGTAGAAGTATGTGTAAACAACATTTGGGGAACAATATGTAGTGACTTTTGGGACTATGAAGATGCCAGTGTTGTTTGTAGTGAACTTGGATACTCTCAATATGGTAAATATGTCTGTCATACTTTTTATCATATTTATTAAATATATATTACAGGTGCCATACCTGCATCAGGTTATTACACTAACTACCAGTGGCCTTTTGGTATCATTGATTTGAACTGTACTGGAAATGAGAGCAGTATATGGAACTGTCCATACAATGGAACATCTGACTTTTACTCATGTCCTTCAAGTCATGATGCCTCTGTGATATGTCAAGGTAATTATCTTCAATTAGTAGGCAGATTAGTTTACTATTGTATTTACAAATATTACTGAACCTGTTAATTTTAAACAGGAAATACTTATCATTATTATCATTAAACTCATTGTTATTTTATACTACATAGTAATTATATAGTCATTTATTTAAAATTACAATGTATTCTCAGATACCAGTATTATTATGGCTGACTGTAAGAATGGTGATGTTAGATTAGTTGGAGGTAGTACTCAATATGAAGGAAGAGTAGAAGTGTGTATTAATCGAGTTTGGGGTACTGTGTGTAGCTCTGGATACTACTACTACTGGTGGTCATGGTATTATAATTATAATAGTAATGTGATATGCAGACAACTTGGACACATGGAATTAGGTATGATTATTTTGTTAATATATTTATAATTAAATACTATTGTATAACAGGCTCAGTTACATATACGACTGCTAGTCAATTTGGACAAGGAACAGATCCAATACTAATGAATTCAGTACATTGCTCTGGAAATGAATCTAATCTCCTTGACTGTCCTTATCGACGACTTCCTCATTTATTATGCTCACATTACAATGATGTGGGAGTCAAATGTGAAGGTAAGCTCTATTACAATGATAATTGGTTGATTTCTTTGACTTTAGCTCCTTGTAAGAATGGAACAGTACGTCTATATAGTGAGTAATGTTTGGGGTACTGTATGTGATGGCTTCTGGGATGACAAAGATGCTAGTGTAGTTTGTAGAATGTTAGGATACTCACCTCATGGTATTTACTCAACAAATTGTGCATTTTTTAAAATATTTTATTTCAGGATCATCAGCACAGACTAATTCATATACCGAAGGAACCTGGTATGTTCATATCAATGACTTGAACTGTACTGGAGAGGAAGAATCTATTTGGGATTGTCCACAAAATGGACTAAGTGGTTATTCTTGTAATCACAGTCAAGATGCTTCAGTAGTATGTCAATGTAAGTGAATGCGACCATGGATTTATATTATAAAACCTTAACACTATTAATAAAGACAAATGTTGACCCTAATATCCACAGCACAAAGTTTTTGCATAATGCTAACTTCCATTTCTATTAAATGTAGTACTACATGTATCCTTTTCTAACTGTACTACTGGTGAGATCAGACTAACAGATGGAACAACACAATATGAAGGAAGAGTAGAAGTGTGTATAAATGGAGTATGGGGAACAGTCTGTGACAGTGGTTGGGATACTAGAGAAGCTTATGCTGTCTGTCATCAGTTAGGATATCAAGGTAGAATAAACCAGATGCTTTGTCTTAAATAACATTGACTTGTTATTTAGGTGCTGGCTATTTTGTTAACTCTCATTTTGGTATTAGCAATCTTCCTATTCTTATCTATTATACTTCATGTTCATACTATCAGAACAATCTGTTTGATTGTCAAATAAATCAGTTCCCATATTCATATTCTCAATGTAACAATTATCAAGAAGCTGGAGTTAAATGTGAACGTAAGTTATTAAATGGCATTTATTAATGACATTATTGTTGTCTCTAATCCAGCTTTGTGTACTGATGGTGAGATGAGTCTATACGCTGGTGTTTCCAGTCGTTATGGTAATGTACGTATCTGTATCAATGGTACTTGGAGTAAAATCTGTGGATATGGTAATTTTGTAGTTGATGACAATCTTGCTAGTGTTATATGTTCTGAACTAGGATATTCACCATATGGTAAATTGATAATTCAAGTGTCCTTTTACAGTTTTCACCTTATTTTGTTAGGTTCTAAAAGTTCATATAATGTATGGAATGACTATATCTATCCTTTTAATATCACCAATGTACAATGTTATGGAAATGAAACAAACTTCACAGACTGTCATTATGAGATATCATCTGCATCATATTGTAATTATTATTATTATAATTATTATTATGGTGCTGTTGCTGTATTTTGTCAAAAGAGTAAGTGTACTTAAACATACTAATTGAAGTTACTGTCTCAATTTTATAGCTACCATTGAAGCTCCTGTTAATTGTACTGAAGGAGAGATTAGACTCTATGGTGGCTCAAAACCAAATGAGGGAATACTTCATATATGTACTAATGGAGCTTGGGGTACAGTGTGTTTAAATTCCTACTGGAGTAATGATGATGCTATTGTGGCTTGTCATGAACTTGGCTATTCTTCATATGGTTGTTTAATTATATATAATTATGTAAAAAGTAGTTTCATTTCAGTTATGTCTGTAGATTATACATATGAGAATGGCTGGACAAACAAGAAGTATCCCTTCATTTTCACTAGATTTGATTGTTCTGGCAGTGAAACTAGATTGAGTTTTTGTAGTTCATCAGTTACTTCAAACATCCAATATTGTTCTAGTAAAGAAATTGTGAAGCTTAGATGTGAAGGTAATTTATAATATCTGGGGCTAAAGAACTAGATGTTACTGTGTTAGTAAGTTAATATAGTACAATCTTTGCACCTAAGACGAGCAAAACATCTATTAAATGAATAGTAATCAGAACATGGTAGCAATATTTACATTAGGATGCCCATTGAAATGTATTTGTAAAAAACAATAGCATTTTAATCAAAACTAATCAAATTCTTTGAAAATTTTCTTTCTATAATAATTCTTCATTATGACTCAATTTTAGGTTAAGACAAGACTTCATTACCTTGATGCAGATTTCTTTATTGGCTATCTAATATTTGCATTTAAATTTGTTAATAAAACATTTCTGAAAATAAATAAATGTAGAGATGTTAAGATCAGTCCAATTCATCCCTACATAGTAGCACAGGTGACACAAACAATTAAATAATGTTACCAACTACAGAAATCAGTCATATATGTATTGTTACATTCTGTGCCATTTTTTTATGTAGGGATGATACTACTATATTCTTTGCATTCTTTTTATTGGAGAGAGAGAGTATAGCCATACTTACATTTCCTTCATTTTTAAGAAAATATTTCTATTTATTTTTGTTATTATGGAACTTTCATTTTTATACATTTTAATAGAACCTTGCTCTGCTGGTGATATTCGTCTGTATGGTGGTACTTATTACTATGGTGCAGTACAAGTTTGTATTGGAGGAGTATGGGGCTCAGTATGTAGTGATAGCTTTTGGGATAACAATGATGCCAGTGTGGTCTGTAAACAGTTGGGATTTTCTCCATATGGTATGTAATATAATGTGTATTGTCTTAACTTATTATTCCAATATTATAGGGTCACTTGCAATTCAATCAAACTATTATAATAATTTATATGATCCCACATTTTTTACGGGCTTAAGTTGTAATGGCTCTGAGGATCATTTGCTTGAGTGTGCAGTCAATAACAGTGCTCCAGCTTGTTTGTCTACTTGGAATGATGCTAATGTCATATGTCCTGGTTAGTAATGACTATATCTATACATATGTGTATTATATATTAAATTTAGTTCATGGTTCTACGTATTCTAATTGTACTGATGGACAAGTCAGACTATTTGGAGGTTCCACAGATTATGAAGGCACTGTAGAGATTTGTATCAACAATGCTTGGGGTACTATATCAGATGGCTATGGATGGGGATATGAAGAAGCTCAGACTGTTTGTAATGCTTTGGGATACAGTGCTCCAGGTATGATAACATTAATACATGAAATATATTTTAATTAATATGTAGGAGCTCTAAGTTTATATAAAGCTTACTTTGGTAAAGGAAATGGTCCAATTCTTGTCTATAATGTGTATTGTTCAACTCCAACAATTTCACTACTAAACTGCAATATTAATAGTTATTATTTTTATTATAAATATGCTTATAGTAATCATAATGATGATGCTGGAGTAAGATGTCAACGTGAGTTAAAGATACTTTTAAATACAGCAAGTACTATGTTGTTTATTATAGCATTTTGTCAACATGGTGACATCAAATTAGAAGGCAGTACTAATCCACTGATAGGACGAGTTGAAGTATGTGTCAATAAGACATGGGGTACTATATGTGATGATTACTGGGATAACAATGATGCCAGTGTAGTATGTAGACAACTTGGATTTTCAGGAGAAGGTTAGTATTGTCTGATTCTATATAATTATAGTAATTTAATAATTAGGTGCAAGTGCTGATACTGATTATTATACAGAGAGTGTTAAATCATTTCATATCATTGATCTCAAATGTGATGGAACTGAAGATAATATATTTAGTTGTTCTTATAACAACATTCAACAACATAGTAGTTATTATTGTGAAGATGCTTATGTTCAATGCTCAGGTATTTAGGTAAATTTGATTAATATAATAAAGATATTTTATTCATACAGCTTCAAACTCAATGGATAGCTGTACTAATGGTGAGATCAAATTAGTGGGTGGAGACACAGAGTATGAGGGTAGAGTTGAAGTATGTTATAGTGGTGCATGGGGATCTATATGTCCTAGTTCATGGGACAGTAATGATGCTAAAGTTGTATGTAGACAACTAGGATACATTACTATTGGTTAGTTAGATATGTAAGGATATTTATAGAGTTATAGGGGAATTATCTTTTACAGGAGCTGCTCCTGTTACTACATTTGGATTGGGAGTTGGACCAGTTCGTTTATCTCATTTCAATTGCTCTGGTCATGAGAAGAATCTACTAAATTGTACTTATTACACTTATTCATTGTGTTCTTATTCATATCATGCTGGTGTTGAATGTAAAGGTAATAGAAATATTCTACTTTAACATTCCTTATTATTTCAAATTTTCACAGTTCACTGTACACATGGAGATGTTCGTTTAAAAGGTGACAGAAAGTACAATGACTTTGGTCGAGTTGAAGTTTGTATTAATGGTATATGGGGTACTATTTGTGATGACTACTGGGATAATGCTGATGCCAGTGTGGTCTGTAGGCAACTAGGATTTTCACCTTACGGTAAATTGCACCTGATTTCTTTTATATGACTTATATGCAATATAGGAGCCATTTCCAAGACCTCATTTTATACAGAGTCTATTCTTTCACACACTATGTTCAATATAAATTGTACTGGAGATGAAGCTACGTTGTTTGATTGTGTGTATAATGAAGTAGTTAGTGTTGGATCAAACTGTTATAGCTATGAAGATGCCAGTGTTATTTGCCAAGGTAGTAGTTTACATAATTTATTACAGAAGAAGAATATTGACCAATGTCTATATTTTGTATTTACTTATAGACTCAAATATTCCCAACTCAAACTGTACTGACTATGATGTTCAACTAGTAGATGGACCCAGTCTAAATGAAGGACGAGTTCTAATATGTATCAATGGAGTCTGGGGAACACTTTGTAATAGTGGCATTGACTATAATGATGCTAAAGTTATATGTCTTGAACTGGGATATCAAATAGGTTTGTAAATGGACATTTAAGATTCATATCAATTCTCATTTTAGGAGGTATACCCTACACTGGTCAGTTCCCTAGAGCTGCTAATGATGTACTACTGGTTACTGGTATTACATGTTCTAACACTGCTACTACTCTGTCTGAGTGTACCTTTAGTCACTTTACTAAAGCCTCTTCTTGTGATGCTACAAGTATTACTGCAGTCAAATGCCATAGTAAGATTGTCATAGTAATTTTTTTGAGTTTAAATTATTAGTAATTGTACTTAAAATATATATGTATTATTTTTTTTCCTTCAAAAATGTCCATATCTATGTCAGTTCTGCATACAAAATATAGTGTTATGTGAAACTGTGGCCCTTTCTTTTCATAGATTGTACAGATGGAGATATACAGATCATTCCTTATAACAGTGACAACAAACAGATGGGCCGTGTTGAAATGTGTGTTAATGGAACATGGGGTACTGTTTGTAGTGACTTCTTTGATGATAATGATGCCAAAGTTGCATGTAGACAACTGGGATATTCTCACTTAGGTATATAACAGAACTAATACATTATTAACCAGTATCTAATGTTTTAACAGGTTCTGTATCAATGGGTAACATCAAGACAGAATATGTTCTTTCACACCACTTTATTGATGTTAATTGTACTGGAAATGAATTAAGACTCTCTGATTGTCCTCATAATGGACTGACTTACTACTCATGTCATTCATCACATGATGCAGCAATAGCTTGTTTTAATGGTAATGTTGTACTGTCTTTGTTAAATTTATGTGATGTATTACAGAGTATGAAGTTGAATATGCCAACTGTACCAATGGTGAAATGAGACTGTCTGGTGGATCATCTTCAATAAATGGAAGAACAGAGATATGTTATAATAATGTGTGGTTTGGAATATGTGCTGATAATTACAACAGCTATAATAAACCAAGTACTATTTGTGGAATCCTGGGGCACTCATATCAAGGTATAACATTTACATAAAATAATAATAATAAATGTTTTGGCAGACTATCCAGGATATTCCAGCTCATTCTTTGACTTACCTAGTCTACCATTGATACCATATGAATTCAGATGCAGTGGTACTGAACAATCTTTACTCGATTGTACCAAAAACCCTATTAACTGCTCTAGTTCTGATTCTTATTATACAGGAGTAACATGTCAAGGTATTTACTACTTTGTTTTCATATAATAATATCATATTCTGTTTATTAATGATATTATATAGCTATATGTGAGCATGGTGTAATACGTCTTGCTGGTACAAGTTATAGTACAATAGGTAGAGTAGAAGTGTGTCTTAATGGAACTTGGGGTACTATCTGTAGTAACAGTTTTGATGACAAAGATGCCAGTGTTGTATGTAATCAATTAGGATACTCTCCTTATGGTGAGTATTGTTGATTAAGTAATACATTTAGTAATACATTTGTAGGTGCAATTTCACTGAATAATAATTGTTACTACTACTACTGCTACTACTATCACTATTACTATCCTACATATATATATAAATTGAACTGTACTGGTGTGGAAAATAACATATGGGACTGTCCTTATGTTGACAGCTACCATTACTGCAACAGATATCAAGATGCAGCAGTTATTTGTCAACGTATATATAGAATAATCATATGCTAGTAATAATGCTATCATTTATTTCATTAGATACCAATTATACTGTGGACACATATTGTAATAATGGTGACGTACGTTTGGTTGGTGGTATCAATGAACTAGAAGGTCGAGTGGAGATATGTTATAATAAGATCTGGGGGTCTGTATGTCATACTGACTGGAGTACTGCTGATGCTAATGTAATATGTAAACAACTTGGACATCAACCTACAGGTAGATGTTTATTTAATAAATAGTATTACTTAGTAAATGTTTTATATTAAAGGTGCAACAGCATTACGATATAGTTATTTTGGTCATAATCAGTCACCTCACATTCTTAATTATGTTGGATGTTACTCTTCTGGTAGTTATAACTCTCTCTTACAATGTTCTCATAATGTTGTATCTGCTGCTATCAATTGTGGAGATGGTGCTGTAGCTAGTGTAGTTTGTGTTGGTAATACACTATACATTTTGAGATTATATATATTGTTAAATCACATGTAGAAGAACCTTGTACTAATGGTACTGTGAGATTGAGTGGATCTTCTGTGAAATATACTGGCCGAATTGAAATTTGTGTAGAGAAAATATGGACTTCTCTTTGTGATGAGAATTGGGATTTTAGAGATGCTCAAGTAGTCTGTAGAGAATTAGGATATTCACCTTATGGTATAACAATATATACATAGTAATGTTAAGTGATGTTATGTAATAAACTATTTTTGTACAGGTGCTGTTCCAACATATAACTGTTATACTGAAGGTCAACTGTCATTTGGTATCACTGATATCAATTGTACTGGTTCTGAAGAAAATCTTGTTGACTGTTCGCATAGCAATGCTGTATTATACAATTGTAACTCTCATGATGATGCTGGTGTTGTATGTCAAGGTATATATTAGTTAGATGTAAATTAATTAACTTTTAACATAATAGTATCTGTTAAACAAGCTAATTGTACTAATGGTGAAGTCAGACTAGTGGATGGTAGTGGTCTTCATGAGGGAAGAGTTGAAGTATGTATCAATGAAGCTTGGGGAACAGTATGTTCTAGTAGTTGGAGTTCTTTTGATGCCAAAGTTGTCTGTAGGCAATTGGGATATACATCAATAGGTTTGATGTTAAGAAAGTAATAATAATATTATATATCTATTTTTTTTTGGTGACATAAGTAATAATATACATTCCATTTGTAGGAAGTAAAGCCAAAACTAATGCCTACTTTGGTTCAGGAACTGGTCCTATTCTTTTATCTAATCTTTATTGTACTGGTACTGAGTCATCTTTGTTAGAATGTAATCAACGATCTTGTTATGTTACCAGCTGTACACATAGTAATGATGCTGGAGTTATGTGTGAACGTACGTTTTCCTATTCTGTTTGTAGTCATTTATCTTTACGTATAGTTCCTTGTACTAATGGTGACATCAGACTAGGAGATGGTGCAGTATTGAGAGGGAGAGTAGAGGTTTGTATTAATGGTACATGGGGTACAATCTGTGATCATCATTGGACACAACAAGAAGCTAGTGTAGTCTGTTCTCATCTGGGATACTCACCATATGGTATAAGAGACAGATACCATATCAACGTTTTATTATACTATCATTATGTTTAGGATCAATGGCAGCAAAAAACATATTTTTCAACGACAAGTGGCCTATTCGTCTGTTTGAGTTAAGATGTTCTGGTAGTGAAACTAATATTTGGGACTGTACATATAACAAAACTAGTAGAGGACAATACTGCTACCAACATAATGATGCTTCTGTATTTTGCATGCGTGAGTTTATTGAAAAAATTCCTTAAATGAATTTTCATTTATAGCTAACACAACTGTGTATAGTAGTTGTTCTAATGGTGATGTTAGACTTGTAGGAGGTAGTACAGACAATGAAGGCAATGTACAGATATGTTACTACAATGCCTGGGGCTCAGTATGTGGTGACTCTTGGGGAAGGACTGATTCTAATGTGGTCTGTCGTCAGCTTGGATATCAACTATATGGTAAAATATATTTTATATAATAATATATGTTTTTAATTTTAATCAGGATCTCGTTACTATCATCGTAATCATTTTGGAGTTTCCAACAGTCCTCCATATTTATATGGAATATTTTATTGTTCTGGTTCTGAACAATCTCTGATGAATTGTCCAACATCATCTTATAATAGTTTGTTAAACTGTAAAAGCAATGAAATAGCTGGTGCTCGTTGCCAAGGTAAGATACTGACTTATTTTAAATTAATTATAATTTTGAAGTTGCATATATTGTATTGCTCATAATTATTTTATAAATAGAAGTGGTAGTTTAAATTTTGATATAAGACAGCTTTGCTATTACGAAACTTAAAGTGTTTAAAAATATAGATGAATATAGGGGTACAAATGCCAAAATGTACAAGAGTAACTAAGGTAAAAATGAATCCATGCAAACATCCCCATCCATCTAGCTGATTTTATATCATTTTGAGTAATACATAGAGGAATATAAAGCACAACTACATGAACTGTTGCAAAGTGTAGTCACAGAATCACTACTAAAACATTAATACCTTACATTAATATTAACAATATAGTTAAGATTGTAGCTGTATTAACTATACTATGTATACTACATATTATAAATATCAATGACTCAATAAATTATTGTTTATTTTCTTTTATCACACTTACCAGCAAATTACTGTTTGAATTCTCCATGTGGTGAACATGGTAAATGTCACAGTTTGAGTAATGGATATGTGTGTGATTGTTCTAGTGGATATACTGGTATTAATTGTGAACAAGGTAAGTTTATATGAAGCAATACATATTATGTTACATTATCAATTATAGTTGTGACAGTCTACATTTTACCAAAAATTACACAACAACCTACAAACACTTCAGGCAATCTCTACTCCACTGTTAACCTTACTTGTAGAGCTACTGGTAATCCTATTCCTACTATTTTGTGGTATAAAGATAACATGTTAATTCCAAATGACAACAATGATCCTTCAGTATTGATGTTCTATGAACTAAGTTTGAAGGACAGAGGATTTTATCATTGTGAAGCTAGAAGTTTAATCAAAGGAAATATTATCTCTGTAAATTCTTCACGTGTAATACTAAACATAACAGGTATTAATAGAGATATTTGCTTTACTGTATTTAATTATCAATATAGATGTTGTTCAATATAAAGCTGTGATATATCTATCTGAAGAGACAACTGATAAAAATGTATCTAAAATAATTCAAGATCTAATTGATCAGGTACTGTCCATCATCATTGTGAGGAGCATAATAAATCTTTATTTCACTTGACAGAGTAACAGTTTACTTTCTAATAACAGTATACCTAGCATTCGAAATTCCTATTTTTTACCCATAGAGCTTGCAAACAACATCAAGTAATCATGTTATTAAATTGCATAACTTTATTTATATATATTTTATAGTTTTACTGCTCAACTAAATACTATTCCTATTGTTATTACTTTGGTAACAAAAGATGAAGCTACTGAACAACTCAGAGTTAGTGTACAACAACAATTGGTTACACTAAGTAAACAAATCAATATCAACATTTCATTAGTTGAAGTAAATAGATTTGGTATGTTAATCTATTTAATTTATTGATGGGAGTTATGTAATTATCCTTTATCATCAAGATGGTTGTCCTGCTACCAATACTATTATACCATCATATTCTGGTAGACAAGATCTTAACATTACTATATTGTGGCCTGAAGCTAACATTGGAGTGCAGGTCATCAGGAGTTGTCCTTGTGGTAGTAAGAGTTCCAATGGTGGAGGTATACTTGAAGCTACTAGATATTGTGGAGGAGACTTTACCAATGGAGCTGTGTGGTCTGAAGCAAATATAGCAGCTTGTAATTTTAGTGACTTAACACGTGAAATTTGTGACCTAATAAATGTTTGTGAGCATAGTTAAAACAATAATTGTGTACTACTTTTATTTTTAGATACCAGTTGCAAAGAAAATAGAACAACTAGAAAACCTTACCAGCGATAGCAGGAGATTAGGTTCTACTGAAGTGATAGCAAGTGTGACTGTTTTAGTAACAGCTACACAAGATGTGTCAGGAAATCTTAGTGTAAAGGGTCCACTTTTTGGATTAAATATCTATTATTTTATTTACAGTTGTCTACTACTTTTTTGGAAGTGGTTGGTAACATCTTAGATGTCAATCAAGACACTTTACAGACTAGCCAAGAAACATCTAATACTTGTGTAGATGAATATTGTTTCTTTACACAGAATGCTAGAAGCTATTGAGTCAGTTGTAGAGAGTATTCCAATCATAAATATTTCTGAACCCATTGTAATAACACAGAAATCATTTGCTGTGTCTGTACAACAAGTGGATACTGAGGAATTCACACAATTTGGTGAAACATTCAGTATAAATTATAGAGGATTTTCAGATAATAGTCAAAGTCTTAGTTCTAATGATTTAGTATTTGGATCACCTAGTCAACAGTCAACTGCAGCTATCAATTTACCAAGCAATTTACTGAGTGCACTTCCAAATAAAAATAATACTAGAATCACTCATTCAGTTTTTATTACTGACTCTTTATTCTTGAGGAGAAATAATTATAATTTAGAGGTTGGTAGTGTGATTATATCAGCTACTGTTGTAGGAGCAGATACAATAAGGGAACTGGATCCACCAGTAGATCTTAGATTCCAAGTCAATCAAGTAAGTTCGTATTATTATAGTATGTGTTTAATATCTTACTTCCTATAGAATTTAAATGGATCATCTCCACAATGTTCATTTTGGAATCAATCTTTAGACAGTAAGTTGAGGTAGTTGTTCTTTTAAAATAACTGCTTCTATTAGATGGATATGGAGACTGGTCTAAGAAAGGCTGTCATAACACTACTACTAATAAAACAGAAGTTGTATGTGAATGTAATCATCTCACTAACTTTGCTATATTACTGGTAAGTAGAAAGAATTAACATTTCATTAATTATCATTATGATATATTATAGGATGTATCTCCTGTTATTGATGAACCAACAGAGCAAACTGAACTGACATTGTTCTTAAATTCTGTGACTTACATTGGTATCATTGTCTCTCTCTTTTGTCTAACTATTACTATTATCTCTTACCTTGCTAACAAGTATACTTTTTAATTTATCTATACTCATTAATATGTTGTACATGTCCTGATAGGAAATTACGTAGTTCTGATCATGGACAACTTCTTCTTAATTTGTGTTTCGCTTTAACTGGTCTCTACATTGCCTTCATCTTTGCTGTACACAGTCAGTCTGTCTCTGGTCTTTGTGCACTTACAGCTGCTGTGTTGCAATATTTTTTTCTTGTTACATTTATGGTCATGGCTGCTGAGGCTATCAACTTGTATATGAATTTAATGATTGTTCTAGGGAAAAAAATTCATCGATTTGTTTTAAAAGCAACCATATTATCTTGGAGTGAGTACTTATGTTATTGATATGATTAGTTATAGTAATTTCTTACTTGTAGTTACTCCATTATTCATTGTCTTGTTCTGTTTTGCTCCAAATTATAAAAACTACTTGAGTGATCATTTGTAAGTATATTTGTTATGTTTGTATATAAATATCTTTTTTTTTATTTATAGTTGTCGTGCCTTTAATGAACCATATTATATTGGTATGATAATTCCATTCCTGATCGTATATATATTCAATTGGGTGGTATTTGTTATCATCATTGTCTCTCTTCTACGAAAAAGTTTCCAGTCCAACATCAAATCAAAGAAAAGTACTAATATACAATTTGTCCGCGAGCAAATTGTTATAGTTACAACATTGTCAGTCTTGTTTGGTTTGGGATGGGGTATTGGATTGTTAGCCACTCAAGATATCCATACCAATAAGACAATACGAGATGTCTTTGCCGCATTTTTTGTGATTATTACTGCCTTTCATGGTCTGTTTATCTTTATAATGCATTGTCTTCGTTCTAAGGAAGCAAGAAATGTTTGGAAACAATGGTTCTTTAATGTTTCAGGCAAAGATTTTAATGAACTTACAGCATCTGTATTTGCCATTAAACGAAATAAATCTTTCATTAAGGTAACTAACCCTTTGTACTCAACTATGGCTTCCATTAAGAAAAAAAGAGAGACTATCACTGAGACAGCTTTAGAAAGTATTAAGACTGAGTCACAGGTAGAAGGTGTGATGTCAGCTGAAACATCATTCATTGAAGATAAAAATGAAAAGAAAATGCTAGAAGTAGAAGAAAAACATTAGTAGTCATTGAGCAAGTCTATTGCTCAGGACTCATGAATAATCTTTCTATAGATATTTTAGTATTTTTTGTAGTATGAATTTAAGTGTGTTTTAGTGTTGTAATTTGGTATTAAAGTTGTAGTTTAAAGAGTTTTTTTAGTATTATTTCATAATTAAATGTTTATTATAGTAAATTGAATTTGAAGTTGACTTTCAAATATATACATTCAGTCTGTTGTAGTGCAACTTTTATCTTACAACTACACAATGTATAAAATATACATTTGTTATTAATTATTTACCATATATATTTTTGAAATGAGGTATTATAACTGCCTCATTTATATACATTAATCCATTGTTGGTTTATTTAAGAATAACATATACTAATAACTTTTTATTCAAGCACAAGCAATATTTCAGAACAATTATGCTTCAGTGGAATATATATGTTCTGTTAAGTTTACATAATGGTGTGTAACTTCTTTTCACCATTATATATATATTTATGTACACAAATAAAGGAGTCCATATTCTGTCATTAGAGATAACAAGCAGCTTGTTTGTTATTTATTATATCAAGGGAGAGAGCTCTGGTAGCTACTTCCAATATTTCTATATATAATGGTTTTCAATAGCTGGTAAGAAAAATCTAACATACTGATTCATTGATGGATGTAAGACTCTTATTTGCCATATTTCCCAATATTTTCTGGTACCATATATTTATTATATACAATATATTAGAAATAAAGGTGAAACATTTTATAATGTTGCTCTGCAGATATGAACTTGATTAATTATTATATATATACATATTTTTTGTTACAAAATATCACATTATTATACTAAGATGGTTTCAGTATAAATAGTTTTGGCCAATCTTCAGGAGCAAATTTTTGTTTGCATAATCTATACTAGTGCTATTATAAATAATAGAGCCCCTCACCACTACAAACTTAGTACTTAAACCACATGGTTTTGTTGAGCATAACAATTGAGTCTAAGTTCATCACTCTTCATTAACTTAATTATGACAAAACACACACATACACACACATGACTAAGTAATGATCAAACTTAAAAGCAGAGTGTAAACAACAACAAAATTATATATATATATATATATATAATAATTCGAAATATCTTAATTCCTTGTTCGTGTATGATTAAAAAAACCAAATCTTCATTGAATCTCAATAGAAGAAAAGAATTGCACCGCTAGTATTAAGTCCTTTTAAATACACAGACGTTTATCATAACTCACTTTGTCATCAATGTTGATACTGCTGATCATGAACAATTGATTTGCTTTTGAGGGTGTGGTTTAAATCTACTTTAACCCTTAACTGGACAGATCTAAAACATGCAAAAGCTATGATTTTGTGTACCAGCCACTAAATATCACGTAAGTCAGAGAATTACTTATATTATGTGAAGCAGTTATGTCAATAATCAATAACACGGTGGCTTTAATTTGAATTAATTAATTGATTTTCTTACCTCAATGGTACAACCAGAAGTTGAACTCACTAATTTAATAATTTAAATTTATTATCTGTGTTTAGAGTTAGAGATGTGATTAGTTTAAATACAACAAAGATTGGACTTTTTATCTGACATGTATATGGACTGTTAAAAACAGAAGAATGTCTTGCTTGAGGCACAAAAACAACATTTTTTCCCTAATTAATTATTATTAATATCATTGCGCCACATTGCCATATATGATTACTGTCATTTTAGTATAGTTTACACTTTGCTAAGGAGTTGTAGACTTCTTCAAATCAATTCATTTTTGTGTGCACATAATTTTTGATTTAAAAGTGACAGGTTTAAGATGACCAAGTTATATGTTAACTCCTGTTAACTATATCAGAAGTACTTTGAGGTATGATAAAAAATAAGACAGTCAGAGCCATCAATAATATAGTGGATTAACCAAAAATCACTATTTGCTCCATATATTGGTAATGTGTAAGGTTTTGAGATATGAATTAGATCGACATTGACTCTAGAGTTAAAGTATTTTAATATCAGTAGGTATGGATTACTATACAGCTGTCATCTTTAGTGTTTTATTTAATATTGCATATTGCAACATAGTCTTTCCATTATTTTTGATGATTGAATATTTAAATCTGTAAGTCTATAGAATGTCATTTGTTTAGTAAATATTTATAGTTCTATTTTGGTTCAATAACAAAATACTTTATATGTTCACAATAAGGAATGACATAACATATTGATGTTAACATATGTGGAGCGATTACTCAATAGTGAGTACATTTAAGACATTTGTCATAATCTTCAAACTAGTCTGGGTGTATTAACGTTAATATATAAGGTCATGCACATGTAGAATTATAGCTTTAACACCAATTATAAGTTAAGTTATTATTGTTTAGAATGATTGTGAGATAGTCATGCTGTGGTTCACATATTGGTAGGAATGGACCTTTGAGGTGCTTGGAACTTCAGTTCCTTCTCTAAGTTACATGAAGTCACTCCAGGTTTTGTCTAGTATACATGTAGTAATGACACACCAAATCATAAAAGGAATAAGGAATCTCTATGTAGTCTAATCATGGCATAAATGACTGATGTTATGTGTATATTAGTTGATATAATAAATTATAGTATCCTAATTGCATGCTTAATCAACTGATTTTATTCTATAAAGTTAAAGGTTAGTAGGATTACTATAATAATTACAGTACAGTTGTCCTTAAATAAAGACAATTTTACAAAAACTCTAGCTATTACAAAGTTGAGTAAATTATTTTGGCAGTCTAATTAATAGTCCAGGTGTACATGTTTACATAGCATAGTAAAGGTAGACTTAAATATCAGATTAGATACCAAATTTGAGATGAGCAAAACATTCCAGTGGATTATGATAGTATTGATAAGATCATTTACAGTATAAAATTAAATATTATTACAAACTCACTAGTCATATTTCAAAGGTAGTTTTTTTATGTACATGTATCATGATAGTACAGTTCATATCTACTCCAAAAATGCATTGTATACATGAAAGAAGTATACTATTGTTCATAATATTTGAATACTTTCAACATTTGTGATATACTTAAATGACACATATGAAATGAAATTAATAAAAAAATAGTGACTCATCACTCATGCACTTTGTGTTTGATTTATGTATTGTGGTTTGATTTATGATGTAATTTCCGGTTTTATTTTGTATTTAAATTCATGTTATTTGTTAGTATTTCAGTTAGTTCTGTTATAGTTTTGTCATAGTCAGTTTATTCCAATTAAAGTGAAAAGAGTATTGCCTTTTAAGTTACTACATGTATTAAACAAAATTTAAGTCAATAACAGGCCTTTCAGTCAAATTTGACATGTAAGTCACATGAACTATTTTTTTTGTTTCTGACGTAGTCTAGAATTATACATGTACCTCATCATAAGCTTAAGTGATATTGTAAACCCACAAGTTTATTTAATTATTTTTCTCATACACAAAATAACGCTTCCTTTACTATTTTTTATATTGTCTTATATTAGTTAAAATCCCCATGGACAGTCCATGGCAATACTGGACATGTTTGAAATAATCATGATTGTTATACATTGATGGCCTTGTGTAATGAGGTTATAGCTATGGATATGTTTCTAGCTAATCTCAAATTTTTTGCTATTGTATACATAAAGTAAACCTATAACTGGGTCACTCCTATTGTTATAACTTGGATGATTGTTTCAATCATTTACTTGTTCCTCAGTTATTGCCTTTTTGTATAGAAAGTCACTTGTTATATAGTTATAGATTCAATCATCACAATATAGTATTTGACAAACCACAGTAGCAAGACCTTGTCTATATTTGGAAGTGAATTATTAGGCATTGTGTAAACACTTCAGTGCATGTGGTTTTTTAAGTGGATATGAAATATAAGGCAGTAGTTTAGTCCTCTACATATTATGAATGTATTATGTGATGTAGAGTTAGACATTTATAAAAAAAGTATAATCAGTAATATTGAGGAGAAATATAAGGTCCATGATTACACATGTTGGCATAACTATTTGATCACTAACTTATGTACTGGCTAGGTTATAAATGTACTGTGTATTTTAAATAGCACTGCCTATTTTCCTTATGAGGTCAAATGTATAAGGTGTTTTCATCAAGTGATATATCATGTACTCCTTCCTCCTTTATGAGGCTATAAACTCCTGGTAATTGTACATACACTTGCTATATGTATGATGAGTGAGTGAACATAACTAAATTGGTTTATTTTGTAATATGCTAAATTTTTGGCAATGATAGAATGATAAAACTTAGTAAAATGATCCAATAACTTAGCAGTGCTCTATGTTTACAATGTAGTGGGAGAAATTATATCAGGCAACATAGTAGCTATTTTAGTGATACACATAACATGGTAGATATGTATACACTATGCCAATGTACGAGTAAGTGAACATAGCTAATTTGATTTCTTTTGTAATTAGATAGATTTGGCAATGATAGAGTAATAAAACTTAGTTAGTAAAACAATCCAGTATCTTAGTGGTGCCACAATGTACTGGGTGAAATTATTTCAGGCAACATAGTAGCTATTTTAGTGATACACATAACATGGTAAATATGTATACACTATGTCAATGTACGAGTAAGTGAACATAGCTAATTTGATTTCTTTTGTAATTAGATAAATTTGGCATTGATGGAGAAATAAAACTTAGTAAAATGATCCATTAGCTTAGCAGTGCTATATGTTTAGAATGTGGTGGGAAAATTATTTTAGGCAACATAGTAGCTATTTTAGTAATACACATAAAACATCCCAGTGGGGTTAAAATAAGATTAATAAGATCACCACAGTGTATTATTGTAAACTCACTAATCATATTTTAAAAGTTGTTTATTTATATGTAATCATAATGACAATATAACTCATTTCTATTCCATAATTGCTTTGTGTCTATAGAGGGATTATACTATTATAAATATTATTACTATTAATTGGCTACTTTCATTTACTTTAGTGATAAACTTTCATGTTACATGTATAATAAGAAACATATAAAAGGAAGCTATGAAAAAACTATGGAAGCTACAGACAGACATTCCATTTCTTATTTCCTATATCTTCCATGCACCTTTATGTATTAAAAAATTCCAATTAATGACCCAGTTGATGAATTCTAATTTCTTATTACTAATTCCTTTTTTGGCATGTGCGCCATTTCTAGGCTTTTTGTTACTTAATTGTCTAGCATAAGTACCACGAGCTGTCTCTTAAAATCGAGCGTCATCGAGATGTTTCCAGTTGGGTAGGGTTCCCGTTTTTGGTTATATATTGGAATTGGAACCCATCAACTGCATCTTTAATTGGAATATAAGGTGCACAGAAGAAATTGGGAATAAGAATAGGAATGCCTGTCTGCGACTTCGTAAGTAACTGAACACATAATGTGTTTTATTATTTTCACTAAATATTTGGTTTCAAATGAATTATTCAAACTTTTAATCACAATAACGCTTTAAGTCAAATTTGAATTTTTCAAGTCATATGAACTATTTCTTTAATTTATAGATTGTAATCTGACTGGTCTTTATTATCAATCATAGTGGGTTGCAGATACATATTGGATCAACACAAGGATTTCAGATTAGGCATAAAATCTTACTTTATATTAACAATGATATATATGATTATAAGAGTTTTGAATAATTGAACAAACTCATGTGCTGTGAAAACTGAAGCCATTGATGTATGGATATTACTCTTAAAAAGAAATCACATGACATGTACCAATAACCCATCCTACATTGATTCTTATAATAACATCACTGTAGTACAACTTTTACGTGTACCTTTTATAATAGTATTCCTATTGCACTGATTATCATTTAACAGCAAAATGCTGTTTGCTTTGTTGTTGCTCTGTTTATCTTTGAGAGATACAGAATTTACTCAAGCATGTACACATGGCTCAGTTTATGTGGTAAGTTATAAAGACTGCATGTATGTTTAGTACTTTTCTAGTCTTTATCTTCCTATGGAGCTGTTGAAGTCTGCTTGAATAATATATGGGGTAGTATTTGTACTGATTTCTGGGATAACAATGATGCTAGTGTGGTCTGTAAACAACTGGGATACTCTCCTTATGGTAAATATTAAGACAATATTAGTAAATATTGTTCTACTTCACGTTTATTTAAATAAACTCATTCTAGGTGCAGTAGGATCTTCTGTAATCTATTACTCCTCATCAGCTACAAAACACAACATTCTTGATTTAAACTGTACTGGTAATGAAAACACTATACTGGACTGTCCTTATAATGGTCTCTCTAACTACTATTGTTCTCTGAGTAAAGATGCTAATATATTTTGTGAATGTGAGTACTAAAGTGTTAGTATAAATAGCTATTCTATTATTCTATAGCTCTTACTGTTGCTACTTATAGTAATTGTACTGATGGAGATGTTCGTTTAGTAGGAGGTGTATCAAAATATCAAGGAAGAGTTGAAGTGTGTCTCAATAGAGCATGGGGCACAGTCTGTGCATACAGTAGTTGGGGCAGTCAGGAAGCGAGAATTGTCTGTAATCAGATTGGTGCCTTGCCAATAGGTAAATGTTTTCATTGCCTTATATAAATAGGAAGAAAGTTTTCATTTATTTAATCGCCTTTAAATTTCATATCATGTTATTTCCAGAAGCCACAGGTTTGTGGTACTTTAGCAAATGTTTTGTCTAGGTTACTCATATGGCCGTGCTGGTAGTTTAAGATTCTCACAAGGCACTGGACCTGTTCTACTTGGATATTTGTATTGTAGTGGAACAGAAACTAACTTGGTGAAGTGTGATCAGAACTATCTGTATACTCATATTGACTGTCAAAATCACTATTATGATGGAGCTGTTATATGTGAACGTAAGTTGTAAACTTTACTAATATAAATTTGCATTAGTATAATAATTAGAGCTATTTCAGAAAAGACAGATACACATCCTTTTGAGGAGTCACAACTTGCTGATCTAATAAATCTGTAAATCAGAAATTGTTTATGTTATAATAATTCGTATGTACATGGTTACCACGTTTATCGACATGTTTGGGAAGCAGTTGTTGCAGAAACTGTAGAATGTCAAAGAGAGCCCCATAATGAAAAGGACATGTATATAGCAGTAACAAAAGATGGAGATGTCATTGGAGATCTTCGAAGAAGGGTCTTTTGAGTTTGGTCATTGTTCTTGAGAATAGATAGAAGCATTCAGTGTACTGTTATGAGAAAGAGATGTCGCTTGTTTGATCTTCAATGAGGGTTTGAGATTCCTTGTCATCTGCTCTTCGATCTCCTACCAGAGGTAAACAAAAAACAGCTGTTATCTCCTTTTTTCGTTTACACCTCTCAACTCTGCTCTATTTATACCGCACCAACCCATTGTCCAAGTAAATGAAGGGACAATTGTTATATTTGTCTGTTCCTAGTTCAATATGAAGTTACCATAGTTACTACTACATACAAAATGGACTTCTTTCACTCTCCAAACTTAACAATTGGATACTTGTTCTTATAGAAATTAGCTTTTCATTTCAAAAATTTTTATTTAGCTTAAAAGAGAATAAGCCTAGTGCCTGTTAAGATGAACACGCATGACCACCAAGTTCTACTAGTTTAGCCTGGTCACTGTCACATTGCAACAAAATATCCCCTGGCAGCTGCCATTGCAATCCTCATACACATAACTCCTCCCCCTCTGACTTTGTGAAGGTAAAGTCGAACCTTCTCATCAAGGTCTTTGCCGAGTAGTACCTGTCTTCCTCACTTGTGTACAAATCCTAGTGCTTTAATTTCTTCACCATGAGCCTTCATTTCTGTTTAATCTCCTCTCTGTAAGCATCCCTTATTGATCAGTGTTGTCATTGCTAACTGTACACTGACCTGTCTGGAATGATACTGTACAGCAGCTGTCACACCATCAAAAATGCATGTTTACCTGTTTCAGCCCTCTCTTTAGGACTATATCTAAAACAAGAAGCATAAATATTATAGTTATCGCTAGAATCATCATGGTATCTGTTGTGAGATCCATGTTTCTTATTTCTTTTCTTGTTTTGTACGAGTTCCATTTGTAATTTGATAGAGTATATAATTGTCCAAGAAGGAATTGAAGTAGATAAAGGCTCCTGAGCTTAGAAGACCGTCTTTCGGCTGGAGTTGCCTTACGTGAGACATGTTCTTAGCGTAAAACTGGAGAGAATCAACGAAAGAGCAGCAAGCAAGAACTGAGCAGCCTTCTACTAATAACTCACGCCTTCTCTACCGCCAAATTTTGTTGCTCGTATTAACCCTCCTTGACTTTTATTTCGAATGTTTATATAATTTTTGTCGTTTGCTGGGAGCAACGAATTATTTTTAACAGCGAATATATTCCGATTTAAGTTTTCATAGGTATTAGTAATATAGGATGCACACAAGCCACTTTTAGCCTTAATGATTGTAGTAGGAGTGTGTTCAGTGTTACTTCTTATTACTGTTATACTCATTGCTATGACTTAGGACTGAAATGTGAACATAAGAGTTTCAATTTATACATGTTGTCTAATGATAATATTCTTAGTGTTACTGATGTCTTTTAAAAGAGTATCAGATCTTCGTGTTTCAGCGATTATTACTTCATTATTTTAATTTTAATTTAATTATTTTTATTCTTACCTTTTTGTAAATAGCTTTTTGTAAGAATGGAACTGTTAGACTGAGGGGAGGTGGATCATATTATGGCAGAGTAGAAGTATGTGTAAACAATATTTGGGGAGCAATATGCAGTGACTTTTGGGACTATGAAGATGCCAGTGTTATTTGTGCTCAACTTGGATACTCTCAATATGGTAAATACGTCAAGCTGTCATACTTTTTCTCATATTTCTAAAATATATATTGTAGGTGCCATACCTGCTTCAGGTTATTACACTGACTACCAGTGGCCTTTTGGTATCATTGATTTGAACTGTACTGGAAATGAGAGTAGTATATGGAACTGTCCATACAATGGAACATCTGACTTTTACTCTTGTCCTTCAAGTCATGATGCCTCTGTGATATGTCAAGGTAATTATCATAGGGCAATTTAATTTAATATTATATGTAGCAAACAATACTAGTAGACTTGTTAATCTTAGCAGGAGATTTCCTCATTATTATCATTAAATTCATTTGTTATTTTACACTATACAGTAATTATTCACTCATTTATTTAAAAATACAATGTATTCTCAGATACCAGTGTTATCATGGCTGCCTGTAAGAATGGTGATGTTAGATTAGTCGGAGGTAGTACTCGATATGAAGGAAGAGTCGAAGTGTGTATTAATCGAGTTTGGGGTACTGTGTGTAGCTCTGGATACTACTACTATTGGTGGTCATGGTATTATAATTATAATAGTAATGTAATATGCAGACAACTTGGACATATGGAATTAGGTATAATTATTTTGTTAATATATTTATAATTAAATACTATTATATAACAGGGTCAGTTACATATACAAGTGCTAATCAATTTGGACAAGGAACAGGTCCAATACTAATTAATTCAGTACGTTGCTCCGGACACGAATCAAACCTACTTGACTGTACATATAGAACACTTCCTTATTCATCATGTTCACATTACTATGATGTTGGTGTCAAATGTGAAGGTAAGCTCTATTATAATGATAGTTTATTGATTATTTTGACTTTAGCTCCTTGTAAAAATGGAACAGTACGTCTATATAGTGAGTCTGGTAGTTACTTTAGGAGATATGGTCGAGTACAAGTTTGTGTTAACAATATCTGGGGTACTGTATGTGATGACTTCTGGGATGAAAACGATGCCAGTGTTGTCTGTAGAATGTTAGGATACTCACCTCATGGTAAGTACAATGTAATACAACTGTAAGCATATGACATTAATTTCAGGAGCATCAGCACAGACTTATAAATATACTGAAGGAACTTGGTATATTTATATCAATGATTTGAACTGTACTGGAGAGGAAGAGTCTATTTGGGACTGTCCACAAAATGGATTGAGTAATTATTCTTGTAATCATTATCAAGATGCTTCAGTAATATGTCAATGTAAGTTGAATACTATGCATTTGGTGTTAGTATTATGTTTAACATAGCAATCAGATACTCAACAAATACTAAATAAATAATTTTTAATAATGTTTAGTACAATAGGGTTTGAGTAATAGACAAGTAGTAATGACAAGTCAAATGTAATGATCTTTTTTATATAGTGACTCATGTATCATTTTCTAACTGTACTACTGGTGAGATCAGACTAACAGATGGAACAACACAATATGAAGGAAGAGTAGAAGTGTGTATAAATGGAGTTTGGGGAACTGTCTGTGATAATGGTTGGTATACTACAAAGGCATATGCTATCTGTCGTCAGTTAGGATACCAAGGTATTTAATAAATTATATAATTATTTATAAATATTAACATGTACATTATACTTATAGGTGCCGAATATTTTGACAATTCTCATTTTGGTATTAGCACTCATCCAATTCTTATCTACAATACATCCTGTTCAAGTTATCAAAATAATCTTTTTGAATGCTATATGAATCTGTTCCCATATTCTTATCCTCATTGTAACAATTATCATGAAGCTGGAGTTAAATGCGAACGTAAGTTACTAACAAATTAGTTCGTTTTCATTTTAGTCATAGCTCCATGTACTGATGGTGAGATGAGTCTATACTCTGGTGTCTCCAATCGTTATGGTAATGTACGTGTCTGTATCAATAGTAGATGGAGTAAAGTCTGTGGATATGGCAATTCTATAGTTGATGACAATCTTGCTAGTGTTATTTGTTCTGAACTAGGATATTCACCATATGGTAAATTGATTATATCATGTGTTGTTATTTATTTCTTTGTGGTAGGTGCTAAAAGTTCCTATAATGTATGGAATGACTACACTTATCCCTTTAACATCATAAATGTTCAATGTCGTGGAAATGAAACAAGCTTTACAAGCTGCCGATATGAAATATCATCATTTTCACCCTGTTATTATTATGGTACTGTTGCAGTTTTTTGTCAGAAAAGTATGAATGTGTTAATATAATTTTGAAATTACCATTAATTTTTGTTTGTAGCTACAATTGAAGCTCCAGTTAATTGTACTGAAGGAGAAATCAGACTCTATGGTAGTTCAAAACCAAATGAGGGAATACTTCATATGTGTGCTAATGGAGCTTGGGGTACTGTGTGTTTAAATTATTATTGGAGTAATACCGATGCTAATGTGGCTTGTCATGAACTTGGCTATACTACATACGGTATACTATCTTATTATTAGCAATCCTTATTATCATAATTTAAAAAGCTTTAAATTACAATTGATGTCATTATGCATAGTGTAGACAGCCTGTGGCACCACTTTCCAGGCCATTCCTATATTATTAAGTGTTACCATCCTAAATGATGTTTTTATATCAACAGATAAAACTTATGAGACAGGCAGCACAACTGAAAACTACCCCTTCATTCATACAAGAATCAATTGTTCTGGGAATGAAACTAGATTGAGTTCTTGTAATTCATCAATTGCCTCAAACATCCAATATTGTTCTAATAAAAAAATCGTGAAGCTAAAATGTGTAGGTAAATTTTATTCATAAATTATGAGGCTAAATAACAAGAATTTATTGTGTGGGTAAGCTAATATAATACAAACGTTGCATGTTAGAGGAATAAACATCCATTAAACAGTTAGTAATCAGGCACATGGTATCAGTAACTATGTAAGGATGGAAATTGAGATGTATTGATAGAAAGGAATGAGCATCTTTCTTAAAACCAATCAAATTCTTTGCAGTGTTTTTTCTATGATATTTTCTTTATTATTACTCACTTTTGGTTATGACAATGTTGTAAACATCACACTCAATTGGTCAATTGTTGGATTGGTTTATTTTTTCTCTGCCTCAACAGCCTCTGATTTTTAGGTTACAACAATGACATAAACATAAATAAACAGTTTGGATACCAAATTCACAGAGAAATCACACTTAATTATGAAGTAATGCTTTATTGTAGACATTTTTCCACTTTGGCTGTGAATGCCCCAGTACAAGTATAGCCTATTTCTTTGATGTTAATCTTTAAAAAAAATAGAATATCATTACTGTAATAATAATAAGCAGGTAACTGTTAGCCTACAATTTACTGAATTAAACTGCAGTATGATTTCAACTTTCTCAATCTAGAGCACCTCCTTGTTATCCAGAAGTTATCAAATATTCGTTTGTGAGGTTGTTGAACATAGCCCCTCGTTGCCTACCAGCATGCTACAACTCTCTATAGTAGCTATTCAACACTTGTATTTAAAAGTTTAAGCAAGCAAATTTATAAAAATATTTATAAAAATGATGTAAATATAAAGATAGCTACTATCAATTCAATTCAAATGAACACAAACAAGATGATAGGTATAACAGTTGCATCATCCCGAAACAATTACAGGACATTGCGAAACAATTAAAGGACATCTGCCAACTACAAAAATGTAGATGTAAATCACATCAATGAAATATATAGTTACATTCTGTGCTTGTGTAGGGATAATGCAACTGCCTTCCGGATGCCTACTCTTCTGTATATATTCTTTATATTGGACTGTTTTGTAACAATATCTATATTTACTTCATTTTTTACAAAATCTTCTATTTACTTGTATTATAATGAATCATTGATTTTAACATATTTAGAACCTTGTACTACTGGAGATGTTCGTCTGTATGGTGGTACTTATTACTATGGTAGAGTACAAGTTTGTGTTGGAGGAGTATGGGTCTCAGTATGTAGTGATAGCTTTTGGGATAACAATGATGCCAGTGTAGTTTGTAAGCAGTTGGGATTTTCTCCCTATGGTATGTATAATAAATGAATATACATGAATTTCAGCTTGGTATTAAAATTATTTATAGGATCACTTGCAATGCAGACAGACTATTATTATCATTATGATTCTACATTTTTTACTGGCTTAAATTGTAATGGATCTGAGTATCACTTGTTTAGCTGTGCTATCAATACCAGTGCTCCAGTTTGTTCTTCTATCGAGAATAATGCTAATGTCATATGTCCTGGTTAGTAATGACTATATCTATACATATGTTCATTATGTATTAAATTTAGTTCACGGATCTACATATTCTAACTGTACTGATGGTCAAGTCAGACTCTTTGGAGGCTCCACAGATTATGAAGGCACTGTAGAGATTTGTATCAACAATGCTTGGGGCACTATATCAGATTGGCATGGATGGGGATATGAAGAAGCTCAGACTGTTTGTAATGCCTTGGGATACACTGCTCCAGGTATGAAAGCAGGAGTGTACAAAAACATGAAAATCAATTTTAATTAAATTATATAGGTGCTCAAAGTTTATATAATGCTTACTTTGGTGAAGGAACTGGTCCAATTCTTGTCTATAATGTCTATTGTTCAACTCCTACAATTTCACTACTAAACTGCAATATTAATAGATATTATTATTATTATAATTATTATTTTTTTAGTAATCACAATAATGATGCTGGAGTAAGATGTCAGCGTGAGTTAAAAGATACTTTAAAGCAGAACAAGTACTATATTATTCATTACAGCATTTTGTCAACATGGTGATATCAGATTAGTAGGTAGTACTAATCCACTGATAGGACAAGTTGAAGTATGTGTCGATAGCACATGGGGTACTATATGTGATGATTACTGGGATAACAATGATGCCAGTGTGGTATGTAGACAACTTGGATTTCCAGGAGAAGGTTGTGTTTTTTTACATAATTATGTTAATGTTATTATTAGGTGCACTTGCTCGTACTGGTTATCATACTGAGAGTATTAAATCGTTTCACATCATTGACCTGAACTGTGATGGAACTGAAGATAATGTGTTCAAATGTTCTTATAACAACATCCAACAACATAGTTGTTATTTTTATGAAAATGCTTATGTTCAATGTCAAGGTAGTAGTATTATTAATCATATTATTAACATTGTAGAGATTCATACAGCTCCAAACACAACTGATAACTGTACTAATGGTGAGATCAGATTAGTGGGCGGAGACACAGAATATGAAGGCAGAGTTGAAGTATGTTATGGTGCTGTTTGGGGGTCTGTATGTCCTAGTTCATGGGACACTAATGATGCTAAAGTTGTATGTAGACAACTAGAATACACTGCTGTTGGTTAGTGACATATTTGGTCATTTTACTAAAACATATTTTGCAGGTGCTGCTCCATTTACCACTTTTGAAAAGGGAATTGGACCAGTTCATTTCTCTGATTTCTCTTGTTCTGGTAGTGAGACCAATCTACTGAATTGTACCTATTACACTTATTCATCATGTTATTCATATCATGCTGGTGTTAAATGTGAAGGTAATGTTGATGTTCTAATTTAAAGTACATTATAATGCCTATATTTTCTTAGCTCCCTGTACACATGAAGATGTTCGTTTAAAAGGTGACAGCAGGTACAATGACTTTGGCCGAGTTGATGTTTGTATTAATGGTACATGGGGTACTATTTGTGATGACTACTGGGATAATACTGATGCCAGTGTGGTCTGTAGACAACTAGGATTTTCACCTTATGGTAAATTGTACTTCATTTAACTTGTAAAACTTACCACTATATTATTTTATTTTAGGTGCCATTGCCAAGACCTCATTTCATACAGAGTATAGTCTTCCACACACTATGTTCAATATGATTTGTACTGGAGATGAAGATACACTGTTTGATTGTGTGTATGGTGAAGGAGATAGTGTTGGATCAAACTGTTCTAGCTATGAGGATGCTGGTGTTATATGCCAAGGTTATTAGCAATTTATTTTTTAATTTTTTCCACTTCTTACAGACTTGAATATCACCCACTCAAACTGTACTGACTATGATGTTCAACTAGTAGATGGACCCAGTCTTAATGAAGGAAGACTTCTAATATGTATCAATGAAGTCTGGGGGACACTATGTAATAGTGACATTGACTATAATGATGCTAGAGTGATATGTCTTGAACTGGGATATCAAAGAGGTTTTGTGCATGACATTTAAGTTTCATTGTAATTCTCATTTTAGGAGGTATAACATACACTGGTCAGTTTCCTAATGCTGCTAATGATGTACTACTTGTTACTGGTATTACATGTCCTAACACTGCTACTACTCTGTCTGAATGTACTTTTAATCACTTCACTAAGACATCATATTGTGATGCTACAAGTATTACTGCTATCAAATGTCAAAGTAAGTAAAGTAAATTCTGAAAGTTTAAATTGTTTATAAAACGTTGAAGACACAACTTTTCAATATTGATAATATTGAAATATATTGCATGGATTATTTGCTTTTTGATCTAAGGCAGTTCTCTGTATAAATCTTAGCATTCACATGTTATGCAACTGTGGCCATACCATTTTGTAGATTGTACAGATGGAGAGATACAGATTATTCCTTATAACAGTTACAACAAACAGATAGGTCGTGTTGAAGTGTGTGTTAATGGAACATGGGGTACTGTTTGTAGTGACTTCTTTGATGATAATGATGCCAAAGTTGCATGTAGACAACTAGGATATTCTCACTTAGGTATGTTGAGAAAATAATGCGTTTTTGACCAATACATAAATGGTTTGCAGGTTCTGTGTCACTGGAAAACTTCAACGGAGAATTTCTACCACATCACTTTATTGATATCAATTGTACTGGAAATGAATTAAGACTCTCTGATTGTCCCCATAATGGACTGACTAACTACTCATGTTATTCATTGCATGTTGCAACAATAGCTTGTTTTTATGGTAATGTTGTATTGTCTTTGATAAATTTATGTGATATATTACAGACTATGAAGTTAAATATGCTAGTTGTACTAATGGTGAAATGAGACTGTCTGGTGGATCATCTTTAATGAATGGACGTATTGAAATATGTTATAATAATGTGTGGTTTGGAATATGTGCTGATAATTACAACAGCTACAATAAACCAAGTACTATTTGTGGAATTTTAGGATACTCATATCAAGGTAATAATTTTATAAGTAATAACTTATTCCTAATATATTGCAGATGATTTTGGATATTCCAGTTCATTTTTGGACTTACCTACTCTACCATTAATACCATATGAATTCTCATGTAGTGGTACTGAAAAGTCTCTATTAGATTGTTACAAGTATCCTATTAACTGCTATAGTTTGCAATACTACTACTATTATGTCTATGGAGGAATTACTTGTCAAAGTAATAGTTATTTTTACTTTTGTGTTTATTTGTATATTTTGTAGTTAAATGTAAACATGGTGATATACATCTTGCTGGTTCAAGTTATAGTACAATAGGTAGAGTAGAAGTGTGTCTTGATGGAACTTGGGGTACTATCTGTAGTAACAGTTTTGATGATAAAGATGCCAGTGTTGTATGTAGACAGTTAGGATACTCTCCTTATGGTTAGTTTTGTAGATGAAAGATTACTTTAAATAATACATTTGTAGGTGCAATTTCACTGAATAATAATTGCTACTACTACTACAATCACTACTACTACTACCACTACTACTACCACTACAACCACTACTGTTACTACTATCACTATTACTATCCTACATATATATATAAATTAAACTGTGCTGGTGTGGAAAATAACATATGGGACTGTCCTTATGATAATAGCTACCATTATTGCAGCTACTTTGAAGATGCAGCAGTTATATGTCAACGTATATATAGAATAATCACATATAACAATAATGCTATCATCTATTTCATTAGATACCAATTATACTGTGGACACGTCTTGTAATAATAGTGATGTACGTTTGGTTGGTGGTATCAATGAGCTAGAAGGCAGAGTAGAGATATGTTATAATAAGGTTTGGGGATCTGTATGTCATCATTCCTGGAGTACTTATGATGCTAATATTGTATGTAAACAACTTGGACATCAACCTACAGGTTCAAATGAATCAATCACTTTAACTTATTTTGTATGTTTTGTATTAAAGGTGCAACAGCATTACTGTATAGTTATTTTGGTCATGATCGGTCACCTCACATTCTTACTAATGTCGGATGTTCCTCATCTGGAAGTTATAACTCTCTCTTACAATGTTCTTATGATACATTAGTTGCTACAATGTATTGTGGAGATAGTGCAGTAGCCAGTGTAGTTTGTGTTGGTAATACATTATGTTTTATTTTTTTAATTTTTTTTAATTTGCTTATTGTTTATTCACATGCAGAGTCTTGTACTGATGGTACTGTGAGATTGAGTGGGTCTCCTGTGAAAAATTCTGGTCGAATAGAAATTTGTATAGAGACAACATGGACTTCACTCTGTGATCAGAGCTGGGACTTTAAAGATGCTCAAGTTGTCTGTAAAGAATTAGGATATTCTCCTTATGGTATAACAAAGTTTATCCACACTGCAATGTTAATATTTTTTACAGGTGCTGTTCCAACATATAACTGTTATACTGAAGGTCAACTATCATTTGGTATCACTGACATTAATTGTACTGGTTCTGAAGAACATCTTATCAACTGTTCACATAGCAATGCTGTATTATATAATTGTAACTCTCATGATGATGCTGGTGTTATATGTCAAGGTATATATTAGTTAGATGTAAATGATGACATTTAACACATTTAGTGTTTGCTGAACAAGCTAATTGTACTAATGGTAAAGTCAGACTTGTTGGTGGTAATGGTCCTCATGAAGGAAGAGTAGAAATTTGTGTCAATGAGGTTTGGGGGACAATTTGTTCCAACAGGTGGAATACTGCTATTGCCAAAGTTGTTTGTGGACAATTGGGATATTTACCAATAGGTTTGTGTATCCAATAACAACAATATACTATATTATTGACTTAGGAGGAAGAGGGAAATCTAATGCTTACTTTGGTTTGGGAACTGGTCCTATTCTCATATCTAATCTTTATTGTACTGGTACTGAGTCATCTTTGTTAGAATGTAGTCATCAATCTTGTGGTGTTACCAGCTGTACACATAGTAATGATGTTGGAGTGAGCTGTGAATGTAAGATTTAGTCCTAATTAATTTTAAATAGAAGTAAGAATAAATTGACCTTGTAATTAACTTTCAGAATGCAGCCTAGTTACAAAAAGGTTAAAAGTGTTCAAAACATTTAAAAAAATAACATGAATATAGGATTAAAAATACCAAAATGTATATATAAGCAACTAAGGTAAGAATGAATTCACAGTTCCATGCAAACATCCATGCATGCTGCTATCAACTACATGAACTCGCACACAATCAATGCTAAAACAATAAAAGGTTTTAGATGATCACTAACAATATCATAAACAAGTATAACTAAAACATTTTATTTTTATGCATACACAGGTGTACAGTACAGATTGCATACTCAATAATATTTTTTTTAGTTATTTTTATTATTTATAGTTGCAGTCTTATTGAACAACAATGGACTGTATATATCCAAACAAAAAGGACAAAGTGTATCATTCAACTGTACTGCAGATGGTAGTCCACGACCTGTTATTGTGTGGAGAAAAAATGGACAACTTTTACTGAACACAAGTAGAAGAACAATTGTGTCATCAGAACACTCCAATGGATTTCATTCTGACTATTTTCCTACTACAAGTGTACTAACAATTACAGATTTAAGAGGAAGTGATAATGGTAGCTACTCTTGTCAAGTTAAAAATGCAGTTAACATTATAGCTGTGTTAACAACACCATATGTACTACATGTAATTAAACGTAAGTGATTAAATGAAATAATTTTATTGGTAAGCGGTTTTTTTAGCCTTACCCACAAACTACTGTTTAAACTCTCCTTGTGGTAAACATGGTAATTGTCACAGTTTGAGTAATGGATATGTGTGTGATTGTTTTAGTGGATATACTGGTATTAATTGTAAACAAGGCAAGTTTATATAAAACAAAACATATTATGTTACATTATCAATTATAGTTGTGACAGTCTATATTTTACCAAAAATTACACAACAACCTACAAACACTTCAGGCAATCTCTACTCCACTGTTAACCTTACTTGTAGAGCTATTGGTAATCCTATTCCTACTATTTTGTGGTATAAAGATAATGTGTTAATTCCAAATGACAACAATGATCCTTCTGTATTGATGTTCTCTGAACTGAATTTAAAGGACAGAGGATTTTATCATTGTGAAGCTAAAAGTTTAATCAAAGGAAATATTATCTCTGTAAATTCTTCACGTGTAATACTAAATATAACAGGTATTAATAAAGATATATGTGAGTTTTCTTGAATTGTATTGAATGTTTAATATAGATGTTGTTCAATATAAAGCTGTGATATACATATCTGAAGAGACAACCAATAAAAATGTAACAAAAATAATTGAAGGTCTAATTGATCAGGTACTGTCCATCATCATTATGAGGAGCATAATAAATTTTTATTTCACTTGACAGAGTAACAGTTTACTTTTTAATAACAGTATACCCAGCATTCAAAACTCCTATTATTTACCCATAGAGCTTGCAAACAACATCAAGTAATCATATTATTAAATTGCATAACTTTATTTATATATATTTTATAGTTTTACTGCACAACATAATACTATTCCTATTGTTATTACTTTGGTAACAAATATTAGAGCTACTGAACAACTCAGAGTTAGAGTACAACAACGATTGGTTACACTAAGTAAACAAATCAATATCAACATCTCATTAGTTGAAGTAAATAGATTTGGTATGTTAATCTATTTAATTTATTGATGTAAGTTATGTAATTTTTCATTTATCATCAAGATGGTTGTCCTGCTACCAATACTATTATACCATCATATTCTGGTAGACAAGATCTTAACATTACTATATTGTGGCCTGAAGCTAACATTGGAGTACAGGTCATTAGGAGCTGTCCTTGTGGTAGTAAGAGCTCCAAAGGTGGAGGAATACTTGAAGCTACTAGATATTGTGGAGGAGACTTTACCAATGGAGCTATGTGGTCTGAAGCAAATATAGCAGCTTGTAATTTTAGTGACTTAACACGTGAAATTTGTGACCTAATTAATGTTTGTAAACATGCTTTAAAACAATGATTGTGTACTATTATTTTTAGCTACCAGTTGCAAAGAAAGTAGAACAACTAGAAAACCTTACTAGTGATAGCAGGAGATTAGGTTCTACTGAAGTGATAGCAAGTGTGACTGTTTTAGTAACAGCTACACAAGATGTGTCAGGAAATCTTAATGTAAGAGGTCCAGTTTTTGAATTAAATATCTATTATTTTATTTACAGTTGTCTACTACTTTTTTGGAAGTGGTTGGTAACATCTTAGATGTCAATCAAGACACTTTACAGACTAGCCAAGAAATATCTAATACATCAGCTAAGTCAGTTAACTTCTAATACTTTTGTAGATGAATATTGTTTCTTTACACAGAATGCTAGAAGCTATTGAGTCAGTTGTAGAGAGTATTCCAATCATAAATATTTCTGAACCCATTGTAATAGCACAGAAAGTATTTGCTGTATCAGTACAACAAGTGAATACTGAGGAATTCACACAATTTGGTCAAACATTCAGTGTAAATTTGAAAGGATTTCCTGATGAAAATGAAACTCTTAATTCTAATGATTTGGTATTTGGATCACCTAGTCAACAGTCAACTGCAGCTATCAATTTACCAAACAATTTACTGAGTGCACTTTCAAATCTTACTAAAAATAATACCAGAATCACTCATTCAGTTTTTATTACTGACTCTTTATTCTTGAGGAGAAATAATTATAATTTAGAGATTGGTAGTGTCATTATATCAGCTAGTGTTGTAGGAGCAGATACAATAAGGGAACTGGATCCACCAGTAGATCTTAGATTCCAAGTCAATCCAGTAAGTTCATATTATTATAGTATGTGTTTGATATCTTACTTCCTATAGAATTTAAATGGATCATCTCCACAATGTTCATTTTGGAATCAATCTTTAGACAGTAAGTTGAAGTAGTTGTTGTTCTTTTAAGATAACTGCTTTTTTTAGATGGATATGGAGACTGGTCTAAGGAAGGCTGTCATAACACTACTAATAATAAAACAGAAGTTGTATGTGAATGTAATCATCTCACTAACTTTGCTATATTACTGGTAAGTAGAAAGAATTAATATTTTTTTAATTATCATTATGATATATTATAGGATGTATCTCCTGTTATTGATGAACCAACTGAGCAAACTGGACTGACATTGTTCTTAAATTCTGTGACTTACATTGGTATCATTGTCTCTCTCTTTTGTCTAACTATTACTATCATCTCTTACCTTGCTAATAAGTATACTATTAATTTGTACTCATTATTATGTTGTACATGTTATGATAGGAAATTACGTAGTTCTGATCATGGACAACTTCTTCTTAATTTGTGTTTCGCTTTAACTGGTCTCTACATTGCCTTCATCTTTGCTGTACACAGTCAATCTGTCCCTGGTCTTTGTGCACTTACAGCTGCTGTGTTGCAATATTTTTTTCTTGTTACATTTATGGTCATGGCTGCTGAGGCTATCAACTTGTATATGAATTTAGTGATTGTTCTAGGGAAAAAAATTCATCGATTTGTTTTAAAAGCAACCATATTATCATGGAGTGAGTACTGATGTTATTGATATGATTAACTATAGTCATTTCTTACTTGTAGTTACTCCATTATTCATTGTCTTGTTCTGTTTTGCTCCAAATTATAAAAACTACTTGAGTGATCATTTGTAAGTATATTTGTTATGTTTGTATATAAATATCTTTTTTTTATTTATAGTTGTCGTGCCTTTAATGAACCATATTATATTGGTATGATAGTTCCATTCCTGATCGTATATATATTCAATTGGGTGGTATTTGTTATCATCATTGTCTCTCTTCTACGAAAAAGCTTCCAGTCCAACATCAAATCAAAGAAAACTACTAATATACAATTTGTCCGTGAGCAAATTGTTATAGTTACAACATTATCAGTCTTGTTTGGTTTGGGATGGGGTATTGGACTGTTAGCCACTCAAGATATCCATACCAATAAGACAATACGAGATGTCTTTGCTGCATTTTTTGTGATTATTACTGCCTTTCATGGTCTGTTTATCTTTATAATGCATTGTCTTCGTTCTAAGGAAGCAAGAAATGTTTGGAAACGATGGTTCTTTAATGTTTCAGGCAAAGATTTTAATGAACTTACAGCATCTGTATTTGCCATTAAACGAAATAAATCTTTCATTAGGGTAACTAACCCTTTGTACTCAACTACGGGTTCCATTAGGAAAAAAAAAGAGACTATCACTGAGACAGCTTTAGAAAGTATGACGACTGAGTCACAGATAAAAGGTGTTATGTCAGCTGAAACATCATTCATTGAAGATGAGAATGAAAAGAAAATGCTAGAAGAAAAACATTAGTAGTCATTGAGCAAGTCTATTGCCCAGGACTCATGAATAACCTTTCCATAGATATTTTAGTTTTTTTGTAGTATGAATTTAAGTGTGTTTTAGTGTTGTAATTTGGTATTAAAGTTGTAGTTTAAAGAGTTTTTTAGTATTATTTCATAATTAAATGTAAATTGAATTCAAATATGTATTTAGTTTAGTTTTTTGTACAGCATTCAAAATTTAGTTCAGAAGGTGGAGAAATACTCGAAGCTAGATATTGTGGAGGAGAATTTATCAATGGAGCTATGTGGTCTGAAGTTAATATAGCAGCTTGTAATTTTAGTGACTTAACTCGTGAAATCTGTATCCTAAGAAATGTTTAAATTTTGTTAACATACTTTAAAGACATAGATTGTAACTATTTTTATTAGGCACCAGTTACAAAAAAAGTAGAATGACTAAAGAACCTTACCAGTGATAGCAACAGATTAAGTTCTATTGAAGTGATAGCAAGTGTTAGTGTTCTGGTGACAGCTACAGATGATGTGTTTGGGAATCTTACAGTAACAGCTTTCATGTTCTGATTAATTATCAATATTTTAATTGTAGTTGTCAATTACTTTTTGAAGGTGGTTGGTAATACGTTAGATGTCAATCAAAACGCTTTAGAGAGTAGCCAAAAATATATAACTCATCAGATAAGTCAGTTAATTCTGTGTTCACTCTTAGTTCAGCATCTTTTTTGAAAAAAACAGAATGCTAGAAGCTGTTGAGTTGGTTGTAGAGAGTATCGCAATTGTGATTCAGACTTTATATTTGTCTGGACAACCAATACTAAAAACCAATAAACAAAACCAAGCTATATAATATACAATATAACAACCAATCAAAATACATCTAAGGAGTCCATAGCAACAGCCAAGAGTTAGCTGGAATATAGAGTCCTTGACAGATCACAATTGGTTGAAGTGAACAAGGTTGTTTTGATCTTCTAACCGGAGACACGGCAGACACACACAAAGTCCTAGATTATTATTCACCCTCCAGTAAGCTAGTGAGATATTGTTAAGGGATGTTATGACTTATAGTGGTATTATTGTCTCTCTTTTTTGTCTGATTATTTCTATCATCTCTTACCTTGCTAGCAAGTCTTATTAGCTCATATTCATCTCATTATGTTGTCTATAGAACACTATGCACTTCTGATCATGGACAACTTCTTTTCAATTTATGTTTTAGTTTTTTGGGTCTCTACATTGCCTTTATCTTAGCTAAACACTGTTCTAATTGTTCCTGTTTTGTTTGCTCTCTTGTAAATTCACTATTATGTTATACGTGTTATGATAGGAAATTATGTACTTCTGATTATTGTCAACTTTTAATTAATTTGTGTTTAGCTTTAACTGGTCTCTACATTGCCTTCATCTTTGCTGAACACAGTGAATATGTCCCTGGTCTCTGTGCTCTTACAGCTGCTTCATTGCAATATTTTTTCCTTGCTACATTCATGGTTATGGTTGCTGAGGCTATCAACATGCATAGAAGTTTAGTGATCATTGTTCTTGAGAAAAGAATTTGTCATTTTAAAAACAATCATATCATCATGGAGTGAGTATTAAATGTCATAGACATAATGTACTAGATATTCATTTCTTACTTGTAGTTACTCCATTGTTCATTGTGTTGTTCTGTTTTGCTCCTAATTATGAAAAGTACTTGAGGGCCTTAATAGGACAACTCTAAAAACTATGAAGGTAGAGTCAAAACCTAAGCTTCTCACATCAGCTGAGACAACATTTAATGAAGAAGAAAGTGAAAATTAAGAAAATGTCAATCATAAAATCCAGTTTTAAATACAAACTCGTTCATTTCTTTATGATACTATAGTAAATGTGTCTAGCGTTTTTGGTTTTCATTTTCTTTAAGTAATAGATTACATTAGCATATGATAAACTGTTATTATTTAACTTCATGTGATTTTGTTCTTTTGAAGTTTATTAGATGTTAAGCATGTTCTAATTGTATTGGTGTTGTTAGTATTGGTTACTTGCTGTAAGATTTATTATTCACATGTTCAGAGCCAGTGACCTGATTTGAAAAAGGGACCACTTTTGTCAAAACATTTGTGACCTGATTTGTGAAAAAACCAACTGTTAAAACATGTCAAAAAATAGTTTCGTATACATACAGTAGTTATATATGCATAATTATTCTATGTGTATGTAAAACTGTTTTAACAGTTGTTTTTCTCACAAATGAGGTCACAAATGTTTTGACAGAAATGTTCCTTTTTTGCATATCAAGTCACTTTAATATGGAGTGTAATGACAATGCCAATGTTAAATACAAAACATAGTAATTTTACTAATGCAGACCACCTCTTCCTTCAGAGTAATAATAACTAGATAAAGGTAAAGAGAAATACAGTAATTTCTTTACAAAATGTATGGAATTAATTAAGTTATCTTTATATGTTAGTCACATCAGGCCTAGGAAAATATTTTTCAATTTGATTTTAAAATAATTAATTCTTGTATTATTTCAAAAGATTTCTGACCAAATTTCAATATTTTTAGTTTACATTTGTTAGTAATCCTATTTACAATTTTACAGCAATGCTTATCCTTCTAAAATCAGTTTGAGAATATTTCTGTAACAGTTAAAGAAGTGTGTTTGTTATCTATACCATCTAGAAAACAATTGCTTAATCATTTTAGGAAACAAACAGTACTTGACAGCACCAATTGAATAGTTTGATGATTTAGACCTAATTACAAACTTAAATAAATAGTTAATATAAGTTACAGCCATTTAGGGATAATGTCACTATACAATCAACTTACTTTAATGTTCACTAGATATAGACATAGCAGTAGTCTATCCAAGAGTCATTACTTACTGTTCAAAATGATCATAATTTTGCATTTTATCCTTTTAATTTTTTATTCAACAATTCCATTGTATAAGACAGAACAAATAAAATTACTTTAAATGTAAATTTACACAAAAAACATTAGAATAGGGAGAGCACTCTATGCCTTTTATGCATTTTGTACAAAAAGGATACCAACCAATATGTTGAATAAGGCAATTATATATCAATCAACAAACATAATCCATTTAAGGAAGTGAAGAGTAAATAGTGTTATGATTATGGTATTATAAAGAAGCACTGTTTTATACAATTAGTTGCTATATATAGTAAATGTTGGATTATCAGTACTTTCAAGTTCCTGTCTATCTAATTGCCTTGATTCATATTCTGTAATGATAACTCTCTCATTGACATCAGATAATTCATCACGTTGTCTATACTTGTATTTATATGCAGCAATAGTGTAACATATGAGCGAGGTCAAGACAAGACCAGTTTTAACAGCATAATACTCCCAGTGACATCCAATAGATGATGTACTCATAGCCTGTGATGCAAGATAGGCCCACATAAACATGTACCACAATGTTATTAGTAGTCCTTGCATTTGACGAGGGCCTTGAGCTGCAATAAATTCAATGACAGTCACATAATAAATGAGTGCTCCTATACCATTCAAGACTTGGGGGATAAGTAGAACATAAAATGGCCAAGCTCCTTCGACAATGTCATCTCTTATACTGCTGATATTGTCATTATCATTTAAGCATACATTTGTATTATTATCGTTCCTCATCACACTTTTATTGAATGTAAAGGTCACAATAGTTATTACAAACATTTCAACCAATATGAGCATTAGTCCTGTCCAGATACGCTTCAGCATATTTGGAATATAGCGTGAGAAAAAAGGGACTATTACAAATTGAAAAAAAGGAATGCCAACTGAAAGTATACAGAGTGTTATTATATCAGGAAACATTAGTAGAAAGTGTTCCATGAATGAAAGTGACCCCTGCTTTGCTTTCAAATATTGATAACTTATCCCAGATGATGTATCTCTTAAGCTATATCCATATAATGCTAAAATAATAGCATATATGTACCAGAAGCTTTTAACGTCCTCTACTTCTTCAGTAGTAAATGATTCTCCATATCTCTCTTTACCAAGATCTAATCTGGAAGGAGGAGGCTCTCCATATGTGAATGCACTACGTCTCACTGGTTGTTTGTGTTTCCAAGAATATCTCATTACTCTCCAGATTAATTTAACAGGATTACTGTAGTTAGATGGTCCAGTATAAAGGCTTGATTTAGCAAAACAACCTAATAACAAAGCAATTAATGTTGCTAATACAGTCAAACAAAATGAAATCATTAAAATGTAAAATGTTGAAGTTGCTGAGTAATATGAAACAATTGCTAATATTATATTATTGATAGCATTAAAAGGATACTGCATTCCAATGAACCAACAAATAAAACTACTGAGCTCATGGGATGGAGCAAAAAGAAGCTGATCACATCCAAACTGGATGACATTGGATTGAAAGAGACCAAAACCAAGATGAAGAAGAAAACTGAAAACAATCCACAAGAAGGAAGTAAGAATGGTTGTTGTTGCAATTGTTTCTGATAATGAGAACTATGCTAAAATACTAATAGGAATAGCAGAAAATTGAGTGATATTACCCACTACAAGTATACCAGTGTCAAAATGTATAAGTTTATAGCATATTCCTTTTTCACCAAAGTTACAAAGGATTGGTGAGATAATAAAGAACGTAAATGACAATATATCAATTAAAATCTTTGGTAATTCCAAAAACGTTTATTGTATGAAGAGGAACTGTTAAATAGACATTACATCATGCTATATTGAACTCCCCAAATAATAATACTGGTTACACCACTGAGCTGCTCCCAGTGATGTAACCAGTGACTAGTATAAACTGGTTATTACAAGAAAAATGCATTCCAACATCTAATGACTAAATAATCATTTTACCTTGCAATCCTGGACTGAGTTTTTCTGTTGCCTGGCCAGTTCTTCTGTGTATCGTTATATTTAAGGTGTGTCCCAGTGCTTATACTCTTTATCTAGTAACATATGGTATATGATATTTGCATTAAATAAATGATTGAATATAAAATTATATAAAATGTTATGACCTTACATTTTGGTGCACCAATAGCTTGTTTGCCTAATTAAAGTTTTAAAAATAGAGTTTAAGGTTCAAAAATAGATCTGTTGTTCTTTAATATTTACAATTTAACAAATAATTATCAATTAATTACTTACAGAAGTTACAGTAATATTTAATGTATTTTAGGCTGTCATGTAGACTGCAGATTTATACAATGTAGTCAGTATAGGAATAGCAAGTTATAGCTTGGCTCAGTATAGTTGCTATCATGCAGTGATAAGCACAACACAAAAATAACATAGTATTGTTAAAAATGTCATAATACAGTACTCAAGGTGATTGCACCATGAAGGACTCGCCTCGGTACTTGTAGACTAATTATTATTATGATCCTTAATGCACATATACAGCAGACTCGTGCACTTTTCTCCGCCTTATATATCATCGTACTTTCTTACTGGTTAATTATACGCTAGTTTGATCTATACATATTTACTTATTGTGTACACTTTAATAAAGCAATACAATGTTAGAAATGAAGTGTTAATTCATCACAGTAGCCAACTGTGTCAAAAGTAATGGTTTCAAAACAGACTTTTTAGTATCTGGAGTTACATATTGTGATATAGTTCCATATTGACATGTGGAAAGAGCAAATAATTGTAGGCATTACTCAACATATCTCACTAATCATTATATCTGGTGGTTGGTCCTGTCATTATATTATTAATACTTTCTTTTAAAAAAAGCATTAATACCTACAGGTATTGTCATCAAGTAACATCTGTGTATAATATTTTATTATTTATTTTACAATCAAAAGCAACTATATTTTTAAAAGAAAATCCTTTCAACTTATACTTGTACAATAATAGACATCTTTCAAAAATTTAAAGAAAGTAAGCACAATCGTTTTGAATTTTGTTATTTAAGTTTTGTATGACTACTTATTTTGAATGCATATTTCACTTGGTTTAACCCTTTAATTGAATATCAGTGTCATATATACTGCCTTTCTGGTATCTCAAGTCTTGTTTCATCTTTGTGCTTGCCCTCTTTTTCATTAGAATTATGCAAAATATTACAGAGATCAAGAAGATCAAGATAAATAGGGCAAAAGCACCTAGAGTGACTCCTATTATGATTACAACATTATTAGTAGTGGTCACTGGAGGAATACTGGTAGTAACTGTAGTTGGCAGAGTATTGTTACCTATTAACAAATATAGACAAAATTACATTTCACAATAATTGTACTTGTGTTGCAAGAAAGTCCAGTGAAACCCACAGCACAAGTACACAAGTAATTTCCTGCAATGACTTGACAAGTACCACCATTAAAACAGATATTCTCTTCACACTCACCAATCACTAATACATTGGGTATACACATACTACATATATAGGACAATATACCTGCACTATCACATATATCTCCTGTATAACCATTAGAACAAGAACAAGTATTGTTATTGACACAAGCTCCATAAACACATGCAGGATCACAGATAGCTATAATAGGGATCATCCACATACGAATATGTACATTTAATTATTAAGATCATACTTGGCTTTAATAATTCAGTAATTATTTGTAGTTCTTTTCCAATGTCTTTAGTAGCACCACCAATATTTAAATCACCAGTAGCAGCAACATCAAATAAACACAATTTGTCATTACCACAAATCTAAAACATTAGTAACAAGAATACCATCATGAAACAGTACTGAACAAACCTCAATAGCTTTCTCCTTCAATTCAGTATCACTAAATTCAGTCTTAAATCTTGGCTTGTATTCTGGTTTGTAGAATGTGTCCCAACTTCCCTTCTCATCATAAGTGAAAAGACTTAAATTAGGATCATCAATAATCCCTGTAAATGTGTCAATGATATTGTATAAAGTGTATGTCCTTACATGTTAGTCCAAACTGATAATGTATTTCTTCAAGAGTAGCATTTAAAGGTAGACTAGTACTACCATTACTTGGTCGAAGATCATCTTCTTTGTCTCCATTGTAATTACCCAAAAGACCATGAGTGTTGCGATAATAATTATCAGAGATTGTCAAAGCAAGATCTGACAAGATATTGTTGTTCTCTCGAACTGTAATAGTCACTCCTGCAGCCAATACTGCAGATAGAGTCCTGTTCCCTTTGTCAGTAACTGTCAGGTTTGTAAACTTCAGTTCAGATATTTCAGAGAAATCAACTTCATCTCCATTAACTATAGCTACCAGTCTGTTATCAATCAATTCAAACTGTACAGTATCAGAGTCAATGTGTTTGGCAACTATAGCAGATATGACAGTACCACTACCAGCTAATGTTTGGTTGCTAGCATTATTAGTAGATGGTTCAGTCATTCGGACTTGTATAGTAAGTGATTCGTCAAATGACTTTATTAGTATAAACTCTCCAAAACCATTAAAAGTGAATTTATAGCCGTCCAATGTTACTAAATGAGGATCTCCAAAAATCCGAGCTGTTGTATGCAAATTAAATAGAAATATTTTCATAAAAATGAAGTCAGTGTAGAATTTATATAATTGGTATACATCCTTACTTGTTTGTTCAATTGTGCTAAGTATAATGTACACATGATGCAATTGCTATCCCTACTTGCATTAGACTGATATTACTCATCCCTACATTTATTTCATTTTTTAGAAAATATTTTATTTACTTGTTTGCTTTATTTTATTTAAAATAATGTTTGATAGTCATTAGTGAAAGCTGTAACATGCTGGAAGCAATGAGATTCCATGTATTTTTTTTTATAATTCACCAGCTTACAAAAAAAACGTTACACATCATGATGAAGATATTATTATTAATAACTTATTAAATACAGTAATAACAGAAAAATAGCTAGGACCTTAGAATTATCCCATTGTGAATATTGGACAACAAGGAAATTCAATGCATCATAGCTAGGTTATTGTCGCTGGTTTATCAGCCATACAATGATGATTCTGGATCTTCTGTTAAGCTAATCATCAAAGCAGGATGTAGTCTAGGAGACTATGGTTCAATTTAGCTACCCATTCACATCCATTTCTTTCCATTAATATTAATTATTTATTAAATGGTTTTCTAAAAACAGCTCATGGTAGTAAACTGCTGAAATGACTACCTTTGTTTCTAAAGTGCTATAAACAAGATTTACAAAAGGCCATCTATCATAATTTAGTGTGTCATCTCTGTGAATGTGGTTTCCAAACACTTTATGTTTATTGAGTTATTGTGAACTATAATGTAAAAAGATGAACAAGCTCAGGATTTGACTAATTGCGTCCATGATGCTTAGAAACCTTAATTAACTATATTTTAATGAAATGATTATCATAGAAAGAAAGGCTGCAAAGAATTGAAAATTTTGATCAGTTTGAGTAAGATATTCATTTGTTTTCTGCAAATACATTTCAATGGATAATCCAGGTATCCTATGTTGGCACTGGTACCACGTGTCCCATAAAAAACATGGTAAGTTCCATGTATGCACCAAAATTCAGACAAACAAAAGTGACTAATCAAAGAATTCAGAGAAATGTAAATTACCTGGAGGAGGTCGTTCAGGGTAGTCTTCACCATTGTCATTAGGTCTTTTATCATAATACTTGCTACAATCAGAGAAGTATTTTCCACCACAGCACAAATAATGAGGAATAACATCATTAATAAGATAGCCTATGAATAATAATGATAATGCAATTAAAGTAGAATGTGTATTGTGCTATACTAACCTAACAGAGACTTCCAATTGTTAGGATAAACACTATAAGCACTACCACCATCAGTTCCTGTTAATAGATTACCATCACTACCAAAACAACACTGTTGACTGGGACTATAAGATCTGTAAAAAAGGTGTTGTATACATGTAATTTAAACAATAACTTACCCAACATTTGACTGTCTGTAACAACTTTTAGCCTTCGTCCTTTTGAAAACGTTTCTCCTCCATATATCTTGTATGATATTCTCACGTGTATATCTATCGTCTATATCAGCTTGTGATTTCTTAGAAGGACAAGGAGGAAGCCTTCTGTTATTAACACCTCTGTCACGTTTATACCAAGCTTCACATGCCAGACGAAGGGCTGCTGATCTTGCAATTTCTCTTGCCTCTGATTTAAGCCCCTTTTTTCCTGCTATCCTTATCAGTAATCCAAGTTTACCTCTTCTTATTATACGAATTATCCGATACAATCTATAAGCTTGTAGAATTGCAGGTGTAAGCTTTCTTTGATCATGATCCAAAATAACAGTACTAAGAGACATACTAATTTGACTTATTGTGATTGATGTTTGGTCAATTTCTTCAAATACAGGAATTGTCACTTCAGCTCTTTCATTAGTAATTGGAATATTTGTAGCTAAGTTTGTTGTTGACTCCCATTGATCAGTTTTGGTGCTGTAAAGTATCTGTTATGTTGGGGAGTATCTATACATTACAAGAATAGTGTAAGGTGAATTACTTACCAAGGATATGTTAACAGTAATTTCACTTTTATTCAAAAGATTTTCTGTTAGTCTTTCACTATTCCATGTTATTTTAAGTTTTTCTCCAGGCAAAAAACCAACTTCATCACCCTCAATTTGAACATCCTCTGTTTTATGCTCAAGTTCCAGGGGTAAAACTAATATTGCAAAAAATTACAAAATATACATTTAGCAGGTTTGAAGAATTAGAAATAAAGCTTACTATATCTAAATTTAGTACCACCAGTAAGCACTGCACTGCCACGGGTTATTTTAATGACTAAATCAAGTATAGAGTCTTCATCGGATGCTGGTACAACACATAGACACTTGTCTTGAGAGAGGTAAACACATTCTGTCTCATTTTGACCAAATATACAGAGAATATCATCGTCTTCCTTAAATATTGGTCCAGTTATAACGATTGTTTCTCCTCCTAACATACTACCAACTGTACGACTACTGTATACAGGAAAAAATCCTATTTAATTTAAAAAACAGAGCAAAGATATATAATTATATATAATATATTTCTGACATACCATCACATTCCACACCAACATCTTTATAATGTCCACAATTTCTTACACTATATACATTTCTATTGCACTCTAGAACACTCTGTTCTGATCCTGTACATTGAAGGTCAGATAGATATATGGGACCAAATCCTTGACCAAAGAATGCCCCATAGCGAGCCTTAGCACCTGTAGAAATTAAGTTAGCATTATATTGCACTTTCATGTGTATACCTGATGGATAATATCCCAATTGGTTACAAACTACATTAGCATCTATTGTATCCCAGCTGTCACCACAAATTGTGCCCCAAACTCCATTGAAACAAACTTCCACTCTTCCTTTAGTAACTGTCTTACTTCCTGTCAACCTTATATTACCATGAGTACAGTCAGAAAAAGAAACACCAGTATCTGAGGATAGAATGTAGAGTTAGCATTAGTACTATGCACTGTAAATGTCACCTTGACAGATAACACCAGCATCAGCCAATGGATCACAAGTTGAAGTGTCTCCTCCATACTTTACTGTACAGTCAAATATTGACATTTCAGTACCAATACAGTTAACAGAGTCAATGTTAGTGGGTATAAGTGATGTAGTGAAACCATTTTTACCAGCAATTGCTCCTAGAGTTTCTAATGATGTACTATGAGTCAAATAAGTCACTTACCATAAGGAGAATATCCTTGTTGTTTACAAATCACAGATGCAGCTGCTTCATTCCATGTACTATCACAAATAGTACCCCATGTATGATTAACACACACCTCTACTCGACCTAATGTTGGAGATGGACTTCCCACAATACGTACCTGACCATCATCACAAAGGTCTGTAATGAACTAACATAGTATTATAGCATTATTCATTTAACTAAATACCTTCGCATTCCACTCCAGCAATTTCATATCTGTGACAGTGTAATACTCCATATGTGTTTCTATTACAGTCTAACAAAGTCTCTTCAGAGCCAGTACATGCCAAATCAGCTAACATTATAGGGAGGCTACCTGGACCATATGGTGATCCATACTTTGGTGTGGACCCTATTGACACAGTACTGGTAAATACACGACATATATAGAAAAATTGTTCAACTAACCAAATGCTTGATATCCAAGCTGTTTACAGACTACATTGCTGTCTTGTATTCCCCACCCATTATCACAGACAGTACCCCATGTTCCATGTACACAAACTTCAACTCGTCCTTGAGTAGAATTGTAACCTCCAATTAATCTGACTTCACCATTAGTACAATTAGCAAATAGAGTATTTGCACCTACAACATAATAGCTTACATGTTCTTATACTGTCTATTACACTCACTCACCTTGACAGATTACACCAGCATCGTTAGCACAATGAGTGTAAGATACACCTTCAAGTGTGATGTGAATAAGACATTTGAAAAGACTATTTTCACTGCCAGTACAGTTCACTCCATACACACGAGTAGGATATTTATCAGAAATGAGAGAGCCATAAGCTGCTAATGCTCCTGAAAGATTATAATTATAGCCATTATAAAAGAATGTTACCATAAGGAGAGTAGCCCAGTTGTTGACAGATCACTCTAGCATCATTATCATCCCATTGCTTGTCACATACAGTAGTCCAAGAACCATTGACACATACCTCCACTCTACCAAGAAGTACATTGATACTACCTTTAATACGTACTTTGCCATCAGTACAGACACCTATAAAAAATATTAACCAATAATTTATAAGCTAAATCATTAATAAGAATTCCTTAACAAAGTTTATCATGGAAAAATACTTTTAATTATTTATTGTGATAGCAAAGCCATCTGTTAGATTTAGAAGTACTATTGCTAGTGACCTAGTGTTAGATTGATGCACACAATTTTTTAGCTAAAATAAATTTAAATGATGCTATCTTACCTTCACAGTGGGCACCAGCTAGTTCATTGTTTCCACAGTTTAACAAACTACTATAAGATCTTGCACAAGTGAACAATGACTGTTCAGAACCAATACAAGAAAATGTTCCATATAAATATGGAGGACTATTTGAAACTCCAAAGTAATTATTATAGTAGGACTGAGATCCTGTTATAAATATAATCTCATGTTAATTGTATAAAATATTTAGTACCATAAGGTTGAAATCCAAGCTGTCGACAGACCACATTAGAATCAGCTATTCCCCAGTAGTCATCACATACTGAGCCCCAGGCATTATTGTAACATATCTGGACATTGCCTTCATTGTCTGTGCTACCTCCTACAAGTCTGATATCACCATCAGAACAATTACTATAATCAGCTGAGTTAGCTAATGACATACATCAATACAAACTTCTAGATATAATGAGAATATTGAACTCACATATACAAAATACAGAAGCATCATTATGTTGACCACAGTTTTGTCCTCCATTACTTTTGTTGTATTCACAGTCCCAAATGTTAGTCTCATTACCAGAACATCTCAGGTCAAATAAACCAATAGGCCACTCATAGTTGAGGAATAAATTTGTAGTTCCCATTGCACCTAAACATAATATTAAGTTCTATACATAAAACAGGCAAATATAAGCTATACCATATGGTGAATATCCCAGATGAGAACAGACTACACTAGCTTCTTGTTGTGTCCAATAATGATCACAGATTGTACCCCATGTACCATTAATACAAACCTCTACTCTCCCTCTCAATACTGCATCATCTCCTAGTCTGATGTCACCATGAATACAAGAAGCTACATAAAAATGGCTTACAACCTTACAATGATATTTTAAAATTTACGTTCACAGATCACTCCTGCATCATTACTATGTGTACAGCTGGTAACACCACAAGAATGTTGATTACATTCTAACAAAGATGATTCAATGCCAGTACAATAAAGATTGGATAAAAGAACTGGACCAGTTCCAGCTCCAAAGTAAGCATTAGTTTTGACCTTTCCTCCTAAATGATAAGTATTTGTTTGTTAATTTTAATTGTCAAACCTAATGGCAAATATCTCAATTGCCTACAGACAACATTGGCATCAGCAGTACTCCAGCTGTTAGAACAAATAGTCCCCCAGACTTCATTGACACAGACTTCAACTCTTCCTTCATGAGGACCAACACCATCAACAAGTCTGACTTCACCATTAGTACAGTTAGCTTGTTCAGCAAACACTAGATTAAATGTGTATATCATGATAACTGCACTTCAAGAAGTAATATACCTTGACACACAACTCCAGCATCATCATGAGAGTTACAATTGTGCAACAATGCTTTGCTATGTGAGCAATTAATTAGATGTTCTTCAGAACCATTACAATTGATATCAGTGATTCCAAATGAAAGTTGACCTTCAGTATAGCAGTTATATGTTGGAACAGCACCATAAGGAGAGTATCCTAATTCTCTACAGACTACTTGAGCATCTCTAAAATCCCAACTCTCATCACAAAGAGAAGTCCATATTGTCTCTATACAAATTTCAACACGGCCAACATATTTTAAAGAAGAAGCACTAAGCCTCACTATACCATCAGTACAACCTCCTATAAATAAATACATGACAGTAAATAAATGAGGTATATAAAGCAAATGCATTACCAACGCAAATTACACTAGCAACTGCACCATCACCACAGTAAATAGCAGCATCTGTAACCTTATAAGGACATTGCAAGAGAGAGTTGTAATTCTCAGATGAACGACATGTAACATCAGAAAGAATGTGAGGTGCCTGACTAAAACCAAAGTAACTGTTACGTATTGCTGATGCTCCTTTGACATAAAACAACATAGATTAATTAAAAATTGCATCATTTTATAATGTACCTGTTGGTTGATATCCGAGTTGCTTACATAAAACATTAGCGTCAGTAGCACTCCATGCATTGTGACATACAGATCCCCAGATCTTATTATAACATATCTCCACTCTACCTTCTAATTCATTGATACCACCAACCAAACGTACCTCACCATTATTACAAGAAGTGTCCACAGTATAATTGGTATCTAGTGAAATAAATACGTAATAGTTAGATAGTGTTATAAGTATACTTACATTGACATACAACTGCTGCATCTTGGTAGTAGCTGCAATAGTTATTATTATTGCTATTATTGTATGGACAGTCCCATATGTTATTTTCCACACCAGCACAATTCAAATCATATATATATGTGGGACGATAATAGCTATAGTAGTAGCAGTAGTAATAGTAGTAGCAATTATTATTCAGTGTAATTGCACCTACAAATGTAAAAATGATCCAAGTAAAGGAATAGCTCCTATTAGTTTATTACATGTAAAAAGTCATCTTCACAAAACTAACCATAAGGAGAGTATCCTAACTGTCTACATACAACACTGGAATCTTTATCATCAAAACTGTTACTACAGATAGTACCCCAAGTTCCATTAAGACACACTTCTACTCTACCTATTGTACTATAACTTGTACCAGCAAGACGTACATCACCATGTTTACATTTGACTAAAAGAATAAATCACATTTTTGTTTTAAAAGCATTTTTACTCAAAGATTTTTATTACCTCGACATGTAATCCCTTGATAATCATGATAATTATTTATATAAACACTGTAGCAGTTAATAAGTTCCTTATAACAATCTAAAAGAGACTGTTCAGTACCACTACATGAGAACTCATATGGTAACAATGGTAGAGTAAGTAAGTCCAAAAATGAACTGGAATATCCAATAGCATCTATAATAGTTGCATAGAAATTAATGCAATTGTTTGATTTTTTGATTTTATATGAATATCATAATGCTTTACAAATAATGTTTAGTTTATTGTAGTTTATTGTATTAAGATAGTTATTTACTTGTAAAATTATTACCTTGATATGAGTATCCTAGAGCTTCACAAATGGTACTTTGTTTATAGTAGCTGTTGTAATCATCAGCACATATTCCAAACCACACGTTATTATAACATATCTCTGCTCGTCCAGTCATTGAAGATGATCCACCAGACAGTCTCATTTCACCATTAGTACAATTAGCATAATCAACTTCATAGTCTGTAATACATCATATAAATTTAACAAAGACAGTATAACATTACCATTAAAACAAGCTATTGCTGCATCATGCCATGAACGACATGAGTAGTGAGTCAGTCCATTATGGGGACAATCAGAGAGTCTTAATTCATTTCCAGTACAATTAACATCAATAAAGTGATGTGGAAGAACAAATTCTCTCATGATATTACCCATTGACACAGAACCTGTTAAAACATTAGATATTGGTTAATAATGTATTACTTTTAACATACCTAAGTGAGAATACCCCAGTTGTCTACATGCAACTTTGGCATCATTGTCATCAAAGAAGTCACTACAAACAGTACCCCATGTTCCATTAACACATGCTTCAATGCGACCCATCTGTTTGTTGTAACTGTTATAAGGAATGATTTGAATGTCTCTATCTGTACAATCTATGTAAAATATATAATATATACATAACATAGCAGTGCTCATCACTGATAAACTAAACTTACTATGACATTTGATTGCAGCTATACGTTTAGCATCACAAGAATAGGTTTTAGTAAAGTGACTAAAAGTACATTCAGACAGAGTAGTAGCAGTGTTAGAACATGTAATACCAGTAACCAGTAGTACATCATTAGCAGCATTAGGAAACTGACCAGTATAAACTGTGCCTCCTAAAAGCAATTTAGAAAATGATAACATACAAACAAAAATTAATCAAGACCTCTTTGATATCCCAGTTCAAGACATATCACTCCAGCATCATTATAGTCAATGCCACTATTACAAAGTGTTCCCCAGACTCCATTGATACATATTAGGAGTCTTCCTTCATTAAGACTGGGTCCATCTACTAGTTGAACATCATAGTCAGTACAATTTGAGTGGGTGACATTGAAGTCTGTAATTGGGAATAAATGAATATTGTTTAAAAATATAGATACTATTAATAACCTTGACAAATACCACCAGCATCCTCATTGCTATAACAGTTTGATCCAACACTAACTGCTTCACTATACAGACAATCAAACAATGTAGCTTCATCTCCAGTACAACTCATATTAAACATAGTGTGTGCAAGTATAGACTCTGTATAAAATGATGTCTTTGCAATTGCACCTAAAATGTAGTAATAGTGTATAGGTCATGTAAGAGAAATTATATAGTAACAAAATACCATAAGGTGAAAATCCTAGTTGTCTACAGACCACACTGGCATCGGTATTATCCCAGTAGTCATCACAAATAGTACCCCATGTACCATTAATACAAACCTCAACTCGGCCAAAATCATTGTACCTTCTGTCACCTTTTAAACGAACATCTCCATGTGTACAGGGAGCTAAACAAGTGGAGAGTAAATTGTTTTAAATTCTGCTATAATTACCTTCACATTTAACACCAGCATGATATGAATAATAACATGATGAATAAGTGTAATGCGTACAATCTAGTAAGTTTTTCTCACTACCAGAACAAACAAAATTTGAAAAGTGTACTGGACCAACACCCTTTCCAAAAGCTGTTGCAGGAATTGCTCCTGAAAAGATTTTTTCAAAAATGTAGAAACACAAATAATGTTACCAACATATACTAACCAATAGTTATGAGCCCCAATTGTCTACACACAACTTTAGCATCATTACTGTCCCATGAACTAGGACACAGAGATCCCCAGATACCATCATAACACACTTCAACTCTACCCTCATACTCTGTATCTCCACCCATCAATTCAATTTCACCATTTGTACAATTATCTGTTGTGTCTGGAGCTACAAAAGACAAAAATCATAGTAACCATGATATATTTAACAACCTGGGCATTGAACATAAGCATCTTCATAATAATAACAACTATGTTGTTGAATGTTGTTATAAGAACAATTAAATATATTATCTTCATTTCCATTACAGTTCAGATCAATGATATGAAATGATTTAACACTCTCAGTATATGAACCAGTACGAGCAAGTGCACCTAATACCAAAATCAAAATATTTTTTTAAATATAAAATACTAACCTTCTTCTGGAAATCCAAGTTGTCTACATACTACACTGGCATCATTGTTATCCCAGTAATCATCACATATAGTACCCCATGTGTTATTGACACATACTTCAACTCGTCCTATCAGTGGATTAGTACTACCTACTAATCTGATATCACCATGTTGACAAAATGCTAAAATAAATAATATAGTATTTACTATATTTAAAATATCTTTTAACTCACGTTGACATCTTACTCCAACATCTTTACCATGATTAAGAGAATAATAATATTTATTATAATTATTATAAATATTAAGATTGCAGTTTAATAGTGAAAATCTTGGAGTTGAACAATACACATAATAGAGAAGAATTGGACCAGTTCCTTCACCAAAGTAAGCATTATAAAACCTTTGAGCACCTATTATAATTAAATAAATTTGATTTTCATGCTTTTCTACACTTCTGCTTTCATACCTGGGGTAGTATATCCCAAAGCATTACAAACAGTCTGAGCTTCTTCGTATCCCCATCCATGAATAATAGTACCCCAAGCATTGTTGATACAAATCTCTACAGTGCCTTCATAATCTGTGGAGCCTCCAAACAGTCTGACTTGTCCATCAGTACAGTTAGAATATGTAGAACGATGAACTAAATTTAATATATAATGTACATATATATAGATATAGTTATTACTAACCAGGACATATGACATTAGCATCATTCCCAGTAGAAGAACAGGCTGGAGCACTGGTATTGATAGCACAGTTAAACAAGTGATCCTCAGATCCATTACAGGTTAGGCCAATGAAATATGTAGGATCATTGTAAGTATTAAAATAGATTGATTGAATTGCAAGGGAGCCTAAAGTTAGAAAATTGATAAATAGGGTATAGCAACAGCAAAAAAGGCCATGTAAGCAAACATTTTTAAAATCAGGATCTAGGGATGAAATTAAAAAAATTTCTAACAAGCTCAAAGTATGAACGGCAATATAAACATCCATTCATAGTAGCCACAATATCAAAGGCATTTGTAGTAATAGCGATAGCAGGAATAATGGTTACTAAAAAAACTACTTAAAAAAGGACTAAAAGTAGAATAAAATACTACTTTACTGACCTCTATTTATTTTCATGTCCCCCGTTTTTTGTGAATATTATTACCATAATTAATTAAAAGCAAAGAAAATGGTGTCTCTAATCTCTAGAAGAGGGCGACTCTAAGCTCTGTAAAATCACTCCTATTATTTGTCAAAGCACTTACAGTAAGACTTCAAAAATGGATACCTGATGTAAAATCACTAGTTGTTACATAAAAATAATGTTTAAATGCATTATAATTTATAGTTCTGGAGTAATTCCAAACACAATAAGAAAAAAGAAAGAAAATCGTGCCATTTTTAAATAGGCAGTGCTAGTACATGTCTAATACTAACTAAACTATAGATACAGAATCACATACCATACTGTGAGAATCCTAATTGTTTACAGACCACACTCGCATCTTTGTTATCCCAATAGCTGTCCCTACAAATAGATCCCCATACTCCTCCAATGCAGATCTGTACCGCACCATAATAAAATATACCACCATAAAGACGAATTTCTCCTGATTTGCAAGGTTCTATTATAATATATCATTGAACACTATTTATAAATTATGATAATAATAACTTGATAACCTGCGCATATAACTTCCACAACTTTATTATTAGAGCAATATTGAATATTAGAGGTTAATGATGAACTACATGATCTCAATTTCACTTCACTACTAGAACAATCAAATCTAGTATAAATAAATGGATATCTTTCATCAGTTTTTCCCATCTTATAGCTATTATCTGTGGATATAAAAGATTATTTAAAGGGCTTCATACAGCATAAGCTAAACATACCATAAGTAGTATATCCAAGTTCATGACAAGCCACGTTAGTATCAGTGTTACTCCAATAAGAATTTAAACACACAGTACCCCAAGCTCCATTAGTACACATATGAAGTATTCCCTCATTTGGTTTTGAGCCACCATAGAGTCTGATCTCTCCTTCAGTACAATTAATTGGAGCTTCAATGGTAGCTACAAGTAACATATGATTTTTTTAAATTTATGTATAAAAACTAACTCTTTTGACACAACACAGCAACAGCACTGGAACAAGTCAAGGAAGATAAAAAGTTATAATTACAATCTGATAAATTCATTTCAATTCCATGACACCGAATGTCAAAAATATTATAAGAATTGGCATTGCTTGACAATGCATTAGTAGCATTAGTATAACTTTTAGATCCTAAAAATGTATGATATTCAAATGCTACTATACATAATACAGAAACACTTACCATATGAAGAGTATCCCAGTGTAGTGCAAATAACACTTGCAAGATTGTCATCAACTACAGAGTTCCCAGAAGCACAAATGTAACTCCAAGTACCATTGATACAAACCCGTACATTACCATAATGATTAGAGATACCAGAGTATAGATGTATGTCACCATCAGTACATGGAGCTTTGTGGATAATTAAAAAAACAACAAATAAACCAAAAGTAAAATTAACTTTTATTAACTCACATTCACATTTAACTCCAGCTTCTTGGTAATTGTTGCATTGAGGATAGGTATATGGGAACTGATTTACATTGCAGTCAAAGAGATTATTCTGGTAATTAGAACAGTATGCATAGTATATTAGAATGAGACGAGTACTAATACCAAAGTGAGAATTTAAGACATAACCAGCACCTAACAAAATGAAAGTTTAGAAACTCTGTTATTATGATTATGTATATAAATACCTTGATACCCTAATTGATGACAGACAGCATAAGCTTGTTTTTTTCCCCAATTATAATCACAGACTGTTCCCCATACACCATTTATACACACTTCTACTCTTCCTTCATATTGTGTTGTTCCATCTGTTAGTCTGATCTCACCAGTAGTACAGTTAGAAAATGATGCAAGAGTCACTACAATTAAAATAACCCAAACACAAAAATGTTTAAGCAAATAAAGACATTCAACTTTTATGCTTAGCAAGCTTTGCATGCTAAGCAATAATAATTGATTTTGGCTATGCGATATACAAATATACTAAATGGATACATACATTCATATACACACAGATTTATATACAAGGAGTGCTATTCTAAAGTCATTGGGAACATTTAGACAAACCACAGTCGTATATATGACTATATTTGGATGCTTAAGTACCAGTCAAATTATGAATATGATTGCCTTACTATGACATAATTTTATATTCCTTATATGGTCATTCATAAAGGTTGTGTTTGTTTGATGCTGGTTGCACATCATTCCTTCTTCCTTTGTGAGGTTATTATAATAAATAGCTTCATTATCCATACATTTTGAATGGGAGTGATAGTTCTATGCAGGCTAATAGCCAAAATGACAGAATCTAAAACCATAAATGGCTAGTTTGTTCTTTATAAGGTAGGGTAGCAAGTTTATTTTTAACACTAATACCAAATCCATGTCATATCCATTTAAAGTATGGTCATACACTTACATTGACATATTACTGAAGCATCTTGATTATGATTACATGAATATCTACTTAATCCATTTTGTGGGCAGTCCCAAATTGACTCTTCTTCTCCAGTACAGTTCAAATCATTAATATGAATATACCAGGTTCCTTCAGTATATGCATTACTCTGTGCTGATGCTCCTAAATAAAGCATTTAAAACAATATAATTTGCTGAGTACATATATACCATGAGGTGAGTATCCTAACATTCTACAGACTACACTGGCATCTTTGTCATCCCAGAAGTCATCACATACAGTACCCCAGACATTGTTAACACAAACTTGTACTCGACCATATCTCCTAAAGTAACTACCAGACTCACTAATCAGACGTACTGTACCATTTTCACAGGGAGCTAAAATCAAAGTAATGTAATACTTACTACTGTAGTAGAGCTTACCTTCACATTTCACTCCAACATCAAAAGAATGAGAACATGTTGAATAAGGAAATCGTCGATAAGGACAGTCAAGGAGGTTAGATTCCTGTCCAGAACATCTTACTACAGACATTAGTATTGGACCTGTTCCTTGTCCAAACTGAGTAGCAGTTGTATAAGTAACTGAGCCTGTTATACAATAGTATTTAATTATGTATGTAATAACAAACATGTGTACCTAATTCCATATGTCCAAGTTGTCTGCATACCACATTACTATCTGGTGTTCCCCAGTAATAGTAAGTAGACCACCGTGAGGAGTATCTAGAGCTACACACAGTACCCCATACTTGATTAATACACACTTCAACTCTTCCTTTATATTGTGTACTACCACCAACTAATCTGACATCACCATCTTCACAGTCAGCCATAATAATACTGGTATCTGGAGGCACATTAATTTTTAAATAATAAATTATGCTTAATGTACAACAACTTTCAAAATTGCTAATTGTAAAACTTATTAATTATATAGCATATTTTTATTAAGTGATAGCATAGACATTCAGCTTGTTCTAGTAATGAGGCTGAGCAATGCACACAACATAGATCCATTTTTTGAAATATCAATATGGTTGTGACATATAGCCCTGTAAGTTGCTACATTTAAAAATTTGGGTAGTACCAATGTTTACTAAATGATATAATTACAATTAATTGCAGTGCATTGTTTTTATGTTTGTAAGGTTAGTTATTGAAACAAGATATTTTACATTCTGTTTGAGGCCATTGAAGTTAAGTATTATTCATGGAAATCTAACCAAAAATATAATGTTAGTATATTTGTGAACATTTAAAGTGTACACAATATTTTAGCCAATGGGTTGATTAGCTAAAAGAATTTTTTTTCAATGTTTAACAAGTTAGCTTTTATTATCAGCAATGTATTATGTATGATCATATTATAATTATTAATTAATTAATTATTAAATATAAATTAGTCACATAATCTTAAATACAGTTACCTTGACATTGTAATGAGGCATCATGACTTGATAGACAGGTGTAATTCATTAACACATTATATGAACAGTTCCATATACTATCTTCCTCTCCTGTACAGTTCACATTAATAATATGGAAAGGCCAGGTGTAATCAGTGTAGTAACCAGTGGCAGCAATAGCTCCTTAAATGAGTGAGAAAATAATATCTATCATACAGTGTGGTTAGATAGGTTACATGCAAAGATTTATAAGCAGTGATTTCCTAATAGACTTAGAACCAAAAGTTGTCGTATTCAAAATAATAAAATCTTATTATATATAAATACATTATAGAATAAAGCAGGTTTCTAAGAAATATAGTAAAATAGTCATGTCTAATGTTTAATCTTAATCTGCAAACCTATAGCACTTGACACATAACCTTGTTACTGTAGAAAATAATACTAAAAAAAATTCTATAATGTTTCCTGTTTGTGACAAAACATTTTATTTACAACCTAACTCATCCCAACATAGTACTATACATCTCACAACCCTGATTTAAAAAGAGCTATATCATAAAGTGATGACAGTTGTTCAACATCAAACATACCATATCGAGAGTATCCAAGCTGTATACAGACAACACTAGCATCAGCATTGTCCCAGAAATCACTACAAACAGTACCCCATGTTCCATTAACACACACTTCAACACGACCTTGAGTTTGACTACCACCTTGTAACTGAACAGTACCATCTTTACAAAGAGCTAGAGAAAAGACACAACATGTAATCTTTATGAAGATATAAATAAAATATATCTTACGTTCACATTTCAGTCCTAAGTCATACTTGTGATTTGAACAATAAGAAGTGACACTAAACACATTCCTACGACAATCAAATAAAGAGTCTTCATTTCCACTACAATACACATAACCAAACATTATTGAACTATGTCCTTGTCCAAAAGTACTACTGCTATATGTTCGTGCTCCTAAAGTAAGTGGGTTTAATTGCCATAAAAACAAACAACTAAAATTTATATTATTACCTAGTTCTTGATGTCCAAGTTGTCTACAAGCTACTTTTGTGTCAACACTATCCCAGCTTCTACTACACACTGTACCCCATACTTGATTTATACAAACTTCAAGTCTTCCTTTATAGTGTTCATTTCCACCAATTAAACGAATATCCCCTGTCTGACAACTAACAGGTTCAGTAATATTTACTGAATCCAATAGTAAATTAACCAGACTATTATTGATGATAAATACCTTGACATATCACAGAGGCATCATGATTTGAAGGACAAGAGTAAAAGTCAAATGTTCCATTAAATGGACAGTTCAATATACTACTCTCATTTCCAGTACAGTTCAAATCAATGATACCAAAAGGCCACACATAGTCAGTGTAATAACCTGAAGCAGGTATGGCACCTACAATAAATATTTAAATGTAAAGGAAAGGAAAGGATGCCAGTCATAGTCACCATAACGAGAGTGTCCAAGTTGACCACAAACAACTGCAGCATCTTCATAGTCCCAAAAGTCACTGCATATTGTACCCCAAATTTTATTGACACATACTTCCACACGGCCATAATATGATCCTCCTCCTCTTAGTCTAACAGTACCATTCTCACAGGGAGCTAATCATATACAAATAAGGATAGATAGAAAAAAATATATTTTATGCAATAATCAATTAGTACAACAAGAATAAATGTGTACAAAGATCATTGCAATGGTACTGTTAATGTTGTAAGGGGTTGGATTATTGCTAACTTTATACATGGGAGAGTTAATTGGCAGTTACTATAAAACTACTCAAAAATGGTTTCTCAAGTAGTAGAATTCAGAAGCTTAATCAGTCATGACAAATTCAAAATGCTCACAGTGAAAGTAATAATATTCATTGTTACTATGTACATCAACAGTTTCTGTATGTGGGTTACTTTCACTTGTCATTCTTATATAACAATACCATAATGCTATACAGAAAAATAATAATCATTTAAATGATGTCAGTAATACTTGTTAATTGCTATAATAGTCTATCTAACCTTCACATTTCACTCCAGCATCATAGTAATGTGTACATGAAGAAGAAGGAAATTTTTGATAAGAGCAATCAAGAAGATTAGATTCCTGTCCAGAACATCCTACACGAGACATTAGTATCGGACCTATCCCTTCTCCAAATTTATTAGCATTTGTGTAACTAATTGCACCTGAAAAAATAAAAAAAAAGACTGTACTACTAATTTGAAATTACTATTATGTAAAGTATATGGAAATATTCGAATTGTATGTGTGTGTTAATGATCACAAAATAGATTTTTCAAATTACAGTCCTAATAGATTCCCTATCAGAATTGTACAAGTAAAATTATGACAAAGGATGCACTCCCTCATACAACAAATGTGACAGCGATGAAACACTACATGTGTATCTATGGTTTATAGAGTTCAAAGAGGACAAGCACATGCATACATACCAAAATCCATGTATCCAAGTTGCCTGCATACCACATTACTATCTGGTGTTTCCCAGTAATAGTACTTAGACCCCCATGAAGAGAATTTAGAGCTACACACAGTACCCCAAGCTTGATTAATACACACTTCAACTCTTCCTTCATATTGTGTACTGCCTCCTACTAATCTAACATCACCATCTTCGCAGTTAGCCATAGTGGTATTAATATCTACAGTACCTAATAAATAAATAATTGACATGGTATAAATTGAGCTACCTTGACATTTTAAGGAAGCATCATGCCTTGATGGACAATTATAACTGAATAGTCCATTATATGAACAGTTCCATATACTATTCTCCACTCCAGTACAATTCAGATCAAGAATATGAAAAGGCCAAGTATTTTCAGTGTAGTATCCAGATGCTGCAATTGAACCTTTAGAAAGAAAAAATAATAGTGGTTGCAGCTGGATTCCAGACAACTTTACTTGGAATAATATAATATTTTGTAACAAAAACTTTATACATGTATGTGCTTGTATAGACAAGCATTAAAAGATGTGAAAAAAAGCACAAGGAAATGTATAATAGTAAATTTTAAACATGCACTTAGTTTGATGTTCAAAAAATGTGGTTGTACCAAGCCATGATGTGAGCATACATTTAGAAAAACAGTAATTAGCATAAAAACTGTTGCATAATATTTATGACCTGATTTGTAATAAGGAACCATATCTACCAAAACACCATGCAAGTAGACTGCAATTAAAAGGATGTTTTCTAAATTTTGTATTCAAATTTTCTAATAATATGTAGTTTTTCTGAGACATATAATTTAGGAAACATCCAATGAAAAATGTATAAGTGTGGATACATATTAACTGCATGAATGCTAAACTATTTTTAACATGATTTAACAAAAATAATTCCATTCACAAATCAGGTCACATTTATATACCATAGGGGGAGTATCCAAGTTGTCTACAGACAACACTAGCATCAAAGTTGTCCCAAAAGTCACTACAGATAGTACCCCATGTTCCATTAACACATAGTTCAACACGACCACCATTCAAAGTACTTCCTTGTAAACGAATATCGCCATGGTCACATATTGCTAAGTAACAAATGTATAAGAAGGCAACCAGTATATGTTAAGTCTCTTACGTTCACATTTTAGTCCCAAGTCATAGTAATGATTAGAACAGGAAGAGGTGACACTGAACACACTCCTACTACAATCAAATAAAGAGTCTTCATTTCCATTACAGTACATGTAACCAAACAGTATTGGACCATCTCCTTGTCCGTAGGTACTACTGCCATATCTGACTCCGCCTATTAATTAAAATCAATATCTGATAATATATTATGCACTAAAGACAAACCTAGTTCTTGAAATCCAAGTTGTCTACAGGTTACTTTTGTGTCAGTATTATCCCAGTTTCTGCTACATATTGTACCCCAAACTTGATTTATACATATTTCAAGTCTTCCTTCATAGTCTTCTGTCCCACCAACCAAATGAATATCTCCTGTCTTACAATTAACTGGTTCAGTACTGTTTGCTATGCATAATATTAAATTAATTTGCATTTTTATTATTGATAATTACCTTGACATATCACAGAGGCATCATGACTTGAAGGACAAGTGTAAAAGTCAGATGTTCCATTGTATGGACAGTTCCATATACTACTCTCATTTCCAGTACAGTTCAAATCAATGATACCAAAAGGCCACACATAGTTAGTGTAATAACCTGAAGCAGATACGGCACCTATAACAAATATACGATTGATGTGAGAGAAAGCATATATAAGTCATGGCAGTCATATTTACCATATAGTGAGTGTCCAAGTTGACCACAAATAACACTGGCATCTTCATAGTCCCAAAAGTCACTGCATATTGTTCCCCAAACATTGTTTACACATACTTCTACTCTACCATAATATGATCCTCCTCCCCTCAGTCTAACAGTTCTGTTACTACAAGAAGCTATTTAAAAAGGGAAGAATAAACATACTTAAATTGACATAATAAGCAATGAAGTAATATTCAACGAGACTTGAAGGTAAAGGTTATGATTGATTAATTAACTTACATTCACATACAATAGCTCCATCATAATAATGATTTTGACATTCAGAGTTAGTATGAGTGTACTTATGGTTCTGGTTACACTTCACTAAGTTAGCTTCACTTCCACTACAATGTAAATATCCAAGTAGAATGGGTCCAGTGCCTTGTGAGAATCCCAAACTTCCAACTCGACCATATGAATAGCCTACATTATACTTGTATATCAACATAATGAATTAAAGGGTCTCATTAAAGTACCTATTGTCAATGCACCAATCTGATTACAGACAACTTTGGCATCCTTACTGCTCCAACTACTGTATGCACAGACTGTGCCCCATGCTCTATTAAGACACACTTCAACTCTTCCTTGATATTTTGATATACCTCCTACTAAACGAACATCTCCATCAGTACAATTACTATAATTAGCAACACTCAGAGCTACAAAAAATTTACTAACGTAATATTATCTTACAAGTGAAATCTCTCACATTCACAAAATATATTAGCATCTTTACTCAGAGAACAAGAGTAGTCAGAGAGATCATTATAAGGACAGTCCAGTATAGTGTTCTCATTACCAGTACAATTTAAATCAATGATGTTGTGTTTGGTGGTTAATGAGCTGTAGTAGACTATAGAAGATCCTACTGCACCTACAGATGTACAAGGCAGTTTTAACTAGCAACACATAATGTAAACAGGCATGTGGAAGCACTGCCTATATATATGTGTGTTTGTAGGGAAGGCCCAGATTGTTCATTGAAATATATTGGCAGAAATTAATGATTATCCTACTCAAAACTGATCAAAATCTTTCAATTCTTTGTAGTATATCCTTCTATAATAATTCCTTCATTAAAAAAATAGTTATTAGCTAACACAAGGTTTCTAAGAATCACAGACACAATTGGTCAAATACTGAATTGTCTGCTCTGCTTTATATATATATATATATATATATATATATATATATAGTTCACTATAACTCAATAACCATAAACAGTTTGAACACCAAAATCACAGAGGTAACACGCTCAGCTACGATGGATGACTTTTGTAGGTCTCGTTTTGAGCGATTTAGAAACAAAACATGACTTCCTTTAGGATTTACTATTAAGACCTACTTTTAGGAAGCCATTTATGAATTATTTAAAAATTAATTAATATTAACGGAAAGAAACGTATGTGAACGGAGAATACTGTAGCTTAACTGAACAGTCTCCTAGACTATTCCTGCTTTGATGTTCAGCTTTAAAATCCGGAATCATTATCGTATGGCTGATAAGTCAGTGACTGTCTATGATACATTGAATTTCCTTGTTGTCCAGAACTCGTGATGAAATAATTCCCAGTTACTATCCTGTTATCACTTTATTTAATTACTTATTAACAATATCTTCATCACATATGTAACAAAGTTTTTGTGAGCTGGTTACTCATAGAATATCATTGCTTTCCAGCATACTACACCTTTTGTATTGACTATCAAAACATATTTTTTTTAAAATAAGCAAAAAATAAAATATTTTGAAATAAATAATTCATGGGGATGAGTAATCTCAGTCCAATACAAATAATGCAAACAAGATAGTGGGATTGCATCATCCTTACATAATTAGCACAAATGACAAACAATTTAGGATATTCACTAAATATATATATGTAATCACGCACTTAAATGATATCAGCGATATATTGTTGCATTCTATACTTGTGCTATATTATGTATGAATGATGAATTGCCATTCCTTCTATCTTGTTTGCATTCTTTGTATTGGACAGAGATTAACCATCCCTATATATTTACTTTATTTTTTTGAAAATATTTTTACTTTCTTGTATCAATATTATAACATACCATAAGGAGAGTATCCTAGTTGTTTACAGACAACACTTGCATCATTGTTATCCCAGAAGTCAGTGCAAATACTACCCCAAGTATTATTCAAGCAGATCTCAACAGCTCCATAGGAAGAAGATGAGGACTAGATAAGCATTAAACAGTCTTAAAATATCTTACGTATTTAGCATTAACAACAGTCTAAAATATCTTACGTACTCACCACACGAACTGAACCATTTGAACATTCTTGAGCAACTGCCGTATCTCTTAGAGATAAACAGAGCAAGAGATGTAACAAGAGAGCAAATAGCATCTTGCTATTAAAACGCGGTAATCAGGAAAAAATATTTTTAACTTGCTATATAAAATACTACATGACAGGAAATCCATACTTTAGTTATTATTGTAGGAGGGGTTATTGTTAGACAATACGTTTATTGAGTAATTGGTCATCAGCTTGGTCAACATGATCTTTAAGTTGTACAAACTTTTTGTATTTATATAATTATGCATAATATAATGTAATGCATTACATACATTACATACATAAATACATACATACATACATACATAAAATTTAATACATACATACTTACATACTTACATACATACATGCATACATACGGTCATATTATATAAATATAAAAGTGATCAACATATATATAAGTAATATCACAGTGATTGAAACATGTTATATGTTACTATAGTAAATTAAAGTTTATGAAAAGCCTGTGTTCTATGTTGTCATAACATGATATGTCTTTATTCCAGGAAATATATACATATATATATATATATATAATATGAGGCAATTATGCAGTAGAATAGTTAAGTATAGTATATTTTGTACTACCATGATACATAAACTACATTTAAAATATGATTAGTGAGTTTTTATTAATATATCAATTTAACTGCTCTATTGTGAACTTATCAATACTATTATTGTAGCCCACACTGGGCCTTTGTGTTTGTAGATTGCACAATGTAAACAATACCCAGAACTGTGTACTGATTAATTTAATTTTAAAATGTAGTGTATTGAGCACTGGATTCCCCTTTGGACTGTAATATCTTATTTATTTTGCAATTCTTACAATAATCAATGAGAAAACAGAGAGAGAAAGGAGAGTGGAAAATACACAAATCAGAGCAGACAGTTGTCACATGATTATAATTATAACATAATAGTAATAACATAATAATAATAATAGTTAATTAACCATAAATACACAACATCCTCCCCAGTTGAACAGTATATGTTCAACACTCTCAATCAGTAAAATACGAAATAATCTTATCTCCTGCCTCGATCGCTGTTGAACAACAAGATCGTCTTGTATCATTATCCATTGTCGGTCCTTGTGGAGTTTCTTCTTGTGTTGAGTCAGGTCTACAATCAGCAGAATTGTTTAGCTCCTCATCAGTAGCACATACTACTAATGGATACAAGTGTTGAATTGGTCACTATATAATCGTTGTTCAGCCCTTTTTAGATAGTACCCGCACACGAGCACCTCTTACGTCTCCATCCGTTCCTTCAATGGTACTCACAATCCTACCCAACCTCCAGAGCCCTCTGGACTGGTTCTCGTCATACATGGTGAGACCACTTCTCCTTCATTAACAATAGTATTCACACCTCGAACGAGTCGGTTAGTGCAGAGAAACTCTCTCAATTCAACCAACTACTCCTGCCTCCATCGTCTCCAGAATCTCACAGAAACCTTAGCAACGTGCTTCATTCTACCTGTGAGTGAACTAGGTGATTCTTGGTAGTCGAGATCAATATCTCTTAGAGGGTCTGGTAATGACAGAACTCTATAACCAATTAAGGGGTGGGAGGGGGTCAGTGGTTCTTCTAGGTCATCACTTGAAATGTATGACAGTGGTCTTGAATTAAGAACTGCTTCAGTTTTAACCACAAGTGTTAGTAGTTCATCATAAGTAAGAGCTATTCTTCCTACTGTCTTTCTGAGACAACATTTTGCAGACTTGATCGGTTCTTTGAAAATTCCTCCCCAGCAGGGGCCCTTCTTAAAGTTGAATGACCATTCTAATTGGAGATCGGAGAAATGTTTCTTGACCACAGGATCAGTGAATAGCCCACGAATAGTCTTAGAGGCTAACTTAAATGTCTTGCTATTATCAGATATCATCTTAGCTGGTACTCCACGACGTAGATGAAACATTTGAAACTTCTTAGAATACTGAGTGTATTGAGATCAGGTACCAGGTCATGACATCATCAGGCGACTGCATAAGTGTACAGACATAACCATACCTTGGGTCCTTCTCTTTGAGGAAAGAATTTGACATAAAGTGGACCCGCAAAATCCAATCCAGTAAACTGGAACGGTGTCAATCGTTCCACACGATACTCCAGTAATGGAGAAGAAGGTACACCCTGATACGGTCTTCCTTCTGACTTACAACAGATCACACATTCGTGGATAATACAGCAAACAAACTGTCTCCCCAGTATTAACCAGAAAGATGATCAAACTTCTGTTAGTGTGTCCTTGACACCAGTATGTACTACACACTCATGAGGATCCGTGACGATAATTCTTGCTATGTGATGCTGTTTGTCTAAGAGAATTAAGTTCTGGGAGGAAACAGGAAGATCAAAATTGGACATCCTACCACCATAGTTAATAGTTAATTAATCATAAATACACAACAGCAAATAATAAATTATTTCAAAATTGTATTATTTATTTATTACCTAATAATTGAAGCCATGTGTATACTATTTTAACTGAACTAATCAGTATACTTGTTAGCTGAAATAGTATCCACACACATATATATTATTGCTCATTACTTCAGTTATTGACATAGGAGGCTGAAGGGGGGGGGGACTGGAGGGGCTAGAGCCCCCCAATATTTAGAAAGGGGGCTGAAGCCCCCCAATTTTTTTGCTTGCTACTTAGCCCACAAAAAGAATCTAAGTTAATCTTATTGGTGTTGATTAAACTGTCAAAGTTTGACCTTTTTGCAGACCACAATGACGGAAAAACAGCTTAACAATTGTCTGGTCCTTCATGTACACAAATGCATAACTGATGAATGAGATCTTGTTGAAATAGATAAGGAGTTTGTAAATGATGAACAAAAGAAATACTTTGTTACATTTGAATTAATGTTGGTAACACTGATTGTTCTGCATTATGGGTACATTCATGTCTGCATATTCATCACATAGTTATGGTGTGAGCCTCCCCCCCCAAAAATATAAGCTCCTCATCCGCCTATGTTTTTTGGGTCTCTACATTGCCTTTATCTTAGCTAAACACTGTTCTAATTGTTCCTGCGTTGTGTGCTTTCTTGTATATTTATTATTATGTTATACATGTTACAATAGGAAATTATGTACTTCTGATCATTGTCAACTTTTAATTAATTTGTGTTCAGCTTTAACTGGTCTCTACATTGTCTTTATCTTTGCTGAACACAGTGAATATGTCCCTGGTCTTTGTGCACTTACAGCTACTTCATTGCAATATTTTTTCCTTGCTACATTCATGGTTATGGCTGCTGAAGCTATCAACATGTATATGAGTTTAATGATCATTTTTCTTGAGAAAAGAATTCGTCATTTTGTTTTAAAAACAACCATATCATCATGGAATGAGTATTAAATGTCATAGAGATAATGTACTAGATATTCATTTCTTACTTGTAGTTCTCCATTGTTCATTGTCTTGTTCTGTTTTGCTCCAAATTATGAAAAGTACTTGAGTGATCATTTGTAAGAACATTAATTACGTTTGTGGATAAAATATCTGCATTTTATTTATAGCTGTCATGCCTTTAATGAACCATTATTATATGTTGGTTGCCAGTTCCATTTCTGATCATATGTATATTAAATTGGGCAGTGTTTATCATTATCTCTCTTCTACGAAGAAACTTTCTGTTCGATATCAAAACAAAGAAAAAAATTAATATAAAATTTTTTCATGAGCAACTCAATGTTGTTATAACATTGTCTGTCATGCTTTTTCTGGGATGGGGTACTGGATTGATTGACACTCAAGATGTTATTGCTACATTATTTATAATTATTATTACCTTTTACATTCTGTTCATTTTTATAAAGCAGTGTCTTCATTCTAAAGGAGGCCAAAAATGTTTTCAAATGATAGTTGTTTAATTTTTTAGGCAAAAAACTTTTTTTGCTTTTTCTTCGAGACACAAAAATCACTTTAGGATGAGAAGCGACAACTAAGGTTTTGTTTCTTGTATTATTTCAAATAATTTCTGACCAAATTTCAATATTTTTAGTTTACATCTGTTAGTAATTCTATTTACAATTTCACAGCAATGCTTACCCTTCTAAAATCAGTTTGAAAATATTTCTGTAACAGTTAAAGAAGTGTATTTGTTATCTATACCATCTAGAAAACAATTGCTAAATCATTTTAGGAAACAAACAGTACTTGATAGCACCAATTGATTAGTTTGATAATTTAGACCTAATTACCTAGTTAATAAAATTTACAGCCATTTAGGCATATTGTTACTATACAATCAACTTATTTTAATGTTCACTAGATATAGACATAGCAGTAGTCTATGCAAGAGTCATTACTTACTGTTCAAAATGATCATCATTTTGCATTTTATCCATTTAATTTTTTATCCAACAATTCCATTGTATAAGACAGAACAAATAAAATTACTTTAAATGTAAATTTACACAAAAAACATTAAAATAGGGAGAGCACTCTATGCCTTTTATGCATTTTGTACAAAAAGGATACCAATATGTTGAATAAGGCAATTATATATCAATCAACGAACATAATCCATTTAAGGAAGTGAAGAGTAAATAGTGTTATGATTATGGTGTTATAAAGAAGCACTGTTTTATACAATTAGTTGCTATATATAGTAAATGTTGGATTATCAGTACTTTCAAGTTCCTGTCTATCTAATTGCCTTGATTCATATTCTGTAATGATAACTCTCTCATTGACATCAGATAGTTCATCACGTTGTCTATACTTGTATTTATATGCAGCAATAGTGTAACATATGAGCGAGGTCAAGACAAGACCAGTTTTAACAGCATAATACTCCCAGTGACATCCAATAGATGATGTACTCATAGCCTGCGATGCAAGATAGGCCCACATAAACATGTACCACAATGTTATTAGTAGTCCTTGCATTTGACGAGGGCCTTGAGCTGCAATAAATTCAATAACAGTCACATAATAAATGAGTGCTCCTATACCATTCAAGACTTGGGGGATAAGTAGAACATAAAATGGCCAAGCTCCTTCGACAATGTCATCTCTTATACTGCTGATATTGTCATTATCATTTAAGCATACATTTGTATAATTATCGTTCCTCATCACACTTTTATTGAATGTAAAGGTCACAATAGTTATTACAAACATTTCAACCAATATGAGCATTAGTCCTGTCCAGATACGCTTCAGCATATTTGGAATATAGCGTGAGAAAAAAGGGACTATTACAAATTGAAAAAAAGGAATGCCAACGGAAAGTATACAGAGTGTTATTATATCAGGAAACATTAGTAGAAAGTGTTCCATGAATGAAAGTGACCCCTGTTTTGCTTTCAAATATTGATAACTTATCCCAGATGATGTATCTCTTAAGCTATATCCATATAATGCTAAAATAATAGCATATATGTACCAGAAGCTTTTAACGTCCTCTACTTCTTCAGTAGTAAATGGTCCTCCATATCTCTCTTTACCTAGATCTAATCTGGAAGGAGGAGGCTCTCCATATGTGAATGCACTACGTTTCACTGGTTGTTTGTGTTTCCAAGCATATCTCATTACTCTCCAGATTAGTTTAACAGGATTACTGTAGTTAGATGGTCCAGTATAAAGGCTTGATTTAGCAAAACAACCTAATAACAAAGCAATTAATGTTGCTAATACAGTCAAACAAAATGAAATCATTAAAATGTAAAATGTTGAAGTTGGTGAGTAATACGAAACAATTGCTAATAATATATTATTGATAGTATAAAAAGGATACTGCATTCCAATGAACCAACGAATAAAACTACTGAGCTCATGGGATGGAGCAAAAAGAAGCTGATCACATCCAAACTGGATGACATTGGATTGAAAGAGACCAAAACCAAGATAAAGAGGAAAACTGAAAACAATCCACAACAAAGACGTAAGAATGGTGGATGTTGTCTCTGATAATAAGAACTCTGTCAGTGCTATACTAATAGGAATAACAAAAAAACGAGAAATATAACCCACTACAAGTATTCCACTGCCAAAAAGTATAACTTTATAGCGTGTCCATTTCTCGCCAAAGTAGCCAAGGATAGGATAAAAAAGAATATATAATGACGATACAGCAATTAAACTCTTCGGTAATTCAAAATTTGTTTCATCTCTAAAAAAAGAACTGTTAAAATACACATTAGTAGTTACTACGGTGAAAACTAGAGCTCCCCAAATAATAACAATGATAGCTCCTTTTGAATGGACACAAGAATATTGATACCTCTTATGTGTCCTACATCTTGGTATACAACACACAGCAGAGGAGTCGCTCTCAGTGACATAACCAGTGACTAATTCTTCTTCCATGATACAATTGCTTCGAGTGATAATCGTTCACCATATATGCAAAAAATTATTTTTACAACTATGAAGTCATTATTTGTAGACTTGTAATTTAGCGTACACATAAGGCTAAATTCCCCTCTCTACCTTAGCACTTTGTACTGTCATATAAGGTGGTAGCTTTAATCAACATAAACTCCCTTCTGTTTACATTATGATGTTTATACATACTTCAACAATACATGTAATAAATATGGAGATTTCAAAAGGATCGAGTGGTCTTGTATTTAGTTAGCTTTAGTTAGCTTTGGCCTATTTATGATTATTTTTAGTTAGTTATTGTTAGTTTTGGCCTTTGAGTAATACTTACAGGTAGTGTTAGTTTTTTTTGTTCCTCAAAAAATACCTTTAGTTTGTTTTGCATTTAGTTAGTTATCCAGTACTAAATATTTTAGTTATTGATGTAATTTTAGTTAATGTAAATAAAAAAATGAGCAATATGCTAAATTGAAACTTTTAGACAGATATACAAAAGTAGGTACTGTTCAATATTTCCTTTCATATTATTAATTTTGAGAGACAAAATCCCTGGATTGAATAGTGTTTATTATTCACGAGACACAGACACAATTATATTTGATAAGATTTATTATTCACATGTTCAGGGCCAGTAAACTGATTTGCAAAAAGGGACCACTTCTGTCAAAACATTTGTGACCTCATTTGTGAAAAACCAACCGTTAAAACATATCAAAAACAGTTTTGTATACATACAGTTGCTATATATGCATAACTAATTCTATTTACAATTTCACAGCAATGCTTACCCTTCTAAAATCAGTTTGAAAATATTTCTGTAACAGTTAAAGAAGTATGTTTGTTATCTATACCATCTAGAAAACAATTGCTAAATCATTTTAGGAAACAAACAGTACTTGATAGCACCAGTTTAATAGTTTGATGATTTAGACCTAATTACAAACTTAAATAAATAGTTAATATAAGTTACAGCCATTTAGGGATAATGTCACTATACAATCAACTTACTATAATGTTCACTAGATATAGACATAACAGTAGTCTATGCAAGAGTCATTACTTACCGTTCAAAATTATCATAATATTGCATTTTATCCATTTAATTTTTTTATCCAACAATTCTATTGTATAAGACAGAACAAATAAAATTACTTTAAATGTAAATTTACACAAAAAACATTAGAATAGGGAGACCACTCTATGCCTTTTATGCATTTTGTACAAAATGGATACCAACCAATATGTTGAATAAGGCAATTATATATCAAGAATTAATATGTTATCTTAATCAACAACATAATCCATTTAAGGAAGTGAAGAGTAAATAATGTTATGATTATGGTATTATAAAAAAGCACTGTTTTATACAATTAGTTGCTATATATAGTAAATGTTGGATTATCAGTACTTTCAAGTTCCTGTCTATCTAATTGCCTTGATTCATATTCTGTAATGATAACTCTCTCATTGACATCAGATAGTTCATCACGTTGTCTATACTTGTATTTATATGCAGCAATAGTGTAACATATGAGCGAGGTCAAGACAAGACCAGTTTTAACAGCATAATACTCCCAGTGACATCCAATAGATGATGTACTCATAGCCTGCGATGCAAGATAGGCCCACATAAACATGTACCACAATGTTATTAGCAGTCCTTGCATTTGACGAGGGCCTTGAGCAGCAATAAATTCAATAACAGTCACATAATAAATAAGTGCTCCTATACCATTCAAGACTTGGGGGATAAGTAGAACATAAAATGGCCAAGCTCCTTCGACAATGTCATTTCTTATACTGCTGATATTGTCATTATCATTTAAGCATACATTTGTATAATTATCATACCTCATCACACTTTTATTGAATGTAAAGGTCACAATAGTTATTACAAACATTTCAACCAATATGAGCATTAGTCCTGTCCAGATACGCTTCAACATATTTGGAATATAGCGTGAGAAAAATGGCACTATTACAAATTGAAAAAAAGGAATGCCAACTGAAAGTATACAGAGTGTTATTATATCAGGAAACATTAGTAGAAAGTGTTCCATGAATGAAAGTGACCCCTGTTTTGCTTTTAAATATTGATAACTTATCCCAGATGATGTATCTCTTAAGCTATATCCATATAATGCTAAAATAATAGCATATATGTACCAGAAGCTTTTAACGTCCTCTACTTCTTCAGTAGTAAATGGTCCTCCATATCTCTCTTTACCTAGATCTAATCTGGAAGGAGGAGGCTCTCCATATGTGAATGCACTACGTCTCACTGGTTGTTTGTGTTTCCAAGCATATCTCATTACTCTCCAGATTAGTTTAACAGGATTACTGTAGTTAGATGGTCCAGTATAAAGGCTTGATTTAGCAAAACAACCTAATAATAAAGCAATCAATGTTGCTAATATAGTCAAACAAAATGAAATCATTAAAACGTAAAATGTCGAAGTTGTTGAGTAATACGAAACAATTGCTAATATTATATTATTGATAGCATAAAAAGGATACTGCATTCCAATGAACCAACGAATAAAACTACTGAGCTCATGGGATGGAGCAAAAAGAAGCTGATCACATCCAAACTGGACGACATTGGATTGAAAGAGACCAAAACCAAGATGAAGAGGAAAACTGAAAACAATCCACAACAAAGACGTAAGAATGGTGGATGTTGTCTCTGATAATAAGAACTCTGTCAGTGCTATACTAATAGGAATAACAGAAAAAAGAGAAATATAACCCACTACAAGTATTCCACTGCCAAAAAGTATAACTTTATAGCGTGTCCATTTCTCGCCAAAGTAGCCAAGGATAGGATAAAAAAGAATATATAATGACGATACAGCAACTAAACTTCTCGGTAAATTAAAATTTGTTTCATCTCTAAAAAAAGAACTGTTAAAATACACATTAGTAGTTACTACGGTGTAGAGTAGAGCTCCCCAAATAATAACAATGATAGCTCCTTTTGAATGGACACAAGAATATTGATACCTCTTATGTGTCCTACATCTTGGTACACAACACACAGCAGAGGAGTCGCTCTCAGTGACATAACCAGTGACTAATTCTTCTTCCATGATACAATTGCTTCCAGTGATAATCGTTCACCATATATACAAAAAATTATTTTTACAGCTATGAAGTCATTATTTGTAGACTTGTAATCTCGTGTACACATAAGGCTAAATTCCCCTCTCTACCCTAGCACTTTGTACTGTCATATAAGGTGGTAGCTTTAATCAACATAAACTCCCTTCTATTTACATTATGATGTTTATACATATTTCAACAATATATGAAATAAATATGGAGATTTCAAAAGGATCGAGTGGTCTTGTATTTAGTTAGCTTTAGTTAGCTTTGGCCTATTTATGATTATTTTTAGTTATTGTTAGTTTTGGCCCTTGAGTAATACTTACAGGTAGTGTTAGTTATTTCCAGTACTAAATATTTTAGTTATTGAATGTAATTTTAGATAATGTAAATAAAAAACTGAGCAATATGCTAAATTGAAACTTTTAGACAGATATACAAAAGTAGGTATTGTTCAATATTTCCTTTTGTATCATTAATTTTGAGAGACAGAATCTCTGGATTGTATAGTGTTTATTATTCACGAGACACAGACACAATTATATTTGATAGTAACCTGCATCGTATAAAAGTAAAGTAAAAAATGATATATACTTTGACTATTTTCTTTCCAGTTTTCGTTTTGTAAAGTCAGTCCAAAATGGAAGAGTTGATCTACAAGCACTGTAAATTAACGTCAGTCTACTCAAAAACATTTCTTTCAAGGCAATGTATTGATTGACCTATTAATTACTATAGCATCAGACATGAATAATGTTACACTATTATGACATACGTCTTGACCTTTTAGTGAATACTATTTATATATTCATTAACTATTATTCAGCCACACCCCTATATTGCTTGCAAACACATCTATCATGTAAGTGATCTTTTCAGCGACAAAATGTCGATTTTAATGTACTTCTTGACTTATATAAATGATATTTTTATGTTGCAGGTCATACGGGGCAATCAAACCTTCGGAAGACAGACCCAGAAGACCATGGGAAGCCAAATCTCACATACCTTTACAAGATCAACCGAATAGAGAGGAAGATGATCTAAGCAAACTAAGAGTACAAGTAGATTGGGTAAGTTTTATAATCAAATTCAATTGTTTAAAAAGACTAGCCACTACTTAAAATGCTACAATAGTATAATAAATGTAGCAGGCTAGTATATACAAAGAAGTTTGAATTTATTGTGTCATTTTAACTCTGGATAGATCAGTAATGTGCTAGACACAACATATACTGATCAACATGGAGCATCTGGATTGAAAGAAGAGGTTAAAGAGGTTTGTGACAGAGCTTAATATGTACTTTTGTGACTTTATAATTACAGATTAAGAATGATATGGAACATGTCGTTGATAAACATGGAGTCAAGGATAATGCTATGATGGAACAACTGTGGAGGAAGGCAAACAGAGTACGTTTGCTAATTCATGTGTTTGACTGTGTCTATGTGTGTAAGTAATAGATTATCTTGTTTTAGATTAAAAATATTGTCCAGTCAAACATTGAAAAAGCTGAAAGAAGAGGAGAAAATATTGAATTACTTGGGGAAAAAGCAGGTAAAATTGCTTTCCATAAAGTTGAACCAACATTATTATAACGTTCTTGTAATGCCTAGTATTAAATCTTTTTAAACTTTTATAGCCATTCTAACAGAAAATGCTGCCATGTTTGAACGTGGAGCTGTACGGGTAGCTCGATCTTATGAAAATCCATGGTGGAAAACAAAAAAGGTGGAGTTGGGACTATGTAATATTATTACAATAAATTGATATACTAAAGCTTTCATTTTATTAATAGTTTTCTTTTCTCTTGAATATGTATAGTTCTGGATTGTCTTTATTATAATTTGTATAATCATTATACTTTTTCTATTAGCTGCTATTAGTAAGTTTCTTATGATCTTTATTTATACTTTATAATAATACTAACTCAATTTTCATTTTATCTGTCTCTTTTCCATTGTAGTTATTCCTATTGTTGTTCTTGTAATAAAGAAAGAAGACGGTAAATAGACTAGTAAATTGAATTATTGCAATTGCAATGCCTGAATAAAGGTATTGCTACATGTGTGTATAATTAACTTATTGTTTTTATAAATTATATATATAATTGATAATTAAAGTCAACGTCACAATTACAATGAAAATCTACTTATGTTTTATATACGACAAGTATATATCACAACTTACTCAAGATTGATCATATACCCACCCACTTGTGTGTCATGAAATTTTAAACGAATTTTATTTAATCCATTTCTTATCATCGTTAGTCCATATCTATTGAGTGTGCACTTATCATCGTTAGTCCAATATCTATTGAGTGTGCACTTATCATCGTTAGTCCAATATCTATTGAGTGTGCACTTATCATCGTTAGTCCATATCTATTGAGTGTGCACTTATCATCGTTAGTCCATATCTATTGAGTGTGCACTTGCCTCTTTTACATCATATCTACTTTGAAAGCATTGATACGTACTTCTCAGCTATTACATTTAAAATGACTAACAATAAAATACTTCCCTATTACCTATATATGGTTAAAAGACTAGACAAGTTTTAATGTATTATATGACTAGTACATGAACAATATGCTATACTAAATGTAGATTGGCTTCTTGGTACTATTATCAATCCTTGTTATAGAATCAATGTTATTGTGTCATTTGTCAAGAGGATTATGTTATCACAACAAAACTAAAACTTACTTCAATATTTAGTAAACTGAAATATAATATTATAATTAGAAGACACATAGATTTATACAGTACTACAGTATAATTATATTACTTGTTTGTTACTATATTAGTCATTGAAACTGATCATATGCTGTGGTTGTTTTCTATAAACACAACATAAAAGGAAGTTGAAAACATACATTGATATGGTGTTACAGCTGCTACAAACTTGACAAAAGCAATCAGTGAACTGTGTCTTTGCAAGCAGTAAAGGACATGACATTTTGTTAATACACTCATAATCAAAACTATTCATTGTGTCCCATTGTGTCTTGATGTGATTTTATGTTTAAACTTACCTTAACACTGCATTCATGGTCTCTAAAGTATAAAGACTAATGCTTCTTTATTTAATTTGATGAATTGAAACAAATCATTACTGCATATTGTTATACCCTTTATGGTAATAAATTGCAAACTGTTATGTAAAGTGTTAACTGTATTATGATTCCAATATATAGAATACTACACTTGACCTGTTTTAGTTTGTGTGTGTCTAAACTAACTGAGAAATTCAAGGTTGTTACAACACTGTTGATGAAGCTTACTATGAAGTTGATCTTGCTTCTACTCTACAGATACTAACAAACCATCTTCTTATTGAGGTATTTATGTATTTGTTAAGTTCAGTCTAAAGGTGCCCATTTAAAGGTATTCTACTTTCTACTGTATTGTCATCATTATATAAAATTGGAGCTGTTTTTACACTTTTCATTTACTTATTTGCTGCAACTGGTTTGTATAAATATATGTCCTCAGTTTGTTAGGTATGAAATTGTTGAGTTACATAGTATAACTAAAGTGATTACTCCATTTGCTTTGTATATTTGTACTATATGTTTACTTAGTATATGAGACTATGTGACCATAATCAAAACAACATATGTATGACAGCTGTTACTCTACAAGATTATTATTATTAGACTAAAGACTAAATACAGGCCATTGTGGCGTAAGTCTGGGCTTCTGTACATTAGTCATTACACTTGTTGTGTTGTACCACAGTCCTGAAAAATTGGCATAAAAATCCGGAGGGGCTGTTTAAGATCAGCATATTTTAATACTGATCCCTATCTCTTAAACCCGAAACATTAAGCAATAACAGATAATCCTACTAGGTCATGTGTGGGGTGGGACAGCCCAATTGGGCTTCCATATATAGATTATAGCTCTGGCTGGAATGGATGCCAGAATGATGTAATAAATGCAATTGTGTGAAACTGTCTACAATAGGTTCACAGGGGATACATTTAGATAACTTTTCTTTCATGCTGGTCTAGAGCCTACTATGCTCATAAGCTCTTTCTATGGCTTCCCTTATCTGATTCAGCCTACTTTTTCCTAAAGCTCTAGATGCTGTCTTTGCTGGTTAACCTGATAATTCTCTTCTCTTGTTCAGTCTCCTTTCTCTTTGCTCTGTAGTCACAATAACACATCTTGTACTCTATCATTCTCTTCTCTGTATTCTTCGTTCCTTTCCACTAATTCAAAGCAGTTGCACATTTTATTACTATTGTCTATGTTAATTCCTAGCGTACCACCTTAAATTATATTTAAAGCACCTATGATATTACGTTGAATTTGATATACGGAATGAAGATCAGACCATAATACGCTTATATTTCAGGTTCCCCCCAAAGTATAGCCCTGAGAAAAAGGTACACTCGCTGCAAGAAGTCGTTTTAAAATTTGGCAGTAACATCATAGCCACCTGACTATGGACCAAGTAAGTATAATTATATAATAAAAATGTATGGATTATATAAGATATTATATGAAATGTATAAAATAAAATATTATATAAAATAATGGATTATACCACAAATCAGTTACACTGTAAAACATTATATGTTATTTTAACAACAAATTAGTAGCTTACATTAGTAGAACATTACAGAATGTATAATTCAATGGATTTGCTGTATATTTTGTTCTTTTGTAATAGTATAGCATACCAACAAATTATATAATGAGTAGTTCACATGAATTCTAAATTCCATAGTAATCTCATCATGTAAGCTACAAATATAACTAAGTAATTTTTATAGTGTAACAATGGAAATGATTTCACTTTCTTAGTTCTTTATAGCAGCATTATTGGTATGAATTCCTACTAAGTAATGAGTTTATAAAAGAAATTGAACACTAATTGACTGTGTTATACAAGATTATTAATGTATGCTATTTTGGTTTCATATATTGGTTAGTTTTGAATTGAAATTTATTAATGCTTTTTGGGTTTTAAATGAATATGAAACATTTCTTTATAAAATATATTGTAAGTATTAATGCCTTTTTTCATATTTCTTACTGAATCAGGTATTATTGATTGCTGCTATACTTGGAGATGTAGAGAAAGCTCGAGTAGCACTACAGAAAGGAGCTAATGTCAATACACAAGATGTGGTAAATTATAAATATGAACCAATATATTTTAAGTTCCCATTAGAAAATTATAAAATAGATATCAAATTATAAGGTATATATAGAGAGAGGCTCTTTACTACTTACAATCACTGCTATAAACTTATTTTATTAGTGATTGTCTATATAAATTAAGTAAGGTTTCTATCTGTTTTGTGATAGTATAGCTGTGTAAACAGTAATTATATGATACTATGATTCTTTTGACTCTATAAAGTTAGAATGTTTGTGGTTTTAGAAATTCATTATAATAGACACTTAGAAGACAAAACTTTTATGTAACCTTTCTTCCCTCCCAAAATTGAACTTTTATAAAGTGATCATTGCATGCATCACACAAGTAGAGACTCTTGCCTAAAATTTAGGAAAGTTGATGATTTAATTTGTCAGTAATAATATATTATCTAAATTAATTTATATAATTATACAGACACACACACACACACACACATATATATATATTGTATATTATAAAATGTTAACTTTGTATATAAATTAGGTATTACAAATATCAATTTTGTGAATAGACATTTGTTCTTATGTTTTACTTTTGCTATTCAGGACAGAAACACCTCCTTATATTGGGCAGCAAATGAAGGTCATACTGAAATAGTGTTATTATTACTTCAGGCAGGAGGAAATCCCAATATTGTTAACAAAGTAATATACAGTAATTAATTTCAATGTTTCTTTGATAGGTCTAACTTGATTGTTTTATCATTTAGGATCATATCACACCTTTATATTTGGCATCAGGTAAAGGCCACATTGAAATAGTATCACTTTTATTACAAGCTGGAGGAGACCCCAATATTGTTGATAAAGTAATATCAAGCAATAACCAAATCCTTCTAACAGAACAATACTAATCATTGTTTAATTCTTCAGGAATGGAACACACCTTTATATTGGGCAGCAGTTAAAGGTTACACAAAAATAGTATCATTGTTGTTAATGGCTAGAGGAGACCCAAATATTGCCAATAAAGTGAATCTTTACATAATATCATTTCATTAAAATTTAAATTTTAATACCAACACATAGTATTTATAGTTGCAATGTATTTTTTAAAAATTAAGGATCAAAATACTCCTTTATATTGGGCTGCAAGTGAAGGTCACACTGAAATAGTATCACTGTTAGTACAGTTTAAGGGTGATCCTAATATTGCTAATAAAGTGAAGACCATGAAATTTTATATACACTTGCCTAACGTATCTGTTTCTTCCAGGAGCAAAGCACACCTTTATATTGGGCAGCTGTTAAAGGTTACACTGAAATTGTGTTAATATTGATCCAGGCTGGAGGAAATCCTAACATAGCTGATAAAGTATATATTATATATATATATCATATTATTCAGAGATATGATATATCTGAATGGAGTAGTATTTAAAGATAGAAAAATAAAATATTGTACCTTATAGAACCAAAACACTCCTTTATATTGGGCAGCTAGTGAAGGTCACACTGAAATTGTATCAATATTGATAAAAGCTGGAGGAGATCCTAATATTGCTAATAAGGTAATGTCTTAGTGTAGTAATTAGACAATGACACAAATTATTAGTATATGTACTGGTACTTATTTGCATAATTTTGTCTAATTTATTGTGATGACTCCAGGATTTAAACACTCCTTTACATTGGGCAGCAAGTAAAGGCTACACTGAAATAGTATGCCTATTAATACAGGCTGGAGGAGATCCCAACATTGCCAATAAAGTAATTCTTCTCACAATTACTATATTCATGAACAATGAAATTTATATTTGTACTATGATTTTATCTCTTTAGCTATGATATGTGGTTTTTTAAAGTTATTACAGAATAGACAAAAGAGAAGGAGTTTAATAGAGCTCTTCTCTCCTTTACAATGACATGTATATATAGGGTATATAATTCAATTAACAAATATTTGCTTTATAATTATCGAAAGTAGATCATAGTATTTCACATATATAGAGGCTCTTGCAACAGCTAAAAAGCATCCCTAGAATTGAAAAATGTTACTGAATTTACATTCCCAGTGTACTATTCAAGTAATAAATATATTGTTCTCTACTATATATATACACATAAGCTATTATTTATTTTAACAAAATTTATGTTTTTAACAATGCACTCAATGTTGTATAAGTTTATGTTTTTTTGTTTTCTGTTTGCTATTCAGTACTCAAACACACCTTTATACGAAGCAGCAAATGAGAATCATACTGAAGTAGTGTTATTATTATTACAGGCTGGAGGAAATCCCAATATTGCCAACAATGTAATGTATTGTGATATAATATGTTGCTTGATGGCCTAATTATGTCATTTAGGATCATATCACACCTTTATATTTGGCATCAAGTAAAGGTCACATTGAAGTAACATCACTGTTATTACTGTCTGGAGGTGATCCTAACAGTGCTGATAAAGTAAGATGTAACAATGACAAACTGTTCATAACAGAGCCATGCTGATCATTGTTAAATATTTTAGGAAGGAAACACACCTATATATTGGGCAGCAGTTAATGGTCACACTGAAATAGTATCATTGTTGTTAAAAGCTGGAGGAGATCCCAATATTGCTAATAAAGTATTATTTTGTGTGATTAAAAATTATATTCCTCATACAAACACTGTAGTAATTATAGTTTTAATACATATTTTTTTGAAATAGGATAAAAACACTCCTTTATATTGGGCGGCAAGTGAAGGTCACACTGAAATAGTATCATTGTTAGTACAGTCCAAGGGTGATCCTAATATTGCTAATAAAGTAAAAACCAATGCAAACATTAATAAATATAAAAATCATTGTCTCTCTCAGGACCTGACCACACCTTTATATTGGGCAGCTGTTAAAGGACATACCAAAATTGCATCAATGTTGATACAGGCTGGAGGAGATCCTAATTTTGCTGACAAAGTAAGAATATACTCTCTAGACTAGTCTAAATAGCAAGAACAATATAGCAGCTAACATGCTGTTTTTATGGATTTTTTAGAACCAAAACACTCCTTTATATTGGGCAGCTAGTGAAGGGCACAATGAAATTGTATCAATGTTAGTACAAGCTGGAGCAGATCCTAATATTGCTAATAAAGTAATTAATATTTAGTAATTTTGTAATGAGAAACAAGCACAAATAATTAGCAAATATATTAATTCTCATGCTTTATTTTGTGTGATTATCATAGGACCTGAACACTCCTTTAATTTGGGCAGCAAATGAAGGTTACACCGAAATAGTATCTCTATTAATACAGGCTGGAGGAAATCCCAATTTTGGTAATAAGGTAATTCCTTTTCGTGATTGATATATTTATCTAAATTAATAATTTTGTCAATTTCATACAGTTTTCTTTGTTTTATTAAGGATCAGGAAACACCATTAATTTTGGCATCAAGTGAAGGTCACGCTGAAGTGGTATCATTATTAGTACAGTCTGGAGGGGATCCCAACATTCCTAATAAGGTAATAATTAGATGCTATACAAATAATGTAGTTCAAAATACTTTGTTTGTACTAAGGTGCACGAGACACCTTTACTTAAGGCAGCAAAACAAGGCCACACTGAATTATTATCATTACTATTACAAGCTGGAGGAGATCCTAATGTTGCTGATCAAGTAATACTATAACTTAAATAAATATCCAATTTGAACACTTTACTTAAGTCAGAAATTGTGTCAATCACAACAATAATTCTTAAAACTGCTTGTCATTCTCCAATTAAACATATTAAAGAGCATCTCAATTAATAATGTGCATATATGTCTGTATACATGTCTAAAAATAATTATTGTAGTTAAAAATAAAATTATAGCTACTAAAAATTATAAGAATTATTTGTAGTTAGTTTTTAGGTTTTAACTTAGGTTACATTAATCATGCATAAAACAACATAATAACATTGAATGATTCTGCTTTATTATACTTAATAGACACCTCTACATGTTGTTATAATGAGTGGTAATACTGCTATGGTAGAACTGCTATTGCAATATGGAGCTGATCCAAATGCTCTTGATGAAGTCAGTGTCTATAATGTCACTATCAATGCATAACAGCTATACAACATAGGGACTAACATGTTTATTATTGCATTATGTTGTGTGATTATACCTTACTCACATTTAATTTTCTTTGGCCTTCGTATTTCATAGAATGGTGATACTCCTTTGCATTATGCTTGCAGATATAGTCGAGATGACATTGTATATTATTTATTATCTGAAGGAGTTGATGCCACTATCAAGAATGATGATGGAAAGACAGCATTGGATGAGTGTCACAAAGATACTATTAAAAATCTATTTGCCAAATATAATCCTAAACGAGGTGAAAATGTAGTATTTTTATTACATGCATATACTATATAATGAAATTCACTAAATGTTTAATTTTAACTAAGCCTAAAGTATCATTCTATATATGTATCTAGTTCTAGAAGAAGACTTTCAATGGAATATTGAAAATATTGAAGAGGAACAAGTCTTTGAGAAGGCAGACTATGGATTTAGACTTGTCATTCCACCATCATCAGTAGAGGAAGGGCAGGTTGTCAACACCAAGATTAAAGTAGTTGCACCAGAAAACTCTGATTTCTATCTGCCTCCTAATTTTGAGCCAGTGAGCTGTTTTTATAGAATTGAAACAACAGGACAATTCTCTAATCCTATTGAGCTTCACCTTCAGCATAATGTCGAGCTCTTATCACAAGAAGACAGCAGAGACCTTGCCTTTGTGGCTGCTAAAGGATCTCCACCTTACAAATTTGAGCTACTGTCCTTTGACATATACCAACTTTTCAAGTGTAATGACAACTCTGGCATTTTAATAGTACCCGACTACTCAATTTTTTCAATTGTTCAGCAAAAGAATTCGGAGCTACAACCATTTTGTAACTATGTGATTACAATCTTTTTTAAGCAGATGACAAAATTTTCATGGAAAATACAAGCTATTGTGACAAAAAATCTTGGACCTTTTCTCAAAGTAAGCATATAAAAACGAACAATATTTTGTACAAAATGTACATATGTACATGTATTTATATATCATATATATTTATTTGATATTATTTACATCTAATAGAGGGTGAACACTGAACGCTACCTTGAAAGTTGGAAAAAAGTTGATCCAGTCTCTTTCCAATTTGATCCAAATGTAAACGAAATAACATTGACATCTACTAATGACTTTGATATCAATCCAATATGGAAACACTGCCAAGTAAGATTTATCTAAATATATTTGTTAACATTACTTTCTTTACACAAGGTCACTAAGGAAGCAGTTGATCAAAGTAACCCTGGCTCTGCATTGCTTTATTTGAAATTTAAAGCCACACTAAAAGACACTGCAGAGTCCTCAAACTTAGTGTTACCTTTCAAAGGAATGAGAGATAATGAACCCATAGTGATTGCTAGCTATGAATTACAACAAATTCAAAACACAACTGGAGTAAATATTAATCATTCTATTGAAAGTAAAGATAAAAGCAGTATTGTTAAACTGTTTAATAATATTTATTCCATACAGATCAGCTGGTGCCAGCTCATTCTGCTCCTCCCGCTTGCATGATAGAGCCTTTGCCACTATACCACAATATGGAAACAATGTCATGTGAGTCAACTAGATATCTGTTAATTAATAGTATGTCTCTACACTCTCCTGTTTACAGATCAACAGGCACAATTTTCTTCACCTATTGTGCAGCCATCACCTAAAACTTCTATTCCTGTTGAAATATTTGGTTAGTTTAATTGACAAAGAACAATTTGCTATTATTGTATGAGATTTTTTAGTCTTTCTAATAATTTATAGATAAAGAACCAAAGAAACAACATCTTATGAGAGTACTTTATCCAATTAAGTATATGTGGGATACTATTGGTGAGCAACTGGCTGTACGTTATGGTGACATAAAGTCCGCTGAATACAATGTGTCATATGACCATACCAGGAAACTATCGGAAGTCTTACAGGTCTGGATTGATAAGAAAACTTGCGAAGTGTCATGGAGGATAATCATCACAGTCGTAACAGATCCACCTGTTGAAAAAAAGAAAATAGCTGATGAAATTCGTGAATTCTTATCAAGACCAGATATACAGAATGAATATCTATCTCTTAATCAACAATGTAAATTGATTGCCTTCTAATTATGTAATGCATTGTTACTATAGTAGGTCGATATACTTTTACTTCATTTTGTGTTCCAACACCAATTGTACCAAGCCACATTGAGAAAAAAGGTAAATCATAAGGCAATGTAAATTTATATCATTCTAAAATGATTTGTTTATATTTCGATATATTTTATTTTGTGTTTATGCTCACCAAATGATCAAGTGTATATGTGTATTTATTTTTTTAATAGGTTTCAAGACTGTTTACAAAGTGGAAGTGATCCCTGTCAATGATCAAGGTATGAAATTTTAAATGAAAATAATCATTTTTTTCAATGAACAATAATGACTAATTAAGATGAGAATCCAGGTATGCTCAATTAATAAGATGAATTACAGATGTATAATGTTTCTTTATAGTTGAAAAGGAAGCTTTTCCTGTATATGAAGACTCAATGCTGAATGTGGAGCCAGGTATAGGTTTTCCGATGATTAATATAAAGAAGATGTAATAATACTTTTCTGAATAATTAAATTAAATCACAATTATTAAAGTTATATTTATTATATAATACTTAGATACTACTCTAAAAATTGTTCTTCAAATTATTTATTTTAATGAATATGCTTTTGTAGAAACTCAAGGTACTTATATTGAAACTGTAGAAATGGAGACTACTTCAGTAATAATGGAAGAACTTGATACAGAGTCTTCAAAGAATTTAATACAGGGTATTAAGGCTTTTAAAAGTACTTACACATAGTCATTGTTTCATTGAAAACCACACCAGCATTTAACCATATCTGTATAAATCACTTATAGAATTATGGTCTAATTATATGTAATTAAAGATGTTCCATTTTTGACATGTAGACAATGAAAATACTGATTTTGAGACGTCAGTATTTTTAGTGCAAGAACTTCATGTTGAGTCTACAGAGAGTATGATGCAAGGTATATATATATGTGTGTGTGTGTATATATTATATGTTTAGACAATGAAAATACTGATTTTGAAACTTCAACAGAAGTAGAGCAAGAACTGTATGAAGAATCTTCAGAGAATACAATACAAGGTATTTTACATTTTCAAAGTATGCATACACACATTTACACTACAATGCATGTCAACAATTACCCATGTTTATACATGGTATATGTCAATAAAACAAAATTATTATCATTGCAATACATGTAGATAATGAAAACACTGGTCTTGAAACTTCAGTAGTGGTAGAAGAAAACTTTTACGTTGAGTCTACAGAGTATATAACACAAGGTATTATGTCTTAATTTCTAAAAAATGTACACTTTTCTAAAATGCTTTACAACACAAAACAATGGTGAAAACAAAGGCACATTTGTCTTGTATCTTAATTCTTGATATGTTTATAGATGATGAAAGTACTGAATCTGAAACTTCTATAGAGGTCAATCAACAAGTTAATGAAGAATCTTTAGGAAATACAATACAAGGTAATTTGCCTTTTCAAACTACAAATACACCTTTCTGCTACAAACCACATCAACAGTTACCCATGCTGTATATAATATACGCCAATAGAATAAATTTATTATTGTAATATATGTAGATGATGAAAACACTGGTCTTGAAACTTCAGTAGTAGTAGAAGAAAACTTTTATGTTGAGTCTACGGAGTATATAATACAAGGTATTATACCATAATTTTCAAAATATGCACCCTTATATTTTTAAAAATATGACAGCATAAACCAATGGTGAAAACAAAGGCACATTTGTCTTGTATCTTAATTCTTGATATATTTATAGACAATGAAAATACTGAATTTGAAACTTCTGCAGAGGTTGATCAACATGTTAATGAAAACTCTTCTGAGACTATAATACAAGGTATTTGCCTTTTCAAAGAAAAAATATACAAATTTTTTGCTACAAAGCACATTAACACTTACCCATTCTTGTACATGGTATATGTCAATAAAATAAATTTATTGCTGTAATACATGTAGACAATGAAAGTACTGGTCTGGAAACTTCAATAGTGGTTCATCAACAAGTTAATGAAGAATATTCAGAGAATACAGTACAGGGTATTGTTTATATTTAAGTATACACATACACATTTTCACTACAAATGCATGTATATCGAGTGGACAAATTTATTTTTGGTACATTGCAGACAATGAAATCACTGAATTGGAGATTACATCAGAAAAGATGAAACGAGAACTTGGTGAACCTACAGACACTATGACACAAGGTATGTCTGCTTTTGTTAGAGTACAAATACTCATTTTTTTTAACTTTAACTGTAATCCAGCACAAAACATTGCTGAAAAGAAAGGTAAATTTGTCTGTTATGTCAAATATAATAGATAAGTTTAAATCTTGATGCACTTAGACAATGAAAGTAGTAAATTTGAAACAGGCACTATTTCTGAGGAGGTGGAAAGACAACATGATAAGGAGGCTATAGAAAAAAAGATATCAGGTATGATACATTATCCAAACACTCGTACTCATTTTGCTATCTTGTATTTTAACACAAAATCCTAATGAAAACAAAGGTATTATGTAAATTAGATAACTTTTTTTAAATTTGTATAATATTGTATATAGATAATGAAAGTGATCAGTTTGAAGTGGAGACAATGTCAGTGGAACAGGAACTGGATGAAATGGAAAAAGAAGCTCCTTTAAAATCTTCCAATCCTATAGGAGTAAGCAATAACAACACATAATAATTACTACATATATGTACATGTCTACTAAATTAATGTATTAAGCTATATATTACATTTCTAAACCTAACGTATATTAATTATGTATCATAGTATATTACGTATAATATATATACTCAATTTCTTATTTTAAGTAACCATTTATGTCAATCCAGTTTGCTGCTCATCATCTTCATCGACAAGCTAAACAATGGGAGGAGAAACATAATGATATGGTGTCAGCTACTAAAAGCATGGCTAGACTAATGATGGAAATGTCTAAATTTTCCAGGTAAACTCATACAAGTTATCACTGAAATGTTAGCAATAAAATGATCTATTATAATTAGCAACTGAAAAGTTGTATTACATTTTGTTTCTAATCATTGGAATATATATATATATATATATATATATATATATATATATACTGTAAAAAATGATTGATTTAACCAACATATTGTTATACAGGTTGAATGTAGCAAACTTAGTATGATGTAAAAGTAAACATAACACTGTTTTGATTACTAATATACTACTAGCTACATAAACAATAGTACATTAGTAATCAAAACAGTGTTGACTAAGTTTGCTACATTCAACCTGTACGACAATATATTGGTTAAATCAATACATCAAGTTTTAGAGTATGTGTGTGTGTTGGTGTGTGTGTGTGTGTGCGTCATAGTGCGTTTAAGTGTGACATGCGTACCAATAATGAGATATCAGAGCAAGGTAGGATTAGTATTTGAAACTTAGCAAGCATGTACTTGCAAGATAGTGCGTTTAAGTGTGACATGTGTACCAATAATGAGATATCAGAGCAAGGCAGGATTAGTATTTGAAACTTAGCAAGCATGTACTTGCAAGAGAAGCTCATACTGTTGTCATCCTGCTATTAATATGACATAAATAGGCTATAATTAACTTTCATGTTTTTTATAGAAATGAAGAATGTCAAGTAACCTCTAAAGAAAATTTTATTGAAACAGCTCACCTTATAGCCAAAGAAAGCCAAGAAGTTGTCCGAATGGCTAGAAAAATTGCTTCTCTTTGCACAGATGAGCACATGAGAAATGTGAGTACTACCAATGTTAGATATTAGTGATAATTATCAAAATGTTAGTACTACTTATGTTAGATATTAGTGATAATTATCAACATGTATAGTCTAATATTGTAAAAGTTTATATATCTTGACTGACTGTTACTATGTCTACAAAATTTCTTGTTCATTCTTATAACTATAATGCAAATTACAGACTCTGTTACAAGTTGTCGATGCTATTCCAACAATAGCCACTCAACTCAAAATTAATGTTTCTGTTGAAAGCACTAAGCAAGAAAGAGATGGTATGTATGTGTTTTCTATGATTCAGCTAACTCATTTTCCAAATAGATAAAGAAGCAGAAAAAGTAGCCACTAACATGTTAATTGTGAATGCTGAGAATTTAATGACCACTGTATCTGATGTACTAAAGGCTGCAGAAACTGCTGCTATAAGAATTCCTCCTGAAGCTCATGCCCAGTTGATTGGCCTGACCTGGGTAAAAAGAATGTCTCACTGACAATGTATTTTTTAATTTAAGCTATTATCTTAACGTTAGAGACCAAAACATTTTGAAAGTCTTTAATAATTTTAAAATGTTTTCTTTGTTTTACCTTTTATTTTATTATTTTTATCTGGTTGAAGTTTTAGTATTTCTCTTTTTGCATATAGTCTTTGTTATGTCAGCAATGAGTATAGTAGACTAATTAAAGTGTTTATTTCCGGCAGCAAGTTAGTTTATTAGTTAATCCCCACCCCCTAAACCTCCAGCAAGTATGACTTCCTGACGGACAAGTGCAGGCATTTCCAAAAGAGGTTAGTCCCATTATCAAGCCAAAAAATCTGAAGACTAGTGAAAATACGAACTACTTTGAAACTTTGGTGAGCTTTAAAAGTTTGTATATATGTACATAATTGTATGAAGGGTTTATGTTACTATTAACGCTTCACATTTGTAGGTAGTTATTTGATATTCATTTCTACAGGTAGAACCTTCTAGCTGTACTTGAATCATGTGAGTATATGCTTTTTACATTAACTCATACCACAATTAGGTCTTACCATATAGTCTCTGACAGTGAGCCCGTTGCTGGACAGGTTGAGCAATAAAAGTTTGATATTCACTAAAGTCCTTTATATTATATATATATATATATAGGTTATAGGAACAATGCGGAGAATTAGTACAGAAGTTGATAAATGTCAGCAGAAAGCAGGTATAACTTGATACTTAAAGATTTAGTAGAAAAACTTGAAAGCATACAAAACCTCAGTTAATAGTATAATCTTATTATGTTTTAATATTAGACGTTTTGGATGGAGAAGCTGACAATTTTTTTGAAAAAGCAGTTATTGTAACAAATGCAAGGAAACGATGGTGGAAAAATGTAATGGTTTCTCATGCTACAGTAATATTAATGTATATATATAGTAATTCTACGTGGCATTCAAGTAGCATTTATATATATATATATATATATATATATATATATATATATATATATTACATTATTATTCGAAATTCTTTTAATAAATCAAAGCATTGTAACTACAAATCTGTCTATATATACTACTTTATTTTGATATATATATTGTTCAAAAGAATTACCTTGATGACAGCATGCATTGTTTTACACACTAATATCTATTGAGGAATAACCTTAACTATACTTTTTTACAGATATGATATGTTTGTTATAACTAGATACTAATACTAATAATAATATGGCGCTCTTTAGTTCTAAAATGCCCAATGCTAATTTGATTGTTATAATTATGTGATTATTAGTAACTCTATTTTTTTAACTTTCTAGTTGTATCTTTGTTGCTGTTGCTGTTGTCTCTATTATAAAGAAAAACACCCTACCCTATAACTTTAACTCTGAATTTGTATTGTATAATGTATCATTAATAGAATTAAAATCATTAATATTACATAATATATAAAACTTAAAGTATATGAGATGTATACAATCTATATAGTACAAAGAGATGTTATTATATATGGGTCATGCATGAATAATGGTAATATGCAATTATCTAGTGTTGCAAGTAATGATATTAGCCAAAATGTAGTAGTAATAACAATAGTGTACTATATGTTGTTGCTATCATAACTTGAATGATAAGTATGAAAACAAAACAGTGTAGTGTTAGTAGTTCCCACTGATAAGCAGGGTTTAGACATCATATTATGAGTCATTGATTCTAGTTAGTATACTATTGTCTTCAAAATTGATTTATTTGTTTCAATAAAGGAATAAGGATATCTCTTTTCAAGTAAAGTATATAATCATAACCAATAAATTACCTGTAAAAATATAATAAGAGGCAATTTGAGAACAAACATCAAAAATAAATTTTAATTGCAATTTCAGAATTAGCTCAATGTGTTTGGTGCAATTATAATAATAAAAATTATTAAATTGAGAATGATTTAAATTGTTTTGTTTCATTAGATATTAAATGTCACCTTCCTCATTAAGATTATCAGCACAAAATTATAAAGGAAGGAATGATAGAAAAATGTTAACAAATCTTTGTCATGTTTTCACTTGCTCTGGGAATTTGTCTCAAAGAATTTATTGATACTGTTTTTTATCTTGGAAATTGATTGCTACAGAATTAATAATAGCAGGTATAACTTGATACTTAAAGATTTGGTGATAAAATTAAAAGCATATAACACATTGGTTAATAGTATAATGTTGATTATGTTTAATATTAGATCGTTTGGATGAAGATGTTGACAATTGTTTTGAAAAAACAATTCTTATAAGAAATAAAAGAAAGCAATGGTGGAATAATGTGATGGTTTTTCGCACTACAATAATAATTATTAACGTATATATAAAACAATTCTACATGAGCATGCAATTAGCATTTTTATATATATTATATGTGACCTGATTTGCAAAAAGGGACCACTTCTGGCAAAACATTTGTGACATGATTTATGAAAAAAGATAACTGTTAAACGTCACAAAAATAGTTTTGTATACATGATTATAGCTGCTATCATATACACAACTATTCATGGAACTGCATCTATGTATACAAAACTGTTTTTTCAGGTGTTTTAACAGTGATCCTTTTTCATAAACCATATCAAAATTGTTTGACAGAATTGCTCCCTACAAATCAGGTCACATATTATCATTCTTTTAATAAATCAAAGCATTGTAACTACAATGCACAACTTTATTTTGATATCCATTGTTTAAAATAATTATCTTGATGAGAGTATGAATTGTTTCATACCCTAATATCTATTGAGGAATACCTTAACTGTACTTTCTCACAGATATAATATGTTAGTTATAATTAGAAACTGATACAATGATACTCCTTAGTTCTAAACAACCAATGCTAATTCATGATTTTAATTATGTGATAATTGGTAACTATATTTTTTAACCTTCTAGTTGTATCTTTGTTGCTGTTGCTGTTGTCACTACTATAAAGAAAAACAGTATACATTATAACTGTTAATCACACCTTTAATTCTGAATTCTTATTGTATAGTGTATTCATCAATAAAATTAAAATCATTTAAATCTATAAAAATTTAATTATAAACAATGTATACAAACTGATATTACTATGTATTGTTCATGCATTTCTGATGCTAATATGTATGACGCCACTAACTACAACACTCTCTAGTAAATGGTTTCAATATTTCAACCATATAGTCTGACAAAGATAAAGGTTTATTACAAGGAGGCTCTCTGTCTGTAACTCCTCCTCTTTTTTACAAAATAATGAATAATCATAGCAATAAATCAATAATGAAACCAATAATATAAACCACTAATTAAAAGTGTTTATTTCCGGTAGGAAGTTAATTTATATATAAGCACCACCCTCTAAATCTGCAACAATGTATGACGTCCTGACGGAAGGTGCGGACATTTCCAAAAGAGTTTGTACCATTATCGAGTGAAAAAATCTGAAGACTAGTGAAAATACCAACTATTTTGAAAATTTGGTAAGCGTTGAACCTCTGCATACATGTACATCAATGTATGAAGGTTTTATTTTATTATTAATGCTTTGAATGTGCAGCTAGTTATTGACATTCATTTCTACAAGACCTTCTTGCTGAACTAGAATCATGTGAGTATATGCTTTTTACATTAACTCATACCACAATTAGGTCTTATCATATAGTCTCTGACAGCGACCCCATAGCTGGACAGGTTGAGCAATTGAAGTTTGACATTCACTTATGTCTTTTATATAGGCTATGGGAACAATGCAGAGAATTAGTACAGAAGTTAGTAAATGTCAAGAGATAGCAGGTATAACTTGATACTTAAAGATGTGGTGGAAAAAATTAAAAGCATATAATAAATTATCAGTTAATAATATAGTGTTGATTGTGTTTAAAATTAGATCGTTTGGATGAAGATGCTGATTTTTTTGAAAAAACAGTTCTCGTAAGAAATACAAGAAAGCAATGGTGGAAAAATGTAATGGTTTTCACACTACAATAATATGCATGTACATTCATAAGAATTTTACATGAGCATGCGATTAGAATTTAAATATATATTATATTATTATTCTTTTAATAAATCAAAACATTGGAACTACAAAAATTTGCCTATATGCACTACTTTATTTTAATATCCATTGTTCAAAATAATTCCCTTGATGACAGTATCCATTGTTTTATACACTAATATCTATTGAGGAATAACCTTAACTATACTTTCTCACAGATATGATATGTTAGTTATAATTAGATACTAATACAATGATACTCCTTAGTTCTAAACAGCCAATGCTAATTTGATGATTATAATTATGTGATAATTGGTAACTATATTTTTTAACTTTCTAGTTGTATCTTTGTTGCTGTTGCTGTTGTCACTACTATAAAGAAAAATAGAATACCCTGTAACTATTAATCACACCTTTAATACTGAATTCTTATTGTATAGTGTATTCATCAATACAATTAAAATCATATATACTTCTTAATCTATAAAACTTTAATTATATACAATGTATACAATCTATATAGTACAAAGACCAAATACATGTTACTATATATAGGTCATGGATAACTACCTACAACATTCTCTAGTAAATGGTTTCAATATTTCAACCATATAGTCTGACAAAGAAAAAGGCTTAAAAACAAGCAGACACTCTGTCTGTGACTCCTTCTCTTTCTTACAAAATCAATGAATAATTATAGCAATAAATCAGTAATGAAAATAAGGATATTTACATTTTCACCCCCTCAGATGGAAGCACATCCTCAGGCTTAATAATAATATATAATATATACATAAATAAACTATACCAATGCAATACATCGAAAATAAATGAGTCATAATTCACAGTTAGAGTTAGATAGTAGACTTACAACAGTTTTGACACTTAGATCCTAGCCAAGAGAGGAGGCATTGGGCAGCTCATATTGACACAAAGTTATCCAATCAAGATTTACTTGAATTAATGAATCTTTTGGTCTATCAACTGGTTGGACAGTAACACCATTCATATGAAGTTCTATGATATGATACAGTCCAAAGAAGGGTCTGGTTAACTTCCTCCATTTTCCAGTTGTTTCATGTGGCATATAAATACCATAACTCTATCTCCAATTTTAAATCAGTCTTTCTAACATACTTATTACATTGAGACTTGAGATTGGCTAACATTATGCCCAGGTACCCTTTATGCATTAGAGACATTGCTCATGAGTTCAAACTTATAGACCTCTATGTCTATGATGTACCAGCTTTTATGATAAGTAAGGACTGCATGAGTAGGTATTCGAGCATCCCTACCATAGAGCAGGAAGAATGGTGATTCCTTTGTACTTTAATGAACCTTGGTGTAATAGACAAATAACAACCTCTGGAGGTACTCATCCAATTGGAGCAATAATGACCACAGTACTTGGCAATCATTCCTTATAGGGTTAGATTAAATTTTTTGACTAGGCCATCTGCCTGAGAATGGTATGCAGTAGTGTTAATGATTTTCATGCCATAGACTTAACATACGTAACAATGGCAGATAATAAATTAGCACCACGATCCGAAATTAATTGACAGCAAATAATGTTGTTCACTAACAATTGTGCATTAGTCTCACTAGCTTGATCAGAGGCAGGGTATGCCTTGACAAATTTGGTGAGGTAATCAAAAAACACTACCACATACTTGTTTAATTGAATTGTTAATGGTAGCTCCATTAATAAATTAATTTAAAAATTTCCATATAAGTTAGTTAAATACAAAAATAATGAAAATAGTTCTACAAAATTATTAACTTGTAAAATAATTAATCAACACTATTCAAGTTTACAGTGATACAAATGTATTTGTATATACTCTATGATATTGCATTATGCCATTCAGAGTGAGACTGTCTATATATATTATAGATCTATAAAACATATATACATACATGTGTGTGTGTGTGTGTGTGTGTGTGTGTGTGTGTGTGTGTGTGTGTGTGTGTGTAGTTAGTATATGTTAATACTACACACCTGTATAAACATCACATGACTATATCACTACAAATATTCTATATAAAATTTAAGTCAATGCTAGAATGACAGTAAACTAAATTTCTTCTCCTAATTGTGAGATCATTCCTTCAAGTTAACTGAGACCTGACAACAAGTTATATAAACTTAAAATTACAAAATATCTTGCTTTGTAATTTTAAAGACCTCCAGCAAAACTCATCATCATGTAAGCATAATATTGTAGATTATCTTAATTTATATCAAGTATATTAGATATAACCAACCATAGTATATTTATAGGACACACAAAGCAGACAATGTTGATTTCCTAAATCTAAAGCATGGAGAAGTCAACAAGGTTATCTGCAACACAGTAATATCACAAATCATTTTCAAAATACTTGTTTGCTACATAATTATAGATAAATCTTAATTCACAAGATGATGTATCAAAATTTGTTTATGAAAATCATGAACTCGATGTCAGCACGGACAGAGCATGTACAGGTGTATATATCATTATAACTAAACGTTGTATTGTGCATGCTATTTTCTTAGTAAATTAAGATAACATGCTAATACTAACACATTCATTTCAATTTATCATGCAGGGTATTTGAATGACAATACTGACCAATATGTAAGAGCTACAAATCAACTTAATCGAAAAACAAATTGGTGTCAACATTTAAAGGTATGCTAATATAGCATAAATGACAAAATGTGTAGTTTATTAATTTAAAAGTATACGGAAAAGAATCATTTTTCTATTATATAGCTCTGGATTGTTCTTCTAGGGATTTGCTGTTGTGCATTCATTATAGGTAAGCATGCATGAAACATAATTATTGATAGTCATAATAGAACATGTATACATTGTCTATAGATATATTTTCTTTTCTAAATTGTAGTTACTATTGTTCTTGCTGTTGAAGAGAAAAAGCAATAGTTGATGTGGTCACGCAATATTTATGAAAGAGCTATGTATCCATATGCATTGTATTGTGTATATGGAGCATATAGATATATAAGTATGTATATTCCAGTTACATGTGTAACTATTAAGACAAGTAATAAAAGTCATTATCTTGAACTTTGTACTTTAGAGTATAAGGAGTATTACCAAAGTTTTCATAATGTAGTGATTATTTCAATTTGATACTATACTTTCAGTTCACTGTTTGGACAAAGTGACCAAAACCGGCTCATATTTTACCTGTAGAGTAATGTCACTATAATATTATTATCATTTCTATTGAAAAGTCTACTTTACACATGCATACAATTAATCAACTAGTTTATAGTTTACATTTAGTAGATTAATATGGCATACAATATTCATGTGAAAAGATCTATTATGTATAATTTGCTGTTTTGTAATAATACAACTTGTCAACAATTTATACAGTGAGTAATTGATATTCTAGATTCCATACTCCATGCATTTAAGCACTAATTTTATTAAAACATTCAAGTCAAGATCAATGCTAACGCACTCTAGAGATAGCCTCGCAAGCTATGTATCTACACTGTATCTATAATATCATTCAAAAGAAAAACCTATAAGATGTCTTGGTTAATAAATACTACTCTACATAGGCGTATATAATCTCATTTCCTAATTACGTCATTTGTAGGAGGAGCCTGGCACGGAAAAGGCTGAGTTTACCTATGTTACAGTAAGTCATAATTGTACAACGCCCAATGCCCCAATCTCAATTTTTTATCCATGCCATGTTTTATTTCTTCTTTAAGAAGACTTTTGAAGTTGCTTGACTACACAAAGTCCAATATACTCAACTCTATCAGTGCCAGCTTCCACAAAATATTTGGGTCAGTTTATTATGCTGAGCCAACAGACTGATTGTTGTTAGTAATGTGAGTATTGATGTAATTGTCACCTGTACTGTTACTATAAATAGTATTATAAAGTTCTGTCAGCTGTACTGTTACTATAAATAGTATTATAAAGTAGTATATCTATAATATGGCTGATACATGATATTTTCTAAATCCTTTGTATACCAGTTTGTCCAATTTAAGTTTGACTTCATTTTTGTGTAATTGTGATAATGAAAAACATCAACCTAGGTTGGGTATGGCCTCATAGCCTACTTAATTCATTGAGGCATTTTGTTATTCTTTTCATTTTAGCATTTCGTGCTTTGTTATAGAAGATATTTTTTACTGTTTCTAAACATTTTTACTTGGTGAATGCTTGTACTAACATTCGTTAATTGTATGCATATACATAATGTCACATTGTGGTAAGATCTGAAAAACACTAATCACTATATTTCCAGCTTACTACTTTTCTGAACAGCTATTATTTTATAATCTTTTAAGCAGAATTCCAAGATGTAAAAATGGTATAAACCATTTCTCTATATAGCTTATTCCTAACTTGAGATATATCACTGAGTCAGGGGTCAAACTCAGAGTATACCTGAAACATATAAGTGTATATTAAAATGAGATTCATTGTCCTTACATTTTGAAAAACGGAGTGTCAGTTGTAGATAACACATAATGACCTCCAAACAGTTTATTTTTGAAATACATAATCTGAGAGTTTAAAATACTATTTCCTTCTTCAAAAACATTATAGTGGCAGGTATACAGTAGTCATGATGTAAACAATGATATATCTGACATAAGTTGTCATGAAAGCTGTATTATAACCAGCAGCTGCCACTATTGTACCATAAAAATCATGTGGCTATCAACAATGTATTTTTAAAATCTGGAGTTTTCAGGTTTAAGCAATGCTTATATATTGATTATTAATGGCAGAACGGATAAAGCTTTGTATTATACAAACCTACCAACTTGGGATTTTTTAAAAAGATATTACCCTTGGGCAAAATGTTTTACAAATTTTCTTATTGACATGTTTATATAATTCGTATAGACCTTTAAGCCATACATATAATACATATTCTGTAGGTATTATGACAGTGATGTCTTAGAACATAAGCAAAAAGAAGTCAACAAGGTACGGTATATGACATGATTGATATATTGTATCACTATAATACCAATTACCATTAGACAAAACAGTCATTACAAGATGAACTAGATAAAGCATTTGAAAGAGGAAAGAAACTAGAAAGATTACAAAATAGTATGATTTTGATTATATGCAATGCACTATTCTATTTAGAGTTTCATGTTGTTGTTTTTCAGAAACTGTCATTCCACATCGTCAAATGTTTCACAATAAAGCTATGATAATCAAATCAAATTTTTGGAGGCAAAATGTAAAAGTATGTAAAGTTTTTACAATGTATTATTAATATTATTATTAAAATATCATTTTTAGGTTTTCTTTTTCTTATAACAATTGTTATTGTACTGGCTTTAATTATATGTAAGTTTTAAATATAAGTTTCCTTTAGGTTAATATGTCTTCGTTTCTTTATGCAGATTTATTAATAATTGTTATTAATTCAAGGATAAACAAGCCCTAACATTAATTAATGATATTGAGGGATCCACAACTCGAGTGTAAAGATTTTATTATCAATGTATAAAGAATATCAAATAGAGAGTGGAGAGTATATACGTAATTAAACGTTTTGTTGTGAAACCAAAGATTTCAGCAAGACCAGACAATTTCACAAGAGAGTTTGGCCATATAATCTTTGAAGTTAATCTCACTATGCATCCTTTTGTACAACATTATAGCTACATATATAATTATTAAGGCATTACATAAATTATGTGTAAAATTCCTCACATCATTGTCATATCTTATTTTAAAATTCATTTTAAGGTCATATGACTCTTATAGGCAGACCTGTAAATAATCTATTATGGACACAGCTTTGTAAAAACAGGTTTACATTAGTAGGTGAACTATATGTCTGAGTGCAGCTGATGTTTTATCAGTGGACTCCACAGTTCTTGGCCACAGTTATTTCAGCCACAATAAACGCCTACTTCATCTATTGTTGTTGCATCTGTGATTACTATGACATGCTTATTAAACACATTATCATGTTACATACTACACTGAAGAGACAGCCCCGTCAGCCCCATCTTACTGTATTACTACTGGGAAGCAAAGTAAGTCATAAACTCTAATCCAAAATATCACATCAATGTGTTAGTATATTTTTATAGACTTCTGTTACAAAACTAGATTCAGACAGCAGATATTATCATGTAAGTATAGCTGTAAACAAACTTAAATTGATATACAAACAGTCTTGTCTATAATAAGCTATATTCTTTTAAAATATTGATAATGTTATGCTTGTATGTCAGGTCATATGGATCAATAAACGCTGATGACCCTTTCCAGCGTGAAAGACAAATACAGAAACAAGTCAATCAGGTGGAACATTATATAAAATATCCATTTGTCCATTTTTTGATTCATGTGTTTGATAGGTAAAAGACACAGTACAACAAAATATAGATAAGATAGCTGAAAGAGATGACAAACTTCATGATCTAGAACAAAGAGCTGGTCAGTATGAATTACAATCATATATACTTATGTACTTTTGGAATAATTCAGTTTAGCCATAACTTGTAATGTAATTATTCATTTTTTAAACTAAAACGTGTCAGTAACATTATTATTTTTCAGACCATTTGCACAAACATGCTGAGCTATTTGGCAAGAAATCATCTGAACTAAAGAGACTGAGACGGCAAAAGTGTATAGTATGCATGGTCCCATACAACAACGTATCATGTTATTGTTTCCATTTTATAGGTCTGTCTTGTTGTCTCTGGTATTACTTTGGTCGTGATTATATTAATTAGCCGTAAGTTGATGCCATACAATTACAGGGCATATAACATTATTGTTCATTGATCTTTTCAATAGTTATAATAGTTCTTGCTATTGAAGGAAAGGAACGTCATGAACACTGACTATATCTTCTATATGAAAAAACATTTATTAACTGTTATCACTTTGTTATTATAGCCAAGTCAGCAGTATGCACCTGTTGTTATTTTAATCTACATTATCAAAGTGTGTTTTGTGTGTGACTCAAATGTATATGAATTCCATTACTAAATTGATCTTACAATAGATTAATAGTTTCATTCAGGACCATTACAGGTTTTGGTACAAACCTATTATTATCCTTATCAATGAAAGTCTTACTGGATGAGACAGTACTTATAACTGAGTCCAATCATATTACTTTTAGCAGGTGCTATTATTATTACTATTTTGATTACAAGTATTAATGTTCACCATATTTAAGGTATGTCTGCTGAAATATCAAGTATATTATAAACATATCTAATGAAAATGCCTGTACTAATTAACTAAACATATATTAAAGCATAATAACAAGATAATAGCTATGCACTATAGATGTGTCCTATAAATGTAGTCATACATAAACTAAAAAACGCAATCACAATTTTTTTATAAGAGTAGCAAGTATTTTACTTTTAAATGGAATGGTTTTAAGGCATCCACTCCAATTCAATATTATCATTCTCATCTTCATTATCTCCAACAATCAAAGGGCCTTGGTGGTACTTAACTACTTCAGGATGTCTTAGGTCATGTTCGTATTGATCTTTCCTTTCCTTCTCTTCAAGTTTCTTTTTCATTTGGTAGGCACAAAATACAGCAGTAAGTATAAAGATGATAGCACACAAAACCAGAGTACCAAGTCCAACTAATGCTATTTCAAGTACATTAATAGTTGTCACTGAAGGAGTAGCAATGTCAGTTGGTTCAGTACCATTAGCTACAGAGTTAATAAAAAAAATGACAGAAAGTAAACATAATTATTATTAATTAATTTATTATACTGACTTGTGTTACAAGAAAGTCCAGTAAATCCCACAGCACAAGTGCACAAGTAATCTCCTGCAATGACTTCACAAGTACCACCATTAAAACAGATATTCTCCTCACATTCACCAATCACTAATACATTGAGTATACACACACTACATATATAGGACAATATACCTGCACTGTCACATATATCTCCTGTATAACCATCAGAACAAGAACAAGTATTGTTACTGACACAGGCTCCATAAACACATGCAGGATCACAGATAGCTGTAATATGATAATAATATTCACAACCTCAAATATTAATGTCATACTTCGCTTGAGTAATTCTGTAAGACTTGTCAATTCTTTTACAGTTTCTTTAGTATCATCTCCAATATTTAAATCACCAGTAGCAGCCACATCAAATAAACACAATTGATCATCACCACAAATCTATAAAATAAATAAATGAAAAAACTTGGTTAAACAGACAAACTTCAAGAGCTTTTTCTTCTAATTCTGGATCACTGAACTCAGCTTTAAATATTGGGACGTAATCTAATTTGTAGAAAGAGTCCCAGCTTCCTTGTTCACCATAAGTAAAAAGACTTAAATTAGGATCATCAATAATCCCTGTAAAAGTGTTGATAACATTGTATAAAATGTATATCCTTACATGTTAGTCCAAACTGATAGTGAATTTCTTCAAGAGTAGCATTCAATGGCAGAGTAAAACTACCATTCTTTGGCTGTAAATCATCATCCTTGTCTCCATTGTAATACCCCAGAAGACCACGAGTATTACGAAAGTAATCATCAGAGAGTGTAACAGCAACATCTGACAAGATATTGTTGCTTTCTCGAACTGTAATAGTCACTCCAGTGGCTAATACTGCTGATAGAGTCCTGTTGCCTTTATCAATAACTGTCAAGTTTGTAAATTTCAGCTCAGATATTTCAGAGAAGTCAACTTCATCTCCATTAACTATAGCTACCAGTCTTTTATCAACCAATTCAAACTGTACTGTATCAGAGTCAATGTGTTTAGCAACTATAGCAGACATGACAGTACCACTACCAGCTAATGTTTGGTTGCTAGCATTATTAGTAGTTGGTTCAATCATTCGGACTTGTATTGTAAGTGACTCATCAAGTGACTCTACTAGTATAAACTCTCCAAAACCATTAAAAGTGAATCTGTGCCCATCCAATGATACCAAATGAGGATCTCCAAATATTCGAGCTAAATAGTATGGCAACATAATATATGATGTCAAAAGAGGGAGGTATATATAACAAACAAATAAGAACAAATAGATAGTATAAGAAAAGAGTATAGACTGACACATATACCTGGGGGAGGCCGTTCAGGATAATCTTCACAATTATCATTAGGTCTACGATCATAATATCGACTATTACAACCAGAGAAATATTTCCCTTCACAACACAAGTAATGTGGGGCAACATCATTCAACAAATAACCTTTGGACAGTGATAAAATTAATGTAAAACTACACACAGCAAATAACAATATTAACCTAATATAGACTTCCAGTTGTTAGGATAAACACTATAAGCACTACCACCATCAGTTCCTGTTAATAGATTACCATCACTACCAAAACAACACTGTTGACTGGGACTATAAGATCTGTAAAAGAAAAGGTACTGTATACTGTAATTTAAACAATAACTTACCCAACATTTGACTGTCTATAGCAACTTTTTGCTGTAGTTCTTTTGAAGATTTTCTCTCTCCATATATCTTGTATGATATTCTCACGTGTATACCTGTCATCTCCATCAGCCTGTGACTTCTTACAAGGACAAGGAGGTAGTCGTCTGTTATTAACACCTCTGTCAAGTTTATACCAAGCTTCACATGCTAGTCGAAGAGCACCAGATCTTGCAATTTCTTTTGCTTTTGATATAAGCCACCTCTTTCCTGCTATCCTTACCAGTAATCCAAGCTTACCTCTCCTAATTATTCGAATTATTCGATATAGTTTATAAGCTGCTAGAATTGCAGGCAAAAGTCTTTTTTGAACTGGTTGATCAGAACTAACAGTACTAAGAGAGGCTCTAATTTGACTTAATCTGAATGATGTTTGATCAAGTTCTTCAAAATCAGGAATTGTCACCTCAGCTCTTTCATCAGTGATGGGAATATCTGTAGCTAAAGATAGTGGTGACTCCCATTGATCAGTGTTAGTGTTGTATAGTATCTATTATTAGAGCAGTACAAAAAGACACTAGCTAAATCATATAAGACATGATTTACCAAAGATATATTCACAGCAAGTTCATTCATATCAAAAAGATTTTCTGTCAATGCAACAGCATTCCAAGTGACATTAAATGTTTCTCCAGGAATAAAAGCAATTTCATCATCCTCAATTTGAACATCATCAGTTTGAGGATCATTCTCCAATGGTGAAACTATTACAACAAGGCAACATTAGTCCTGCAGTTATCAATGACTAAAAGCTTACTGTATCTAAATTTGGTGCCACCTGTAAGTACTGCACTGCCACGAGTTATTTTAATAGCTAAGTTAACTATGTTATCTTCATCAGCAGTAGGTACTACACAAAGACATTTGTCTCCAGAGAGGTAAACACCTTCTGTCTCAATTTGTCCAAATATACAGAGAATGTCATCATCTTCTTCAAATGTTGGACCAGTTATAATAACTGTTTCTCCACCTAACATATTACCTACTGAACGACTACTGTATACAGGAAAGGACCCTATTATAATATAAGAATGAAAATCTAAATTAATCATATCTTACATACCATCACATTCAACTCCAGCATCCTCATAATGTCCACAATTGCTAATGCTATAAATATTTCTATTGCAGTCCAATAACTTCACTTCTGATCCTGTACATTGAAGATTGGAGAGAAATATGGGACCAATACCAGCACCAAAAAAAGCTCCATAGCGAGGTTTAGCGCCTATAAATAAGGTAATATCGTAAAACAAAAGCATTGCATTTTTATATTTATACCTGATGGATAGTATCCTAGTTGGTCACAGACTACATTAGCATCTACTGTATTCCATCCATCATCACAAACTGTCCCCCAAACTCCATTGAAACATATTTCTACTCTTCCCCTAGTCACAACACTAGTAGCTCCTAATCTCAGTTCTCCATGAGTACAATTATCAAAAGTAACAGTTCCTACTGATAAAACATAAATGTTAGCAGTATATATATATACACCAGATAATCTACCTTGACATATAATGCCAGCATCAGCCAATGGATCACAACTCGAACTTTCTCCTCCATACTTTACTATACAGTCAAATATTGATGTTTCAGTACCAATACAGTTAACAGAGTCAATGTTAGTGGGTATAAGTGATGTAGTGAAACCATTTTTACCAGCAATTGCACCTAGTGTTTGTATTGATGTACTATGAGTCAAATAAGTCACATACCATAAGGAGAATGTCCTTGTTGTTTACAAATCACAGATGCAGCTGCTTCATTCCATGTACTATCACAAATAGTACCCCATGTACGATTGACACACACCTCTACTCGACCTAATCTTGGAGTTGGACTTCCCACAATACGTATCTGACCATCATCACAAAGTTCTGTAAGAAACCAACATAGTATTATATGATTATTCTTTTAATTAAATACCTTCACATTCCACTCCAGCAATTCCATAGCTGTCACAATCTAATACTCCATATGTGTTTCTACTACATTCTAACAAACTCTCTTCAGAGCCAGTACAGGCCAAATCAGCTAACATTATAGGGAGGCTACCTGGACCATATGGTGATCCATACTTTGGTGTGGAACCTATTGACACAGTACTGGTAATTACACAATATCAGAATTTGTTCAACTAACCAAATGCTTGATATCCAAGCTGTTTACAAACTATATTGCTGTCTTGTATTCCCCAGCCATCATCACAGACAGTACCCCATGTTCCATGTACACAAACTTCAACTCGTCCTTGAGTAGAACTGTAACCTCCAATCAATCTGACTTCACCATTAGTACAGTTGACAAATGGAATAATTGTAGCTTTATAGTAATATCAAATAATATAGTTAAACTATCAATATTGTAAGCTCACCTTGACAGATGACACCAGCATCATTATTGGCACACTGAGTGTAGGATACATTTTGAAGAGTTAAATGAATAGGACATTTGAAGAGTGTGCTTTCACTCCCAGTACAATTCACTCCATAGACACGAGTAGGATAGTTATCAGAGATGAGAGACCCATAAGCAGCCATTGCTCCTGAAAGACTATTATTATAGTCATTACAAAAAATCATTACCATAAGGAGAGTGACCCAGTTGTTTACAGATGACTCTAGCATCATTATCATCCCAATGTTCATCACATACAGTAGTCCATGTACCATTGACACACACCTCAACTCTACCAATTAATACATTGGAACTACCTCGAAGACGTACTTTACCATCTGTACAAATACCTACAATTAAAAGAAAAGACAAATAAATAAAAAAAGAGAAATCATTATATTTAAATTATTTTAAGTACATTAAGTCAATGACATACCTACACATTGAACGCCAGCTATTTCATTGGTTCCACAATTCAACAAACTATTATAAGAAGATCTTGGACAAGTCACCAGTGATTGCTCAGATCCAGAACAAAAAAATATTCCATATACAAATGGAGGACTGTTTGTAACTTCAAAGTAATTATTATAGTAGTGTTGAGATCCTACATAAAGTAAACAGTATAAATGTCAAATTACATGTATACATATATACCATAAGGCTGATATCCAAGCTGTCGACAGACCACATTAGAATCAGCTATTCCCCAGTAGTCATCACATACTGAGCCCCAGGCATTGTAGTAACATATCTGGACATTGCCTTCATTGTCTGTATTACCTCCTACAAGTCTGATATCACCATCAGAGCAATTACTATACACAGTTGTGTTACCTATGATAAATTAAGCAAATAAACAGATTAATTATTTGAATTCGTTTAAACCTACTCATGCAAAATACAGAAGCATCATTATGCTGTCCACAGTTCTGTCCTTCATCAGATATTTTATATGAACAGTCCCAAACTTCAGTCTCATTACCAGAACAGGTTAGCTCAAACAAACCAATAGGCCATTCATTATTTAGAAATAAATTAGTAGTTGCAATTGCACCTAAAAAGAGATAAATATTACAAAGAGGAATGTGGAAAATCATTTATACCATATGGTGAGTATCCTAGCTGAGAACAGACTACACTAGCTTCATGTTGTGTCCAATGATGATCACAGATTGTATTCCAAGATCCCACACTTGATTCTGATTCTGATCCTGATCCAATGAGATGATTATTAATGCAAACCTCCACTCTTCCTCTTAATACTGCACCATCTCCTAGTCTAATGTCACCATCAGTACAAGGTGCTACGTGTCAACTTGAATGATAGCAATTGGACATAAATGTACTAAGACTTACGTTCACAGATCACTCCAGCATCATTACTATGTGTACAACTAGTGACACCACAAGATTGTTGATTACATTCTAACAAGGATGTCTCTGTACCAGTACAATAAAGACTTGATAAAAGAATTGGACCAGTTCCTGAACCAAAGTAGGCATTAGTTTTTATTCTTCCACCTAAAATTGATATCAATTAATGTTGATTGATTTAGAATTAATCAAACCTAAAGGCAAATATCCAAGTTGTGTACAGACAACTTTAGCATCAGACGTACTCCAACTGCTGGAACAGACTGTTCCCCAAACCTCATTGACACATACTTCAACTCTTCCTTCATGAGGACCATTACCACCCATCAGTCTGACTTCACCATTAGTACAATTTGCTTGTTCAGCATTAACTAGAGGTCAATGAACTTACTTTTATAGATAAACCTAATACACATACCTTGACACACAACTCCAGCATCATCATGAGAGTTACAATTATACAAAACAGCATTGCTATGTGAGCAATTAACTAAATGCTCTTCAGTACCAGTACAATTTATATCAGTGATTCCAAATGATAATTGACCTTCAGTATAACAGTTATATGTTGGAACAGCACCATAAGGAGAGTATCCTAATTCTCTACAGACAACTTGAGCATCTTCAAGGTCCCAGTTCTCATCACAAAGTGAAGTCCATATTGTTTCCACACAAATTTCAACACGACCAGCATATTCTACTAAAGAACCACTCAACCTGACAGCATTATCCATACAAGCCTCTGTAGATAAAACTATTAAATCTTAACATCCACTTAGTATATTTATTACCAATGCAAACTGCACTAGCCACTGCACCATCTCCACAATTAATGGTAGCATATGCAGAATTATGGGAACATTGTAAGAGAGAATTATAACTCCCATATGAGTAACATCGAACATTAGAAAGAATGTGAGGTGCCTCATCATGACCAAAATAACTATACTGTAATGCTGTTGCACCTACAATTCATATTATAGAATTTAACTATATGTTGACAAAATATACCTGTAGGTTGATGTCCCAGTTGTTTACATACAACATTAGCATCATAAGTACTCCAGGAATTATGACACACAGATCCCCAGATCTTATTATAACATATCTCCACTCGACCTTCTAGTTCATTGATACCACCAACCAAACGTACATCACCATTATTACAAGATATGTCCACAGTATAATTGGTATCTACATAAGTGAAGAAATATATATAGCTACTGTGTGATATAGCATAATATACTTACATTGACATATAACTGCTGCATCTTGATTGTAGCTGCAATAAGAGTAGCTATCATCATAAGGACAGTCCCAGATAGTATTTTCCATTCCAGTACAGTTCAAATCAAATATATAATTAGGGTGGTAATAATTATAATAGTATGAACCAGGTAATGGAATAGCACCTATGTGAGTATGTGCATACAATACAATAATTTAAAAATCGTAAAGAAATTACCATAAGGAGAATATCCTAAGTGTTTACATACAACACTGGCATCTATATCATTAAAGCTGTTGCTACAAATAGTACCCCAAGTTCCATTACGACACAACTCCACTCTACCTATTGTACTGTAACTTGTACCAGCAAGACGTATATCTCCTTGCTCACATTTTTCTGTAATTAGAGATTATACCAAAACAACAGATTTTTCATACCTTGACATGTAACTCCACCATAGATATAATAATAACTGTTGTAACTATAGCAGTTAATGGTATACTTGTAACAATCTAATAGAGACTGTTTAGTACCACTACATGAGAATTCATATGGAATCAATGGTAAAGTAGGTAGGTTCAAAAATGAACTTTGGTATCCAGTAGCATCTACAAAATCACAACTATAATATATTATATTTACTTATAAAATATATACCTTGATATGAGTATCCCAAAACTCCACAAATAGTGCTTACTTTATAGTAACTGCTATAACTATCAGCACATATTGCAAACCACACATTATTATAACATATCTCTGTTCGGCCATTCATTAAAGATGATCCACCAGACAGTCTCATTTCACCATTAGTACAGTTAGCATATTCAACTTCATAGTCTATAAGACATCACATAAATTAAACAAAGACAGTATAAGATTACCATTAAAACAAGCTATTGCTGCATCACGCCATGAATAACATGAGTAGTGAGTCAGTCCATTATGAGGACAATCAGAGAGTCTTAATTCATTTCCAGTACAATTAACATCAATAAAGTGATGTGGAAGAACATATTCTTTCTTAATATTACCCATTGACACAGAACCTGTTAAAACATTAGTTACTGTTCAATAACATATTACTTCTATTATATACCTAAGTGAGAATATCCCAGTTGTCTGCATGCAACTTTGGCATCATTATCATCAAAGAAGTTACTACAAACAGTACCCCATGTTCCATTAACACACACTTCAACACGACCCATATGCTTGTTGTAACTGTTATAAGGAATGATCTGAATGTCTCCATCAGTACAATCTATTAAGAAACAAGACACTGTTGAAAACTATCCTAAGAGAATGAATGTTACATATTTTTTTTGAAAAGTGTTGTAAATATGACAGATTTGTGGAGAAAAAAAGCTGCTTATTGAACAGTTGTGTGTGCTACCTTGTATTCACAGTTAACAATCCTTAACTTACTATGACATTTGATACCAGCAATACGTTTAGCATCACAAGTAGAGGTCTTAGTGAAATGACTAAAGGTACACTCAGACAGAGTAGTAGCAGTGTTAGAACAACTAATACTAGTAACCAGTAGTATGTCATTAGCAGCTTTAGGGAACTGACCAGTGTAGGCTGAGCCTCCTAAATAATAAAAATATTATGAAATTAAAATGTCCATGCACAAAACCTCTTTGATATCCCAGTTCAAGACATATCACTCCAGCATCATTATAGTCAATGCCACTATTGCAGAATGTTCCCCAGACTCCATTGATACATATTAAAAGTCTTCCTTCATTAAGACTGGGTCCATCTACTAGTTGAACATCATAGTCAGTACAATTTGAGTAGGTTACATTCATATCTGTAATGAGAAAGAAGTGGATTTTGGCAAAAAAATATAACTTATGTTACCAACCTTGACAAATAACACCAGCATCCTCATAGCTATAACAGTTTGATTCAATACTAACTACGTCACTATACACACAATCAAACAATGTATCTTCATCTCCAGTACAACTTATGTTAAACATAGTGTGTGGAAGAATAGTGTCTGTATAAAAAGAGGTCTTGGCAATGGCACCTATAACAGTAATGTATATAGTCAATATGAGATATTGCAAATATAATAATTTACCATATGGAGAGTATTCCAGTTGTCTACAGACAACACTGGCATCAGTATTATCCCAGTAGTCATCACAAATAGTACCCCATGTACCATTAATACAAACCTCAACTCGACCAAAGTCATTGTACCTTCTGTCACCTTTTAAACGAACATCTCCATGTGTACAGGGAGCTGAGATAATTTATGCATTAAAAGGTACTTCAAAGTAGAGTATTACTATTACCTTCACATTTAACACCAGCATGATATGAATAATAACACCATGAATAAGTGTAATAGGTACAACTTAGTAGAGTGTTCTCACTACCAGAGCAATAGAAATGAGAGAAATGAACTGGTCCAACTCCCTTTCCAAATGTAGTAACTGGAGCTGCTCCTACAAAACATAATTACTTTAAAAATCAAGAAAATCATTATATATATATATATACTAACCAATAGTAATATATCCTAGCTGTCTGCACACAACTTTAGCATCATTACTGTCCCATGAACTAGGACATATCGATCCCCATGCACCACTATAACATACTTCAACTCTACCCTCATACTCTGTGTCTCCACCCACTAATCTGATCTCACCATTAGTACAGTTATCAGTTGTGTTTGGAGCTGTATTAATAGAATATCTCTACAATTATAATATTTTGATAAATATTACTATTTACCTGGACACTGAACATAAGCATCTTCATAATAAGAACAACTATGTTGTTGAATGTTGTTATAAGAACAATTAAAAATATTGTCTTCAGTTCCATTACAATTGAGATCAATAATATGAAATGATTTAGCACTCTCTGTATAATAACCAGTACCAGCACTTGCACCTTATAACCACATAATAATTATATAAAAACACACAATACTAACCTTCTCCTGGAAATCCAAGTTGTCTACATACCACACTGGCATCATTGTTATCCCAGTAATCATCACATATAGTACCCCATGTGTTATTGACACATACTTCAACTCGTCCTATCAATGGATTAGTACTGCCTGCTAATCTGATATCACCATGTTGACAAAATGCTGAAATGAACAATATCATTTGCTAAATTTAAAGGATTTTTTGACCTACGTTGGCATCTCACTCCAGCATCATCCTTATGCTGACTATATCTGTTGTAATAATAGGATATATAGCAATTAAATAGTGAATGTCTTGGAAATGAACAGTACAAATAATTAAAGAAAATAGGACCAGTTCCTTGACCAAAATGTGCATTATGAAAACTAGAAGCACCTACATTAAACAATGTAATGACACTAGAAGTACAGATTTGCTCTGCAGGTACCTGGAGCTGTGTATCCTAAAGCATTACAAACAGTCTGAGCCTCTTGGTATCTCCAATAGTAAGTATCTGATATAGTACCCCAAGCATTATTGATACAAATCTCTACAGTGCCTTCATAATCTGTGGAACCTCCAAATAGTCTGACTTGTCCATCAGTACAATTAGAGTAAGTAGAACCATGTACTAGATTTTGAAATGTATGATGTTTGTCATAAAGAACATGACTGACTCACCAGGACATATGACATTAGCATCAGCACTAGTAGATGAACAAGCTGGAGCATTACCATTAACTGGACAATCAAACAAGTGATCTTCAGTTCCAGTACAATTTAAACCAGTATAAAATGTGGGATCATAATAATCATTATAAAAGATTGATGAAATTGCTTGGGAACCTATAAAAATTAGAATATCAAGTGGATATAATTATGAGCATATTATAATATATACCATAGGGAGAAAATCCTAATTGTTTACAGACCACACTGGCATCATTATTATCCCAAAAGCTATCTTTACATACTGAGCCCCATACTCCTCCAACACAAACTTGCACAGCACCAAAGTAATATAGTCCATGAAGGCGGATGTCTCCAGTGACACAAGGTTCTAATGAAATACAAAAAAAGGTAAAATATCATGCATGAACACCAGTTCTAGAAGAGACAATTCATTAATGCTCAAGTCTCTTTTCTATTCTAATAGATCTGCAATTGAATGACAATTACATAATATTGACCTGCACATGTGACCTTCACAACATCATTATTTGTACAGTATTGGATGTTGGAGGAAATTGATGAACTGCACGAAATCAATCTAGTTTCAGCACCATAACAATCAAATCTGGTATAAATGAAGGGGTAGTTCTCAACTGTCCTGCCTATTTCATAACTATTATCTGTTAATATAAAGAATATCATTAGGAAAAGCAATACTCAAATAATAATGGGAAAATGGTAGAAATAAACTTATTATCAATGACACATAATCAAGTTATTTGTTATAATAATCTACAGCTTTCAGAGACATGAAGGCTTTTAGAAACTAATATAACATACCATAAGCAGTATAACCAAGTTCATAACAGGCTACATTAGCATCATTATTACTCCAGTAGGAATTTAAACACACAGTACCCCAAGCTCCATTAGTACATATATGAAGTATTCCCTCATTTGGTGTTGAGCCGCCATAGAGTCTGATCTCTCCTTCAGTACAATTAACAGGAGCTTCAATGTTAGCTACAAAATATATACAATAACATCAATTAATATGTTTAAGCACACTTACTCTTTTGACAAAATACAGCAACAGCACCATAATTATAATAATAATAACAATATGAAGATGTTAGCTCATAATGACAGTCTATAAACTTTGTTTCATTTCCATAACATTGTACATTGGTGATATTATAAGGATAGGAGTTGTCATTCCATACATTATAGGAACTTTTAGCACCTAACAAATTAAGGTGAAACCATTAAAGGACATTTATATTATCAATTTACCATATGGTGAATATCCTAGTTCAGAACATATAACACTAGCAAGATTGTCATCAACTACAGAATTGCCATATCCACAGATTTTGCTCCAAGTACCATTGATACAGATACGTACATTACCATGACGACTAGAGACACCAGAGTATAGACTCATCTCACCATCAGTACATGAAGCTGGATTAGAGACAACAGTAATGTCATCAATAAATGGCATTTAATAACTTACGTTCACATTTAACTCCAGCTTCTTGATAATTATTACATTGAGAATATGAATATGGGAACTGATTTATTTGACAGTCAAAAAGATTGTTCTGATAGTATGAACATGAAGTATAGTAGATAAGAATAGGACGAGTGCTAATACCAAAATGAGAATTCACAAAATAGCCAGCACCTAAATAACAAGTCATTATAATTTAAGACATAGCATCTGTTTATTCTATTACCTTGGTATCCTAACTGATGACAGACAGCATAAGCCTCTCTAGTATCCCAACCACTGTCACAGACTGTTCCCCATACTCCATTTATACACACTTCTACTCTTCCTTCATATTGTGTTGTTCCACTAGTTAGTCTGATCTCACCAGTAGTACAGTTAGAAAAGGATACATGAGGTACTAAAAAATGTTAAAAAAATTGTATATATAGACTTAAACAATGATTAATGCAATTAATTACTGGACAATGGAAGTCTATTCAAACTCCATGATAAAGATCAATGCATCAAAACGTGTGGTCATTTTTTTATTTACAAAGAAAAGAACTCTATATTTATTGTTAAATAATCATGTACTAGATGTTAGAAGTATATCACATATTGTCTGTCCAATTTTGAATTTGGTTTTTGGTTAAATAGTCTATTATAATACTGCCATTCACTTACATTGACATATTACTGAAGCATCTCGATAATGATAACAAGATTGTCCATTGGAATTGTTTTGAGGACAGTCCCAAATTGACTCTTCCTCTCCAGTACAGTTCAAATCATTGATATGAACATACCAAGTTCCCTCAGTGTATGCATTTCTCTGTGCTGATGCTCCTGGAACAAATTTTCCATTTAAACTCATCAATATTATTCTATACTTACCATGAGGTGAGTATCCTAACATTCTACACACTACACTGGCATCTTTGTCATCCCAGAAGTCATCACATACAGTACCCCAGACATTGTTAACACAAACTTGTACTCGACCATATCTTCTGAAGTAACTACCAGATTCACTATACAGCCGAACAGTACCATTTTCACAAGGAGCTATGTTATAGTCATTACAATATTAATAACGTTTATATTGATATGATATACCTTCACACTTTACTCCAACATCATAATAATGTGTACATGTTGAATAAGGAAATGGTTGATATGGACAATCAAGGAGGTTCGATTCCTGTCCAGAACATCCTACTGCAGATATTAGTATTGGACCTGTTCCTTGTCCAAACTGAGAAGCAGTTCTATAAGCAACTGAACCTATTTTAATAAATAAATAAAGTTTTATTTCTTTTAAAATATACCTAATTCCATGTGTCCAAGTTGTCTGCAAACCACATTACTATCTTGTGTTCCCCAAGAATTATAGTACCACCACCACCAGGAATTGTATCTAGAGCTACACACAGTACCCCAAACACGATTAATACACACTTCTACTCTTCCTTCATATTGTGTATTGCCTCCAACTAATCTAACGTCACCATCCTCGCAGTCAGCCATGATAACATTAATATCTAATAATACAATTGCAATAAGGTTTAAAAAGTTTTTCTAATAAACATAGAGATGGCATTTTACTTAAGTGAAAGTGATTGTCAAGTTGTTCTTCACTTAGTCATGTTTTCTTCTAATGCATAGCAATAATTAGTCTAGGCAATCACTACATAGGCAGTGTTTCTGCCTGTCTGATGTAGTTTAAATAAAATACCATTGCTATATTACTACTCATTTGTTATGCATAGACCAGCAAGAATTACATACAATTACCTTGACATTGTATTGAGGCATCATGACTTGATGGACAGTTGTATTCTAGTAGTCCATTATATGAACAGTTCCATATAGTATCTTCCTCTCCTGTACAATTCAGATCAATGATATGAAAAGACCAGGTATAATCAGTGTAGTAACCAGAGGCAGCAATAGCTCCTGAAATGTAATATGCAATCATTAACTATTGTCTATGGATAAGAAAAAAAGACAATGTTTTAGCCTAAAAGCTTTCTTGACTTTAGATAGGCTAAATTGTAAATTGACAAAATAAAATTTGATGAATTACTTGTTTGTTTTTTTCCGTAATATACTGTATAGCTTAGCAAATACAACTGACTTTACTTGCAAGAATAAAATGACTCATACACGTAATACAAGGTTATCAACCATTCTCATCCACAAACATAAGTACAATTAATAATTAACCAAAGGCTGTTTCCTTGTTTGTCCTGCCAACTATTCATGAATATTATTAGACTAATTTATTACAACAATACACGTACTTAGCAAATACATTCATTTTGGAGTATAATATATTCATTGAATATGACCTTTGATATTCATAGTTACATAACAGGTCAAGAATGCAAGGTATATGGTACAAACAATGATGTCATATAACCTGACTAATCGCTAGTGTTTACAGCTTCAGAGAAAACATAATATTAGGAAAAACTGTATAGTTCTTCACATATATATATATATCATACCATAAGGAGAATATCCAAGTTGTCTACAAACTACGCTAGCATCAGCATTATCCCAGAAGTCACTACAAAAAGTTCCCCATGTTCCATTAACACACACTTCAATACGACCTCCAGTTTCAGTTCCTCCTTGTAAACGAATATTACCATCTTCACAGAATGCTTAATAAAAAAAGGACACATAAGACAACCAGTACATATTGAGTCTCTTACGTTCACATTTTAGTCCCAAGTCATAGTAATGATTAGAACAGGAAGAGGTAACAGTGAACACACTTCTACTACAATCAAAGAGAGAGTCTTCATTACCACTACAGTACATGTAACCAAACAGTATCGGACCACTTCCTTGTCCATAGGTACTACTGCCATATGTGACTCCACCTATTAATAATAATTAGACTAATTTAACACCAAGTAATGGCAGACCTAGTTCTAAATATCCAAGTTGTCTACAGGCTACTTTTGTGTCAGTACTACCCCAGCTTCTACTGCAAACTGTTCCCCAAACTTGATTTATACACACTTCAAGTCTTCCTTCGTAGTCTTCTGTTCCTCCAACCAAACGAATATCTCCTGTCTCACAATTAACAGGTTGAATAGTACTAGCTGAAATAATATATAAATGAATGATAAGCTAATGAAATAATGATATATAAGCTAAGAAATATAATCAAAGTCACCTTGACATATCACAGAGGCATCATGACTTGATGAACAAGAGTAAAAGTCAGATGTTCCATTGTATGTACAGTTCCATATACTGCTCTCGTTTCCAGTACAGTTTAAATCAATGATACCAAAAGGCCAATGGTAGTCAGTGTAATAACCTGATGCTGCAATTGCACCTGTATATAAGAATGGTATATTAGCAATACACAAAAAAACAAGCAATGCTAAATGTACCATAACGAGAATGTCCAAGTTCACTACAAACAACACTTGCATCTTCATAGTCCCAAAAGTCGCTACATATTGTTCCCCAAATATTATTTACACACACTTCCACACGACCATAATATGATCCACCTCCACTAAGTCTAATGGTTCCATTCTCACAAGATGCTAAATGATACAGTTAGATAAAAAGAATAAATAAATATATTCAAATACTGAAGCTGTGCAATGAAACATATAAAATAGTAAAATATTAGTACACAGTGCATATTATTATTACTTTCACATATAACAGCTGCATCATAGTAATGGCTTTGACAGTAGATATGAGTGTACCGATAGTTCTGGCTACACTCTACTAAATTAGATTCCTCTCCATTGCAGTACAAATATCCAAGTAAAATAGGTCCAGACCCTTGTGAGAATCCCAAACTTCCAACACGACCATATGAATAGCCTAGATTAATGACAATACTTGTAATAACTAGTGTAATGCAAGTACAAAACTGTATACCTATTGTCAATGCACCAATCTGATTACAGACAACTAAAGCATCCTGACTACCCCAACTACTGGTGCAGACTGTGCCCCATGCTCTGTTGAGACACACTTCAACTCTTCCTTGATATTCAGACACTCCTCCAATTAAATGAATATCTCCATCAGTACAGTTGCTATAAGTGGCAACATTTAGAGCTAAAAAAGATAGAATTACTTCAATTAGTAAGAAATAACACTCACATTCACAGAATATATTAGCATCTTTACTCAGAGAACAAGAGTAGTTGGAGAGACCATTATAAGGACAGTCCAGTATAGTGTTCTCATTACCAGTACAGTTTAAATCAAGAATGTTGTGTTTGGTGGTTGATGAGGAGTAGTAGACTGTAGAAGATCCTACTGCACCTACAATATGCATGCATGCTAATATAGAATTAAAATGTAACTGTCTAAATTTACCATAAGGAGAGTATCCTAGTTGTTTACAGACCACACTGGCATCATTGTTATCCCAGAAATCAGTACAAATGCTACCCCACGTATTATTGAAGCAGACTTCAACAGCTCCATAGGAAGATGCTGTTGTCTAGTTAGCACACAAGTAGTTACCATACATTTTGTCACATTGATAACTTACCACACGAACTGAACCATGTGTGCATGTTTGAGCAACTACTGCTTTGTTCAGTTGCAGAGATAAAAAGAAAAAAAGCTCTAACAAGAGCACAAACAACATTGTGCTACCTTTTCAAATATAACATTAGGTGAGAATGCGTCTAGCTTTTATTACTGTGAACCAAGCCATGAATATATAGTTATGAATTTAATGAATATTTAATAATGTGATATTCAGCAGTTAAAACGCCTCTTTCGAGACTTTGTCTTCCTAGGAAAACTTGGTCCAAATGTCACATGTATATAATCTTTGTCCTTTAAAGAATAAACTAACTGTATAGGCTGTACAAATAGCGTTTGTATAGTATGTACTAAATATTGTTAGTGTAATATACAGGTCAAGTATGCAAGTGTTATTTAAACTTAAAATTAGAAGTATACAATATCTAAATATTCTAGATTCTGAATATATGCAATACTAAACAACTTCATTAGGTAAGGATAAATGACTGGAGTATTCATCATATTTCATTCAAGACATAAAATGGCTTGATCACATATATATGTACAATGCTTCACTAATTTAAATAGCTTTAGAGAAATTAATGAGCAGGTATAGGTTGAGTTGATTATATTTATAGGACTGGACCATCTAACATATTCTTCTCATTGGTAAAGTGTTAGAATTTTTATACCACTAATATAATAGTTTTAAAGAGATTAACACTAATATAATAGTTTTAAAGAGATTACCTATAAACTCATGCTAACAGTAGTGACTGTAACAAATAGCAACATTTTGTCACAATTAAACAGACCAATCATAATTAAACAGAGCAGTATATAAATCTAATTGAGATTTAGTTCTACCATATATTAAATTAAATTAATAAATCATTTCTCACAACCGATATGTTCAATAGTACTAGTTAACATAAAGATAACAAAAAATAAACATAAAGAAGACATGTCTTATGAATTGTTTACACCAATGAGGTTCACTGATCACTGAAATGCCAAAGGAGCATATGGCAAAAAACACTTTCAAGTGCAGAGATAACTGAAGGAAGACACTGGAAGAAAAACACAATACACCTGTTAAGATATACAACAATTTACAACCATTAATTAGGGAAAACATTTAATGAAAAGCAATTAACATTGTATTGATCTGTATACCTCTAACATCTATCATCCGCCGTCAATGACTCCCATTTCTCCAATAGCAATGGTACAAGTTTTTCTAAATGTTCCTATACACATAGGAATTGACCAGTACATTTCAAGCATAATAAACTCTTTACGTGTTTATTAAGCTCTGTCTCGACAGCATTAGCTAGTGTACTAATAGCATAATAAATTATCCTGTGACTCTTCTTTCTGTATTTAGTTATAGATGTTGTTAGTACTTGTAATATGTCTTCTATAAATGGAGTCAGCTGTTTCTTTCCATTTTCTACAAGAATAATCAAAGCATGACATGCTGCATCTTGTATTCTCTCATTGGGATCCTGTGCCTTCTCAAGAAGCTATGAGAGTTGAAAAAACAAGTACTTTAAACATTCATATGTTAGCTATATATGTACATATAATTAGACTGAATGACAAATAGTCATCAATTATTCTTTAATATACTAACTTTTAAACAAACTCACTTTGGATACAAATATTTTTAGCTCATTTCTAGACACTACCCATTCAGAGTATTGTGACATAGTCCAGCATGTAGTACAACAAATCGGAGTGTTATCACTCTCCAAACAACCAAACAAATATGGAATCAACTCAGGTACATGAGGAGTTAAATACCACATACATCCCTCTTTTATAGTACCTAGAGCAAGGATTGCCATCTCCTTTGTCCTCCAGTCTTGGGAATAGAGACAATCTTTGATAACTGGTAAAGAATATGAAAATATCTCATGACTAAGTTTAGTGGCTAAACTGTCAAGTGAGGCTGCACTACACCTATTAAATAAATACAAAACATGACTATTATTTTTAAATTATTGCTAGTTTACTTTCGAAGATTCCATTTATCATCTTCATCCTCATTTTATTCATTATGCTCAACTAAAACTGACATATCAAAAATAATGCCTTCTTCTTCAATGTCTTTCTGTAACAAATAAAGTTCAGCTAAAGAATACTTCATGCAGTTCAACAATATTGGAAGCAATCTGTAATAAAAAAGCAATTAATCAATCAACATTAACTACACTAAAATACCTATTAAGGTAAGGTTTTAGTACTTGTGTACAGATTTGGATGTCACCATTACCTAATACACGCCAAAACTCACAAGCTTCTAATGCCAATACCTCATTAGCGTCTTGAGTATGTACTAACATATACTATAAAGGGATTAGAAAGATAAATTAAAAAGAAATTAAGAAATTTAAAACAATAATTACTTCAATAATTTGATCAATATAGGATAACATGTCAGCTGGTGTATTTACTAATATTTTTACAAGGACTGCACAAATATTCTTCCGTATTTCCAGATCATCATCAATAGCTAACTTGAATATATTCTATATTATTAGAATAGAGTAATGTTCTTGAGAAGTGAGTTGACTAACAAGTAACAGATTTTCTTTGTGATTGTGCCATATTATTGGAAAATTACTAATAAGATTCTTGACACAAACAAGTGCTTGTGATCTATTAGTATAAAGACAATAAATGATTTCACAACTCTTCTACTGCATACAATATATGATATCACATTATAGTACCTAATTCTTGTCTCCTTGTGATAAAATAGTTTAAGACACTTAGTAATGACTGCCTCAATTATGGAGTTGTCTTCATCAGACTGACACTCACTAATAATATCTTCACCTAGTACTTCTAAGGTCTCTAAAGAACACTAGTATAAATAAGTGTAAAGAATATCGTTCATTTAATGTGCTAATTATTATAATAGTACCATTTAATAGGACACCATGTAGCTATATTATTGTAATATATCAGAGAATTAATTCTTTATCTAGTCCAATAACTATATCTACATCAATTTCTTTGATCATAATGATATATCATGAATCAACTATTCAACTGGGTTGTAAAATTAATTGTAATAGACTCACTTTACATATAACTTCATCTTCAGAGTCAAATAAGTTACATAATCTTGGTAATAGTTCAGGCCAGTGAGTTAATCCATTAACTCTACAGATAGTACTAATAACCACACCCAATCCAGCACGTGCAGATGTTACAGGTTCTCCAATATTACTCAAACATACCTCTTTGATATAGGTTTGCACTTCTGGAGGTAGACTGAGTAATGATATTATAATTATTGAATATTTAAAATTAACAACAAAATTTGCACTTTTAGTAAAGAAACTTAAATGATATTACATAATTTAAAGAAGAAATGATTGTTAAAATATACCATAAACACTTGAAGGGTTATAGGCTCAGCCCATGTACGGTGAGTAAATTAACTCAGAAATAAAGTGGGGGCTACATTAACAATTAGCACTTAGGCTGCAAATGTTTAGAAGCATTAATCTTTTCTTTATTCTATTGAGGTATGCTTTCCCTTAATGTTTGTAAAGCTCTTATTAAAAAGTAATTTTGCAAATGAATTGCGTTTACAAATATGACTATAACATATGTGACATTGATTTTATGCAATGTATTAGTGGCTAATTAAATATTATTTAACAGAAAAAAAACACAATACTAGTCATCATGTACCTTTGGTAAAATCTTTCAAAAACTTTTTTAAGCATAAGAGCTGATAAACAACGAGTTTTCTCATCCTCTGAATTTAATTTTGTAAGTACATACAGTAAATAGATGGAGAAATCAGGATATTGACAAAGAACAGTCAATTGCTATAAAATAATCACAGACATAATAATTGATACATCGTATGAACTTCTATATCAATTGCATATAATAAATAAATAAAGTGTGTACTCGTAATAGTCAGTTAAAATCTGTCTGCTTTTATTATTTATGTCTACTGTCATAAGTGTTTATACATTAAACTATGTAATATAGCAACTAACGGTCACTTGCTCATCAATTAGAGTGTTAGGGTTTTGAAGTATAAGTATAATCTGCTGTAGTACATCATTGTCTGGTTTCCAAATTAGTGCCATATTTCACTGCATATATAAATTCTAAAAAAGTAAAAATAAATAATTTTATTTAAAACTGCTAGACATGTACAAGTAATAAACCATTCTTCATTGGACATATATCCAGGTTTGTGTTAAATTCCAAATTCTGAAATCTATTATGATCAGTGTTGTTTTGGTAAAGAAAATAATTTTAGTATTAGTATTAGCAAGAAATGTAATTTGTTTTATAATTTTAGTTTAATTATGGTTGATTCTGATGATTTTTTAGTTTTAGTTATAGTTTTAGTTACTATAATGTAAAGCATTTTGGTTTTAGTTTTAAAAAAGCTTATTTTATTAGTTAAATACATGTAACTATAACACTGTAGCAATGTTTTCTATAGCTATGCTAAAAATTATATAAAAATTCCATATGCAGCTGCCCCTAGGTCTTCCAATAGTAGCCATGATTTACAATCAAAGGTCAACTATAATGAGAGTGCATACATAGCATTCACCTTTTCATTCATGTCTACTGATGTGTGATATTCAAGAAATGCATGTGTGAATGTATTAAAACTAAAAAGCAAAGTTAATACTTTTAGTTTAGTTATAGTTTTAGTAAGAGCTAAACCTTTAGTTTTAGTATTAGTTTACCAAAAGTCAAATGCCTTACTAAAAGTACTTTTAGTTTTAGTTTTATATACCAAAACAGCACTAATTAATTATGTTAGATATTGTTTACAAATATATGGATGTGTGATACTACTTGTCTTACCAATAGTAATTTTTCTCTAAATACTTTTTCAGAAATAGTTTAAAATTACATTGCACTATACAAACCAAGTTGCTTACTATAAAAACTAAAGCTTTGTCAGATGACAACCGTTTAAAAAAAATTTCAATGTATTATGAAATATCAAAGACACCAACCATACATTGATGGCCTTTTGTACAGTAAAGTTGATATCGAACAAGGGTGTGATCTTAAAGCAAAACAATCATATATTTTTTTAAAGCTAAATAACTTATATCAGTTAAGATATGACCAACTTTGTCACCTCCCATCCTGGCCTTTTTATTTTTCTAAAAGCGACTAACAAATTTCATCCTTCTGTTCATACACTCTGGTCCTTAATACTTACCAAGAGATATACTACATAAAATATAATATTACTGAACTGGATCTAGCACTTACATCCAACTTTAATTGACAAGGAAAGACAGCTAAACTGACCTTCAGATGTTTAGAAGACAGGTTTGAGTTATGAAAGTTCCTCTTTTTTATGGACAACTCATCAACGTAAATAATGCCTGTTCAACATAGAGATACGAGAGACTGAGACAATAGATAAGAAACCTACAGGCCACGGAGAAAGTGACGTTAGTGATCCTTCAATTTTTAACACTTTTGTTCAATACTGGTCCACGCATATAAATTACAGCCTCCTGATATCAGCAACACAGCTAGCAATTGCTATGCTAGTAGTGTCCTCCAGCATATAGCACACATACAAGTTGTGAATGTATAAACTATAAAGTTATGTATAAAATATATATTGTAAATTTAAAGTCTAAAAATTAATACAAACTTATGCTGTCCTACAGAATTAAGTCTACTGAAGGTATTATTAAACTTAAACAGCATGTACAAATATAGCAGTGGTACAACAACACTTGTTCAAACTTTATCGAGTAAAAGAGAAAAATACAATAAATATCAGAGCTTATTATTGAAACAGATACTCGTGAATTATTTGTTCCTGGTAAATACCAAGATGCTCATGAATTTAACTGAATACTTGATGCATGATAAAACCTTGTTTTAAAATGTTTATTATTGACTACAGAACAAAACAATTAGTAGAACAATTTTATTTATGACTGAATGGAAACAGGTTACAATTCAGTAACACTTTTATTAGTTATCTGACTCTTTTTATCACAGTGACATGTAACAAATGTATTTACAGCAACAGTAAGACACAAGCTAGTAGTGTGCTTGTATTGAAATACATGTTTGTATGATATTAAAAATGATACTTAATATTATGTTGAACAGGGTAACAGAAGATCCACCTTCAGGACTTGATTTTTGATGAGTTAGATAGTTCAGACAATATTATAGACTACATTTGTGAAGGATATGTACCTATAATTCTATTAATTGACAAGATCAGTCATAGATTTGTCCCTAAGTTTAATATAATATAAATTTAGGTGTGGAAGCTGTGGTAAATGTTTAGAGTATTCATGTAACAAAACATGCCAACCTTATATGGATTCATATAACAAAGATTTCAACATCATTATTTGAACATATTGTAACTAATAACAATATGACATCAATTGTTATGTTTAAAATATAGAACTGAGTGTCCAGTTATTCAAGCACAGGTATAAAACATTAGATAAAATGTATGTAGCTGTACAAGAAAATACATACATTTGTATTTTAACATTACATTTATGTTATTTGTATCACATGTAGAAAACTACATTAAAAGTAGGTAGTTCCAGGAACTTTATAAACTTGTGGTGATAGAGAAATATCATAATAGTCACTACTCTTTATTTACATGCTCCACAAAACAATACTTAATGATTCTACATCAATGATACTAATCTATGTACAAAATTGTATTTTGTGCAATCAATCACCAATAACATAGGTTACTCTTGTTAATACAGCAAAATCATTCAACAATATCCATTCATGCTTTTTATCAATTACTTGAAGGTACATCAAATGTACATGCACTTTTCATATTGAAAATGTAAACTTGCATGCAATAAAACAACACATTCTCTATGTCATCCATTATGTATTATCCAGTCTGATGAAAACGATTTCAGGTCATTCAAGCATATATGGACATCATAACACCAAAGGTATTAACAAACTACCAAAGATCAGGACATTGTCCCTTCACAAGTTCAGTGTGCAATTGACAAGTTAAGATTAGAAAAGGCACCTGAAGATCTTATACCTACTGAAGAGAAATAAAATCAAGCCTCGCTTCTTTCCTTATCTCAACATCCAGAAGGGAGTTGACCCCTGTCCCTTGTTGTGACTGATAATATAGCAGGTGAGTGAGGAGGAATCGTTTGGGCAACACAACATGTTTTTTTCTTAAGTCCCATTTAAACTAATAGGAAGGAATGTCAGTAGAACTGGTCCTCAATCTGTCATGTCATAGAGAACATTCCACAAATTCGATAAGTTATATATATATATATATACAAAATACCCAATATTGGTATTACAAAAAAATTTCCTAAAATATTGTAAGCATAAACTTTTTCATATGATAATTTTAACTAGTTTGACTGGTTTAAAAGATATGTTGAAATCCTGATATTGGAAATCTAATAAAAAATTAAAGACATGATATTGAAGATACATCAGCATCATTATGATTGAAGTCATAATATCTGACCACTAATATAGATTTTATTTTATTTTTTAGGAACAATTAATATTCAATTATTTATATTTTTTTACGTGACTAGGTAGATTGCAAAGAAACACCATAATTAAAATTGAAATTAATAACGTTGTTTTTCATGTCACTTTTTATTATGAAATAAATACATTTACATGTATTTGTCATTGATTTTTAGCTGGTCAATGTTAGTAAATTCAATAATAATTAACTATTGTCACCAGTTTACTCTTGGGTTTTGCATGGAAATTAAAGCTAAAGAAGATAAATACTACTAATAATATAAACCTACATAATTATGCTAATTTAAACCCTTTTACAAGCTATTACAATGTCAATTAATACTGACCTGTTCTACTAATTCAAAAAGTTTAGACAAAATCCTGGCAGGAAATAAGGTCAGTAAGGTCTGCCAATCATTGTCATCCATTTTGCTTCTTAATTTAATCAATATCTATAAAGTAAGATTACAAAATTTGATTGAAATATAATTTACATATAATACACTGTACTAACTAACTTTAGATATCAATTCTATGAGGTCACTGTTAAGAGAGTCATCCCAAGATGTAATTACAGTACTAAAAGATACAATCTCATTTAGCAATGGTTCAACATTTACTAATAACGCAGCACAAATGCCTCTAAAGCTACTCTCTCTTTCTTCATTATCCTCAAAAGTTGAAATATGATCAAACCATTGTTCATAAAATTCTCCAAGGTGAGGAGCAATTTCATTGGGACAAACAGATCCAAGTTGGCCAAGAGTAACAGCTATATTTTGGGCAAACATTTCTTCTGTATTTGAGTCATTGATTCTCATTATTAGATTTGGTAGCACACCAGGTATATACTGGCTCATATCTGCACCAACTTGTAAAGTTATTTCACTCAAAGCCCAAGTGGCATTACTACAAACATTAAATGGAGTACTTAGATTAAGGAGAGTTGTAGTAATCAGAGTGATAAAATCATCTACACAACAAAAAGTAACAATTATAATTACAGATGGAATATTAACATCTTAATATGACCTTATGATAAATCATGCTATGATCTGTACTGATGTTATTAGTACGAATTAAAAACTGCCAGTTTATAACAATAACAAGAATATACAACATGAACACACACTTACTGATATTTGGCTTTATATGCTGAAAACAAGTTCTTGCAAGATCTCCCAGCAATGCAAATGAACTCTGTACAACAATATCAACAGATGTTGTCATACATTGTAACAGTAATGATACAATATTACTCTCAGCAACTAATGGCTCTATATCTGAACCCAACCCTATAATCATTTCTCTCAATAATCGAATTGATCCTACTAACATGGCTTTACTATCAGTCTCAGAAGTGTCTTTAATAAGTGATAAGACCTGATCAATGAGGTTCACTGATCGCTGAAATGCCAAAGGAGCATATGGCAAAAAACCACTTTTAAGTGCACAAATAACTGAAGGAAGACACTGTAAGAAAAACACAATACACCAGTTAAGATATACAACAATATACAACCATTAACTAGGAAAACATTCAATGAACATTGTATACATCTAGTATACCTCTAGCAAGTAGGGAATTTCTTTATCATCATCTTTTAATGACTCCCATTTCTCCAATAGCAAAGGTACAAGTTTTTCTAAATGTTCCTATACACATAGGAATTGACCAATACATTTCAGACATAATAAACTCCTTACATGATTAGTAAGCTCTGTACTGACTAAATCAGCTAGTGTTTTAATAGCATAATAAATTATCTTGTGACTCTTCTTTCTGTATTTATTTATAGATGTTGTTAGTACTTGTAATATGTCTTCTATAAATGGAGTCAGCTGTTCGCTTTCATTTTCTACAAGAATAGCCAAAGCATGACATGCTGCATCTTGTATTTTCTCATTGTGATCTTGTGCCTTCTCAAGAAGCTATGATAGTTGAAAAAACAAGTACTTTAAACATTTATATGTTTGCTATATATATGTACATATAATTAGACTGAATGACAAATGGTTTCAATTATTCTTCAATATACTAACTTTTAAACAAACTCACTTTGGATACAAATATTTTTAGTTCATTTCTAGACACTATCCATTCAGAGTATTGTGACATAGTCCAGCATGTAGTACAACAAATAAGAGTGTTATCACTCTCCAAACAACCAAACAAATATGGGATCAACTCAGGCATATGAGGAGTTAAATACCATATACATCCCTCTTTTATAGCACCTAGAGCAAGGATTGCCATCTCCTTTGTCCTCCAATCTTGGGAATAGAGACAATCTTTGATAACTGGTAAAGAATATGAAAATATCTCTTGACTAAATTTAGTGGCTAGGCAGTCAAGTGAGGCTGCACTACACCTATTAAATAAATACAAAACATGACTATTATTTTTAAATTATTGCTAGTTTACTTTCGAAGATTCCATTTATCATCTTCATCCTCATTTTCTTCATTATGCTCAACTAAAACTGACATATCAAAAATAATACCTTCTTCTTCAATGTCTTTCCGTAACAAATACAGTTCAGCTAAAGAATACGTCATGCAGTTCAACAATATTGGAAGCAATCTATAATAAAAAAACAATTAATCAATCAACATTAACTTCACTATAATACCTTTTAAAGTAAGGTTTTAGTACTTGTGTACAGATTTGGATGTCACCATTAGCTAATACATGCCACAATTCACAAGCTTCTAATGCCACTAACTCATTAGAGTCTTGAGTATGTACTAACATATACTATAAAGGGATTAGAAAGACAAAATAAAAAGAAATTGAGAATTTAAAACAATAATTACTTCAATAATTTGATCAATATAAGGTAATATATCAGCTGGTGTTTCTGCTAATACATTTACAAGTACTGCACAAATATTCTTCCGTATTTCCAGATCATCATCAATAGCTAACTGAAATATATTCTATATTATTAAAAATAGAGTAATGTTCCTGAGAAGTAACTTGACTAACAAGTAACAGATTTTCTTTGTGATTGTGCCATATTATTGGAACATTACTAATAAGATTCTTGACACAAACAAGTGCTTGTGATCTATTGGTATAAAGACAATAAATGATTTCACAACTCTTTTACTGCATACAATATATGATATCACATTATAGTACCTAATTCTTGTCTCATTGTGATAAAATAGTTTAAGACACTTAGTAATGACTGCATCAATTATGGAATTGTCTTCATCAGACTGACACTCACTAATAATATCTTCACCTAGTACTTCTAAGGTCTCTAAAGAACCCTAGTATAAATAAATATAAAGAATATTGGTCATTTAATGTGTTAAATGATTTCTTATTATAATAATACCATTTAATAGGACATAATGTAGCTATATTATTGTAATATATCAGGGAATAAATTCTTTATTTAGTCCAATAACAATATCTACATCAATGTCTTTGATCATAATGATATATCATGAATCGACTATTCAACTGGGTTGTAAAATTAATTGTATAATAGACTCACTTTACATATAACTTCATCTTCAGAGTCAATTAATTTACATAGTCTTGGTAATAGTTCAGGCCAGTGAGTTAATCCATTAACTTTACAAATAGTATTGATAACCACACCCAATCCAACACGAATAGATGTTAAAGGATCTCCAATATTACTCAAACATACCTCTTTGATATAGGTTTGCACTTCTGGAGGTAGACTGAGAAATGATAATATAATTATTGAATATTTAAAATTAAACAACAAAATTTCCACTTTTAGTAAAGAAACTTAAATCTTATTACATAATATAAAAAATAAATGATTGTTAAAATATATCTAAACTCTTAAAGGGTTATAGGCTCAGTCCATGTACCGTGAGTAAATTAACTCATAAATAAAGTGGGGGCTACAATAACATTCAACACTTAGGCAGCAAATGTTTAGAAGCATTAATCTTTTCTTTATGCTATTGAGGTATGCTTCCCCTTAAAGTAATTTTGCAAATGAATTGCGTTTACAAATATGACTATAACATATGTAACATTGATTTTTACGCAGTGTATTAGTGGCTAATTAAATATTATGTAACAGAAAAAACACAAAATACTAGTCATCATGTACCTTTGGTAAAATCTTTCAAAAACCTTTTTAAGCATAAGAGCTGATAAACAACGAGTTTTCTCATCCTCTGAATTTAATTTTGTAAGTACATACAGTAAATAAATGGAGAAATCAGGATATTGACAAAGAACAGTCAATTGCTATAGAATAAACACAGACATAATAATTGATACATCATATGAACTTCTATATCAATTGTATACAATAAATAAATAAAGTGTGTACTCGTAATAGTCAGTTAAAATCTGTCTGCTTTTATTATTTATGTCTACTGTCATAAGTGTGTATACATTAAACTATGTAATATAGCAACTAACGGTCACCTGCTCATCAATTAGAATGTTAGGGTTTTGAAGTATAAGTATAATCTGCTGTAGTACATCATTGTCTGGTTTCCAAATTAGTGCCATATTTCACTGCATCTAAAAATTCTAAAAAAAATAAAAATAAAATCTCTAAAAGCAAATAATTTTATTTAAAACTGCTAGACGTGTACAAGTAATAAACCATTCTTCATTAGACATATATCCAGGTTTGTGTTAAATCCCAAATTCTGAAATCTATTATGATCAGTGTTGTTTTGGTAAAGAAAATAATTTTGGTATTAGTTTTAGTAAGAAATGTAATTTGTATTATAATTTTAGTTTAGTTATGGTAGATTCTGATGATTTTTTAGTTTAGTTACTATAATGTAAAACATTTTAGTTTTAGTTTTAAAAAAGCTTATTTTATTAGTTAAATACATGTAACTATAACACTGTAGCAATGTTTCTATAGCTATATTAAAAATTATATAAAAATTCCATACGCAGCTGTCCCTAGGTCTTCCAATAGTAGCCATTATTTACAATCAAAGGTCAACTATAATGAGAGTGCATACATAGCATTCACCTTTTCATTCATGTCTACTGATGTGTGATATTCAAGAAATGCATATGTGAAATTCAACAGATGCATGTGTGAATGTAATAAAACTAAAAAGCAAAGTTAATACTTTTAGTTAGTTATAGTTTTAGTAAGAGCTAAACCTTTAGTTTTAGTATTAGTTTACCAAAAGTCAAATGCCTTACTAAAAGTACTTTTAGTTTTAGTTTTATATACAGCACTAATTAATTATGTTAGATATTGTTTACAAATATATGGATGTGTGATACTACTTGTCTTACCAATAGTAATTTTTCTCTAAATACTTTTTTCAGAAATAGTTCAAAATTACATTGCACTATACAAACCAATTTGCTTACTGTAAAAACTAAAGCTTTGTCAGATGACAACAGTTTAAAAAAATATCAAAGACACCAACCATACATTGATGGCCTTTTGTACAGTAAAGGTGATATCAAATGGAGGTGTGATCTTGAACCAAAATAGTCATATAATCTTTCTTTAAAGCTAAATAACTCATATCAGTTAAGCATGACCAACTTTGTCAACTGCCTTCATGGCCTTTTAATTCTTCTAAAAATGAATAGCATATTTCATCCTTCTCTTCATGCACTCTGGTCCTTAATGCTTCTCAAGAGATATACTACATAAAATATAATATTACTGAACTGGATCTAGCACTTACATCCAACTTTAATTGACAAGGCCAGACAGCTAAACTGACCTTCAGTGCTTAGAAGACAGGTTTGCTTTATGAAAGTTCCTCTTTTTTATGAACAACTCATCAACGTAAATAATGCCTGTTCAACACAGAGATACGAGAGACTGAGACCATAGATAATGAAACTGAGAAACGGAGAAAGTGACGTAGTGATCCTTCGATTTTTGACACTTTTGTTCAATACTGGTCCATGCACGCATGCGCAAACTATACACGTGTATTCATGGGAATAAAATTATAGCCATGCTGTTTTACATAGTATAACAGCCTCCTGGTATCACCAACACAGCTAACAATTGCTATGCTAGTAGTATCCTACAGGGTCTAATGAATCATCCTGTCTTTTTAGAATTCCTGCAATCTACTAGCAAACATACATGTTGTGAATCTACAAAGTTATGTATAAATATATATTGTAAATTTAAAGTCTAAAAATTAATACAAACTTATGCTGTCACACAGGACTATGTTTACTGAAGGTATTGAAATACATATTTGTATATGATATTAAGAGTGATACTTAATATTATGTTGAACAGGGTAACAAGAAAATCCACCTTCAGGACTTGATTGTGATGAGTTAGATAATTCAGACAATATTATAGACTACATTTGTGAAGGATATGTACCTATAATTCTATTAATTGACAAGATCAGTCATAGATTTGTCCCTAAGTTTAATATAATATAAATTTAGGTATGAAAGCTATGGTAAATGTTTAGAGTATTCATGTAACAAAACATGCCAACCTTGTATGTATTCAAATAACAAAGATTTCAACATCATTATTTAAACATATTGTAACTAATAACATTATGACATCAATTGTTATGTTTAATATATAGAACTGAGTGTCCAGTTGTTCAAGTACAGGTATAAAACATTAGATAAGGTGTATGTATCTGTACAAGAGAACACATACATCTGTATATTAACACTGTATGTATGTTATATGTAGCACATGCAGAAAACTACATTAAAAGTAGGTAGTTCCAGAAACTTTATAAACTTGTGGTGATAGAAAAATATCATAATAGTCACTACTCTTCATTTATATGCTCCACAGAAAACAATACCTAATGATTCTACATCAATGATACTAATCTATGTACAAAATTGTATTTTGTGCAATCAATCACCAATAATATAGGTTACTCTTGTGAATACAGCAAAATCATTCAACAATATCCATTCATGCTTTTTATCAATTACTTGAAGGTACATCAAATGTACATGCATTTTTCATATTGAAAATGTAAACTTGCATGCAATAAAAACAACATATTGTCTATGTCATCCATTTTGTTTTATCCAGTCTGAAGAAAACGATTTCAGGTCATTCAAGCATATATGAATATCATAACAGCAATGTATTAACAAACTACCAAAGATCAGGACATTGTCCCTTCACAAGATCAGTGTACAATTGAGAAGTTAAGATTAGAAGAAGCACCTGAAGATCTTACACGGAATGAAGAGAAATAAAATGAAGCCTCACTTCTTTTCTTATCTCAACCTCCAGAAGAGAGGTGATGTCTGTCCCTTGTTGTGACTGATAATATAGCGGGTGAGTGAGGAGGAATCGTTTGGGCAACACAACATGTTTTTTTTTCTTAAATCCCATTTGAACTAGTAGAAAGGAATGTCAGTAGAATTGGTCCTCAATATGTCATAGAGAATATTCCACAAATTTGATAAGTTTTAAATGTACATACATACATATATATATATATATATATATATATATACAAAATATCCAATATTGGTATTACAATAAATTTATTCATATAATATTTTTTAGCTAGTTTGACTGGTTTAAAAGATATGGTGAAATCAGGTATTGGGAATCTAATAAGAAATTAAAGACATGATATTTAAGACAGGTCAATATCATTATGATTGAAGTAATAACACCTGAACACTAATATAGTCTTTATTTTTTTAGGAAAAAATTAATATTATTTACATTATTTATATCTTTTGACGTGTCTGGGTAGCCTGCAAAGAAACACAATAATTAAAAGTGAAATTAATAACATCTTTTTTGTGTTACTTTTAATTAATTAAATAAATATTTTTACATGTATTTCTGTTGATTTTTTGCTGTCAAGTTTGAAAAAAGATAGTAAGAAAAAATTATAGATTGGTTGTGTTGTGGGCCAGCGTCTGCAATCCATCATGACCTCTGAGATGGTTACCAACATACTCGTAAGAGTATCCGAAAGGCGGACTAAGATAAGGTTGGTTGTCTCCCTTTAAACGTGACGAGGTCTGGTGTATTGTGGGCCCGGTTTCAACTTACAATGACTGCTTAGACATCTCGCAGAGCTCGAATCCCATACAATTCTAATGAAGGAGTGTGACTTCAATAGTCATGTGCTAAGGATTTTAATGAAGGAGTGTGATTTCAATAGTCATGTGCTAAGGATTCTAATGAAGGAGTGTGATTACAATTGTCATGTGCTAAGCATTCTAATGAAGGAGTGTGATTTCAATAGTCATGTGCTAAGGATTCTAATGAAGGAGTGTGACTTCAATAGTCATGTGCTAAAGATTCTAATAGTGGAGTGTGATTTCAATAATCATGTGCTAAGGATTCTAATGAAGGAGTGTGACTTCAATAGTCATTTGATAAAGATTTTAATGAAGGAGTGTGACTTCAATAGTCATGTGCTAAGGATTCTAATAGTGGAGTGTGATTTCAATAGTCATGTGCTAAGGATTCTAATGAAGGAGTGTGACTTCAATAGTCATGTGCTAAGGTTTCTAATGAAGGAGTGTGACTTCAGTAGTCATGTGTTAAGGATTCTAATAGTGAGTGTGACTTCTAATGATGTACGGCTGGTTTGAAGTGTGGGTGATGCTCCAGCTAGGATTACCTTGATTTGGAGGAGGGTTACCAGGCCACGGTGGCGGTCCTAGCTAGCAATAGCAGAGAATCCTGGAGCCTAAGTGGAAGCCCCAGTGAGTGAGTGAGGAGGAATTGTTTGGGCAACACAACATTTTTTTCTTAAATCCTGTTTAAACTAATGGGAAGGAATGTCCTTAGAACTGATCCTTAGTCTATCAATAGAGCATTGGTATTTTACAAACTTAAAACTGACAAAGAAAATTTCATTAAATATTATTAGCATAAATTTTTTCATATGATAATTTTTAATTGGTTTGACTGGTTTAAAAGATATGTTCAAATACTTATATTGAGAATCTAATAAAAGTTAAAGACGTGATATTTAAGATACGTCAGTATCATTATGATTGAAGTAATAATACCTGACCAGTAATATAGATTTTATTTATTTTTTAGGAACAATTAATATTTATATTATTTTATATATTTTTTATGTGTCTAGGTAGCCTGCAAAAAACACAATAATTAAATGTGAAATTAATAACTTTGTTTTTTGTGTTACATTTTATTAATGAAACAAATACATTTACATGTATTTGCTGGTCAAGTTTGAAAAAAGATAGTAAGAAAATTATAGATTTCATCTTTTAACACTATGATATTACAATGTCATGTACTACAATAATAGGCAATAGATATAAACATATACATGTTTATTTGTACATGTACATGTATTGAAGTAATTGGGTTGCCATATAATAAGTCAAAATAAGTTCAGGTTCTACATCCAGTGAAGTTCCCATTAGTAACAGTTGTATGCTTCTATGTACACACAAAACATTTAATAATTATAGAACTTGTATATGTACCTTCATGATCACTGCACTCATCTTTTGTGCATAAAGTTCGTGTAGACAGTAAGACTAATAGTGTTGACAGTTTTGAAAAACTGTAGTTCATCTGTATCATCTTCACATATCCTTTGAGAGCTCTTTCCCATTTCAGGTTTTCAAACATGCTTTGATAAACCACTCCAATACAAATAAGTCTTTCCATTTATTCTGCATATGTGTTTATTTTTTGGACTCTACCTAGTGAAGGCCATTTTGTTTATGAAGGTATGACTGTTGTACAGAGTAATGCTAATTATGAAGATTAATTAATTAATAGTATCTTTGATTATAGGTTGTTTAATGCCATTACTTAAACTATTATTTGTCTTTGAAAATATCATGTTAAAAAGTCTCCACTGAATGGTACTCTCAAACCCTAAATATCTGATAACTACTCCTATTTTATCAAGATACCTTTGTAATAAGATGTTAGCAGCACTATAATGTCAACAAAAATATCCTTTATCAGCAAACTTCATGAACTAGAATTATTAGGTGAACACTGTAAAGACTTCATGCCATAATTACAGTTAATAAGCAATTTCAAGCAACTTAACTTTATTTTCTAATGTGACATCAACGTCTTACTTTGCAATTTAAGGACTGAACTGCATGTGAGTATCACATGATGACATACAGAATACCTGATATTAAAAGGGATATTCTTACTAACAGTTAGTCCATCTATCAGTTGTCCATATATATCTATCCATCTGTCTCTTTACACTGTAATTTAATTATTTTGACAATGCATGTTATTATAAAGTTAGCCTGACTTTTATTTAACTTTAACATATGCTCTAACCTAGTTATTGTGTAATTAAACAATCCAGAAGGATAACTTAGATCTTTACATTAGAAGAGAGAGAGAGAGAGAGAGAGAGAGAGAGAGAGAGAGAGAGAGAGAGAGAGAGAGAGAGAGAGAGAGAGAGAGAGAGAGAGAGAGAGAGAGAGAGAGAGAGAGAGAGAGAGAGAGAGAGAGAGAGAAACTATGTTCATTATGAAGGATACTTCAGCTAACTAAATTAACACTAATTATTTATCACAGCTAACCCCAACCAGCAAAAGTGTCAGATAATAACTGTCTTCAAAGGTGATATAAAGTAAGTCATTGTCATAGTTTAATTGAAGTTTCTAGAACATGAAATAAATATGAATTTAAATCTGCTTAGTTCAACATTACTTGTTGGGATAAGATAAAAATTAACAAACAATCATCATGTACATTATGTAAAATTATAATGCTAGCAATAAACTAAAACATACAAGACAGAAATATAATATAAAAACTATTATTTACAGATGTGACAAAATAATATTTATTAAGCTTAATTTCAGTTCTAACAGTTGTTTTTCTGTTCCAAAAGTAATTTTACAACAACTTATTGTAAAAATAAACAAAAATACAATTACTTCTTTTCTCATATCATTTACATATTACTGGCTATTAAGACAATTAATACAATTAAGACAATTAATACTCATGTGAGATTACACAATTATTTTATTCTAAACATCTCACTAACAACTAAAAGTATGTGTGTTTTCCTTGATAAGTATGTGTGTAACAACAAAGTCTAAATTGAAAAGAAGCTACCTAACTAGAATGCCTACATAAATATATGAGATAGTCAAAGTGGCTTTCAAGAACACCATCTCATATTACTAAAGAAGTATAATATTACTTTAAACATATATTTAGTAAAAACACTCTATAGTGTTATTTACCGGACTTGTTATAAAATTGTTACATAAAATTATGAATGTCCATTTTTGTATTAGCTGTTATATAAACAGTGTTATGTTGACCCTCTATAATTAGCTAATCATAGCTATGACAAGGTAAGTCAACAGCCTTTAGCTGGAGAAAGTTATCCAAATATACTTGTCTTAAGCACTTGAAGAACTAAAGGAGCTATTATAAATTTAGATAGAAGGAACAAAAGATAATGAAGAAAAGTGTTTAGTAAGGATTTTTATTTTTTAAGACCCTATAAAATAAAATTTGATAAAAATTATTATAATTAGTAGTGTTGTTCTAGTTTCCTTAAGTTGGACTAGTTTTGTTCTTGGCCCTTAAAAATATAGCTTTAGTTTTAATTATTTTAACAGTGTTTTTGGTTCATCGATGCTGGTACAGATATTCATAGTTGACGTTAACGAGTTTCATAAGTGTACACAGTCGCGCCCCACAAAAGCCTGAAGACAAAATCGTAAGTATAATAAAAAGAAACTAAAACAAGCTTGGATAGGTTATATTGTGGGCCAGCGTCTGCAATGTATCATGACTTCTGAGATGGTTACCAACATACTCGTAAGAGTATCCGAAAGGCGGACTAAGATAAGGTTGGTTGTCTCCCTTTAAACGTGACGAGGTCTGGTGTATTGTGGGCCCGGTTTCAACTTACAATGACTGCTTAGACATCTCGCAGAGCTCGAATCCCATACAATTCTAATGAAGGAGTGTGACTTCGATAGTCATGTGCTAAGGATTCTAATGAAGGAGTGCGATTTCAATAGTCATGTGCTAAGGATTCTAATGAAGGAGTGTGACTTCGATAGTCATGTGCTGAGTACTTTAATGAAGGAGTGTGACTTCAATAGTCATGTGCTGAGGACTCTAATGAAGGAGTGTGACTTCAATAGTCATGTGCTAAGGATTCTGATGAAGGAGTGTGACTTCAATAGTCATGTGCTAAGGATTCTAATGAAGGAGTGTGACGTCAATAGGCATGTGCTAAAGATTCTAATGAAGGAGTGTGACTTCAATAGTCATGTGCTAAGGTTTCTAATGAAGGAGTGTGACTTCAATAGTCATGTGTTAAGGATTCTAATAGTGGAGTGTGACTTCTCATGATGTACGGCTGGTTTGAAGTGTGGGTGACGCTCCAGCTAGGATTACCTTGATTTGAACAAGGGTTACCAGGCCACGGTGGCAGTCCTAACTAGCAATAGCAGAAAATCCTGGAGCCTAAGTGGAAGCCCCAGTGAGTGAGTGAGGAGGAATTATTTGGGCAACACAACATTTTTTTCTTAAATCTGTTTTAAACAAATGGGAAGGAATGTCAGTACAACTGATCCTTAGTCTGTCAATAGAGAATTGGTATTTTACAAACTTAAAACTGACAAAGAAAATTTCATAAAATATTATTAGCATAAATTTTTTCATATGATAATTTTTAATTGGTTTGACTGGTTTAAAAGATATGTTCAAATACTTATATCGAGAATCTAATAAAAGTTAAAGACATGAAATTTAAGATATGTCAGTATCATTATGATTGAAGTAATAATACCTGACCAGTAATACAGATTTTATTTATTTTTTAGGAACAATTAATATTTTAATTATTTATATATTTTTTATGTGTCTAGGTAGCCTGCAAAGAAACACAATAATTAAATGTGAAATTAATAATGTTGTTTTTTGTGTTACATTATATTAATGAAATAAATACATTTACATGTATTTCCTGGTCAAGTTTGAAAAAAGATAGTAAGAAAATTATAGATTTCAACTCTTAACACTATGATATTACAATGTCATGTACTACAATAATAGGCAATAGATATAACATGTACATGTTTATTTGTACATGTACATGTATTTAAGTAATTGGGTTGCCATATAATAAGTCAAAATAAGTTCAGGTTCTACATCCAGTGAAGTTCCCATTAGTAACAGTTGTATGCTTCTACGTACACACAAAACATTTTTTATGTGTCTAGGTAGCCTGCAAAGAAACACAATAATTAAATGTGAAATTAATAATGTTGTTTTTTGTGTTACATTATATTAATGAAATAAATACATTTACATGTATTTCCTGGTCAAGTTTGAAAAAAGATAGTAAGAAAATTATAGATTTCAACTCTTAACACTATGATATTACAATGTCATGTACTACAATAATAGGCAATAGATATAACATGTACATGTTTATTTGTACATGTACATGTATTTAAGTAATTGGGTTGCCATATAATAAGTTAAAATAAGTTCAGGTTCTACATCCAGTGAAGTTCCCATTAGTAACAGTTGTATGCTTCTACGTACACACAAAACATTTAATAATTATAGAACTTGCAACTTAACTTCATTTTCTAATATGGCATCAATGTCTTACTTTGCAATTTAAGGACTGAACTGCATGTGAGTATCACATGATGACATACAGAATACCTGATATTAAAAGGGATATTCTTACTAACAGTTAGTCCATCTATCAGTTTGTCCATATATATCTATCCATCTGTCTCTTTACACTGTAATTTAATTATTTTGACAATGCATGTTATTATAAAGTTAGCCTGACTTTTATTTAACTTTAACATATGCTCTAACCTAGTTATTGTGTAATTAAACAATCCAGAAGGATAACTTAGATCTTTACATTAGAAGAGAGAGAGAGAGAGAGAGAGAGAGAGAGAGAGAGAGAGAGAGAGAGAGAGAGAGAGAGAGAGAGAGAGAGAGAGAGAGAGAGAGAGAGAGAGAAACTATGTTCATTATGAAGGATACTTCAGCTAACTAAATTAACACTAATTATTTATCACAGCTAACCCCAACCAGCAAAAGTGTCAGATAATAACTGTCTTCAAAGGTGATATAAAGTAAGTCATTGTCATAGTTTAATTGAAGTTTCTAGAACATGAAATAAATATGAATTTAAATCTGCTTAGTTCAACATTACTTGTTGGGATAAGATAAAAATTAACAAACAATCATCATGTACATTATGTAAAATTATAATGCTAGCAATAAACTAAAACATACAAGACAGAAATATAATATAAAAACACTGTTATTTACAGATGTGACAAAATAATATTTATTAAGCTTAATTTCAGTTCTAACAGTGGTCTTTCTGTTCAAAAAGTAATTTTACAACAACTTATTGTAAAAATAAACAAAAATACAATTACTTCTATTCTCATATTATTTACATATTACTGGCTATTAAGACAATTAATACAATTAAGACAATTAATACTCATGTGAGATTACACAATTATTTTATTCTAAACATCTCACTAACAACTAAAAGTATGTGTGTTTTCCTTGATAAGTATGTGTGTAACAACAAAGTCTAAATTGAAAAGAAGCTACCTAACTAGAATGCCTACATAAATATAAAACATGAGATAGTCAAAGTGGCTTTCAAGAACACCATCTCATATTACTAAAGAAGTATAATATTACTTTAAACTTATATTTAGTAAAAACACTCTATAGTGTTATTTACCGGACTTGTTATAAAATTGTTACATAAAATTATAAATGTCCATTTTTGTATTAGCTGTTATATAAACAGTGTTATGTTGACCCTCTATAATTAGCTAATCATAGCTATGACAAGGTAAGTCAACAGCCATTAGCTGGAGAAAGTTATCCAAATATACTTGTCTTAAGCACTCGAAGAACTAAAGGAGCTATTATAAATTTAGATAGAAGGAACAAAAGATATTGAAGAAAAGTGTTTAGTAAAGATTTTTATTTTTTAAGTCCTTATAAAATTAAATATGATAAAATATATTATAATTAGTTGTGTTGTTCTAGTTTCTTTAAACAAGCATGCGCAGTATAAAAGGGGGCTGGGCTGCCCACAAAATGGCACACACAAAACTTTTCAATATCAAAAAAAATGGAAGCTGTGTTTCTTTTCCTGTTTACATCATAATATGCACTTCCTGTAGCTGTTGCAACAGCTGCATAATTAATATTATGCGTATGTTCAGTGTAGATATTCCCGTTTTTTTGGATACGTGTAAGTTTCTGTAGTGAAATGGCGAACAGTAGAAAACGTGTAAGACTTTCTCTTGTGATCGACTTTGACAGTCTAGAGGGGAAGAAGGTGGTCAAGAGAAGGTTGGACCATGTTAGAAAAGTTCTAACTCCTGCTGGGCAATCTGATTTAGACAACTATGGTCTTGTGTTAGCCATCTTTGATTCTGTCATGTATAATTCAGTACAGCAATAAAAGTTATTATCTAATATTATCAACTGTGTAATTGACATAACACGTGTTTGTACCTAGAGCTAACTATTATAGAAGTTTTTGCGTGGGTTGTTCAGGTTGGTATGGCTACTATCTAGAACGATTTCTAGGTTTGAATATTGCCGCCATATCACTCTTTGGTAGGCGTCACATTCTTCTAGGCAGCCCACCCTCCTTTTATAGCGAGCAGGAATGCTCGGAGAGTGGCATTATAAACGACACATGCTCGTTTAAGTTGGAGTAGTTTTGTTCTTGGCCCTTAAAATATAGCTTTAGTTTTAATTATTTTAACAGTGTTTTTGGTTCATCGATGCTGGTACAGATATTCATAGTTGACGTTAATAAGCTTCATAAGCGTACACAGTCGCGCCCCACAAAAGCCTGAAGACAAAATCGTAAGTACAATAAAAAGAAACCAAAACAAGCTTGGATAGGTTGTGTTGTGGGCCAGCGTCTGTAATGCATCATGACCTCTGAGATGGTTACCAGCATACTCGTAAAAGTATCCGAAAGGTGGACTAAGATAAGGTTGGTTGTCTCCCTTTAAACGTGACGAGGTCTGGTGTATCATGGGCCCGGTTTCAACTTGCAATGACTTCTTAGACATCTCGCAGAGCTCGAATCCCATACAATTCTAATGAAGGAGTGTGACTTCAATAGTCATGTGCTAAGGATTCTAATGAAGGAGTGTGACTTCAATAGTCATGTGCTAAGGATTCTAATGAAGGAGTGTGACTTCAATAGTCATGTGCTAATGATTTTAATGATGGAGTGTGACTTCAATAGTCGGAGTGTGACTTCAATAGTCATGTGCTAAGGATTCTAATGAAGGAGTGTGGCATCAATAGTCATGTGCTAAAGATTTTAATGAAGGAGTGTGACTTCTAATGACACACGGCTGGTTTGAAGTGTGGGTGATGCTTCAGCTACGATTACCTCGATTTGGACAAGTGTTACCTGGCCATGGTGGCGGTCCTAGCTAGCAATATAGCAGAGAATCCTGGAGCCTAAGTGGAAGCCCCAGCAAGTGAGTGAGTAGGAATTGTTTGGGCAACACAACATTTTTTTCTTAAATCCCCTTTAAACAAATGGGAAGGAATGTCAGTAGAACTGGTCCTTAGTTTGTCAATAGAGAATTGGTATTTTACAAACTTAAAACTGACAAGAAAATTTCATAAAATATTATTAGCATAAATTGTTTCATATGATAATTTTTAATTGGTTTGACTGGTTTAAAAGATATGTTCAAATACTTATATTGAGAATCTAATAAAAGTTAAAGACGTGATATTTAAGATACGTCAGTATCATTATGATTGAAGTAATAATACCTGATCAGTAATATAGATTTTATAGATTTTTTTAAGAACAATTAATATTTATATTATTTATATATTTTTTACGTGTCTAGGTAACCTGCAAAGAAACACAATAATTAAATGTGAAATTAATAACGTTGTTTTTTGTGTTACATTTTATTAATGAAATAAATACATTTACATGTATTTGCTGGTCAAGTTTGAAAAAAGATAGTAAGATAATTATAGATTTCATCTCTTAACACTATGATATTACAATGTCATGTACTACAATAATAGGCAATAGATATAACATGTACATGTTTATTTATACATGTACATGTATTTAAGTAATTGGGTTGCCATATAACAAGTCAAAATAAGTTAAGATTCTACCTCCAGTGAAGTTCCCATTAGTAACAGTTGTATGCTTCTATGTACACACAAAACATTTAATAATTATAGAACTTGTATATGTACCTTCATGATCACTGCACTCGTCTTTTGTGCATAAAGTTCTGTGTAGACAGTTAGACTAATAGTGTTGACAGTTTTGAAACTGTAGTTCATTTGTATCATGTTTACTTCACATATCCTTAAAAATATACAACAAACCCATAATAATTAATACATAAATGTATTGACAATGACTCATCTTGTTATATCACATCATACTCAGCTACAACAAATACAAGGACTATGATATGATCTATACAACATTATATTATTTTTATTACACCAATCAACCTGTTATATGATGATGTTATCATTAGTTTGATACCTTTAATATTATCTATATGCTATTGAGTGTCTGTTTGTTATTAAAAAACATTGACTGATTGTTTAATAATGACCTTGACTACCCTCTTTTCTCATTATGAATGAATGTATGTAGCATATGTGCTCATGATTTTTTAATAACTTATTGAATTATATTTAATTAAAGCTAAAATAGAGATATAAAATGTTTGTTTGAAGATATGAATACTACATTTAATATTACTTCACTTTATTATTCATTTGTTTATATTAAGATAATATACTAAATTTAATGCTAGCACAATTGTGTCATTACTATTGTCATTTGTTTTGACCTAGTTAGTGTTTACCTATACATAATATGGTTAATAGCAAAGAAAGCAAAAAAGTATAATAATCAAAAACAATAACAAATAGTGCAGCAACAACAAAAATTAAAAATCATCACATATATAATAATAAGGAGTAGTTACTCTACAAAGATTACATTACATTTTATTAAAGAAAAGACTACAAAGATGATTAAAATTAGTTTCAAAATTATTGTTAGCAATTATGTTTATCTCTTCATTTTTTTCAATTATAGTGGTTTTTTGTAGCAATAGTAGCTTCAGAAATATATTTTTTCTTTGTCTTAAATCTTTGTTTGATAGCAAGAAAAAACATAATTGCAACAGTCACACAAATAACTATAAAACACAAAATAATTTTTTTGTTTTTATTAATTTAGTAAAGTCATATATTAACAATACTATAACTGTCATTGGTACAGCAATACTAATCATTTTTTTGTATCTGAGAAGTATGTGTTATTATAACTACCATTACAATACAATAACTTACTGTTTGACTGTCTAATCAAAGTCTCTATTTGTATAAATTTAAAAGCTATTAAAATAAAAAGGTAGTACTATACATATAATCAATAAATCTTAAATAATTAAACTATTAGTCAATCAACCATAAATACTCATTATTTAAATATATTGACTTTTAACATCCTCACCTTCACAACTAAACCCATTACCAATCAAAGAGTAACCTGAAGTACATTCACAATGAAATGATCCATCATCATTAACACACCTCTGACTACAACCTCCATTATCTTGAACACATTCATCAATATCTTGTTAAAGCACATGAACTAAAATATAATTTATTAGACAACTAATCAAAGCAGGTGTGGTTATCATTGTCCAAATAATAGCCAGTCTGACATGTACACTGATAACTACTGTCACATATATAAAATCTTTGTCCTCTAAAGAATAAACTAATTGTAGGTTGTACAAAATAGCATTTGTATAGCACACACTAAATATTATAACTTAAACCTCTTTGTAGTTAGTGTAATATATAATTCAAGTATGCAAGTGTTACTAAACGTTAGAAGTATATAATATCTAAATATTCTGGATTTTGAATATATGCAATACTAAACAACCTCATTAGGGAAGGATAAATGTGTGGAGTATTCATCATATTTCATACAAGACATAAAATGGCTTGACCACATATATACATATACACTGCCTTACTAATTTAAATAACTTTGGAGAAATTCATGAGCAGGTATAGGTTGAGTTGATTATATTTATAGGACTGGACCATCTAACATATTCTTCTCATTTGTAGAGTGTTAATGTTTTCATAACACTAATATAATTGTTTCAATGAGATTAACTATAAACTCATGCTAACAGTAGTGACTGTAATAAATAGCAACATTTTGACACAATAGTTAGCTAAACAGACCAGTAGATAAATGTAATTGACATTTAGTTCTACCATATATTAAATTAAACCAATAATTTATTTATCACAACCTATACGTTCAATAGTACTAGTTAACATAAAGATAACAAAAAATAAATATAAAGGAAGACATGTCTTAAGAATTGTTCACAGCATGTAATTATTGAACAACTTATGCACTACATAGTTTAGTAAATTCAACAATATTTAATTATTGTCACCAGTTTACCCTTGGGTCTTGCATGGAAATTAAAGCTAAAAAAGATAAATGTTAATAATAATATAAACCTACATAATTATGCTAATTTAAACCCTTTGTACAAGCTATTCCAATGTCAATTAATACTGACCTGTTCTAACAATTCAAAAAGTTTAGAAAGAGTCCTGGTAGGCAATAAATTCAGTAAGGTCTGCCAATGATCACCATCCATTTTGTTTCTTAATTTAATCAATATCTATTAAGTGAGATTACATATTTGGTTGAAATATCATTCACACATAATACACTAACTTTAGCTATCAATTCTATGAGCTCACTCTTGAATGAGTCATCCCAAGCTCTAATTACAGTACAAAAAGGTACAATCTCATTCAGCAACGGTTCAACATTTACTAATAAGGCAGCACAAATGCCTCTAAAGCTACTCTCTCTTTTTTCATTATCTTCAAAAGTTGTAATATCATCAAACCATTGTCCATAAAAATCTCCAAGGTGAGGAGCAATTTCATTGGGACATACAAATCCAAGTCGGCCAAGAGTACTAACTATATTTTGGGCAAACATTTCCTTTGTTTTTAAGTCATTGATTCTCATTATTAGATTTGGTAGCACATCAGGTATATACTGGCTCATATCTGCACCAACTTGTAAAGTTATTTCACCCAAAGCCCATGTGGCATTACTACAAACATTAGATGGAGTACTTAGATTATAGAGAGTTGTAGTAATCAGAGTGATAAAATCATCTACACAACAAAAAGTAACAATTATAATTACAAATGGAATATTAACATACTATGATAAATCATGCTATGTTCTGTACTGATATTATTTGTAAGAATTATTCTGACTTTAATGTTAAAAACTGCCAGTTTATAACAATAACAAGAATGTATAACATGAACACACACTTACTGATATTTGGCTTTATATGCTGAAAACAAGTTCTTGCAAGATCTCCCAGCAATGTAAATGAACTCTGTACAACAACATCAACAGATATTGTCATACATTGTAACAGTAATAATACAACATTACTCTCAGCAACTAATGGCTCTATATCTGAACCCAACCCTTTAGTCATTCCTCTCAATAACCGAATTGATCCTACTAACATGGCTTCACTATCAGTCTCAGAAGTGTCTTTAATAAGTGGTAAGACCCGATCGATGAGGTTCACTGATTGCTGAAATGCCAAAGGAGCATATGGCAAAAAACCACTTTTAAGTGCACAAATAACTGAAGGAAGACACTGTAAGAAAAACATTAACAGTTAAGATATACAAAAATATACAACCATTAACTAGGAAAAACATTTAATGAACATTGTATACATCTAGAATACCTCTAACAAGTAGGGAATTTCTTTATCATCTTCATTCAATGAGCCCCATTTCACCAATAGCAATGGTACAAGTTTTTCTAAATGTTCCTATCACATATATATAAATTGACCAATAAATTTCAAGCATAATAAACTCCTTACATGTTTATTAAGCTCTGTACTGACTGCATTAGCTAGTGTACCAATAGCATAATAAATTATCCTGTGACTCATCTTTCTGTATTTAGCTATAGATGTTGTTAGTACTTGTAATATGTCTTCTATAAATGGAGTCAGCAGTTCCCTTACATTTTCTACAAGAATAATCAAAGCAAGATATGCTGCATCTTGTATTCTCTCATTGGGATCCTGTGCCTTCTCAAGAAGCTATTAGAGTTGAAAAACAAGTACTTTAAACATTTATATGTTAGCTATATATATATACATATAATTAGACTGAATAACAAATAGTCATCAATTATTCTTTAATATACTAACTTTTAAACAAACTCACTTTGGATACAAATATTTTTAGCTCATTTCTAGACGCTATCCATTCAGAGTATCGTGACATAGTCCAACATGTAGTACAACAAATCAGAGTGTTATCACTCTCCAAACAACCAAACAAATATGGGATCAACTCAGGCATATGAAGAGTTAAATACAACATACATCCCTCTTTTATAGCACCTAGAGCAAGGATTGCCATCTCCTTTGTCCTCCAGTCTTGAGAATAGAGACAATCTTTGATAACTGGTAAAGAATATGAAAATATCTCTTGACTAAATTTAGTGGCTAAGCAGGCAAGTGACATCGCACTATATCTATTTAATAGATACAAAACATGACTATTATTTTAAAGCTATTGCTAGTTTACCCTCGAAGATTCCATTTATCATCTTCATCCTCATTTCTTTTATTATGCTCAACTAAAAGTGACATGTTAAAAATAATGCCTTCTTCTTCAATGTCTTTCCGTAACAAATACAGTTCAGCTAAAGAATACTTCATGCCATTAAACAATATAGGAAGCAATCTGTAATATAAAAGCAATTAATTAATGAACATAAAGTAGATTATAATACCTTTTAAGGTAAGGTCTTAGTACTTGTGTACAGATTTGGATGTCATCACTAGCTAATACACACCAAAATTTACAAGCTTCTATTGCCACTAACTCATTAGCATCTCTAGTATGTACTAACATATACTATAAAGTGATTAGAAAGATGAATTAAAAAGAAATTGAGAAATTTAAAACAATAATTACTTCAATAATTTGATCAATATAGGGTAATATGTCACTTGCTGTTTTTTCTAACAAATTTACAAGTACTGAACAAATATTCTTCCGTATTTCCAGATCATCATCAATAGCTAACTGGAATATATTCTATATTATTAAAATAGAGTAATGTTCCTAAAAAGTAAGTTAACTAACAAGTAACAGATTTTTTATGCGATTGCACCATATTTTTGGAACATTACTAATAAGATTCTTGACACAAACAAGTGCTTGTGATCTATTAGTATAAAGACAATAAATGATTTCACAACTCTTTTACTGCATACAATATATGATATCACATTATAGTACCTAATTCTTGTCTCATTGTGATAAAATAGTTTAAGACACTTAGTAATGACTGCCTCAATTATGGAGTTGTCTTCATTAGACTGACACTTGCTAATAATATCTTCACCTAGTACTTCTAAGGTCTCTAAAGAACCCTAGTATAAATAAGTGTAAAGAATATTGGTCATTTAATGTGTTAAATGATTTCATATCATGAATCAACTATTCAGCTGGGTTGTAAAATTAATTGTAATAGACTCACTTTACATATAACTTCATCTTCAGAGTCAATTAATTTACATAGTCTTGGTAATAGTTCAGGCCAGTGAGTTAATCCATTAACTCTACAAATAGTATTGATAACCACACCCAATCCAGCACGTGCAGATGATACAGGATCTCCAATATTACTCAAACATACCTCTTTGATATAGGTTTGCACTTCTGGAGGTAGACTGAGTAATGATAATATAATTTTTTAATATTTAAAATTAAACGACATATTTTGAACTTTTAGTAAAGAAAATTAAATCATATCCCATAATTTAAAAAAGAAATGATTATTAAAAATATCATAAACACTTAAAGGGTTATAGACTCAGACCATGTACGGTGAGTATATAAAATCAGAAATAAAGTGGGGGCTACATTAACAATTAGCACTTAGGCAGCAAATGTTTAGAAGCATTAATCTTTTCTCTATTCTATTGAGGTATGTTGTCCTTTAATGTTTGTAAAGCTCTTATTAGAAAGTAATTTTGTAATTGAATTGATTATAACATATGTGACATTGATTTTATGCAATGTATTAGTGGCCAATTGAATATTATTTAACAGAAAAAAAAACACAAAATACTTATCATCATGTACCTTTGGTAAAATCTTTCAAAAACCTTTTTAAGCATAAGAGCTGATAAACAACGAGTTTTCTCATCCTCTGAATTTAATTTTGTAAGTACATACAGTAAGTAGAGGGAGAAATCAGGATATTGACAAACCACAATCGATTGCTATAGAATAAACATGGACATAATAATTGATATATCATATGAACTGTCAATTGTATATAATAAATAAATATTCTGTGTACTCTTAACAGTCAATTGTCTCTGTCTGCTTTTATTATTTATGTCTACTGTCATAAGTGTTTATACATTAAACTATGTAATATAGCAACTAACAGTCACCTGCTTATCAATTAGAGTGTTAGGGTTTTGAAGTATAAATACAATCTGCTGTAGTACATCATTGTCTGGTTTCCAAATTAAAGCCATATTTCACTGCATATAAAATTCTAAAAAAATATAATAAATCAGTAATAGCAAATAATTTTATTTAAAACTGCTAAACAGTACAAGTAATAAAAACTTGAGCTTTGTCTGATGACAACTGTTTAAAAACATTTTAATGGATATGAAAATATCAAAGACACCAACCATACATTGATGGCCTTTTGTACAGTAAAGTTGATATCAAATAAGGGTGTGATTTTAAAGCGAAACAGTCATATAATCTTTCTTACAGCTAAATAATTCATATCAGTTAAGCATGACCCACTTTGTCAACTGCCTTTATGGCCTTTTAATTCTTCTAAAAATGAATAGCATATGATATTTTATCCTTCTGTTCATACACTCTGGTCCTTAATGCTTACCAAGAGATATACTACATAAAGTATAATATTACTAAACTGGATCTAGCACTTACATCCAACTTTAATTGACAGGGCCAGACAGCTAAACTGACCTTATGGTGCTTAGAAGACAGGTTTGATTTATGAAAGTTCCTCTTTTTATGGACAACTTAGCAACGTAAATAATGCCTGTTCAATACAGAGATACGAGAGACTGAGACCATAGATAATGAAACTGAGAAACCCACAGGCCACGGAGAAAGTAATCCTTCAATTTCTAAATCTTGTTCAATACTGGTCCACGCATGCGCAAACTATACACGTGTATTCATTGGGAATAAAATTATAGCCATGCTGTTTTACACAGTATTACAGCCTCCTGGTATCACCAACACAACTAGCAATTGCTATGCTTGTAGCATCTTCCAGTGTCTGATGAATCATCCTGTTTTTTAGAATTCCTGCAATCAACCAGCAAACATACATGTTGTGAATGTACAAAGTTATGTATAAAATATATATTGCAAATTTAAAGTCAAAAATATTAATACAAACTTATGCTGTCACACAGGATTACGTTTACTGAAGGTATTAAACAGCATGCACAAGTATATAGCAGTGGTACGACAACACTTGTTTAAACTCTATCAAGTAAAAGAGAAAAGTACAATTAGCTATCTGACTCTTTTTATCACAGTGACATGTAACAAATGTATTTACAGCAACAGTAAAACACAGACTAATAGTGTCCTTGTATTGAAAATACATGTTTGTATGATATTAAGAGTGATACTTAATATTATGTTGAACAGGGTAACAGAAAATCCACCTTCAGGACTTGATTTGTGATGAGTTAGATAATTCAGACAATATTATAGACTACATTTGTGAAGGATATGTAGCTATAATTCTATTAATTGACAAGATCAGTCATAGATTTGTCCCTAAGTTTAATATAATATAAATTTAGGTATGAAAGCTGTGGTAAATGTTTAGAGTATTCATGTAACAAAACATGCCAACCTTATATGTATTCACATAACAAAGATTTCAACATCATTATTTAAACATATTGTAACTAATAACATTATGACATCAATTGTAATGTTTAATATAATAGAACTGAGTGTCCAGTTGTTCAAGTACAGGTATAAAACATTAGATAAGATGTATGTATGTCTGTACAAGAAAACACATACATCTGTATATTAACACTGTATGTATGTTATTTGTAGCACATGTAGAAAACTACATTAAAAGTAGGTAGTTCCAGGAACTTTATAAACTTGTGGAGATATAGAAATATCATAATAGTCACTACTCTTCATTTATATGCTCCACAGAAAATGATTCTATATCAATGATACTAATCTATGTAAATTGTATTTTGTACAATCAATCACCAATAATATAGGTTACTCCTGTTAATACAGCAAAATCATTCAAAAAAACTCATTCATGCTTAATTATCAATTACATGAAGGTACAAATATACATGCACTTTTATATAGAAAACTTGCAGGCAATTGAAACAACACATCATTGTCAATGTCATCCATTATGTGTCTCACTACGATGGACTACCTAACAGATGAGGTGATATCTTTACTATATGGTCAGTCTGAAGAAAACAATTTCAGGTCATTTAAGCATACATGGACATCATAACGGCAAAGGCATTAACAAACTAACAAAGATCAGGACATTGTCCCTTCACAAAATCAGTGTACAATTGAGAAGTTAAGATTAGAAGTACCTGAAGATCTTACACCTACTGAAGAGAAATAAAATGAAGCCTCACCTCTTTCCTTATCTCAACCTCCAGAAGGGAGTTGACCCCTGTCCCTTGTTGTGACTGATATTATAAATTTATTATATCCAAAACCTGTTTAACTGGTATTTTTAACTTTGTGCTTATAACTTATTATTTACCTAGCTTCTCTTGATGTACTATATTTTTACATTTAACTTTTTAAAAGCTTAAAGTTATGCTACCACTTGTTATAAACTTAATACATAAAATTATGAATGTCTATTTTATATAAACAGTCTTAGGTTCACCCTCTATAATTAGCTAATCATAGCTATGACAATGTAAGTCAACAGCCATTAGCTGGAGAAAGTTATCCAATTATATTTTCTCTGAAGCACTCGAAGAACTAAAGGAGCTCTTATAAATTTAGGAGGTACAAAAGATAATAAAGAAGAGTGTTTAGGTAGAGATTTTTATTTATTAAGCCCATATAAAATTAAATATGATAAAATATTATTATAATTAGTAGTGTTGTTTTAGTTTCCTTAAGTTTGATTAGTTTTATTCTTGGCCCTTAAAAAATTGCTTCAGTCAATCATAAGTACATATAAAAGGAAACCAAAACAACCTCGGGTAGGTTGTGTTGTGGGCCAGAGTCTACAATGCATCATGACCTCTGAAGTGGTTACCAGCATACTCGTAAGAGTATCTGAAAGAAGAACTAGGATACGGCTGAGAGTCTCCCTTTAAACGTGACGAAGTCTGGTGTATTGTGGGTCCGATTGCAACTTACAATGACTGCTTAGACATCCCGCAGAGTTCGAATTCCGTACGGCTGGTTTGAAGTGAGGGCGACGTTCAAGCCAGGATTAGAAGACGAGGGTTACCAGGTCACGGTGGCGGTCCTAGCTAGCAATAAATAGCAGGGAATCCTGGAGCCTAAGTGGAAGCCATAGTGGGTGAGTGAGGAGGAATCGTTTGAGCAACACAACATGTTTTTTTCTTAAATCCCATTTGAACTAATAGGAAGGAATGTCAGTAGAATTGGTCCTCAGTCTTTCATAGAGAACATTCCACAAATTTGATAAGATATATATATATATATATATATATATATATATATATATATATATATATATACAAAATATGCATTTGTTATTACAAACATAAAACTGACAAAGAAAATTTTATAAAATATTATTAGCATAAATTTTTATATGTAAATTTTAAACTGATTTGACTGGTTTAAAAGATATGTTGAGATCCTGATATTGAGAATCTAATAAAAGATTAAAGACATCATATTGAAGATACATCAGTATCATTATGATTGGAAGTCATAATACATGATCACTAATATAGATTTTATTTTTTAGGAACAATTAATATTCTATCATTTATATTTTTTTACGTGACTAGGTAAATTGCAAAGAAACACCATAATTAAAATTGAAATTAATAACGTTGTTTTTCATGTCACTTTTTATTAATGAAATAAATACATTTACATATATTTGTTGTTGATTTTTAGCTGGTCAGGGTTAGTAAATTCAATAATATTTAACTATTGTCACCAGTTCACACTTGGATCTTGCATGGAAATTAAAGCTAAAGAAAATAAATATTAATAATAATATAAACCTACATAATTATGCTAATTTAAACCGTTTGTACAAGCTATTCTAATGTCAATTAATACTGACCTGTTCTACTAATTCAAAGAGTTTAGAAGAAATCCTGGCAGGAAATAAGCTCAGTAAGGTCTGCCAATCATTGTCATCCATTTGGTCTCTTAATTTAATCAATATCTATAAAGTAAGATCACATATTTGGTTGAAATATAATTTACATATAATACACTGTACTAACTAACTTTAGATATCAATTCTATGAGGTCACTGTTAAGAGAGTCATCCCAAGATGTAATTACGGTACTAAAAGGTACAATGTCATTCAGCAATGGTTCAACATTTACTAATAACGCAGCACAAATGCCTCTAAAGCTACTCTCTCTTTCTTCATTATCCTCAAAAGTTGTAATATCATCAAACCATTGTTCATAAAATTCTTCAAGGTGAGGAGCAATTTCGTTGGGACATACATATCCAAGTCGGCCAAGAGTACCGGCTATATTTTGGGCAAACGTTTCATCTGTATCTGAGTCATTGATTCTCATTATTAGATTTGGTAACACACCAGGTATATACTGGCTCATATCAGCACCAATTTGTAAAGTTATTTCACCCAAAGCCCAAGTGGCATTACTACAAACATTAGATGGAGTACTTAGATTAAGGAGAGTTGTAGTAATCAGAGTGATAAAATCATCTACACAACAAAAAGTAACAATTATAATTACAGATGGAATATTAACATCTTAATATGACCTTATGATAAATGATGCTAAGATCTGTACTGATATTATTAGTAAGAATTAAAAAATGCCAGTTTATAACAATAACAAGAATATATAACATAAACACACACTTACTGATATTTGACTTTATATGCTGAAAACAAGTTCTTGCAAGTTCACCCAGCAATGTAAATGAACTCTGTACGACAATATCAGCAGATATTGTCACACATTGTAACAGTAATGATACAATATTACTCTCAGCAACTAATGGCTCTATATCTGAATCCAACTCTATAGTCATTCCTCTCAATAATTCAATTGATCCTATTAACATTACTTCACTACAAGTCTCAGAAGTGTCTTCAATAAGTGATAAGACCCGATCAATGAGGTTCACTGATCGCTGAAATGCCAAAGGAGCATATGGCAAAAAAACTTTTTTAAGTGCACAGATAACTGAAGGAAGACACTGTAAGAAAAACACAATACACCAGTTAAGATATACAACAATATGCAACTATTAACTAGGAAAACATTCAATGAACATTGTATACATCTAGTATACCTCTAGCAAGTAAGAAATTTCTTCATCATCTTCCTTTAATGACTCCCATTTCTCCAATAGCAATGGTACAAGTTTTTCTAAATGTTTCTATACACATAGGAATTGACCAATACATTTCAAACATAATAAACTCCTTACATGATTATTAAGCTCTGTACTGACTAAATCAGCTAGTGTTTTAATAGCATAATAAATTATCGTGTGACTCTTCTTTCTGTATTTAGCTATAGATGTTGTTAGTACTTGTAATATGTCTTCTATAAATGGAGTCAGTTGTTCCATTACATTTTCTACAAGAATAGTCAATGCATGAAATGCTGTATCTTGTATTCTCTCATTGGGATCCTGTGCCTTCTCAAGAAGCTATGAGAGTTGAAAAAAACAAGCACTTTAAACATTTACATGTTAGCTATATATATACATATAATTAGACTGAATGACAAATAGTCATCAATTATTCTTTAATATACTAACTTTTAAACAAACTCACTTTGGATATAAATCTTTTTAGTTCATTTCTAGACACTATCCATTCAGAGTATAGTGACATAGTACAACATGTAGTACAACAAATCAGAGTGTTATCACTCTCCAAACAACCAAACAAATATGGGATCAACTCAGGCATATGAGGAGTTAAATACCATATACATCCCTCTTTTAGAGAACCTAGAGCAAGGATTGCCATCTCCTTTGTCCTCCAGTCTTGGGAATAGAGACAATCTTTGAGAATTGGTAAAGAATATGAAAATATCTCTTGACTAAATTTAGTGGCTAGGCAGTCAAGTGAGGCTACACTACACCTATTAAATAAATACAAAACATAACCATTATTTTAAAATTATTGCTAGTTTACTTTCGAAGATTCCATTCATCATCTTCATCCTCATTTTTTTCATTATGCTCAACTAAAACTGACATATCAAAAATTATGCTTCCCTCTTCAATGTCTTTCTGTAACAAATACAGTTCAGCTAAAGAATACTTCATGCAGTTCAACAATATTGGAAGCAATCTGTAATAAAAAAGCAATTAATCAATCAACATTAACTACACTATAATACCTTTTAAGGTAAGGTCTTAGTACTTGTGTACAGATTTGGATGTCACTTTTAGCTAATGCAAACCAAAATTCACAAGCTTCTAAGGCCACTAACTCATTAGCGTCTCTAGTATGTACTAACATATACTATAAAGTGATTAGAAAGATAAATTAAAAAGAAATTGAGAATTTAAAACGATAATTACTTCAATAATTTGATCAATATAGGGTAATATGTCAGCTGGTGTATTTTCTAACAAATTAACAAGCACTGCACAAATATTCTTCCGTATTTCCAGATCATCATCAATAGCTAACTTGAATATATTCTATATTATTAAAATAGAGTAATGTTCCTGAGAAGTGAGTTGACTAACAAGTAACAAATTTTCTTTGTGATTGTGCCATATTATTGGAACATTACTAATAAAATTCTTGACACAAACAAGTGCTTGAGATCTATTAGTATAAAAACAATAAATGATTTCACAACTTTTTTACTGCATACAATATATGATATCACATTATAGTACCTAATTCTTGTCTCTTTGTGATAAAATAGTTTAAGACACTTAGTAATGACTGCCTCAATTATGGAATTGTCTTCATCAGACTGACACTTGCTAATAATATCCTTACCTAGTACTTCTAAGGTCTCTAAAGAACCCTAGTATAAATAAGTGTAAAGAATATTGGTCTTTTAATGTGCTAAATGATTTCATATTATAATAGTACCATTTAATAGGACATCATGTAGCTATATTATTGTAACATATCAGGGAATAAATTCTTTATTTAGTCCAATAACAATATCTACATCAATTTCTTTGATCATAAGGATATATCATGAATCAACTATTCAATTGGGTTGTAAAATTAATTGTGTAATAGACTCACTTTACATATAACTTCATCTTCAGAGTCAATTAATTTACATAATCTTGGTAATAGTTCAGGCCAGTGAGTTAATCCGTTAACTCTACAGATAGTATTGATAACCACACCCAATCCAGCACGAACAGATGTTAAAGGATCTCCAATATTACTCAAACATACCTCTTTGATATAGGTTTGTACTTCTGGAGGTAGACTGAGAAATGATATTATAATTATTGAATATTTAAAATTAAACAACATATTTTGCACTTTTAGTAAAGAAAATTATATTATATCACATAATTTAAAAAGGAAATGATTGTTAAAATATATCATAAACACTTAAAGGGTTATAGGCTCAGCCCATGTACGGTAAGTAAATAAAGTCATAAATAAAGTGGGGGCTACAATAACAATCAACACTTAGGCACCAGATGGTTAGAAGCATAAATTAGGCAACAACATTATTGTCATTAATCTATTCTCTATGCTATTGAGGTATGTTGTCCCTTAATGTTTGTAAAGCTCTTATTAGAAAGTAATTTTCTAAATGAATTGTACTTACAAATATGACTATAACATATGTGACATTGATTTTATGCAATGTATTAGTGGCCAATTAATTATGATTCAACAGAAAAAAACACAAAATACTAGTCATCATGTACCTTTGGTAAAATCTTTCAAACACTTTTTTAAGCATAAGAGCTGATAAACAACGAGTTTTCTCATCCTCTGAATTTAATTTCGTAAGTACATACAGTAAGTAGAGGGAGAAATCAGGATGTTGACAAACCACAATCAATTGCTATAGAATAAACACGGACATAATAATTGATATATCATATTAACTTCTATACTAAAAAAAAAAAGTGTGTACTCGTAATAATCAGCTAAAATCTGTCTGCTTTTATTATTTATGTCTACTGTCATAAGTGTGTATACATTAAACTATGTAATATAGCAACTAACAGTCACCTGCTTATCAATTAGAGTGTTAGGGTTTTGAAGTATAAATACAATCTGCTGTACTACTTCATTGTTTGGTTTCCAAATTAATGCCATATTTCACTGTATGCAAAATTCTAAAAAAAATAAATCTGTAATAGCAAATAATTTTATTTAAAACTGCTAAACATATACAAGCAATAAACCATTCTTCATAGGACATATATCTAGGCTCATTTTTTAAAGCTAAATAACTCATATCAGTTAAAATATGACCAATTTTGTCAACCGTCTTCCTGGCCTTTTAATTCTTCTAAAAGTGACTAACAAATTTCATCCTTTTGTTCATACACTCTGGTCCTTAATGCTTATCAAGAGATATACTACATAAAATATAATATTATTGAACTGGATCTAGCACTTATATCCAACTTTAATTGACAGGGCCAGACAGCTAAACTGACCTTATGGTGCTTAGAAGACAGGTTTGATTTATGAAAGTTCCTCTTTTTTATGGACAACTTATCAACGTAAATAATGCCTGTTCAATACAGAGATACGAGAGACTGAGACCATAGATAATGAAACTGAGAAACCCACATGGCTAGGAGAAAGTAATCCTTCAATTTTTAACTCTTTTGTTCAATACTGTTCCACGCATGCGCAAACTATAAACGTGTATTCATGGAATAAAATTATAGCCATGTTGTTTTACATAGTATTACAGCCTCCTGGTATCACCAACACAGCTAGTAATTGCTATGCTAGTAGCATCCTCCAGTGTCTGATGAATCATCCTGTTTTTTAGAATTCCTGCAATCAACCAGCAAACATACAAGTTGTGAATATACAAAGTTATGTATAAAATATATATTGCTCATGAGTACTAATCAATAACTTAACTGAATTATTTGATGGAAGATAAGGCCTTGTATCTTACAACTACTGAAGAGAAATAACATGACACCTCACCTCTTTCCTTATCTCAACTTCCAGAAGGGAGTTGACCCCTGTCCCTTGGTGTGACTGATATTATAGATTTATTATATCCAAAACCTGTTTAACTGGTATTTTTAACTTTGTGCTTATAACTTATTATTTACCTAGCTTCTCTTGATGTACTATATTTTTACATTTCACTTTTTTAAAAGCTTAAAATTGATACATAAATTATAAACAGTCTTAGGTTCACCCTCTATAATTAGCTAATCATAGCTATGACAATGTAAGTCAACAGCCATTAGCTGGAGAAAGTTATCCAATTATATTTGAAGTCTGAAGCACTCGAAGAACTAAAGGAGCTCTTATAAATTTAGGAGGAACAAAAGATAATGAAGAAGAGTGTTTAGGTAGAGATTTTTATTTTTTAAGCTCATATAAGGAGGAATCGTTTGGGCAACACAACGTTTTTTTAAAATCCTATTTAAACTAATGGGAAGGAATGTCAGTAGAACTAGTCCTTAGTCTGTTATAGAGAACATTAAACGAATTTGATATTAAGTTGTATGGTATATACAAAATATTCAATTGGTATTACAAACTAACACAGAAAATTTTATAAAATAATATTATTGCATAAATTTTATCAGATAATTCTTTAACTGGTTAGACATATTCAAATCTTGATATTGAGAATCTAATTTAAAAATTAAGACAAGATATTAAAAATATAATGGACTGTAGATCGATCGATATATATATATATATATATATATATAATATGATCGATCGATCGATCGATATATATATATATATATATATATATATGATCGATCGATCGATCAATATATATATATATATATATATCGATCGATATATATATATATATATATATATATATATATATATATATATATCGATCGATCGATCGATATATATATATCGATCGATAAATATATATATATATATATCGATCGATCGATCAATATATATACATATATATATATAATTATACAAAATTATTGGTATTACAAAAACATTTCCTAAAATATTGTAAGCATAATGTTTTCATATCATAATTTTAACTAGTTTGACTGGTTTAAAAGATATGTTTAAATCCTGATATTTGGAATCTAATAAAAAATTAAAGACATCATATTTAAGATAGGTCAGCATCATTATGATTGAAGTCATATACCTAACCACCAATATAGACTTTATTTTTTAGGAAAAGAGTTCATATTTTTTGACGTGTCTAGGTAGCCTGCAAAGAAACACCATAATTAAAAGTGAAATTAATAATGTCTTTTTTGTGTTACTTTTTATTAATGAAACAAATATATTTACATGTATTTGTTGTTGATTTTTAGCTGGATAAGTTTGAGAAAAGATAGTAGAAAAAAATTATAGATTTCATCTCTTAACACTATGATATTACAATGTCATGTACTACAATAATAGGCAATAGATATAAACATGTACATGTTTATTTGTACATGTACATGTATTTAAGTAATTGGGTTGCCATATAACAAGTCAAAATAAGTTCGGGTTCTACCTCCAGTGAGGTTCCCATTAGTTGTATACTTCTATCTACTCACAAAAACATTTAATAATTACAGAACTTATGTATATGTACCTTCATGATCACTGCACTGTGTAGACAGTCAAACTAATAGTGTTGACAGTCTTGAAACTGTAGTTCATTTGTGTCATGTTTACTTCACATATCCTTAAAAATATAAAATAAGCCTATAATAATTAATCAATGTAATGACAATGACTCGTCTTGACAATGATGATGTGATGTCCTGATCACTTTATTACACTGATCAAAATTATCATGAACAACTAACAAAGAGGTCAACTTAAATACATGTAGAACAATTAAGGTTAATTTACACATTAACAAAAGATATACAAGAGAAAAGGACAATGTAACAATAACCCTAAACCCTAAGAATCATTGTGCTAATAAGAAGCAATTAACAAACCTATATTTGTATAATCCTAATTTACACTAGTTAACACATGTAAAGTTAGTTTACCACATTCCTCCACCCTTAGCCAATACCAGGTATGAATCTTTTTGGTGAATGGCGAATTCGGGTTGAACGACGAAGTTCTACAGGTTGTGTTGTTGTAGATACTTGACGAGTTTCTATTACATCAGGTGGTGTGTCTTGTTCAGACGAAAGGTCAAGGGGTAAATCATCTTGTATCTCATTAGGTGAATCACATGAACGAATTCTTAAATGATCAAAGTGTCTTCTAGTAATGGTGCCATCATTCAATTTAATCACAGCAGTTTGTGAACCTTCAAAACCAGTAATACAACCAGGTAGCCATCTACGATGATAAGTAAAGTCTTTAACGAAAACTGGATCATGTAACTTAAAAGTACGATCTTTAGTCTTCTTATCATGTTGTTTCTTTTGTGTCCTCTGTTTATCCAATACTCTAGAGGAAGTGTCGGGTTGTAACAAGTCAAGATGACATCTAAGCTTTCTACCCATTAAAAGTTCAGCTGGGGATACACCAGTAGTAGAGTGGGGAGTTATCCTGTAATGATACAATAGTCGAGCAAGTCTTGTTTCCATATCTCCATCTGTCATTTTTTTCAATCCCTCTTTAAAAATTTGTACTCCACGTTCAGCTAAACCATTGCTGGATGGGTGATAAGGTGCAGATCTTAAATGTTGTATTCCATTCTTCTTCATGAACTCTTGGAACTCACTACTTGTAAAGGCTGTTCCATTATCTGAGACAACTACTTCTGGTAGTCCATGAGTAGCAAATAAAGTCCTAAGTGCTCTGATAGTGTTACTAGATGAGGTTGAAGGTACAACAATTACTTCTAACCACTTTGAATATGCATCAATAACGATTAAAAATATTTTATTTTGAAATGGTCCAGCGTGGTCAATGTGGATACGAGACCAAGGTCTTTTTGGCCATTCCCAAGGGTGCATTGGGACTGCTGCTAGAGATTTCTGGTTATATTGACATTGTTGACAGCTCTTAACCTTCTTTTCTATGTCTTTATCGATTCCTGGCCACCAAACAGTACTTCTTGCTAGACTCTTCATTCTTACAATACCAGGATGACTTTCATGTAATTGATTTAATACCTGCTCTCTACCTACTTTTGGAATTACTACTCGACATCCCAAAAGTATGCAGCCATCATGGACACTTAACTCCTCTTTTCGTTGGGAGAATGGGCATAAATCATCAGCACTTGAGTTTGTCCACCCTTTTTGTATACAATTTCGTACTCGAGCTAATATTGGGTCTTTATCTGTCCAAGACTTGATTTTCATGGCTGTTATCGGTGATGATTGCAAAGTTTCCATGAGTAGAATCAATTCACCAGGGATAGGAACATCCGAAATCGTTTCCGGTAAGGGAAGTCTACTAAGTAGGTCAGCGTTTGCGTTTGCATTTCCTGATTTATAGATGATGTTATATTCATAGGCGCTCAAGGTCAGTGCCCAACGTTGGATTCTTGCTGATGCTAATGACGGAATTAGACGATTTTCACTGAATAGATGCTGGAGTGGCTTATGATCAGAACAAATGGTAAAATGTCGACCAAATAAATAATGGTGGAACTTCTTCACTCCAAAAACAATTGCTAAGGCTTCTTTATCGAGCTGAGAATACTTCTTTTCAGCTGGTGCAAGGGAACGTGATGCAAATGCTACTGGCTTTTCTGATCCATCCTCCATGACATGAGACAACACGGCTCCTATTCCATACGGAGAAGCATCGCATGAGAGTATTAACTTTTTCTGTGGATCATAATGGACTAACAACTTTGGGGAAGTTAATATCTTTTTAATGTCTGAGAACGCTTTCTTCTGGTCTGGTCCCCAAAACCATTTCATATTCTTTTGTAATAGAGTGTAAAGTGGTGCTAACATAGTAGATAGTTGATGAAGGAACTTTCCATAATAGTTCACTAGACCAATAAATGAACGTAATTGTGCCACATTGTGGGGAGCCGGAGCTTTCAAAATAGCTCGTATTTTGTCTTCAGCTGGGTGTAGCCCTTCAGCTGTTATGACATGCCCAAGGTATTCAACCCTTGAGAGCATAAAGGCACACTTGTCTCGCTTTAGCCTCATCCCCTCTGCCTCTAGTCTACTCAACACTTTGTCCAATGTTTGCAGGTGCTCTTCTTCTGATACACCTGTAATGAGAATATCGTCAATATAGACAGCCACATTCTTAATACCTCTCAAAATGCCTTCTATTGTTCGCTGAAAGATTGCTGGTGCTGAGTGGACTCCAAAAGGAAGGCGAGTGTATTGATATAATCCTTTGTGAGTGTTGATGGTTAAATACTGCCTGGAGTCAGGTTCTAGAGCAATCTGCTGGTATGCATGTGCAAGGTCGAGTTTTGTAAACTTTTTCCCTCCAGCTAGTTGAGAGAAGAGATCGTCAGCCTTGGGAAGTGGATATGTATCTAACTTAGCGGCTTGGTTTATGGTGAGCTTGTAGTCACCGCAGACTCTGACAGTTCCATCTCGTTTCATGACTGGGACTATAGGAGCAGCCCAATCTGAAAATTCTACAGGCTCTAAGATGCCAGTTTTCTCTAGTCTCTCTAATTCTTGTTCCACTTTACCTCGTAGTGCATATGGAATTGGCCTTGGTCTGAAGAACTTGGGTTGACTGTGTGGATCGACATGGAGTTTTGCTTGCGTACTTTGGACTCGACCTAATTCATCCTTGAACAGCACATTGTGGCGATTTAGAATATCCTCTAATTTTAAGGCTTTAGGTCGTACATAGTTTAATTGTAGTTTTTCCCAGTTGAGTTTTATCTTGAGTAACCAATCTCTTCCGAGGAGACTTGGTCCAGATCCTTTTACGACTGTAAGCTGCAAAGAATGACATTGGTCTTCATATTTAACTGTAACATTTATAACACCTTTTATAGATAATTTTTCACCTGTATAAGTTTTTAGATTGGTACTGGATGATACGATAGGTGGAGCTTGGCCTTTTTTCCAGTATTTACGATATGCAGCCTCGCTGATTATTGAAACCGAAGCTCCAGTGTCTACTTCCATGGTGATGTCTGCACCGTTAACGTTCACGGTCACTTGAATGGGTTTTACACGATTGCTATTCATGTTGAACAATGTATACGTTGATTCGCTGGGGGAGTGGTCAGCTTCAGAATCAGTGATTTGATGCGCTCGTTTTGAAGTGTCTCTCTGATTCTTCCTACGGGTATTATGCGTACCTTTGTAAGCATCCTTGTGTGCAGAACCCTGTTTAGTACGACAAGCCCTTGCAATGTGCCCAGTTTTCTTACAATATGAACAAACAACGTCTTTGAATCTACACACAGCTGGGGAATGGGCTCCTCGACATCGATAGCATTCGTTGCTAACAACACGATCTCTCGTGATATTAGGATCTCGTCGTCCTTTCAGGGAGTTAACCTGAGCTGCGTCTGGCTTCAGTAGATCCTTAGCACTTCGTTCCGCCGATTCATGAGCTTGTGCAAGTGTAAATGCTTTGTCAAAGGTTAGAGGAGGTGGTTTTGCCAAGAGTAGACGTTGTAGACGATCATCATTGCATCCACAAATGAGGCGATCTCTCAGCATGTCGTTGAGTGTGTCGCCAAACTGACAATGTTCAGAAAGTTCTCGGAGGTGGGCAACAAAGTCGGCAATTGATTCTCCGTTCTTACGGTTACGGGAATGAAAAGCAAATCGTTGAACTGTAACAGACGGCGGCGGCTGGTGGTGTTCCTGCACTAACTTCACCAGCTCGTCGAAGGTCTTCTCTGACGGTTTCTGTGGAGATACTAAATTACGAATCAGTTGGTACGTTGACGCACCACAAATACTTAAGAGGATAGCTCTTTTCTTTTCCTGAGCTTGTACATCATTTGCCAGGAAATATTGCTCGAGCCTCTCTGCATAAGATAACCAGGTCTCTTTGCCCGGAGCAAATTCTCCTACAGAACCATGAGTTGCCATTGAAGTTTTACCCTCGTCGCCAATTGTGATGTCCTGATCACTTTATTACACTGATCAAAATTATCATGAACAACTAACAAAGAGGTCAACTTAAATACATGTAGAACAATTAAGGTTAATTTACACATTAACAAAAGATATACAAGAGAAAAGGACAATGTAACAATAACCCTAAACCCTAAGAATCATTGTGCTAATAAGAAGCAATTAACAAACCTATATTTGTATAATCCTAATTTACACTAGTTAACACATGTAAAGTTAGTTTACCACAGATGATGTTATTATTAGTTTGATAACCTTAATATTATCTATATGCTATTGAGTGTCTATTTGTTATTTAAAACATTGGCTGATTGTTTAATAATGACCTTGACTACCCTCTTTTCTCATTATGAATGAATGTATGTAGCATATGTGCTCATCATTTTTTAATAACGTATTGAATTATATTTAATTAAAGCTAAAAAAGAGATATAAAATGTTTGTTTGAAGATATGAATGCTACATTTAATTTTACTTCACTTTATTATTTATTTTTTTATATTGAAATACAATACTAAATTTAATGCCAGCACAATTGTATTATTAAATTAAACTAATAACTCATTTCTCACTAACAATATATTCAATAGTACTAATTAACATAAAGATAACAAAAAATAAATATAAAGGAACACATGTCTTATGAATTGTTCACAGCATGTAATTATTGAAAAATTTATGCACTACATAGTTTAGTAAATTCAATATATTTAACTATTGTCACCAGTTCACACTTGGGTCTTGCATGGAAATTAAAGCTAAAGAAGATAAATATTAATAATAATATAAACCTACATAATTATCCTAATTTAAACCCTTTGTACAAGCTATTCCAATGTCAATTAATACTGACCTGTTCTACTAATTCAAAACGTTTAGAAGAAATCCTGGCAGGAAATAAGGTCAGTAAGGTCTGCCAATCATTGTCATCCATTTTGCTTCTTAATTTAATCAATATCTATAAACCAAGATCACATATTTGGTTGAAATATCATTCACACATAATACACTAAACGAACTAACTTTAGATATTAATTCTATGAGGTCACTCTTAAGTGAGCCATCCCAAGCTCTAATTACAGTACAAAAAGGTACAATGTCATTCAGCAATGGTTCAACATTTACTAATAACGCAGCACAAATGCTTCTAAAGCAACTCTCTCTTTCTTGATTATCCTCAAAAGTTGTAATATCATCAAACCATTGTCTATAAAATTCTCCAAGGTGAGGAGCAATTTCATTGGGACATACAAATCCAAGTCGAGCAAGAGTACCAGCTATATTTTGGGCAAACATTTCACCTGTAATTGAGTCATTGATTCTCATTATTAGATTTGGTAGCACACCAGGTATATACTGGCTCATATCAGCACCAACTTGTAAAGTTATTTCACCCAAAGCCCATGTGGCATTACTACAAACATCAGATGGAGTACTTAGATTAAGGAGAGTTGTAGTAATCAGAGTGATAAAATCATCTACACAACAAAATGTAACAATTATAATTACAGACGATTTATTAACATCTTAATATGACCTTATGATAAATCATGCTATGATCTGTACTGATATTATTAGTAAGAATTATTTTGACATTAATGTTAAAAACTGCCAGTTTATAACAATAACAAGAATATACAACATGAACACACACTTACTGATATTTGGCTTTATATGCTGAAAACAAGTTCTTGCAAGATCGCCCAGCAATGTAAATGAGCTCTGTACGACAATCTCATCAGATATTGTCATACATTGTAACAGTAATGATACAACATTACTCTCAGCAACTAATGGCTCTATATTTGAACCCAACCCTATAGTCATTTCACTCAATAATTGAATTGATCCTACTAAAATGGCTTCACTACCAGTCTCAGAAGTGTCTTCAATAAGTGGTAAGACACGATCAATGAGGTTCACTGATCGCTGAAATGCCAAAGGAGCATATGGCAAAAAACCACTTTTAAGTGCATAAATAACTGAAGGAAGACACTGTAAGAAAAACATTAACAGTTAAGATATATAACAATATACAACCATTAACTAGGAAAAACATTCAATGAACATTGTATACATCTAGTATACCTCTAACAAGTAGGGAATTTCTTTATCATCTTCATTCAATGAGTCCCATTTCTCCAATAGCAATGGTACAAGTTTTTCTAAATGTTCCTATCTCATATATAGGAATTGACCAATACATTTCAAGCATAATAAACTCCTTACATGTTTATTAAGCTCTGTATTGACTGCATTAGCTAGTGTACTAATAGCACAATAAATTATCCTGTGACTCTTCTTTCTGTATTTAGTTATAGATGTTGTTAGTACTTGTAACATGTCTTCTATAAATGGAGTCAGCTGTTCCCTTACATTTTCTACAAGAATAGCCAATGCATGAAATGCTGCATCTTGTAGTTTCTCATTAGGATTTTGTGCCTTCTGAAGCAGCTATGATAGTTGAAAAAACAAGTACTTTAAATGTTGATATGTTAGCTATATATATGTACATGACAAATAGTCATCAATTATTCTTTAATATACTAACTTTTAAACAAACTCACTTTGGATACAAATATTTTTAGTTCATTTCTAGACACTATCCATTCAGAGTATAGTGACATAGTCCAACATGTAGTACAACAAATCAGAGTGTTATCACTCTCCAAACAACCAAACAAATATGGGATCAACTCAGGCATATGAAGAGTTAAATACCATATACATCCCTTTTTTATAGCACCTAGAGCAAGGATTGCCATCTCCTTTGTCCTCCAGTCTTGGGAATAGAGACAATCTTTGAGAATTGGTAAAGAATACGAAAATATCTCTTGACTAAATTCAGTGGCTAGGCAGGTAAGTGAGGCTGCACTACACCTATTTAATAGATAGAAAACATGACTATTATTTTAAAACTATTGCTAGTTTACTTTCGAAGAGTCCATTTACCACCTTCATACTCATTTTCTTCATTGTGCTCAACTAAAACTGACATGTTAAAAATAATGCCTTCTTCTTCAATGTCTTTCTGTAACAAATAAAGTTCAGCTAAAGAATACCTCATCCTGTTCAACAATATTGAAAGCAATCTGTAATATAAAAGCAATTAATTAATGAACATTAACTACACTATAATACCTTTTAAGGTAAGGTCTTAGTACTTGCCTATTGACTTGGATGTTATTACTAGCTAATACAGACCAAAACGCACAAGCTTTTAATGCCACTAACTCATTAGCATCTCTAGTATGTACTAACATATACTATAAAGGGATTAGAAAGATAAAATAAAAAGAAATTGAGAATTTAAAACAATAATTACTTCAATAATTTGATCAATATAGGGTAATATGTCAGCTGGTGTTTTTACTAACAAATTTACAAACACTGCACAAACATTCTTCCGTATTTCCAGATCATCATCAATAGCTAACTGAAATATATTCTATATTATTAAAATAGAGTAATGCTCCTGAGAAGTAAGTTGACTAACAAGTAACAGATTTTCTTTGTGATTGTGCGATATTATTGGAACATTACTAATAAGATTCTTGACACAAACAAGTGCTTGTGATCTATTAGTATAAAGACAATAAATGATTTCACAACTCTTTTACTGAATATAATATATGATATCACATTATAGTACCTAATTCTTGTCTCATTGTGATAAAATAGTTTAAGACACTTAGTAATGACTGCCTCAATTATGGAGTTGTCTTCATCAGACTGACACTCACTAATAATATCTTCACTTAGTACTTCTAAGGTCTCTAAAGAACCCTAGTATAAATAAGTGTAAAGAATATTGGTCATTTAATGTGTTAATTATTATAATAGTACCATTTAATAGGACACCATGTAGCTATATTATTGTAACATATCAGGGAATAAATTCTTTATCTAGTCCAATAACAATATCTACATCAATTTCTTTGATCATAAGGATATATCATGAATCAACTATTCAATTGGGTTGTAAAATTAATTGTGTAATAGACTCACTTTACATATAACTTCATATTCAGAGTCAATTAATTTACATAATTTTGGTAATAGTTCAGGCCAGTGAGTTAATCCATTAACTCTACAAATAGTACTGATAACCACACCCAATCCAGCACGAACAGATGTTAAAGGATCTCCAATATTACTCAAACATACCTCTTTGATATAGGTTTGTACTTTTGGAGGTAGACTGAGAAATGATATTATAATTATTAAATATTTAAAATTAAACAACATATTTTGCACTTTTAGTAAAGAAAATTATATTATATCACCTAATTTAAAAAGGAAATGATTATTAAAATATATCATAAACACTTAAAGGGTTATAGGCTCAGTCCATGTACGGTAAGTAAATAAACTCAGAAATAGAATGGGGGCTACAAGAACAATCAACACTTAGGCACCAGATGGTTAGAAGCATAAATTAGGCAACAACATTATTGTTGTTAATCTTTTCTTTATTCTACTGAGGTATGTTGTCCCTTAATGTTTGTAAAGCTCTTATTAGAAAGTAATTTTCTAAATGAATTGTACTTACAAATATGACTATAACATATGTGACATTGATTTTATGCAATGTATTAGTGGCCAATTGAAATATTATTCAACAGAAAAAAACACAAAATACTAGTCATCATGTACCTTTGGTAAAATCTTTCAAACACTTTTTTAAGCATAAGAGCTGATAAACAACGAGTTTTCTCATCCTCTGAATTTAATTTTGTAAGTACATACAGTAAATAGAAGGAGAAATCAGGATATTGACAAACCACAATCAATTGCTATAGAATAAACACAGACATAATAATTGATATATCATATGAACTGTCAATTGTATGTAATAAATAAATATTCTGTGTACTCGTAATAATCAGCTAAAATCTGTCTGCTTTTATTATTGTACATGTCTACTGTCATTAGTGTTTATACATTAAACTATGTAATATAGATACTAATGGTCACCTGCTCATCAATTAGAGTGTTAGGGTTTTGAAGTATAAATACAATCTGCTGTAGTACATCATTGTCTGGTTTCCAAATTAATGCCATATTTCACTGCATATAAAATTCTAAAAAAATAAAAAATCAATCTGTAATAGCAAATTATTTTATTTAAAACTGCTAAACATGTACAAGCAACAAACCATTCTTCAAAGGACATATATCTGGGTTAATTCTTTAAAGCTAAATATTCATATCAGTTAAAATATGACCAATATTGTCAACTGCCTTCCTGGCCTTTTAATTCTTCTAAAAGTGACTAACAAATTTATCCTTCTGTTCATACACTCTGGTCCTTAATGCTTACCAAGCAATATACTACATAAAGTATAATATTATTGAACTGGATCTAGTACTTACATCCAACTTTAATTGACAGGGCCAGACAGCTAAACTGACCTTACGGTGCTTAGAAGACAGGTTTAATTTATGAAACTTCCTCTTTTTTATGGACAACTCATCAACGTAAATAATGCCTGTTCAATACAGAGATACGAGAGACTGAGACCATGAGACCACAGGCCACGGAGAAAGTAATCCTTCAATTTCTAACTCTGTTGTTCAATACTGGTCCACGCATGCGCAAACTAACATGTGTAGTCATGGGAATAAAAATTATAGTCATGCTGTTTTACATAGTATTACAGCCTCCTGGTATCACCAACACAGCTAGCAATTGCTATGCTAGTAGTGTCCTCCAGTGTCTGATAAATCATCCTGTTTTTTAGAATTCCTGCAATCAACCAGCATAAATACAATTTGTGAATATAAAAAAGTTATCTATAAATATATATTGCTTATGAGTACTAATCAATAACTTAACTGAATTATTTGATGCAAGATAAGGCCTTGTATATTACACCTACTGAAGTGAAATAACATGACACTTCACCTCTTTCCTTATCTCAATTTCCAAAGGGAGTTGACCCCTGTCCGTTGTTGTGACTGATAATATAGATTTATTATATCAAAAACCTGTTTAACTGGTATTCTTTTAACTTTGTGCTTATAACTTATTATTTATCTAGCTTCTCTTGATGTACTATATTGTTACATTTCGCTTTTTTAATTAGCTTAAAGTTATGCTACCACTTCTTATAAAATTGATACATAAATTATAAATGTCCATTTTGTATTAGCTGTTATATAAACAGTCTTAGGTTGACCCTTTATAATTAGCTAATCATAGCTATGATAAGGTAAGTCAACAGCCTTTAGCTGGAGAAGGTTATCCAAATATACTTTTCTGAAGCACTAAAGGAGCTGTTATAAATTTAGATAGAAGGAAGAGAAGATAATGAAAAACAGTGTTTAGGTGAGGAATTTTATTTTTAAGCCCCTTGGCCCTTCTTGGCTCTTAAAAATATAGCTTTTGTTTTAATTATTTTAACAGTGTTTTTAGTTCATCGATGCTGGTAATAATATTAATAATAAAATTTAATAAGTTCATAAGAGTCTATAGTCGCACCCCACAAGAGCCTGAAGACAAAATCTTAAATACATATAAAAGGAAACCAAAACATACTCGATAGGTTTAATTGGTTTGACTGGTTTAAAAGATATGTTGAAATCCTGATATTGAGAATCTAATAAAAGATTAAGGACATGATATTTAATATACATCAGCATCATTATGATTGAAGTCATAATATCTGACCACTAATATAGATTACATTTTATTTTTTAGGAACAATTAATATTCTATTATTTATATTTTTTACATGACTAAGTAAATTGCAAGGAAACGCTATAATTAAAATTGAAATTAATAACGTTGTTTTTCATGTTACTTTTTATTAATGAAATAAATACATTTACATATATTTGTTGTTGATTTTTAGCTGGTCAATGTTAGTAAATTCAATAATATTTAACTATTGTCACCAGTTTACACTTGGGTCTTGCATGGAAATTAAAGCTAAAGAAGATAAATATTAATAATAATATAAACCTACATAATTATCCTAATTTAAACCCTTTGTACAAGCTATTCTAATGTCAATTAATACTGACCTGTTCTACTAATTCAAAAAATTTAGAAGAAATCCTGGCAGGAAATAAGCTCAGTGAGGTCTGCCAATCATTGTCATCCATTTTGCTTCTTAATTTAATCAATATCTATAAAGTAAGATTACATATTTGGTTGAAATATAATTTACATATAATACACTGTACTAACTAACTTTAGATATCAATTCTATGAGGTCACTGTTAAGAGAGTCATCCCAAGATGTAATTACTGTACTAAAAGGTACAATGTCATTCAGTAATGGTTCAACATTTACTAATAACGCAGCACAAATGCCTCTAAAGCTACTCTCTCTTTCTTCATTATCCTGAATAGTTGTAATATCATCAAACCATTGTTCATAAAATTCTCCAAGGTGAGGAGCAATTTCATTGGGACAAACAAATCCAAGTCGGCCAAGAGTACCGGCTATATATTGGCAAAACAGTTCACCTGTATCTGTGTCATTGATTCTCATTATTAGATTTGGTAGCACACCAGGTATATACTGGCTCATATCAGCACCAACTTGTAAAGTTATTTCACCCAAAGCCCAAGTGGCATTACTACAAACATCAGATGAAGTACTTAGATTAAGGAGAGTTGTAGTAATCAGAGTGATAAAATCATCTACACAACAAAAAGTAACAATTAGAAATACAGATGGAATATTAACATCTTAATATGACCTTATGATAAATCATGCTAACATCTGTACTGATATTATTAGTAAGAATTATTTTGACTTTAATGTTAAAAACTGCCAGTTTATAACAATAAGAAAAATATATAACATAAACACACACTTACTGATATTTGGCTTTATATGCTGAAAACAAGTTCTTGCAAGATCGCCCAGCAATGCAAATGAACTCTGTACGACAATATCAACAGATATTGTCATACATTGTAACAGTAATGATACAATATTACTCTCAGCAACTAATGGCTCTATATCTGAACCCAACCCTATAGTCATTCCACTTAATAATCGAATTGATCCTACTAACATGGCTTCACTACAAGTCTCAGAAGTGTCTTTGATAAGTGATAAGACCCGATCAATGAGATTCACTGATCGCTGAAATGCCAAAGGAGCATATGGCAAAAAACCACTTTCAAGTGCACAGACAAATAATGGAAGACACTGTAAGAAAAACACAATACACCAGTTAAAATATACAACAATATACAACTATTAACTAGGAAAACATTCAATGAACATTGTATATATCTGGAATACCTGTAACAAGTAAGAAATTTCTTCATCATCATTCTTTAATGACTCCCATTTCTCCAATAGCAATCGTACAAGTTTTTCTAAATGTGTCTATACACATAGGAATTGACCAATACATTTCAAGCAAATAAATTCCTTACATGTTTATAAAGCTCTGTTATGACTGTATCAGTTAGTGTACTAATAGCAAAATAAACTATCTTGTGACTCTTCTTTCTGTATTTAGTTATAGATGTTGTTAGTACTTGTAATATGTCTTCTATAAATGGAGTCAGTTGTTCCCTTTCATTTTCTACAAGAATACCCAAAGCATAACATGCTGCATCTTGTATTCTCTCATTGGGATCTTGTGCCTTCTGAAGCAGCTATGATAGTTAAAAAAACAAGTACTTTAAACATTTATATGTTAGCTATATATGTACATATAATTAGACAAATAGTCATCAATTATTCTTTAATATACTAACTTTTAAACAAACTCACTTTGGATACAAATATTTTTAGCTCATTCCTAGACACTATCCATTCAGCGTATTGTGACATAGTCCAACATGTAATACAACAAATCAGAGTGTTATCACTCTCCAAACAACCAAACAAATATGGGATCAACTCATGATCAGGCATATAAAGAGATAAATACCATATACATCCGTGTTTTATAGCACCTAGAGCAAGGATTGACATCTCCTTTGTCCTCCAGTCTTGGGAATAGAGACAATCTTTGAGAATTGGTAAAGAATATGAAAATATCTCTTGACTAAATTTAGTGGCTAATCTGTCAAGTGAGGCTGCACTACACCTATTTAATAGATACAAAACATGACTATTATTTTAAAACTATTGCTAGTTTACCTTCGAAGATTCCTTTTATCATCTTCAGCTTCATTTTCTTCATTATGCTCAACTAAAACTGACATATCAAAAATAATGCCTTCTTCTTCAATGTCTTTCTGTAACAAATACAGTTCAGCTAAAGAATACTTCATACAATTAAACAATATTGGAAGCAATCTGTAATAAAAAAGCAATTAATCAATCAACATTAACTACACTATAATACCTTTTAAGGTAAGGTTTTAGTACATGTGTACAGATGTGGATGTCACCATTAGCTAATACACACCAAAATGCACAAGCTTCTAATGCCACTAACTCATTAGCATCTTGAGTATGTACTAACATATACTGTAAAGGGATTAGAAAGATAAAATAAAAAGAAATTGAGAATTTAAAACAATAATTACTTCAATAATTTGATCAATATAAGGTAATATGTCATCTGGTGTTTTTTCTAACGAATTTACAAGCACTGAACAAATATTCTTCCGTATTTCCAGATCATCATCAATAGCTAACTGAAATATATTCTATATTATTAAAATAGAGTAATGTTCCTGAGAAGTAAGTTGACTAACAAGTAACAGATTTTCTTTGTGATTGTGCCATATTATTGGAACATTACTAATAAGATTCTTGACACAAACAAGTGCTTGCGATCTATTAGTATGAAGACAATAAATGATTTCACAACTCTTTTACTGCATACAATATATGATATCACATTATAGTACCTAATTCTTGTCTCTTTGTGATAAAATAGTTTAAGACACTTAGTAATGACTGCCTCAATTATGGAATTGTCTTCATCAGACTGACACTTGCTAATAATATCTTCACCTAGTACTTCTAAGGTCTCTAAAGAACCCTAGTATAAATAAATGTAAAGAATATTGGTCATTTAATGTGTTAATTATTATAATAGTACCATTTAATAGGACACCATGTAGCTATATTATTGTAACATATCAGGGAATAAATTCTTTATTTAGTCCAATAACAATATCTACATCAATTTCTTTGATCATAAGGATATATCATGAATCAACTATTCAACTGGGTTGTAAAATTAATTGTGTAATAGACTCACTTTACATATAACTTCATCTTCAGAGTCAATTAATTTACATAATCTTGGTAATAGTTCAGGCCAGTGAGTTAATCCATTAACTCTACAAATAGTACTGATAACCACACCCAATCCAGCACGTGCAGATGGTACAGGATCTCCAATATTACTCAAACATACCTCTTTGATATAGGTTTGCACTTCTGGAGGTAGACTGAGTAATGATAATATAATTATTGAATATTTAAAATTAAACAATATATTTTGCACTTTTAGTAACAAAAATTTAAATCATATTACATAATTTAAAAAAGAAATGATTGTTAAAATATACCATAAACATTTAAAGGGTAATAGGCTCAGCCCATGTACAGTGAGTAAATTAACTCATAAATAAAGTGGGGGCTACAATAGCAATCAACACTTAGGCACCAGATTATTAGAAGCATAAATTAGGCAACAACATTATTGTCATTAATCTATTCTCTATGCTATTGAGGTATGTTGTCCCTTAATGTTTGTAAAGCTCTTATTAGAAAGTAATTTTCTAAATGAATTGTACTTACAAATATGACTATGATATATGTGACATTGATTTTATGCAATGTATTAGTGACCGATTAAATATTATTCAGTCATCATGTACCTTTGGTAAAATCTTTCAAACATTTTTTTAAGCACAAGAGCTGATAAACAACGGGTTTTCTCATCCTCTGAATTTAATTTTGTAAGTACATACAGTAAGTAGAGGGAGAAATCAGGATATTGACAAACCACAATCAATTGCTATAGAATAAACACAGACATAATAATTGATATATCATATGAACTTCTATATCAATTCTATATAATAAATAAAGTGTGTACTCGTAATAGTCAGTTAAAATCTGTCTGCTTTTATTATTTATGTCTATTGTCATAAGTGTGTATACATTAAACTATGTAATATAGCAACTAACAGTCACCTGCTCATCAATTAGAGTGTTAGGGTTTTGAAGTATAAATACAATCTGCTGTAGTACATCATTGTCTGGTTTCCAAATTAATGCCATATTTCACTGTATACAATATTCAAAAAAATAAAAATAATTTTGTAATAGCAAATAATTTTATTTAAAACTGCTAAACATGTACAAGCAACAAACCATTCTTCAAAGGACACATATCATGGTTAATTCTTTAAAGCTAAATAAATTATATTAGTTAAGATATGACCAACTTTGTCAACCACCTTCCTGGCCTTTTAAAATCTTCAAAAAGTGACTAACAAATTTCATCCTTCTGTTCATACACTCTGGTCCTTAATGCTTACCAAGAGATATACTACATAAAATATAATATTACTGAACTAGATCTAGTACTTACATCCAACTTTAATTGACAGGGCCAGACAGCTAAACTGACCTTATGGTGCTTAGAAGACAGGTTTGATTTATGAAAGTTCTCTTTTTTTATGGACAACTCATCAACGCAAATAATGCCTGTTCAATACAGAGATACGAGAGACTGAGACTATAGATAATGAAACTGAGAAACCCACAGCCCACGGAGAAAGTGATCCTTCAATTTTAACTCTTTTGTTCAATACTGGTCCACGCATGCGCACACTATACACGTGTATTCATGGGAATAAAATTATAGCCATGCTGTTTTACATAGTATTACAGCCTCCTGGTATCACCAACACAGCTAGCAATTGCTATGCTAGTAGTGTCCTACAGTTTCTGATGAATCATTCTGTTTTTTAGAATTCCTGCAATCAACCAGGAAACGTACAAGTTGTGAATATACAAAGTTATGTATAAGTATATATTGTAAATTTAAACTCTAAAAATTAATACAAACTTATGCTGTCACACAAAATTAAGTTTTCTGAAGGTTTTACTAAATTTAAACAGCATGTACAAATATAGCAGTGGTACAACAACACTTGTTTAAACTCTCAAGTAAAACAGAAAAATACGATAAATATCAGAACTTGTTGAAAACAGATAGTCATGAATCATTTGTTCCTGGTAAATACCAAGATGCTCATGAGTATTACAATCAACTAATCAATAACTTAAATGAATTATTCGATGCAAGGTAAGACCTTGTATCACATTTTAAAATGTTTATTATTGACTACAGAACAAAACAATTAGTAGAACAATTTTATTTATGACTGAATGGAAACAGGTTACAATTCAATAACATTTTTATTAGCTATCTGGCTCTTTTTATCACAGTGACATGTAACAAATGTATTTACAGCAACAGTAAAACACAGAATAATAGTGTGCTTGTATTGAAAATACATGTTTGTATGATATTAAGAGTGATACTTAATATTATGTTGAACAGGTAACGAGAACTCCACCTTCAGGACTTGATTTTTAATATATTAGATAATTCAAACAATATTATTGACTACATTGGTGAAAAATATGCACCTATAATCCTGTTAATTGACAAGATCAGTCATAGATTTGTCCCTAAGTTTAATATAATATAAATTTATGTGTGGAAGCTGTGGTAAATGTTTAAAGTATTCATATAACAAAACATGCCAACCTTATATGTATTCACATAACAAAGATTTCATCATCATTATTTAAGCATATTGTAACTAAATAACATTATGACATCAATTGTTATGCTTAATATAATAGAACTGAGTGTCCAGTTGTTCAAGTACAGGTATAAAACATTAGATAAGATATATGTATCTGTACAAGAAAACACATACATCTGTATATTAACACTGTAGGTATGTTTATTTGTAACACATGTAGAAAACTACATTAAAAGTAGGTAGTTCCAGAAACTTTAGAAACTTGTGGAGATAGAGAAATATCATAATAGTCACTACTCTTCATTTATATGCTCCACAGAAAATGATTCTATATCAGTGACACTAATCTATGTACAAAACTGTATTTTGTACAATCAATCACCAATAACATAGGTTACTCCTGTTAATAGAGCAAAATCATTCATAAAAATCCATTTGTGCTTTTTTATCAATTAAATGAAGGTACAAATGTACATGCACTTTTCATATAGAAAATGTAAACTGCAGGCAATAGAAACAACCAACACATTGTCTATGTCATACATTATGCGTCTTACTACAATGGACTACCTAACAGATGAGGAGAATACTGTGTGTATACTATGCGGTCAGTCTGAAGTAAATAAGACATTTAAGCATATACATGGACATCATAACGGCAAAGGCATTAACAAACTAACAAAGATCAGGACATTGTCCCTTCACAAAATCAGTGTACAATTGAGAAGTTAAGATTAGAAGTACCTGTAGATCTTACACCTACTGAAGAGAAATAAAATAAAGCCTCACCCCTTGCCTTATCTCAACTTCCGAAAGGGAGTTGACCCCTGTCCTTTGTTGTGACTGATATTATAGATTTATTATATCCAAAACCTGTTTAACTGGTATTTTTAACTTTATGCTTATAACTTATTATTTACCTAGCTTCTCTTGATGTACTATATTTTTACATTTCACTTTTTTAAAAGCTTAAAGTTATGCCACCACTTGTTATAAACTTAATACATGAAATTATGAATGTCCATTTTATATAAACAGTCTTAGGTTCACCCTCTATAATTAGCTAATCATAGCTATGACAATGTAAGTCGACAACCATTAGCTGGAAAAAGTTATCCAATTATATTTTGTCTGAAGCACTCGAAGAACTAAAGAAGCTCTTATAAATTTAGGAGGAACAAAAGATAATGAAGAAGAGTGTTTAGGTAGAGATTTTTATTTATTAAGCCCATATAAAATTAAATATGATAAAATATTATTATAATTAGTAGTGTTGTTTTAGTTTCCTTAAGTTGGACTAGTTTTATTCTTGGCCATTAAAAATATAGCTTCAGTCAATCATAAGTACATATAAAAGGAAACAAAAACAACCATGGGTAGAATGTGTTTTGGGCCAGAGTCTGCAATGCATCATGACCTCTGAGATGGTTACCAGCATACTCGTAAGAGTATCCGAAAGGCGGAGTAGGATACAGCTGGCAGGATTAAACGTGACGAGGTCTGGCGTATTGTGGGTCCGGTTTCAACTTACAATGACTGCTTAGACATCCCTCAGAGCTCGAATCCCTTACGTCTGGTTTGAAGTGAGGGTGACGGTCCTAGCTAGCAATAGCAGGGAATCCTGGAGCCTAAGTGGAAGCCCCAGCAGGTGAGTTAGGAGAAATCGTTTGAGCAACACACCATGTTTTTTTTCTTAAGTCCCATTTAAACTAATAGGAAGGAATGTCAGTAGAATTGGTCCTCAGTCTGTCAAAAAGAACATTCCACAAATTTGATAAGTTATATATACATACATACATATATATATATATATATATATATATATATCAATCGATATATATATATCATTTGATCGATCGATATATATATATATATATATATATATACAAAATATGTAATTGATATTGCAAACATAAAACTGACAAAGAAAATTTTATAAAATATTATTAGCATAAATTTTTTATATGATGTATTTAATTGGTTTGACTGGTTTAAAAGATACGTTGAAATCCTGATATTGAGAATCTACTAAGAGATTAAAGACATGATATTGAAGATACATCAGTATCATTATGATTGGAAGTCATAATACATGACCACTAATATAGATTATATTTTATTTTTAGGGACAATTAATATTTTTATTTTTTAATATTTTTTTACTTGACTAGGTAGCCTGCAAAGAAACACCATAATTAAAAGTGAAATTAATAACGTTTTTCATGTTACTTTTTATTAATGAAATAAATACATTTACATATATTTGTTGTTGATTTGTAGCTGGTCAAGGTTAGTAAATTCAACAATATTTAACTATTGTCACCAGTTTACTCTTAGGTTTTGCATGGAAGTTAAAGCTAAAGAAGATAAATATTAATAATATAAACCTACATAATTATCCTAATTTAAACCCTTTGTACAAGCTATTACAATGTCAATTAATACTGACCTGTTCTACTAATTCAAAGAGTTTAGAAGAAATCCTGGCAGGAAATAAGCTCAGTAAGGTCTGCCAATCATTGTCATCCATTTTGCTTCTTAATTTAATCAATATCTATAAACCAAGATCACAAATTTGGTTGAAATATCTTTCACACATAATACACTGCACTAACTAACTTTAAATATCAATTCTATGAGGTCACTCTTAAGAGAATCATCCCAAAATGTAATTACAGTACAAAAAGGTACAATGTTATTCAGCAATGGTTCAACATTTACTAATAACGCAGCACAAATGCCTCTAAAGCTACTCTCTCTTTCTTCATTATCCCGAAAACATGTAATATGATCAAACCATTGTTCATAAAATTCTCCAAGGTGAGGAGCAATTTCATTGGGACATACAAATCCAAGTCGACCAAGAGTACAAGCTATATTTTGGCAAAACATTTCATCTGTATCTGTGTCATTGATTCTCATTATTAGATTTGGTAACACACCAGGTATATACTGGCTCATATCTGCACCAACTTGTAAAGTTATTTCACCCAAAGCCCATGTGGCATTACTACAAACAGTAGATAAAGTACTTAGATTAAGGAGAGTTGTAGTAATCAGAGTAATAAAATCATCTACACAACAAAAAGTAATAATTATAATTACAGATGGAATATTAACATCTAAATATGACCTTATGATAAATCATACTATGATTTGTACTGTTATTTTTTAGTAAGAATTATTTTGACTTTAATGTTAAAAACTGCCAGTTTATAACAATAACAAAAAACAAGAATATATAACATAAACACACACTTACTGATATTTGGCTTGATATGGTGAAAACAAGTTCTTGCAAAATCGCCCAGCAATGAAAATGAATTCTGTAGAACAATATCAACAGATATTGTCATAGATTGTAACAGTAATGATACAACATTACTCTCAGCAACTAATGGCTCTATATCTGAACCCAACTTTACAGTCATTCCACTCAATAATTCAATTGATCCTCCTAACATGTCTTCACTATCAGTCTCGGAAGTGTCATTAATAAGTGGTAAGACACGATCAATGAGATTCACTGATCGCTGAAATGCCAAAGGAGCATATGGCAAAAAACCACTTTTAAGTGCACAAATAACTGAAGAAAGACACTGTAAGAAAAATACAATACACCAGTTAAGATATACCACAATATACAACCATTAACTAGGAAAACATTCAATGAACATTGTATACATCTAGTATACCTCTAACAAGTAAGGAATTTCTTTATCATCATCATTCAATGACCTCCATTTCTCTAATAGCAATGGTACAAGTTTTTCTAAATGTTCCTATACACAAAGGAATTGACCAATACATTTCAAGCATAATAAACCCTTACATATTTATAAAGCTCTGCACCGACATTATCAGCTAGTTTACCAATAGCATAATAAACTCTCATGTGACTATTCTTTCTGTATTTAGTTATAGATGTTGTTAGTACTTGTAATATGTCTTCTATAAATGGAGTCAGCTGTTTCCTTACATTTTGTACAAGAATAGTCAAAGCCTCAAATGCTGCATCTTGTATTCTCTCATTGGGATCTTGTACCTTCTGAAGCAGCTATGAGAGTTGAAAAAACAAGTATTTTAAACATTTATATGTTAGCTATATATGTACATATAATTAGACTGAATGACAAATAGTCATCAATTATTATTTAATGTACTAACTTTAAACAAACTCACTTTGGATACAAATATTTTTAGCTCATTTCTAGACACTATCCATTCAGAGTATCGTGACATAGTCCAACATGTAATACAACAAATCAGAGTGTTATCACTCTCCAAGTAACCAAACAAATATGGGATCAACTCAGGCATATGAAGAGTTAAATACCATATACATCCCTCTTTTATAGCACCTAGAGCATAGATTGCCATCTCCTTTGTCCTCCAGTCTTGGGAATAAAGACAATCTTTGAGAATTGGGAAAGAATACGAGAATATCTCTTGACTAAATTTAGTGGCTAATCTGTCAAGTGAGGCTGCACTACACCTATTAAATAAATACAAAACATGACCATTATTTTTAAATTATTGCTAGTTTACCTTCGAAGATTCAATTTATCATCTTCATCCTCATTTTCTTCATTATGCTCAACTAAAACTGACATATCAAAAATAATGCCTTCTTCTTCAATGTCTTTCTGTAACAAATACAGTTCAGCTAAAGAATACTTCATGCAGTTCAACAATATTGGAAGCAATCTGTAATAAAAAGCAATTAATCAATCAACATTAACTAAACTATATTACCTTTTAAGGTAAGGTTTTAGTACTTGCGTACAGATTTGGATCTTATCAATAGCTAATACAAACCAAAATTCACAAGCGTCTCTTGCCACTAACTCATTAGCGTCTCTAGTATGTACTAACATATACTGTAAAGGGATTAGAAAGATAAAATAAAAAGAAATCGGGAATTTAAAACAATAATTACTTCAATAATTTGATCAATATAAGGTAATATGTCAGCTGGTGTTTTTTCTAACAAATTTACAAGCATTGAACAAATATTCTTCCGTATTTCCAGATCATCATCAATAGCTAACTGGAATATATTCTATATTATTAAAATAGAGTAATGTTCCTGAGAAGAGAGTTGACTAACAAGTAACAAATTTTCTTTGTGATTGCACCATATTATTGGAACATTACTAATAAGATTCTTGACACAAACAAGTGCTTGTGATCTATTAGTATAAAGACAATAAATGATTTCACAACTCTTTTACTGCATACAATATATGATATCACATTATAGTACCTAATTCTTGTCTCTTTGTGATAAAATAGTTTAAGACATTTAGTAATGACTGCCTCAATTATGGAATTGTCTTCATCAGACTGACACTCACTAATAATATCTTCATCTAGTACTTCTAAGGTCTCTAAAGAACCCTAGTATAAATAAATGTAAAGAATATTGGTCATTTAATGTGTTAATTATTATAATAATACCATTTAATAGGACACCATGTAGCTATATTATTGTAACATATCAAGGAATAAATTCTTTATCTAGTCCAATAACAATATCTACATCAATTTCTTTGATCATAAGGATATATCATGAATCAACTATTCAACTGGGTTGTAAAATTAATTGTGTAATAGACTCACTTTACATATAACTTCATCTTCAGAGTCAATTAATTTACATAATCTTGGTAATAGTTCAGGCCAGTGAGTTAATCCATTAACTCTACAAATAGTACTGATAACCACACCCAATCCAGCACGTGCAGATGGTACAGGATCTCCAATATTACTCAAACATACCTCTTTGATATAGGTTTGCACTTCTGGAGATAGACTGAGAAATGATATTATAATTATTGAATATTTAAAAATAAAATGCATATTTTGCACTTATAGTAAAGAAACTTAAATCATATCACATAATTAAAAAAGGAGATGATTGTTAAAAAATATCATAAACACTTAAAGGGTTATAGGCTCAGACCATGTATGGTGAGTATATAAAATCAGAAATAAAGTGGTGGTTACATTAACAATTAGCACTTAGGCACAAATGTTTAGAAGCATTAATCTTTTCTCTATTCTATTGAGGTATGTTGCCCATTAAAGTTTGTAAAGCTCTTATTAAAAAATAATTTTGTAAATGAATAATACTTATAAATATGACTATAACATATGTGACATTGATTTTATGCAATGTATTAATGGACAATTAAATATTATTCAACAGAAAAAAACACAAAATACTAGTCATCATGTACCTTTGGTAAAATCTTTCAAAAACTTTTTTAAGCATAAGAGCTGATAAACAACGAGTTTTCTCATCCTCTGAATTTAATTTTGTAAGTACATACAGTAAATAGAGGGAGAAATCAGGATATTGACAAACCACAATTAATTGCTATAGAATAAACGCAGACATAATAATTGATATATCATATGAACTGTCAATTGTATGTAATAAATAAATATTCTGTGTACTCTTAACAGTCAATTGTCTCTGTCCACTTTTATTATTTATGTCTACTGTCATTAGTGTTTATACATTAAACTATGTAATGTAGCAACTAATGGTCACCTGCTTATCAATTAGAGTGTTAGGGTTTTGAAGTATAAATACAATCTGCTGTACTACCTCATTGTCTGGTTTCCAAATTAACGCCATATTTCACTGCACACAAATACCTAAAAAAATAAAATCTGTAATAGCAAATAATTTTATTTAAAACTGTTAAATATGTACAAGCAATTAACCATTCTTCATAAGACATATATCTAGGTTCATTCTTTAATGCTAAATAACTCATATCAGTTAAGACATCACTCAACCGTCTTCCTGGAATTTTAATTCTTTTAAAATTGACTAACAAGTTTCATTCTTCTCTTCATACACTCTGGTCCTTAACGCTTACCAAGAGATATACTACATAAAATATAATATTACTGAACTGAATCTAGTACTTACATCCAACTTTAATTGACAGGGCCAGACAGCTAAACTGACCTTATGGTGCTTAGAAGACAGGTTTGATTTATGAAAGTTCCTCTTTTTATGGACAACTCATCAACGTAAATAATGCCTGTTCAACACAGAGATACGAGAGACTGAGACCATAGATAATGAAACTGAGAAACCCACAGCCCACGGAGAAAGTGATCCTTCAAATTCTAACTCTGTTGTTCAATACTGGTCCACGCATGCGCAAACTATACACGTGTATTCATGGGAATAAAATTATAGCCATGCTGTTTTACATAGTATTACAGCCTCCTGGTATCACCAACACAGCTAACAATTGCTATGCTAGTAGTGTCCTCCAGTGTCTGATGAATCATCCTGTCTTTTTACAATTTCTGCAATCAACCAGCAAACATACAGGTTGTGAATGTACAAAGTTATGTATAAATATATATTGTAAATTTAAAGTCTAGAATTAATACAAACTTATGCTGTCACACAGGATTAGGTTTACTGAAGGTATTACTAAACTTAAAGAGGATGCTCAAGTATATAGCAGTGGTACAACAACACTTGTTCAAATTATATCGAGTAAAAGAGAAAAATACAATAAACATTAGAGCTTATTGAAACAGATACTCATGAATCATTTGTTCCTAGTAGATACCAAGATGGTCATGAGTACTAATAAATAACTTAACTGAATTACTAGATGGAAGATAAGACCTTATATCACATTTTAAAATGTTATGACTGAATAGAAACATGTTACAATTCAGTAACACTTTTATTAGCTATCTGACTCTTTTTATCACAGTGACATGTAACAAATGTATTTACAGCAACAGTAAGACACAGACTAATAATGTGCTTGTAATGAAAATACATGTTTGTATATTAAGAGTGATACTCAATATTAACTGGACCCTAAGTGGAAGCCTCAGTGGATCTGAGTCACGAAAGATCGTTTGGGCAACAAAACATTTTTTTAATAAATTTATTCAATAAAAACACATAACACTACAAATATACTAAATCCATCATATATACATTACCTATAAAATACATGGTACAAAATGAGTGGAATATTTATTATTGTAAATAAAATATAAATATTCCATTCATTTTGTACCATGTATTTTATAGGTAATGTAATTATGATGGATTTATTACAATTGTAGTGTTATGTGTTTTTATTGAATAAATTTATAAAAAACAACGAATGTATTCAATAGATTTTTGCTGTGATAATATAGATTTATTATATACAAAACCTATTTAACTGGTATTTTTAACTTTGTGTTTATAACTTGTTATTTACCTAGCTTCTCTTGATGTACTATATTTTTACATTTCACTTTTTAAAAGCTATTAGCTAGAGAAAGTTATCCAAATATATTTTGTCTGAACCACTCGAAGAACTAAAGGAGCTCTTATAAATTTAGATAGAAAGAACAAAAGATAATGAAGAAGAGTGTTTAGGTAGCTTATATATAGGAATTTTTATTTTTTAAGCCCATATAAAATTAAATGTGATAAAAAATTATTATAATTAGTAGTGTTGTTTTAGTTTCCTTAAGTTGGACTAATTTTATTCTTGGCCCTTAAACATATAGTGGTTTCAACTTACAATGACTGCTTAGACATCCCTCGGAGCTCGAATCCCGTACGACTGGTTTGAAGTGAGGGCGACGCTCCAGTCAGGATTACCTCGTCTTCGAACAAGGGTTACTGGGCCACGATGGCGGTCCTAGCTAGCAATAGCAGGAAATTCTGGAGCCTAAGTGGAAGCCCCGGCAGGTGAGTGAGGAGGAATCATTTGGGCAGCACAACATGTTTTTTTCTTAAATCCCTTTAAACTAACGGGAAAGAATGTCAGTAGAATTGGTCCTTAATCTGTCATAGAGAACATTACACGAATTTGATAAATTGTATGGTATATATATACAAAATATTTAATTGGTACAAACTAACACAGAAAAGTTTATAAAATATTATTGCATAAATTCAGATAATAATTCTTTAACTTGTTTGACTAATTTGACTGGTTTATTAGACATATTCAAATCTTGATATTGAGAATCTAATTTAAAAACTAAGACAAGATATTAAAAATATAATGGACTGTAGTAGTTAAGAACAATATCTTGTTAAGGAATATGACCTATATAAAATATAATTTAATAGACAACTAACGAAAGCAGGTATGATCTTCATTGCCCAAATAATAGCCAGTCTGACATGTACACTGATAACTAATGTCACATATACATATAATCTTTGTCCTCTAAAGAATAAACTAACTGTATAGGCCGTACAAATAGCATTTGTATAGCACGCACTAAACATTATAAGTTAAACCCTATTGTAGTTAGTGTAATATACAAGTCAAGTATGCAAGTGTTAATAAAAGTTAGAAGTATACAAAATCTAAATATTCTAGATTCTGAATATATGCAATACTAAACAACTTCATTAGGTAAGGATAAATGTGTGGAATATTCATCATATTTCATTTAAGACATAAAATGGCTTGATGTACACACATATATGTACAATGCTTCCCTAATTTAAATATTTTTGGAGAAATTAATGAGCAGGTATAAGTTGAGTTGATTATATTTACAGGACTGGACCATCTAATTTATTCTTCACATTGGTAGAGTATTAATGTTTTCATAACACTAATATAATAGTTTCAATGAGATTAACTATAAACTCATGTTAACAGTAGTGACTGTAATAAATAGCAACATTTTGACAGAATAGTTAGCTAAACAGACCAGTAGATAAATCTAATTGACATTTAGTTCTACCATATATTAAATAAAATTATAACTCATTTCTCACTAACAATATGTTCAATAGTACTAGTTAACATAAATATAACAAAAAATAAATATAAAAGAAGACATGTCTTATGAATTGTTTACAGCATGTAATTATTGAACAACTTATGCACTACATAGTTTAGTAAATTCAACAATATTAAACTATTGTCACCAGTTTACACTTGGGTCTTGCATGGAAATTAAAGCTAAAGAAGATAAATATTAATAATAATATAAACCTACATAATTATTCTAATTTAAACCCTTTGTACAAGCTATTCTAATGTCAATTAATACTGACCTGTTCTAACAATTCAAAAAGTTTAAAAGAAATCCTGGCAGGAAATAAGGTCAGTGAGGTCTGCCAATCATTGTCATCCATTTTGCTTCTTAATTTAATCAATATCTATAAAGTAAGATCCCAAATTTGGTTGAAATATCTTTCACACATAATACACTGCGCTAACTAACTTTAGATATCAATTCTATGAGGTCACTGTTAAGAGAGTCATCCCAAGATGTAATTACAGTACAAAAAGGTACAATGTCATTCAGTAATGGTTCAACATTTACTAATAACGCAGCACAAATGCCTCTAAAGCTACTCTCTCTTTCTTCATTATCCCGAAAATATGTAATATGATCAAACCATTGTCCATAAAATTCTCCAAGGTGAGGAGCAATTTCATTGGGACATACATATCCAAGTCGGCCAAGAGTACCGGCTATATTTTGGCAAAACATTTCTTCTGTATTTGTGTCATTGATTCTCATTATTAGATTTGGTAACACACCAGGTATATACTGGCTCATATCTGCACCAACTTGTAAAGTTATTTCACCCAAAGCCCAAGTGGCATTACTACAAACATTAGATGAAGTACTTAGATTAAGGAGAGTTGTAGTAATCAGAGTGATAAAATCATCTACACAACAAAAAGTAGCAATTAGAATTACAAATGGAATATTAACATATTATGATAAATCATGCTAAGATCTGTACTGTTATTTTTAGTAAGAATTATTCTCACTTTAATGTGAAAAACTGTCAGTTTTCATGGCATTTAATAAGAATACACTTACCGATATTTGGCTTTATATGCTGAAAACAAGTTCTTGCAAGATCTCCCAGCAGTGCAAATGAACTCTGTAGGACATCAGCAACAGATATTGTCATACATTGTAACAGTAATAATACAACATTACTCCCAGTGACTAATGGCTCTATATCTGAACCCAGCCCTTCAGTCATTCCACTTAATAATTCAAGTGGTCCTACTAACATGCCTTCACTATCAGTCTGGGAAGTGTCTTTAATAAGTGATAAGACCCGATCAATAAGGTTCACTGATCGCTGAAATGTCAAAGGAGCATATGGCAGAAAACCACTTTTAAGTGCAGAGACAACTGCAGAAAGACACTGTAGGAAAAACACAATATTAAAAGTTAAGAAATACAACAATAGACCATCATTAACTAGGGAAAACATTCAATAAAAAGCAATTAATGCTCAATAACATTGTATACATCTAGTATACCTCTAACAAGTAGGGAATTTCTTTATCATCTTCATTCAATGACTCCCATTTCTTCAATAGTAATGGTACAAGTTTTTCTATATGTTCCTATACACGTAGGAATTCACCAATATATTTTAAGCAAAATAAACTCCTTACATGTTTATTTAGCTCAGTACTGACTGCATCAGCTAGTGTACCAATAGCATCATAAACTATCGCATGATTCTTCTTTCTGTATTTAGTTATAGATGTTGTTAGTACATGTAATATGTCTTCTATAAATGGAGTCAGCTGTTCCAGTCCATTTTCCTCAAGAATAGCCAATGCACTACATGCTGCTTCTTGTATTCTCTCATTGGAATCCTGTGCCTTCTCAAGAAGCTATGATAGTTGAAAAAACAAGTACTCTAAATATTTATATGTTAGATATATATATATGTATAATTACACTAGTGAATGACAAACAGTCACAATTTAACATTAATTTTAATGACACAACAGGAATTTATTATACTAATTTTTAAACAACTCACTTTGGATACAAATCTTTTTAGCTCATCATTTCTAGACACTATCCATTCAGAGTATCGTGACATAGTCCAACATGTAATACAACAAATCAGAGTGTTATCACTCTCCAAACAACCAAACAAATATGGTATCAACTCAGGCATATGAGGAGTTAAAAACCACATACATCCCTCTTTTATAGCACCTAGAGCAAGGATTGCCATCTCCTTTGTCCTCCAATCTTGGGAATAGAGACAATCTTTGATAACTGGTAAAGAATATGAAAATATCTCATGACTAAATTTAGTGGCTAGGCAGTCAAGTGAGGCTGCACTACACCTATTAAATAAATACAAAACATGACCATTATTTTAAAATTATTGCTAGTTTACTTTCGAAGATTCCATTTATCATCTTCATCCTCATTTTCGTCATTATGCTCAACTAAAACTGACATATCAAAAATTATGCTTCCCTCTTCAATGTCTTTCTGTAACAAATACAGTTCAGCTAAAGAATACTTCATGCAGTTCAACAATATTGGAAGCAATCTGTTATAAAAAAGCAATTAATCAATCAACATTAACTAAACTATATTACCTTTTAAGATAAGGTCTTAGTACTTGTGTACAGATTTGGATGTCACTTTTAGCTAATACAAACCAAAATTCACAAGCTTCTAAGGCCACTAACTCATTAGAGTCTCTAGTATGTACTAACATATACTATAATAAAGGGATTAGAAAGATAAAATAAAAAGAAATTGAGAATTTAAAACAATAATTACTTCAATAATTTGATCAATATAAGGTAATATGTCAGCTGGTGTTTTTATTAACAAATTTACAAGCACTGCACAAATATTCTTCCGTATTTCCAGATCATCATCAATAGCTAACTGAAATATATTCTATATTATTAAAGAAAAAGAATAGACTAAGTGTGCCTGCAAAGTAACTTCACTAACAAGTAAGAGATTTTCTTTGTGATTGTGCCATATTATTGGAACATTACTAATAAGATTCTTGACACAAACAAGTGCTTGTGATCTATTAGTATAAAGACAATAAATGATTTCACAACTCTTACTGCATACAATATATGATATCACATTATAGTACCTAATTCTTGTCTCATTGTGATAAAATAGTTTAAGACACTTAGTAATGACTGCCTCAATTATGGAATTGTCCTCATCAGACTGACACTCACTAATAATATCTTCACCTAGTACTTCTAAGGTCTCTAAAGAACCCTAGTATAAATAAGTGTAAAGAATATTGGTCATTTAATGTGCTAATTATTATAATAATACCATTTAATAGGACACCATGTAGCTATATTATTGTAATATATCAGAGAATAAATTCTTTATCTAGTCCAATAACAATATCTACATCAATTTCTTTGATCATAAGGATATATCATGAATCAACTACTCAACTGGGTTGTAAAATTAATTGTGTAATAGACTCACTTTACATATAACTTCATCTTCAGAGTCAATTAATTTACATAATTTTGGTAATAGTTCAGGCCAGTGAGGTAATCCATTAACTCTACAGACAGTACTAATAACCACACCCAATCCAGCACGTGCAGATGATACAGGATCTCCAATATTACTCAAACATACCTCTTTGATATAGGTTTGCACTTCTGGAGGTAGACTGAGTAATGATAGTATAATTATTGAATATTTAAAATTAAACAACATATTTTTCACTTTTAGTAAAGAAACTTAAATCATATCACATAATTTAAAAAGGAAATGATTATTAAAAATATCATAAACACTTAAAGGGTTATAGACTCAGACCATGTACGGTGAGTATATGTACACAGAAATAAAGTGGGGGCTACAATAATAATTAGCACTTAGGCAGGAAATGTTTAGAAGCATTAATCTTTTATCTATTCTATTGAGGTATGTTGTCCCTTAATGTTTGTAAAGCTCTTATTAGAAAGTAATTTTGTAAATGAATTGTACTTACAAATATGACTATAACATATGTGACATTGATTTTATGCAATGTATTAGTGGCCAATTAATTATGATTCAACAGAAAAAAACACAAAATACTAGTCATCATGTACCTTTGGTAAAATCTTTCAAAAACCTTTTTAAGCATAAGAGCTGATAAACAATGAGTTTTCTCATCCTCTGAATTTAATTTTGTAAGTACATACAGTAAGTAGAGAGAGAAATCAGGATATTGACAAAGCACAGTCAATTGCTATAGAATAATCAGACATAATAATTGATATATGATATGAACTTCTATATCAATTGTATATAATAAATAAATAAAGTGTGTACTCGTAATAGTCAGTTAAACACTGCTATATTAAGGCCTGAGTCCACCCACGCACTGCCTAAAAAATCATTTTATTTTATTTCATTTCAGACAAATAATAACAAATACATCATTCTGACTACATGTAAGTGGTTTGATATTGATTAGTCTTCACTATTATAGTAATAAAGTTAACAGTTGAGTCTTCTGTAAGTAGATATGGACAAAACCAAGGATGTCTAAAAAATGGAGAAAACGGGATAGGCGGTTGGTGAAACAGGCATTAAAAGACTTATAATTTAGCACAACAGTGTGTCGTAGTATGCTTAATGTTATATAAAATGTTGAAGTTGATACAAACAATAAATCATGAGTTTCGCCAATGAAATTACTATTATGATGTAGATGGTAGCCACTTAGGCCAATATACTATAAACACCAAAACGGATTTCCGTCTGAAAATTTCACAACAAACTCACATTATATATAGTTAACAGCAGAGTCCATAAATTTGGGTAAATGCTAACATTTTCCCTACCGCCTCATCCTACTTCAGAGTAAGTAAGCAAAATCAGCCCTCTTATGAGGCCAAAATTGGATCACGTGAGAAGTATTGATGATGTAATCAAATCTATGGTAACTACAGTATAGTGCCTGCTAATGACTCCCAATATCTAAAACTCTATAGTGAACTAAAATATATTAAAAATCTACTTAGAATATGGAAAATGACTATTTGAAACCTTATTTTTTATATTTTGAATAAAGTAAAGTGATACCCAATATGCCATGCTTTAACCATTCACAGTATTTATAGAGTTAATGGTGATAATTAGGGTCATGTTACTATAGCAACTGGGGCCCTTCTCCTAGCCATGTGTTAATTTGTGTTATTCACACTATATTTGGACCCAGGCCTTAACATACCAGTGAAATTTGTCTGCTTTTATTATTTATGTCTACTGTCATAAGTGTGTATACATTAAACTATGTAATATAGCAACTAACAGTTACCTGCTCATCACTTAGAGTGTTAGGGTTTTGAAGTATAAGTATAATCTGCTGTAGTACATCATTGTCTGGTTTCCAAATTAATGCCATATTTCACTACACACAAAATTTTAAAAAATAAAATCTGAAATAACAAATCATTTATTTAAAACTGCTAAACATGTACAAGCAATAAAACATTCTTTATAGGACATATATCTAGGTTCGTGTTATATCATTTATCTTAAATTCTGAAATGTATTATGATAGATATTGTTTACAAATATATAGATGTGTGGTATTACTTGTCTTACCAGTAGTGATTTTTCTCTAAATACTTTTTTTCAGTAATAGTTCAAAATTACATTGCACTATACAAACCAATTTGCTTACTGTAAAAATTAAAGCTTTGTCAAATGACAGCTGTTTAAAAAAAATATCAAAGACACCAACCATACATTGATGGCCTTTGTACAGTAAGTTAATATGGAACGGATGTGATAAAAAAATAAATAAGAGTGTGATCTTGAACCAAAACAGTCATATATTCTTTCTTTAAAACTAAATAACTCATATCAGTTAAGCATGACCCACTTTGTCAACTGCTTCATGGCATTTTAATTCTTCTAAAAGTGACTAGCATATTTCATCCTTCTGTTCATACACTCTGGTCCTTAATGCTTACCAAGAGATATACTACATAAAGTATAATATTACTGAACTGGATCTAGCACTTACATCCAACTTTAATTGACAGGGCCAGACAGCTAAACTGACCTTATGGTGCTTAGAAGACAGGTTTGACTTATGAAACTTCCTCTTTCTATGAACAACTCATCAACGTAAATAATACCTGTTCAACACAGAGATACGAGAGACTGAGACTATAGATAATGAAACTGAGAAACCCACAGGCCAGAAACTGCTTTAATAATATACTAGAGTAGAATACGGACATATCCTATATTCGTATATTACACAATAACATGCTTGACTGTAGCCTTTGATGTAGAATAAGTCATAAAATTAATAATTAATCAATGTAATGACGATGACTTATCTAGTTATATCACATCATACTCAGCTACAATAAACACAAGGACTATGATATGATCTATACAACATTATATCTTTAATCATTTTTATTGCACCAATCAACCTGGTTATGATGATGTTACTATTAGTATGATACACTTAATATTAGCTATATGCTATTGGGTGTCTCCTTTTTTATTAAAAACATTGTTTTTGTAGCCTATGATTGTTTTATGATAACCTTAATTACCCTCTTTTCTCATTATGTGTTCCTCAATGGATATACCATATGTATTCATGATCGTTTAATAATGTGTTCAATTATAGCTATAAAGAGGGCTATAAACTGTTTGTTTGAAGATATAAATACTACATTTAATACTACTTCACTCTAATATTCATTCATTTGGATTGAGATACAATACTAAATTTAATGTCAGCACAATTGTGTCATTACTATTGTCATTTGTTTTGACCTAGTTAGTGTTTACCTATGCATAATATGGTTAATACCAAAGACAGCAAAAAAAGTATAACAATCAAAAACAATAACAAATAGTGCAGCAACAACAAAAAGTTAAAACTATAAAACAGCATATATATACGATAAGGTATAGTTATTCTATAGATAACAAAGATGATAAAAAATGTTAAAATTAGCTTCAAAATTGTTGTTAGTCTTCTGCATCTCTTTCAAAGTACTGTGGATTTCTTACAGCAATAGAAACTGTAGAAATATATTTTTTCTTTGTTTTAAATTTTCGTCTGATAGCAAGAAATAATACAATAGCAACAATCACACAAATGACTATAAAAAACAAAAGAAACAAAGTTTTCATTGTCTTTATTAATTTAGTCATATATTAACAATACCTGCAATGACTATAACTGTCATTGGTACAGCAATACTAATGATTTTTCTTTTATCTGAGAACTATGTGTTATTATAATTATAATTACAATACAATAACTTACTGTTTCATGATCTAGAATCTTTGTTGGCGTGACATTAAAAGCTATTAAAATGAAAAGACAGTCTTATACATGTAATCAATAAATTTTCAATAGTCACACTGTTAGTCAATCAAGCATAAATACTTATTATTTAAATATATTGACTTTTAACATCCTCACCTTCACAACTAAACCCATTACCAATTAAAGAGTAACCTGAAGTACATTCACAATGAAATGATCCATTATTATTAACACATCTCTGACTACAACCTCCATTATCTTGAACACATTCATCAATATCTTGTTAAAGCACATGAATTAAAAAATAATTTATTACACAACTAACCAAAGCAGGTATGATTATCATTGCCCAAATAATAGCCAGTCTGACATGTACACTGATAACTTCCAACACTATTAATACAACCTTGAGTACATCCAGAGATACGCTGTGAACACTCATCAATATCTAATAAAGAGCAGACAATATTTTAATGATGAATACTTGTCACTGACCAGTACAATTATGTCCATTTTTATCTAAGAAATATCCAGAGTTACAGGAACAGATATAAGAACCAGGAGTGTTTGTACAGGTTTGACTACAACCTCCATTGTATAAAGTGCACTCATTGATATCTTTTATGAATCAACATTTTGCATTTCTAACATAATTAATTACCTGTGCAGTTACTTCCATTATTTTCAAAATTAAATCCAACATCACATTGACATTGATAGCTTCCTACCTTGTTAATACAATGATGAGCACAACCACCATTGTTATTATCACATTCATTAATATCTTACGTATAGAAGTCATAAAAGGAATCATATAAGAGAATCTTGTTACTAACCCACACAACTACGTCCATCTATCTTCAGAATGTATCCAGAAAAACAGGAACATTTGTAAGTGCCAGGAATGTTAATACAAGTCTGACTACAACCTCCATTAAATGTAATATTACACTCATTGATATCTATAATCATTAATGAAAACAGTGGGTTATTGTTAGTCAGTATTTTATAAACCTGTACAGTTGTAACCATTTTTCGCAATTAAATATCCAGTCAGACAAGAACATGAATAGCTACCAATTGTGTTTTGACAGCTCTGTTCACATTTTCCATTTTGACTTGCACATTCATTGATATCTATACCATCACAAGCAATGTCAATCATAAGTAATGCATTGATGGTCTTACCAAGACAAGTATGGTTATCACTGCCAACTTGGTAACCACTCTGACAACTACAGCTATAGCTTCCAATGGTATTACTACATAGTTGAGAGCACCCAGAAATACCTTCACTACACTCGTCAATGTCTGTGTGTGACAATATTAATGTAGATATCAAGTATCTTCATAAAATATTACCTGAACAGAATTTATCATTAACTAATCTGAAACCAGACTGACAAGAACAATTAAAGAATGGTACTGTATTAATACATATTTGTTCACAACCTCCGTTATCAGTATCACACTCATTGATATCTGGAATATAATGTAAAAAAATGAACTAGTCAAACACGTTCTTACCAGAGCAGTTCCTGCCATTGCTATTTAAAGAATATCCACTTTTACAAGAACAACTGTAACTTCCTTCATTGTTAATACAAGTATGTTCACAACCACCATTATCATCAGTACATTCATTGACATCTGATGTTCAAAATGTTACAACTCAATAATATGTTATTGCTTATACTTGTACCTGTACAACCATGTCCATCTAAATCTAGACTATAACCACTCCCACAGCTACAATAATAACTACCAGGTGTATTAGTACAGGACTGTGTACAACCACCATTATCATTAGAGCATTCATTAATATCTATGATGACATAACAATTATAAGAATCATTTAATAAGAGTCACTTACCTGAACAGTTATGTTTATCCCTATCTAGTGAGTAGCCAATTGCCTGACAAGAACACTTGTAACTACCCATAGTATTATTGCAAGTATTTTCACAGCCTCCATTGTTATATGAACACTCATTGATATCTATTAAAAAATATAAAAATCTCTTTATTAACTTAACTACTTTAACTTACCCTGACATGTATGGTTATCATACAAAAGTTCAAATCCAGTGTAACAAGTACAATAATACCCTCCAATAATATTATTACAGATCTGATTACAACTGGAAAGTCCTTCTGAACACTCATCAATTTCTAAATACAAGTATAATGGTACTATCACAACCTATGAAATTTACCATCACATGTTCTGCCATTACTAGCCAGTCTATAACCAGACTTACAAGTACAGTAGAAAGAACTGTTAGAGTTATGGCAAGTATGTTCACAGACATTTGGATTGGCAGCACAATCATTAGCAACACCTGTACAAATACATGTACGTCTATGATTGTATCAGTGTTTGTTACTGACTGGAACATCCATGTCCATCTTCATCAAGTGTGTATCCAATGTTACATTGACAGTAGTAAGATCCTACTTGATTAATACACTCTTGATCACAACCACCATTGTTAGTATCACATTCATTGATATCAGAGCAAGTGAGTCCATTGGACAACTGGTAACCTGGTTGACAATCACAGACATAACTTCCATTAGTATTATAACAGTTGTGTTCACAAAGATGAGTACCATTTGTACATTCATTGATATCTAATGAAATGTACAAGTATATAACTATAATAGGAAGTCATAGTGTCAATAATCTTACCATCACAATGATGGTTGTCAGAGTTAATGATATAGCCAGTATTACATGAACAATAGTAACTACCAATTGTATTATGACAAGATTGTTCACATCCTCCATTATTGTTGGTGCATTCATTAATATCTGTAACAAATAATTATTTTAATACAAATCATCCAAAGCAAAAACAATATTAAAATAATCTTAAATTGAATGAATCATTCGAAACATAAATTAATCACTTACCTACACAACTAACACCAGCTATTTCACTGCTACTACAATATAACAAACTACTATAAGAAGACCTTGAACATGACAATAATGACTGTTCAGAACCAGAACAATTAAAACTTCCATACAAATATGGAGGACTGTTTGAAACTCCAAAGTGATTTAAACTGAAGTACTGAGATCCTTCATTTAATGAAGAGTACAAAGAGTATAAACATTACAATATACAAATATATACCATATGATTGGAATCCAAGCTGTCGACAGACCACATTAGAATCAGAACGTCCCCAGGAATCATCACATATTGAGCCCCAGGCATTGTAGTAACATATCTGTACATTGCCTTCATTGTCTGTGCTACCTCCTACAAGTCTAACATCACCATTATAACAACTACTATACACAGTTGTATTTGCTAATAAAAAGGAAATAAATTTTAGTTTGAAATACATTTATAAAATAACATTGTTGAACTTACGCATGCAAAATACAGAAGCATCATCATAACGGCCACAGTACGTTTCTCCATGAGATGTGTTATATGTACAGTCCCAAATGTTAATCTCATTACCAGAACATCTAAGTTCATACAGACCAATAGGCCTCTCATAGTCGAGGAATAAATTTGTAGTTGCCATTGAACCTTAAGATAAATTAAAATTATATTGTATACATGAACTATACTTTATACCATATGGTGAGTATCCCAGATGAGAACACACTACACTAGCTTCTTGTTGTGTCCAATAATGATCACAGATTGTACTCCATGTACCATTAATACAAACCTCTACTCTTCCCCTCAACACTGCATCATCTCCTAGTCTGATATCACCATTAGTACAAGGGGCTATATGCAAAAATAATGACAGCAATCTGAATAGGATTAAGTTTTACTTTCACATATAATTCCAGCATTATTACTATGTGTACAAGAGTAGCCACTCAATTCAATTCTAGGACAGTCCCAAATAGATTCTTCCTTTCCAGTACATTTCAAATCATTGATGTGAACATACCATGTTCCCTCAGTGTATGTATTATTCAGTGCTGATGCTCCTGGAATAATTTCCTGTGATTTTAAATACACTATTACAATGTTACACTTACCATGAGGTGAGTATCCTAACATTCTACAGACTACACTGGCATCTTTGTCATCCCAGAGGTTGTCACATACAGTACCCCAGACATTATTAACACAAACTTGTACTTGACCATATCTTCTGAAGTAACTGCCAGACTCATTATACAGACGTACTGTACTATTTTCACAGGGAGCTAAAATAAAAAATCATTCAGTTACCACTATAATGGAGCTTACCTTCACATTTCACTCCAACATCAAAAGAATGAGAACATGTTGAATAAGGAAAAGGACTATAATCACAGTCAATGAGGTTAGATTCCTGTCCAGAGCATTCTACTAGTGACATTAGTATTGGACCTGTTCCTTGTCCAAACTGAGTAGCTGTTTTATAAGCAACTGAGCCTGTTATACAATAGCATTTAAATAAAATTAAATAGTATTATTTAACTAGTATTTAAAGTATTGTATGTAATAATAAATAATTGTACCTAACTCCATATGTCCAAGTTGTTTGCATACCACATTACTATCTTGTGTTCTCCAGTAATAGATAATTGACCTGGTCCAGTCTGAGAAGGATCTAGAGCTACACACAGTTCCCCAAACTCGATTAATACATACTTCGACTCTTCCTTCATATTGTGTCTTGCCTCCAACTAATCTAATATCACCATCTTTACAGTCAGACTTAGTGATACTTATATCTAATGAAAATAATTTGTAATAGATATACCAGTTTAAGTGAAGCAATTGGTAATAATTAATAAATAAAGGTTTTACTCAATGGGAATACAAAGGATTTTGCTTTTATGACTTGCAAGCAAAACACGCAGGTTGCTTTGGTGTTACTATATATATATATATATATATATATATATATATATATATACATATATTGATATGTCTGCTTTGAAAGATTATTATTTTAAAAATAAATTATCTATCAATTCAACTACTCGATCCATAGAATTTGTTCACTATTAGCAGACTATATTGATATAATATCAAACATGAGCACCATCAAGTAATCTTTTGCATGCAACAAATTGAAGCAACAAAAAAGTATTTAAAAACAGCACAGCTTACTCGTACCATTCATCAATACAACAAACTTGACTTGCATTGTTCAATAGTCAGGTGAAGTGAAGACAATATATATCATTGGAAAAATGAGTGGTTCATTATGATGGTCTTTTAGGTTGTATATGTAGCAAGCATTACACTAGATGGCAGATGCCAATCATGTAGTTAATTGTCAATTAAAAACTAACCAATTCTTACGTCATGTAGTTGGGTACTATGGAAACTACAATTCATGTGAGCCACTCACTTTCTAATTTGATGGTATGCTATACTATTATTGCAAATTATATAGTGAGTAATCAATTAGTTGTTGATTCCATTGTAATCCTTTAAAATAAGCAATATATTCAATTTTAAATTTTAATTAAGTTAAACACTTCATTAGTTAGACAAAAAAGTTCATGCATGCTTGACCTATGCCATGTATGAGGCCTTGTAACTATGGAAATATAACATGATATTCCTACACATCAAAAAAATTCTAATATGTCATTCCAATTGCAGATGTCATTTAATGAAATGGATGAAATGTAAATTCCTTAGTAATTAGAAATCAAAACATGTTGTCAATACTTTAATGTATTTTGTATGCATCTATGAACCTAAATGACCACAATTTTTTTAAAACAACCAATGTATTTAACAGTATATATAGGAGAGCAAATGAATTTTACCGTAAACATGATGATGATAAGTGTGACTGATAATATAATTTTTCTTTCAAAACATTAATATCTATAGAAGCTTTGTTTCACATCGAAGGCTCTGTTTTCTAGTATTATTTAAATATTTTACATCTCTCCTATTTCAAAACTTCTATAATATCTTCAAACAATTTATAACACGTTCAGTAAAATAATAATATTGTTTCTCTTCATACAGTGCAGCAACTAATTAATATCCATTACCTTGACATTGTACTGAGGCATCATGTCTAGGAGGACAGTCGTATTTCAACAGTCCATTATGTGAACAGTTCCATATACTGTACTCCTCTCCTGTACAGTTCAGATCAATAATAAAGAAAGGCCAGGTATCATCAAAGAAGAAACCAGAGACAGCAATAGCTCCTGAAATGAAAAATGCAATCAATAGCAGTATTGTAAAAATATAAGGATGAATTTAAGATTTCATTTAAAGATTACACAATATACTACAAATATTAATAAATATGCAATCATACACACAAGTAAGTATTTCAATTTATGTCATATACACAACTAATGGGGGCAAAAAATCTATTTTATAATGTATTTTTCTACCATCATTTTGATTGAAATATTATGCTTGTAAAGTTGATCCCGGTAAACTAATCCAAAACATATTTTTCTGTATTATGTTGTTAACTATACGGATTTAATGGTTTAAGAGTATAAAACATTTATTAGTAATCATTAACATCGTTAGTACACATCAGCCGTTCGCAAGTAAAAACACAAATATTAAACCATTATATTAGTAAAAATGCTTTGTTTATATAATAATTTGAATCAAATTCCATCAGCAAAAGGCATGTAATATATTATCAATATTCATAGTCACATACACTGAGACAAACAATAGTAAAGAAGTGAGGGTACAGACAGACAATGATATCATACATTCTGATCAATGATCACTTAAATATAACAGAAGAACAATATCAGAGAGAACAGTATGTGACCTAATTTGGAAAAAGAGACCACTTCTGGTAAAACATTTGTGACATGGTTTATGAAAAAAGACAACTGTTAAAACATCATAAAAACATTTTTGTATACGTACAGCTGCTATAATATGCACAACTATTCATGGAACTTCATCTATATATACAAAAGTGTTTTTTCAGTTGTTTTAATAGTGATCCTTTTTCATAAACCATATCACAATTGTTTGACAGAAGTGGTCCCTTATTCCAAATCAGGTCACATATAGTTTAATCCTGCACATAACATACCATATTGAGAGTATCCAAGCTGTGTACAGACTACACTAGCATCAGCATTGTCCCAGAAGTCACTACAAACAGTACCCCATGTTCCATTTACACACACTTCAACACGACCTCCAGTTTGGTTACCGCCTTGTAACCGTATAGCACCATCTTCACAAAAGGCTAAATAACAAGTAGTCACTTAACACAACCAATATATAAAATTAATAGTTATTACTAACAAAGAATTTGTAACTTAATTACATGGGTGAATTACTAAGTGGAATTTATATGAAATTCTCAAAGTTACACACTGTGTAATTAGTTGCTATATGTAAAAGTGTAATATATGAACTAATCATGAACTTTATTTTCACTGTAATGCATCTATGAAAGGTACAAATTGATTGGTTAAAGTAACTTATTATTCTCTTACGTTCACATTTTAGTACCAAGTCATAATAGTGATTAGAACAGTAAGAAGAAGTAAAAAGGAACACATTCCTATTACAATCAAGTATAGAGTCTTCATTTCCATTACATTGAATGTAACCAAACATTATTGGACCAAGTCCTTGTCCATAGGTTTTACTATAATATGTGACTCCACCTATTAATGACACATAGAATATAATGTTATAACAAACTCTAGATAATGATAGTAGACCTATTTCGTGATATCCAAGTTGTCTACACGCTACTTTTGTAGCATGATCATCCCAGCCAATACTGCACACTGTACCCCAAACGTGATTTATACATACTTCAAGTCTTCCTTCATAGTCTTCTGTTCTACCAATCAAACGAATATCTCCTGTCTTACAATTGACAGGTTGAGTAGTGTTATCTATTATAGAGAATAAATAAGTAATATTAGAAAATGAAAAATCTACCTTGACAAACGACAGAAGCATCATGATTTGAAGGACATGAATAAAAGTCAGATGTTCCATTGTATGGACAGTTCCATATACTGCTCTCATTTCCAGTACAGTTCAAATCAAAAATACCAAATGGTAACTGATACTCAGTGTAATGACCTGATGCAGGTATGGCACCTGTAAAAAAATTATATATAATTGTAGTGTCTGTCGAGAACACAGCGAATAACATACCATAAGGAGAGTATCCAAGTTGACTACAAACAACACTGGCATCATCATAGTCCCAATAGCCACTGCATATTGTTCCCCAAATGTTGCCTGCACATACTTCTACTCGACCATAGTAATTACGTCCACTGGTCTATAAAAGAATACACATATATAGAATGAGAGATCCATCAATTCAACTTACCAAACGAATTGATCCATTACGGCATGTTTGAGCAACTACTGTATTTCTTAGAGAAAAGCAGAGCAAAAGCTCTAACAAGAGTATGAACGGCATATTACTGGCTGTTCAAAGTGATATTTAGCCGGAAATGTGTGCAGTATTTGTAAACCTCGTTTCTTTGTACAATTATTAAAGTATGAAAGACATGCACGTCGTCCAAATTATGTATATATATGATATCTTAGCTTATCCTCCACAACTTCTACATACGAATTTAGCCAATTGTTGCCTAAATTTATTGACTTAATAGAGGAGAAGGAACTGAAAATATAACTACCTTGTCTACACTGTAAAAATTAATATGTCATTTTAACAACTTATCTGTGCCTGACATGAATGAATAACTATGGAATGTAGAAATTTTGTGTATTACTCACCATACAATTTGTTGGAATGTTGTACTATTACATAACAACAAATTATATAGTGAACATTTTACAAGAATTATAGATTCCATAGTAGTCCACTATGTCAGGTACAAATTAGTTAAAACATTAGTTTTTACAGTGTATATTTGTCCTGTGAACTTTGTGGAGCTCTCTCAATTTTGTTTCTTATTAGTTTCTTAATATTAACTTTTTTCTGATAAACTTTTAAATGTTTTAGCCTACTTCAATCCAGAATCCTATGAAAACATTCACTTTGATAGAATTCTTTTTAAAACAAAATTTGACAAATACAAGATATTGATTCATTTAAACTGTTAATAGCAATTCAATCATATTTATAACCTTACCAGTTACATTATCATTCTATTTATGGACATTGCTTATAATAATTCCCTCTCTCTATTACAAACTTTGTTGACATACATTATATGTGGGTGGCATCACTATATGCTTATATTACATGCAATAGTATAGTTTATAGTCATTGAAGGCATAATTGCAAATCCCTTACCACAGTGATAGCTACAAATGTTAATATTACTAATAGATAATAAATGATAAAGATATAATATTAAGCAGAAGCAGAAGCTAATATAAAATGTTAAAATCATGTGATCAAAACCTTATAATCAAGTTGATGAAATATACAAAATATTAACTTTATACATGTCTCATGTTTGGCATTTCTTGCCTTGGGCATTTGTAAGGATGTTGGGTGGTCATCTATTTATTTGAAACATGTACTTGTTTTAATAGAAATTCAATAAAGTATTAGTATATACAGTTATATTATCATTACCATTTTTAGATTAACTTCACTGACATGTTAAAACAACAATAGACTATAGGGAAGACCCTTTCTTAGGCACACTAATATTACATGCAATAGTACTATAGTAATGACATCACTCTTATAATAGTAATATCATTACTATTAGTGGTATTATTAAGGGGCTCCCTTTGAAGTATATTGTTTGTATATTTACTTACATAACTAAATGCATCAATGCTATATAATTAATTGAATTCAATATAATAATATCATTAGTTTTTGTATTATTATTTGTTCATATTCCTGTCAATATGGTTTAGCTGTATAGGTTATGATATGACAACATTAATTACATGATGATATTGGTATCATTTTCATTTCAGTTCTTAAATATTATTAAAAAAATTCAATCAATTATTTGATGAAAGTAAAAGTTGATATTAAATTATACTCCAATGAAGTGAATTGGATGGCACTAACTTATGTGAATAAAGTATTTTCTAGACTCACCTTGAAAAATTGTTATGGTCACTCTCTTGACTCAGATGTGCCTCGTCTCATGACAATAATAACCATAATTATTCAAATAAATACTTATCTGATAGTGAAACAGAATGTTGAATTGTGATACCTAACATTACTTGTATTAAGATAAATGAATTTTTATTAAAAATAATTATTAACAATTAATATTGGTTGCCAAGTATCTTATTTTTCTAGAAACATGGGAAATAATAGGTTTAGCAGCAATAAGGAAAATTTAAAACTACAAAAGCAGCATATCTATAAGGTATAGCAATTCTACAGGTTTATATCTAAATAATGAGATCAAATTAAAATCAGTTTCACAATTCTTGTTCATTATCATATCGGTCTTTTGCATTGTTTTCAAAGTACAGTGGATTCTTTCCAATAATACTATCATCAGAAAAATCATATTGCTGTGTCTTACGTCTTCGTTTGATAACAAGAAATATTATAATTGCAGCAATCAAACAAATAACTATAAAAGACAGAATAATCAAATTATCCATCTAAAAATGATGTATTAACAATACCTGCAGTGACTATAACTGCTATTGGCACAGCAATAAAAACACTTTTGCTTGCATCTGAGAACTACATGACATCATAATACATATAACCACAATTACAATACATTAACTAACTGTTTTACTATCTAGAGTCTCTGTTGGTGTAACTTTTGAGCCTATTAAAATAAAAAGATGACAGCATAATCAATAACAAATTTCAATAATTATACTATTAGTCAATAAAATATGATTAATCTTTATATAAATATTGACTTTTAATATTTTCACCTTCACAACTGAACCCATTACCAATCAAAGAGTAACCTGAAGTACATTCACAATGGAATGATCCATTAGTATTGACACATCTCTGGCTACAACCTCCATTATTTTGGGAACACTCATCAATATCTTGTTAAGGAATATGAACTAAAATATAATTTAATAGACAACTAACCAAAGCAGGTATGGTTATCATTGCCCAAATAATAGCCAGTCTGACATGTACACTGATAACTACCAACACTGTTATGGCAACCTTGAGTACATTTTGTTACATTGAGTGAACACTCATCTATGTCTATATTTAATTATAAAAAAACTGAAGAATGAAAATGATAGACTTACCTGAGCAAAATTTGTTATTACGTAGATGATATCCAGGTTGACAAGCACATTGAAAACTACCTTCAGTATTGTTGCAAACCTGTTCGCAACTTCCATTATCAATCTCACATTCATTGATGTCTATTTAGAGAAAACAGTATACTCCATCTTACAATGCTGACATATCTTTACCATGACAAGTATGGTTGTCATTATCAAGTTGATATCCATGCTGACAAGCACAAACGTAGCTTCCAATAGCATTACTACATAATTGACCACAACCAGAACTCCCATCATTGCACTCATCAATATCTTATATGAAAGAAGGAATCTATGTTGATTAATAAATTTATTAAACTTACCATTACAGGTTCTGTTGTTAAAAGTGTTCAATGTATATCCTGATTGACATGCACAGTGAAATGAACCAATTGTGTTCAAGCATACATGTTCACAGTTATCAACAGCAGTTTCACATTCATCAACATCTATTAACACACAATGTAATTTCATCGAATAAAATGATGAACTGACCTAAGCAAGTATAGTTATCACTGTCTAAGTAATACCCAGTTTTACAGTCACACATATAGCTACCAATACTATTAATGCAACCTTGAGTACATTCAGTGACCCCTTGTGAACATTCATCAATATCTACAAGTGAGACAATACCTGAATGATTATTTAATAATATCGCAATGTCTTAACCTGAACAAAAAGTGTCACCGCTAAATCCAGAATAACAAGAACACTGGAAACTTCCATTAGTGTTAGTACAGATTTGTTGGCACCCTCCATTTTGACTTGTGCACTCGTTAATATCTGTAACATCATAAGCAATGTCAATTATGAATAATGCAATGATGATCTTACCAAAACAAGTGTGGTTATCACTGGCAAGTTGGTACCCATTATGACAATTACAGCTATAGCTACCAATGATATTAATGCATAGATGAGGACAGCCAGAAATACCTTCACTACACTCGTCAATGTCTGTATGTAGCATTAATGTAGATATCAAGAACTACTATACAATATTACCTGAACAGAATTTATCGTTAACTAATCTGAAACCAGACTGGCAAGAACAATTGAAGAATGGTACTGTGTTAATACATATTTGTTCACAGCCTCCATTATCAGTCTCACACTCATTGATATCTGGAATGGAATGTAAAAAATGAACTAGTCAAACACGTTCTTACCAGAGCAGTTCTTGCCATTGCTATTTAAAGAGTATCCACTTTTACAAAAACAACTGTAACTTCCTTCATTGTTAATACAAGTATGTTCACAACCACCATTATTATCAGTACATTCATTGACATCTGATGTTCAAAAAGCTACAATTCAATAATATGTTATTACTTATATCAATACCTGTACAACCATGTCCATCTAAATCTAGACTGTAACCACTCTCACAGCTACAATAATAACTACCAGGTGTATTAGTACAGGACTGTGTACAACCACCATTATCATTAGAGCATTCATTAATATCTATAATGACATAACAATTATAAGAATCATTTAACAAGTGTCACTTACCTGAGCAGTTGTGTTTATCATTATCTAGTGAGTAGCCAATTGCCTGACAAGAACACTTGTAACTACCCATAGTATTAATGCAAGTGTCTTCACAGCCTCCATTGTTATGAGAACACTCATTGATATCTAGTAAAAACAATTGTCTTTTCATATTTACTAACTACTTTAACTGACCCTGACATGTATGGTTATCATACAAAAGTTCAAATCCAGTGTAACAAGTACAATAATAACCTCCAATAATATTATTACAGATCTGATTACAACTGGATAGTCCTTCTGAACACTCATCAATTTCTAAATACAAGTATAATATTACCAACATAACCTATGAAACTTACCATCACATGTTCTGCCATTACTAGCCAGTCTATAGCCAGACTTACAAGTACAATAGAAAGAACTGTTGAAGTTATGGCAAGTATGTTCACAGACATTTGGATTGGCAGCACAATCATTAGCAACACCTGTACAAATACATGTACATCTATAATGCTATCAGTGTTTCCAACTGACTAGAACATCCATGTCCATCTTCATCAAGTGTGTATCCAGTGTTACATTGACAGTAGTATGATCCTACTTGATTAATACACTCTTGATCACAACCACCATTGTTAGTATGACACTCATTGATATCAGAGCAAGTGAGTTCATTGGACAGCAGGTAGTAACCTGGTTGACAATCACAGGTATAACTTCCAACAGTGTTATAACAGCTGTGGTCACAAAGATGAATATCATTTGTACATTCATTGATATCTAATGAAATGTATAAGTATACAATTGCCATTTCTATGTTATTTTACCATCACAACTCTGTCTGTCAGTGGTGTTCAATAAGAATCCAGCATTGCAGGAACACTGATAACTACCCAGTGTGTTATTACATATTTGACTACAACCTCCATTACTTAATAAACACTCATTGGTATCTATGATTTGTGTACTCTCAATTAGAAATATTATATATTACTAACCAACACAAGTTTTCTGATTACTTATAAGATGGTATCCAGCAAAGCAAGAACAAAGATAGGAGCCTTCTGTGTTGACACAATTCTGATTACATCCATTAATACCAAGAGTACATTCATCCACATCTGATAAAAGATTATATATAATTATAATTACAAATATTAGTGTCATTACCTGTGCAGTTATGATTGTTAAATTCCAATGTATACCCAGTATCACAGGTACAATTGTAACTTCCAACAGAGTTGTAGCAGTTTTGTTCACAGCCACCATTGTTAGTATTACACTCATTAATATCTACTCATTAAAATAATATATTATATATTTAATTATAATCTAACCAGAGCAAAACTTTTCAGATGATAGAGTAAATCCAGAATAACAAGAACACACAAAGCTCCCAACAGTGTTTGTACACACTTGTTCACAATTTCCATTCTTGTAAGCACACTCATTGATGTCTTTTTGACTAGTAATATTTAAGTCTCTATAAAAATTAATTACCTGTACAATTCCTTCCATTGTTTTCTGAATTAAACCCAACATCACACTGACATTGATAGCTTCCTGGTTGATTTATACAAGTATGAGCACAACCACCATTGTCATTATCACATTCATTAACATCTAAACATGTTAGATAACATAAGTAAGCTCATGAAAAATATTATTACTGACCAGTACAATTATGTCCATCTATATCTAAAATATATCCAGAACTACAAGAACATGTGTACGATCCAGGAGTGTTAATACAACTCTGACTACAACCTCCATTATATGAAGCACACTCATTGACATCTGTACATATATTGAGTATAATCTTTTTATATTAATATCCACAAGATTTTCAAACCTGTACAGTTGTAACCATTACTGTCAATTAAGTATCCAGTCATACAAGAACAAGAATAGCTACCAATAGTGTTTTGACAATTCTGTTGACATCCTCCATTATGACTTGTACATTCATTGATATCTGTACCATTATAAGCAATCTCAATCATAAATAATGCATTGATGATCTTACCAAGACAAGTATGGTTATCACTGCCAATTTGGTACCCATTCTGACAATTACATCTATAGCTTCCAATGGTGTTAATGCATAGATGAGGACAGCCAGAAATACCTTCACTACACTCATCAATGTCTGTATGTAGCATTAATGTAGTATCAAGTACGATACTATTATACAATATTACCTGAACAGAATTTATCATTATATAATCTGAAACCAGACTGGCAAGAACAATTGAAGAATGGTACTGTATTAACACAAGTTTGTTCACAGCCTCCATTATCAGTCTCACACTCATTGATATCTGGAATGTGATGTAAAAATGAACTAGTCAAACATGTTCTTACCAGAGCAGTTCCTGCCATTACTATTTAAAGAGTATCCACTTTTACAAGAACAACTGTAACTTCCTTCATTGTTAACACAAGAGTGTTCACAACCACCATTATTATTAATACACTCATTGACATCTGATGTTTGAAAAGTAATAACTCAATAATTTCTCATTGTTTATATCAATACCTGTACAACCATGTCCATCTAAATCTAGACTATAACCACTCCCACAGCTACAATAATAACTACCAGGTGTATTAGTACAGGACTGTGTACACCCACCATTATCATTAGAGCATTCATTAATATCTATAATGACATAATAATCATAAGAATCATTTAATAAGAGTCATTTACCTGAGCAGTTGTGTTTATCATTATTTAGTGAGTAACCAATTGCGTGACAAGAACACTTGTAACTACCCATAGTATTAGTGCAAGTGTCTTCACAGCCTCCATTGTTCTGTGAACACTCATTGATATCTATTAAAAAGTATAAAATCTCTTTTATTTACTAACTACTTTAACTTACCCTGACATGTATGGTTATCATACAAAAGTTCAAATCCATTGTAACAAGTACAATAATACCCTCCAATAATATTATTACAGATCTGATTACAACTGGATAGTCCTTCTGAACACTCATCAATTTCTAAATAGAAGAATAATAGTACCATCACAACCTATAGAACTTACCATCACATGTTCTGCCATTACTAGCCAGTCTATAGCCAGACTTACAAATGCAATAATAGGAATTGTTGGAGTTATGACAAAAATGTTCACAAATATTGGGATTGACAGCACAGCCAGTATCATTAGCTATAAAATATATATATGTATAATTATATCTATAATTGTATCAGTGTTTGTTACTGACTAGAACATCTATGTCCATCTTCATCAAGTGTGTATCCAGTGTTACATTGACAGTAGTAAGATCCTACTTGATTAATACACTCTTGATCACAACCACCATTGTTAGTATTACACTCATTGATATCAGAACAAGTGAATCCATTAGACAACAGGTAGTAACCTGGTTGACAATCACAGGTATAACTTCCGATAGTGTTATAACAGGTGTGGTCACAAGGATGAACATTTAAACATTCATTGATATCTAATGAAATGTACAAGTATACAATTGCCATTTCTATGTTATTTTACCATCACAACTTTGTCTGTCAGTGGTATTCAATAAGAATCCAGCATTGCAAGAACACTCATAGCTTCCCAGTGTGTTATTACATGTTTGATTACAACCTCCATTACTTAATAAACACTCATTGGTATCTATGATTTGTGTACTCTCAATTAGAAATATTATATATTACTAACCAACACAAGTTTTCTGATTACTCATAAGATGGTATCCAGCAAAGCAGGAACAAAGATAGGAGCCTTCTGTGTTGACACAATTCTGATTACATCCATTAATACCAAGAGTACATTCATCCACATCTTATAATTGATTATATATAATCATACTAGGAAGTAATAGTGTCAATAATCTTACCATCACAATGATGGTTGTCAGAGTTAATGATATAGCCAGTATTACATGAACAGTAGTAACTACCAATTGTATTATGACAAGAATGTTCACATCCTCCATTATTGTTGGTACATTCATTAATATCTGTAACAAATAATTATTTTAATACAAACCATCCAAAGCAAAAACAACATTAAAATAACTTTAAATTCAATTAATCAGATAACACTTAAATTGATCACTTACCTACACAATGAACACCAGCTATTTCACTGCTACTACAGTATAATAAGTAACTATAAGAAGATCTTGAACATGACAATAATGACTGTTCAGAACCAGAACAATAGAATCTTCCATACAAATATGGAGGACTGTTTGAAACTCCAAAGTAATTATAACGGTAGTACTGAGATCCTTCATTTAATGAAGAGTACAAAGACCATAAACATTACAATATACAAATATATACCATATGATTGGAATCCAAGCTGTCGACAGACCACATTAGAATCAGAACTTCCCCAGGAGTCATCACATACTGAGCCCCAGGCATTGTAGTAACATATCTGTACATTGCCTTCATTGTCTGTACTACCTCCTACAAGTCTAACATCACCATTAGAACAATTACTATACACAGTTGTGTTAGCTAATAAAAAGGAAATAAATTTTAGTTTGAAAAAATTTATAAAATAACAAAGGTGAACTCACGCATGCAAAATACAGAAGCATCATCATATTGACCACAGCTTTGTCCTCCATAAGATGTGTTATATGAACAGTCCCAAATGTTAGTCTCATTACCAGAACATCTTAGTTCAAATAGACCAATAGGCCTCTCATAGTTATAGAATAAATTTGTAGTTGCCATTGAACCTTAAGATAAATTAAAATTATAATGTATACATAAAATATACTTTACCATATGGTGAATATCCCAGATGAGAACAGACTACACTAGCTTCTTGTTGTGTCCAATGATGATCACAGATTGTACCCCATGTACCATTAATACAAACCTCTACTCTTCCTCTCAACACTGCATCATCTCCTAGTCTAATATCACCATTAGTACAAGGAACTATTAATGTGTATATTAATAACAAATTACTATAATTAAGACTTACGTTCACATATAACTCCAGCATCATTACTATGTGTACAGCTGGTAACATAACAAGATTGTTGATTACATTCTAACAAAGATGACTCAGTACCAGTACAATAAAGATTAGATAAGAGAATAGGACCAGTTCCTGAACCAAAGTAGGCATTAGTTACAGCTTTACTTCCTACAAATACAGTGAACATTATTAACTATGTCACCAAGAGTGGATATACATTATGTATTTAATTAATTTTATTATCTTAACATCAAACCTATTGATGTATATCCCAATTGCCTACAGACAACTTTAGCATCAAAAGAACTCCAACTGTTAGAACAAATTGTTCCCCAAGCTTCATTAACACAGATTTCGACTCTTCCCTCATGAGGACCACTACCATTCACTAGTCTGACTTCACCATTAGTACAATTAGCTTGTTTAACAGACACTATTATGTTATAAATTAATAATTTTATATCTAACTAATATATACCTTGACATACAACACTAGCATCATCATGAGAGTTACAATTATATAATACAGCATTGCTATGTGAACAGTTGATAAGATGTTCTTCAGAACCATTACAATTGATATCAGTGATACCAAATGATAGTTGACCTTCAGTATAACAGTTATATGTTGGAACAGCACCTGTACAAATTAGATTTATTATACAGAACATAAAGTCATAGTTGTTATACCATAAGGAGTATATCCTAATTGTCTACAGACAACTTGAGCATCTTTAAAGTCCCAGCTCTCATCACAAAGTGAAGTCCATATTTCCTCTACACAAAGCTCAATTCGACCAGCATTATCAACAGAAGATCCACTCAATCTCACAGTATCATCAATACAAGGTTCTACATGTGAATGAACAAAATTTGAAATCTCAAAATGTACAGTGTATTACCAACACAAACTACACTTGCTACTGCACTATCTCCGCAATTGATAGCAGCAGATGCAGCATTATGAGAACATTGTAAGAGAGAGTTATAACTCCCATATGAGTAACATCCAACATTAGAAAGAATGTGAGGTCCCTCCCCATGACCAAAATAACTATATCGTAATGTTGTTGCACCTTTAATATAAAACATTCTTTAAGTAATAGTTGTTTTATGCAAATATCTACCTGTAGGTTGATATCCAAGTTGTTTACATACTACATTAGCATCATAAGTACTCCAGGAATTATGACATACAGATCCCCAGATTTTATTATAACATATCTCCACTCGACCTTCTTCTTCATTGATACCACCAACTAAACGTACATCACCACTATTACAAGATGTGTCCACAGTATAATTGGTATCTAATGAGATGAATTAAAGTTGGCATGTGTTATCACTGTACTTACATTGACATACAACTGCTGCATCTTGATAGTAGCTGCAGTAATGGTAGCTATCATCATAAGGACAATCCCATATGTTATTTTCTATACCAGTACAGTTCAATTCATATATATATGTAGGACTGTAATAATCATAGTAGTAGTTAGTAGACAGTGAAATTGCACCTATGAATGTATCATTATAAGTAATCATATACCTACAAAACTAACCATATGGAGAGTATCCTAAGTGCTTACATACAACACTGGCATCTATGTCGTCGAAGATTTGACTACAGATAGTACCCCATGTTCCATTAAGACACACTTCTACTCTACCTATTGTACTATAACTTGTACCAGCAAGACGTATATCACCATGTTTACATTTAACTATATGATATCATAAATAAAATAAGTCCAAGTTTAAATACCTTGACATGTCACTCCTCCATAGTTGTAAGAGTAGTAAGAATTAAAACTATAGCAGTAAATAGGATACTTGTAACAATCAAATAGAGACTGTTCAGTACCACTACATGAGAACTCATATGGAATTAAGGGTAGAGTAGGTAAGTCCAAAAATGAACTGGAATATCCAGTAGCATCTAATAAATTACTAGTATATTATGTTAAAGTTACATGCAAAATTATTACCTTCATATGAGTATCCCAAGACTCCACAAATAGTACTTGGTATATTGTTGCTATTGTAATTATCAGCACATATTGCAAACCACACATTATTATAACATATTTCTGTTCGGCCATTCATTAAAGATGATCCACCAGACAGTCTCATTTCACCATTAGTACAGTTAGCATATTCAACTTCATAGTCTGTAATATCACATAAATACTAACAGAGGACATGTTAGTGTTACCATTAAAACAAGCTATTGCTGCATCACGCCATGAATAACATGTGTAATGAGTCAGTCCATTATGAGGACAATTGGAAAGTCTTAATTCATTTCCAGTACAATTAACATCAATAAAATGATGTGGAAGAACATATTCATTATTGATGTTCCCCATTGACACAGAACCTGTTATAACATTAGATACTGGTTAATAACATATTATTCTATTTTACCTATGTGAGAATATCCCAGTTGTCTACATGCAACTTTGGCATCATTATCATCAAAGAAGTCACTACAAACAGTACCCCATGTTCCATTAACACACACTTCAATACGACCCATTTGTTTGCTGTAACTGTTATAAGGAATGATCTGTATGTCTCCATCTGTACAATCTATGAAAAGACAAGAACGTAGTTACAAACATTCTAATATTTGGAATGGTCAAATCACCAGAGAATTATCATGCATATATGTCAACTGTTTTAAAGCAAAAAACTAATTATTTAGTTTATTACTTGTCATTATAGATTTGATTACATATATTCATAATCCTGTCTTTAAATATATATTTAAACTTCAAATTTACAAACTCACTATGACATTTGATAGCAGCAATACTTTTAGCATCACAATATGATGTTTTAGTAAAGTGACTAAAGGTACACTCAGACAGAGTAGTAGCAGTGTTAGAACATGTAATACCAGTAACCAGTAGTACATCATTAGCAGCTTTAGGAAACTGACCAGTGTAGGCTGACCCTCCTGAACAATTAGAATAGTAGTAAATTTCAAACAAAAATTAATCTAGACCTCTTTGATATCCCAGTTCAAGACATATCACTCCAACATCATTTTGGTCAATGCCACTATTACAAAGTGTTCCCCAGACTCCATTGATACACATTAGAACTCTTCCTTCATTAAGACTGGGTCCATCTACTAGTTGAACATCATAGTCAGTACAGTTTGAGTGGGTAACATTTGAGTCTGTAATTAGAAATAAGTGGATATTGGCATATGATATCAATGTCATAAAATTATGTCAATAACCTTGGCAAATAACACTGGCATCTTCATAGCTATAACAGTTTGATCCAACACTAACTACTTCACTATACACACAATCAAACAAAGTAGTTTCATCTCCAGTACAACTCATATTAAATATAGTGTGTGGAAGAACAGTCTCTGTATAAAATGAAGTCTTGGCAATGGCACCTACAACATTGTTAACATTTCATTTTAAATGATTATTAGCCAGAAGCAATTTACCATAAGATGAAAATCCTAGTTGTCTACAGACCACACTGGCATCAGTATTATCCCAATAGTCATCACAAATTGTACCCCATGTACCATTAATGCAAACCTCAACTCGACCAAAGTCATTATATCTGTTGTCACCCTTCAAACGAACATCTCTATGTATACAGGGAGCTGAATTATATAAGATTTAATGTGCTTCAAAGTAAAGTTTTACTATTACCTTCACATTTAACACCAGCATGATATGAATAATAACACCATGAATAAGTGTAATAGGTACAATTCAGTAGATAGTTCTCACTACCAGAACAATAGAAATATGAGAAATGAACTGGTCCAACTCCCTTTCCAAATGTAGTAACTGGAGCAGCTCCTACAAAAAAATTCCCTTATAACTCTAGAAACATCCTTGCATGTCTTACTAACCAATAGTAATGTGTCCAAGTTGTCTACATACAACTTTAGCATCATTACTGTCCCATGAACTAGGACACACAGATCCCCAGACACCACCATAACATATTTCAACTCTACCTTCATACTCTGTATCTCCACCCACTAGTCTGATTTCACCATTACTACAATTATCCTTTGTGTTTGGAGCTATTAAAATAGAAAGTTAAAATATATAAACTTTACAATATCTATAATACCTGGACACTGAACATAAGCATCTTCATAATAATAACAACTATGTTGTTGAATGTTGTTATAAGAACAATTAAATATATTATCTTCATTTCCATTACAGTTCAGATCAATGATATGGAATGATTTAGCACTCTCTGTATAATAACCAGTACCAGCACTTGCACCTTATAACCACATAATAAGTATATACACACACACAATACTAACCTTCTCCTGGAAATCCAAGTTGTCTACATACTACACTGGCATCATTGTTATCCCAGTAATCATCACATATAGTACCCCATGTCTTATTGACACATACTTCAACTCGTCCTATCAGTGGATTAGTACTACCTACTAATCTGATATCACCATGTTGACAAAATGCTGAAATGAATAATATAATACTTCCTTTACTTTAATATATCTTTAACTCACTTTGACATCTTACTCCAGCATCATCATTGTGATTACTATAAACATAATAATAATAATAATAATAACTGTTAATATTGCAGTCTAGTAATGAAAAGGTTGGAGTTGAACAATAGACATTATAGAGAAGAATTGGACCAGTTCCTTCACCAAAGTAAGCATTATATAAACTCTGAGCACCTATAAGTTAATAAAAATGATATTTAATGGTTCAATAAATTCTTGCTTTAATACCTGGAGCAGTGTATCCTAATGCATTACAAACAGTCTGAGCTTCTTGGTATCCCCATCCATACCAATCTGATATAGTACCCCAAGCATTGTTGATACAAATCTCTACAGTGCCTTCATAATCTGTGGAACCTCCAAATAGTCTGACTTGACCATCAGTACAATTAGAATATGTAGATCCATGAACTACATTTTAATATATAATGTATATATGTATAGATACAGTCATTACTAACCAGGACATATGACATTAGCATCATTTACAGTAGAAGAACAAGCTGGAGCACTAGAATTGATAGCACAGTTAAACAAGTGATCCTCAGATCCATTACAATTTAAACCAGTAAAAAATGTGGGATCATTGTAATAATAATAAGTTGATTGAATTGCAAGTGACCCTATTAAATTGGAATATCAAGTTAAGACAATACATATAATAATACATACCATAGGGAGAAAATCCCAGCTGCTTACAGACCACACTGGCATCACTGTTATCCCAAAAGCTATCTCTACATACTGAGCCCCATACTCCTCCTATACAAACTTGTACTGCACCATAGTAATAAGTACCACCATACAGACGAATATCACCAGTAGTACAAGGTTCTGTAAGAGAATATCAAACTATTAATCCATTAGGTAGAACTACTACTTGTTAGATAAACTGATTGTTTGTTTTAAAATTGTATGCTTAGTATATCTTATAGTTTATTCATTCATTAATTAGAAATATTAAATGTTAAAGAAGTTAATTGTTTTTTTACAATTGCATCACATTCATTCTAATAAACTTGTATGTTTTTTGGAACTAGATAATCTCAACTATATATAATTGCTTTGAAAATATGATTAACACTAGAATATGCTGAATACGTTCAAGTTTACAAATTAATTTTAACTTGTGTTAGCTTTAAAAACAAAATTTAAAATGGTATTGACCTTCACATGTAAGATTCACAACTTGATTATTAGAACAATATTGGATGTTTGAGGTAACTGATGAACTACAAGAACTCAATCTAGTTTCACTACCAGAACAATCAAATCTAGTGAAAATAATGGGATACTTCTCTTCTGTCCAGCCATTTTCATATGTATTACCTACAGACATAACTGAAATGAAACTACTTTTTAAATAAATATATATAATTGAAATGTACATAATTATAAATATATCATTAAACAAACCATATGCAGAATGACCAAGTTCATGACAAGCCACATTAGCATCATTATTATTCCAGTAAGAATTTAAACACACAGTACCCCAAGCTCCATTAGTACACACATGAAGTATTCCCTCATTTGGTTTTGAGCCACCATAAAGTCTAATCTGTCCTTCAGTACAATTAGCTGGAGCTTCAATGGTAGCTACAATATTTAAGTAGTATCTTTAACTAGTTAGTTCCAGCACACTCACTCTTTTGGCAAAATACAGCAACAGCACCATAATAAGAACAATATGAAGATGATAATATCTCATAATGACAGTCTGTAAACTTTGTTTCATTTCCATAACATTGGACATTAGTGATATTTAAGGGATAGGTGTTATCATTCCATATATTATAGGAACTTTTAGCACCTAATGAAATAAGGTGAAAATTAGTAAAGGACACTTATATTAACAATTTACCATATGGTGAATATCCTAGTTCAGAACATATAACACTAGCAAGATTGTCATCAACTACAGAATTACCATATCCACAGATTTTACTCCAAGTACCATTGATACAGATACGTACATTACCATGATATTTAGAAACACCGGAATATAGACTCATATCACCATCAGTACATGGAGCTGGATTTGTGACAAATGAAATGAAAATGAACTAATTTGCCATTAACTTACATTCACATTTAACTCCAGCCTCATGATAATTGTTACATTGAGGATAGGAATATGGGAACTGATACATGTAACAGTTGAAAAGATTATTTTGATAGCTTGAACAAGATGTATAGTAGATAAGAATAGGATGAGTGCTAATACCAAAATGAGAATTCACCAAATATCCAGCACCTGTAGGTATAATGTTCATGTTAACATTATATTTTATTTATAAAATATTGTATAATTTATTAATACCCAGGTATCCTAACTGATGACAGACAGCATAAGCCTCTATACTATCCCAACCACTATCACAGATAGTTCCCCAGACTCCATTCATACACACTTCTACTCTTCCTTCATACTGTGTTGTTCCACCTGTTAGTCTGATCTCACCAGTAGTACAGTTGGAAAATGATACATGAGGCACTATATAATAAAAGAAAACATTATTTTCAATTGCTGGAGATCTATTATTCAAACACTATTGTGTACATAACCCTAACCACAACTGCTACAATAATGAATGCGACTGCCAATGTTGAAAGCTTCTTATTAGCTTGCTTCTCTACCTATATTTCTAGCATTATATAACTGTAGTCTTCCATAGATACTGTAGCAAATTAATCAACATTTGTAGCTCTAGTCAGTGTTTTATTGTTCCAAAACAGTTGTAGAATGACATTTTCAATTATAATCTTGTTCATTCAGCATTATTTTGGTAAGCATTGTCCTCCACTTACACAACACTAATACTAAATCTATCAAATCCTCTTACATTGACATATTACTGAAGCGTCTTGATAATGATAACAGGAATATCCACTCAATCCATTTTGTGGGCAGTCCCAAATAGACTCTTCCTCTCCAGTACAGTTCAAATCGTTGATATGAACATACCAGGTTCCTTCAGTATACGCATTAGTCTGTGCTGATGCTCCTGAAAAAGTTTACATGTAGTTAAAATATCAAACAGATAATTAGTACATACCATGAGGTGAGTATCCTAACATTCTACAGACTACACTGGCATCTTTGTCATCCCAGAAGTCATCACATACAGTACCCCAAACATTGTTAACACAAACTTGTACTCGACCATATCTCCTAAAGTAACTACCAGACTCACTATATAAACGTATTGTACCATTTTCACAGGGAGCTAAAGGCAAAATAATAAATCAATTAGATACCACTGTAATAGAGTTTACCTTCACATTTCACTCCAACATCATAAGAATGAGAACATGTTGAATAAGGAAATGGTTGATAAGGACAATCAAGAAGGTTGGATTCTCGACCAGAACATTGTACTAAAGACATTAGTATTGGACCAGTTCCTTGTCCAAACTGAGTAGCAGTTGTATAAGTAACTGAGCCTGTTATACAATATTATTTAATTACGTTTGTAATACAAAATAATTGTACCTAATTCCATGTGTCCAAGTTGTCTGCACACCACATTACTATCTGGTGTTCCCCAGTAATAATAATAGTACCACCACCAGGAATTGTATCTAGAACTACACACAGTACCCCAAACTCGATTAATACACACTTCAACTCTTCCTTCATATTGTGTATTACCTCCAACTAATCTAACATCACCATCTTCACAATCAGCCACAATAATACTTACATCTAATAAAGTAATTGTAAAAAATATACCAGTTTAAGGGAAACAGTTTTGACATTCATAATCATGAAAGTGTTCACTCCTATAGAATGTGAAGCATTTGGTTTTCTGCCTGGCAAGCAAACATACAAATCGTTTTGGACAGATGTTAACTAACATGCAATGCATACTGGTGTGTCCATTTTGAAATTTTATATTTTTATATTTATTATCTACAAACTACTCAATTCAATATACATATCAATATCAATACATGAATATCTTAGGATAATATGTTAGGATAGTTTGTATGTAAAAAAAGTAAAGTGATGAAATTATTTATAAACAACATATACTATCAATAATAGATATTTCAAGCTTAAATGCATTATCCAACATTTCTGGGGAAATCAAGACAACGTAATATGAGACTATACACTATGAGACCCAATGAATTTTACAGTAAGCACAATAACAATGAGTGTGACTAATAGTGCTTCAAAGCCTTGTAGATGATTGATATTTTCTTTGAAAATTTAATCATCAATAAAGTTTCTAGTTTTTCTTCTGAGCCTTTACCTCCTAGTATTTAGTAGCTATTCTATAACTCTCACATTTTCAAAACTTCAAACCACAATTCATTATAATTTATGACCTTGTTTCTATTATTAACCCAATGCGTGGTCGAAGGTTACAGTTTGTGTTTGTGTGTGTCTGCATGTTAGCTGGCAATGCACTTTTAAATGCTCTATCTCAGGAACAACAATGACTATAACTACTAAACTTGACAGAGAAAGGACAAAGATTATTAGCAAGTCATTCTAGATAAAAGGCTGTCAAAGCTTGAAAGTAGGAACGACATTTCACAAAAGGATAGGCAAGAAGGAACAAGTGTTTGCTTCAATGAAACTACTATGGGTAGAAGATACAATTCTCTTTGAAGCTATGCCAAATTCTACTTACTTTGTTTACCAACACTGAATTGTAGTGACAAGTAGATGCATCTAGAAGGACCTGTTGCTGTCGTGAGACGTGTTATAAAAGACATACTAAGTCTACAAACTATGAAGTTAGCAAAGAAATACAGTCTTACAACTGTCACTTAACTGTGACCGTAACTGCCACACCCATTATAGTTAACTGCTGCTTGCCACGCCTATATTTTTTAACATTTCTACAACCTGCTAAAGTAAAGAAGTCTTCATACATTCGTGTTGTCTATTTCATTCTAAGTATTTAGTAAGCTCTCGTGCAGTGGTAGCATAGCAATTGCAAACAAACTAACATCACTACAGAAACAGCGACAAGGGTACTGCTTCTTATTAATAATGTAATGTCAAAAACATACAGTTACCTTGACATTGTAATGAAGCATCATCACTTGATGGACAGGTGTAATTTATTAATACATTATATGAACAGTTCCATATACTGTCTTCCTCTCCAGTACAGTTTACATCAATAATATGGAAAGACGAACTATAATCATTATAGTAACCGGAGGCAGCAATAGCTCCTGAAATGAAATATGTAGTCAATAGGTATTTACTAAAAATATAAAGATAGTTAGGGTTCATTTCTAAAAATGTACACAATTTTCTAGCAATTCTTACTAACTATATAATCAGGTTAACTATTTATTTTAGTTCATATATGCAAATGATGAAGGCATTCAATTAATATTTTCCATCATTAATCTCATGGAAATTGTAAAAATTATGTACTATTCTGTATTATCTGTAGTATATGTGTAGCCAGCTACACATATTTACAAATTTTATAGAAGTATAAAAGCTTTTAGTAATCATTACAATTATTTACACATATCAAATGTCGATAAGTACAAAGATAATTCATAATCTACCAATGGGAGTATGAATATCAGATAAACTGTTGTGTTGGTACAATAAATTTAATCAAATCTCACATTAGTAAATATTCTGTAATAAATAATATTAATGCTTAATATATTCATTGCAATTACCAATATTCATAGTCACATATACTACCAATTACAATAACAAAGAGGTCAAGGTACAAACCATGACATCATGTAATCTAATCTGCAATTATAACTTAAATAAAAAATCAAAGAGAACAGTATATCCTAATCCTACATTTAACATACCATATCGAGAATAACCAAGCTGTGTACAGACAACACTAGCATCAGCATTATCCCAGAAGTCACTACAAACAGTACCCCATGTGCCATTAACACACACTTCAACACGACCTCCAGTTTGAGTACCACCTTGTAACCTTATAGCACCATTTTCACAAAAGGCTAAATAACAAGTACTCACATAACACAACTACTATATAAAATTAATAATGTTATAAGTATCAATCAATCTGTACTTTAATTACACAGATGGATTATTAGATAGAATCTATGTGAAATTGTCAAAATTACCTATTATAATTATAGTCAGTTGATTTCGAAAATGTATAACATACAATCTAATTATACAGGCAACCCTTTAGTAATCCACATATTTAAGCTATAACTTGATTGGTTGGAGCAATGTATTAATTTTTACAGTGATATTGAATCTCTTACGTTCACATTTTAGTCCCAAGTCATAATAATGATTAGAACAGGAAGAAGTGATACTGAACACACTCCTACTGCAATCAAATAAAGAGTCTTCATTTCCATTACAGTACATGTAACCAAACATTATTGGACCACTTCCTCGTCCATAAGTACTACTGCCATATGTGACTCCTCCTATTATTAAAATATATCACTACTAATGTATCATAACTAATAACAAACCTAGTTCTTGATGTCCAAGCTGTCTACAGGCTACTTTTGTGTCAGTACTACCCCAGCTTCTACTGCACACTGTACCCCAGACTTGATTTATACACACTTCAAGTCTTCCTTCGTAGTCTTCTGTTCCACCAACCAAACGAATATCTCCTGTCTTACAACTAACAGGTTGAGTAGTGTTATCTGAAAGATTAAATAAATTAATATGCCCAGAAAATAAATTCAGAGTCTACCTTGGCAAATGACAGAGGCATCGTGATTTGAAGGACATGAATAAAACTCAGATGTTCCATTGTATGGACAGTTCCATATACTACTCTCATTTCCAGTACAGTTCAAATCAATAATACCAAAAGGCCAATGGTAGTCAGTGTAATAACCTGATGCTGCAATGGCACCTGTATATGAGAAAGATACATTATTTATACACAAAAGACTACAACAATGAAAACCTAACCATAAGAGGAGTGTCCAAGTTCACTACAAACAACACTGGCATCTTCATAGTCCCAAAAGTCACTACATATTGTTCCCCAAATATTATTCACACATACTTCAACACGACCATAATATGATCCACCTCCACTGAGTCTAACAGTACCATTCTCACAAGGAGCTACAAAATTAATGATATAGATAATAAAGATGTAATATTAAGCATAAGTCAGAAGCTAATATAATTACAATATTTATTACTTTCACATATAACAGCAGCATCATAATAATGACTTTGACATCCAGAGTAAACATGAGTGTTGTAATAGTTTTGGTTACACTTCACCAAGTTAGCTTCATTTCCACTACAATACAAATATCCAAGTAGAATGGGTCCAGTGCCTTGTGAGAATCCCAAATTTCCAACACGGCCATATGAATAGCCTACATTATACTTGAATATCAACATAATAAAGGGTCTTTTCAAAATACCTGCTATAAATGCACCAATCTGATTACAGACAATTCTTGCATCTGAACTACTCCAACTACTGTATGCACAGACTGTGCCCCATGCTCTATTGAGACACACTTCAACTCTTCCTTGATATTTTGATACACCTCCTACTAAACGAACATCTCCATCCGTACAATTACTATAAGTGGCAACAGTAAGAGCTATAGAATAACAAAATAGTCACTTATACTAACACTTTAGCACTCACATTCGCAAAATATATTAGCATCTTTACTCAGAGAACAATAGTAGTTAGAGAGACCATTATAAGGACAGTCCAGTATAGTGTTCTCATTACCAGTACAATTTAAATCAAGAATGTTGTGTTTGGTAGCTGATGAGGAGTAGTAGACTATTGAAGATCCTACTGCACCTACAATGTGTATGCTTATATAGACATGAAGTGGAATTGTCTAAACTCACCATAAGGAGAGTATCCCAGTTGTTTACAGACCACACTGGCATCATTGTTATCCCAGAAGTCAGTACAAATACTACCCCAAGTATTATTGAGGCAGACTTCAACAGCTCCATAGTACAAAGATGAGGACTAAAAAAAAAGAACTAGACATGTACACTTTGTCATATTGATAACTTACAAGACGAACTGAGCCATGTGTACATGTTTGAGCAACCACAGTATTTGTCAGTTGCAAAGATAAGAAGAACCAAAGCTCTAACAAGAGAACAAACAGCATTGTGCTACCTGTTCAAATATAACATCTGTTGTCAAGGAATTCAACCTTTATAATAGTACTCCAAACCATGAATATATAGTTCATGAATATAATAAAATTTATAAATCGAAATTTTTAGTTGAATAAACAAAACAGGTATGCTAGTATTTATAATATCAAAATATCGCAAAAAAATTTATTAATGCATCATAATAGACTTGACCACACATGTATATGGTAAAAAAGAAGAGAAAAAGAATATGAAAGTAGCACATGACTAACAATGGTAGCTAAGCAGTCAAGTGAGGCTTCACTAAATCTGTAAAAGATTGAAACTATGACTAATACTTACTTGTGAAGATTCCATTATTCTGTTCATCTCTTAATTGTCATTATATTCAATTAAAACTGACACGCTAAATGAATTGTTTCCTCTTCAACTTAACAATTACAGTTCAACTAAAGAATACTTCATATTATTCAACAATTTAGCAAAGTATCAAAAGCATCAAACAAGAACTGACACAACTGGTAAAGGAAAACATGAGAATGTATAGTCCCATGATGTCTAATCCCAGAATGTCTAAGGAAATGTGGAAGTGTCCCAAAATGTCTAATGCTTTGATCAATTAGCATCAGAGAGTTTTTGACAGGTACTCTCTAGGATAAAAGATAGGGTTGCCAGAACCCATTTCAAATATCAATCATGGAGTTTATTACAAATCAGAAAGGAGGACAATCACTACTATGGGATGGCTGCAGATTCACTCTAAACAGAAAACTAGACCCCACCCACTAAAGGAGTAGATTATGGCTGACGGAAGATTATCAGAAAACGAGCTAGTGAAGGATCGAGAGGATGTGGAAGTACAGTGTTCAGTTTGTTCTCTACATCCTGATGATTATATAATTGAGTACCACTATGATGGAGATATGGTCAGCCCTGAATGTGGCCTTGTAGTTGGAGATAGGTAAGGAATGACTCCAGTAGTTGGTGATAATGTAATGGAAAGTCTATAATATAATGTGTAATAATAGACATATATATAGATGGATTGATGGATGAATGGATGGATTGATCAGTGGACAAAGAAACAGTAAACAAGTCATTAGACTTGTAGAATTGAGTAAGATAAAATGTCTATTAGAATTGTATTATTTTAATGACATTCTCTCTGTCTCTCCCTCTCAATTTTGAGTTTGGCATACATTCAGTAATGAAAAGAGTGCTACTGATCGATCACATGTTGGAGCTGCTGAGGTACTTCTGTCACTATGTCAACAGTCAAATCCTAAACTATCAGTTCTTAAAGTATTTACTCTCAAGGCATAGGTTGGCAGATTGTGAGAATATATCAAAGCAATACTTACAAATGTAATACTACATACATCAAAACCTTTCTTTAGAGCTAAAAAAATTAATCCCTAAACTTGGTTACAACACCTTGAGACATTTGACTACTTACTACACATCCTAGGATATTTCTGTTGATAGGGATTAGTTATCACATGTTATTGTTATTTAAAGAATTGTGTAGTCATCTGAACATACACAAGACAATTTTGTTTGTTTATGTGTTTTATTCTTAGCTTAATGTCTTTTAATATGCACGAACATATATATACATGTACATGTACATATATTATATATATATATATATATATATATATATATATTTATATATATATATGTATGTATGTATGTATGTATGTACAAGTATGTGTATATATGTGTAATGGATGATGTAGGGCTCTAAGCTCATTCTATTGTTTTTACAGTTTTTACTTGTTTTTACTTTTGTCTTCTCGAAGAGAAAACATTATGAAGATAGAAATAAATTACATGTCATCATGTCATAGAGAAGAGTTGAGCATGAACTATAATAATCAGGAACCATAACAGTTTAGTGCAGCAATTAGAGAAAATTTAAATTAAAACAGCATATATATAAGATATTAAAAATTAGCTTCACAATTTTTGTTTGTCATGATATAAGTTAATTGTGAGGTGGATTGTTTCTAGCAAAATCATATTGCTGTCTCCTAAGTCTTTGTTGAATAATAAATAATACTACAACTGCAGTAATCAGACAAATAACTATTATAGGCAGAAAACATAAATCACTCTTTTAATTCAATAACATCAGTACCTGCAGTGACTATAACTGTTGTTGGCACAGCAATATAAAGACTTCTGCTTGTATCTGAGAACTAAATGACATTATAGTACATATAATTACAATTACAGTACAATAACTTACTGTTTCACTGTCTAGAGTCTCTGTTGGTGTAAGTTTAGATGCTATTAAAATGGACAACATGAATGTGATCAATAACAATTTTCAATAGTTATACTATTAGTCAATCAAGTATAAATATTCATTATTTAAATATATTGACTCTTAATATTCTCACCTTCACAACTAAACCCATTACCAATCAAAGTGGAACCTGAAGTACATTCACAATGAAATGATCCATCATCATTAACACATCTCTGGTTACAACCTCCATTATCTTGAGCACATTCATCAATATCTTGTTAAGGAAAATGGCCTAAAATATAATTTAATAGACAACTAACCAAAGCAGGTATGGTTATCATTGCCCAAATAATAGCCAGTCTGACATGTACACTGATAACTACCAACACTGTTATGGCAACCTTGAGTACATTTTGTTATATTGAATGAACACTCATCTATGTCTATAGTCAGTTATAATAAAAATAATATTAATAATAAATTATATTAAACTCTTTACCATTACAAACAAAGTTATTATTACTTATTGAGTAACCAGTATAGCATTCACAATGAAATGATCCAACTTCATTCACACATATTTGGCTACAGTGATGAGCAACATTGTTTGAACATTCATCTACATCTGATTAATATATAAAATAATATATAATTTATACTTCATCAAATAATTCTCTATACACTGACCTAAGCAGGTATTATTATCACTGTCTAAGTAATATCCAGTTTGACAGGTACAGGTATAGCTACCAACACTATTAATACAACCTTGAGTACATCCAGAAATACCTTGTGAACACTCATCAATATCTAATAAAGAGCAGACAATGTTTTAATGATAAGTCAATAATGTAGTACCATCTTAACCTGAACAAAACCTGTCACCACTAAATCCAGAATAACAGGAACACTGAAAACTTCCATTAGTATTAGTACAGACATGTTCACAACCTCCATTATAATGATCACACTCATTTATATCTTTAATGGCTAATAATTACAGTGTCTCTGTCAAACTTAATTACCTGTGCAGTTACTTTCATTATTTTCTGAATTAAATCCAACATCACATTGACACTGATAGCTTCCTGGTTGATTGATACAAGTATGAGCACAACCACCATTGTCATTATCACATTCATTAATATCTAAACATGTTAGATAGCATTAGTCAGTTCATGATGAGTACTTGTCACTGACCAGTACAATTATGTCCATCTATATCTAGGAAATATCCAGAGTTACAGGAACAGATATAGGAACCAGGAGTGTTTGTACAGGTTTGACTACAACCTCCATTGTATAAAGTGCACTCATTGATATCTATAATAAATCAAAATTTTGTATTTCTAACAGAATTAATTACCTGTGCAGTTACTTTCATTGTTTTCAGAGTTAAATCCAACATTACACTGACATTGATAACTTCCTACCTTGTTGATACAATGATGAGCACAACCACCATTGTTATTATCACACTCATTAATATCTTAGGTAAAGAAATCATAAAGGAATCATATAAAAGAATCTTGTTACTAACCAACACAACTACGTCCATCTATCTTCAGAATGTATCCAGAAAAACAGGAACATGTGTAAGTGCCAGGAATGTTAATACAACTCTGACTACAACCTCCATTAAATGTAATATTACACTCATTGATATCTATAATCATTAATGAAAACAGTGGGTTATTGTTAGTCAGTATTTTATAAACCTGTACAGTTGTAACCATTACTGTCAATTAAATATCCAGTCAGACAAGAACATGAATAGCTACCAATTGTGTTTTGACAATTCTGTTCACATCCTCCATTTTGACTTGCACATTCATTAATATCTGTACCATTATAAGCAATGTCAATTATGATTAATGCATTGTTCATCTTACCAAAACAAGTATGGTTATCACTGCCAACTTGGTACCCATTATGACAACTACAGCTATAGCTTCCAATGGTATTACTGCACAGTTGAGAACACCCAGAACTACCTTCACTACACTCGTCAATGTCTGTGTGACAATATTAATGTAGATATCAAGAACTTTTATACATTATTACCTGAACAGAATTTATCATTAACTAATCTGAAGCCAGACTGGCAAGAACAATTGAAGAATGGTACTGTATTAATACAGATTTGTTCACAACCTCCATTATCAGTATCACACTCATTGATATCTGAAATGTAATGTAAAAAATGAACTAGTCAAACATGTTCTTACCAGAGCAGTTCCTGCTATTGCTATTTAAAGAGTATCCATTTTTACAAGAACAACTGTAACTTCCATCATTGTTAATACAAGTATGTTCACAACCACCATTATTATCAGTACACTCATTGATATCTGATGTTCAAAAAGTTACAACTCAATAATATGTTATTACTTATATCAATACCTGTACAACCATGTCCATCTAAATCTAGACTATAACCACTCCCACAGCTACAATAATAACTACCAGGTGTATTAGTACAGGACTGTGTACAACCACCATTATCATTAGAGCATTCATTAATATCTATAATGACATAACAATTATAAGAATCATTTAATAAGAGTTACTTACCTGAGCAGTTGTGTTTATCATTATCTAGTGAGTAACCAATTACCTGACAAGAACACTTGTAACTACCCATAGTATTATTGCAAGTGTCTTCACAGCCTCCATTGTTATGAGAACACTCATTGATATCTATTGAAAAATATAAAAATTCCTTTATATTAACTAACTACACTCATTGATTGATACAAGTATGAGCACAACCACCATTGTTATCATCACACTCATTAATGTCTTCGGAAACATATACACTATTAATAATTACTTTGAATTGTACAAGAAAGGCTTGTTACTGACCAGTACAATTATGTCATTCTGATTCAATGACATATCCAGAACTACAAATACATATGTAAGAGCCAAGAGTATTAATACAAGTTTGACTACAATGGGGATCCCCATTATATGAAGCACACTCATTGATATCTGTACATGTATTGAGTGTAGTCTTTTCCACACAAATGTTCACTTATTACACAAACCTGTACAGTTGTATCCATTACTGTCAACTAAGTATCCGGTCAGACAAAAACAAGAATAGCTACCAATAGTGTTTTGACAGCTCTGTTCACATCCTCCATTTTCTTTTTTACATTCATTGATATCTGTACAATCAAAAACAATCTCAATCATGAATATGATTGATGTTTTTACCAAGACAAGTGTGGTTATCACTGCCAAGTTGGTATCCAGCAAAGCAGGAACAAAGATAAGTGCCTTCTGTGTTGACACAATTCTGATTACATCCATTAATACCAAGAGTACATTCATCCATATCTGATAATTGATTATACATAATTATACTATGAAGTAATAGTGTCAATAATCTTACCATCACAATGATGGTTGTCAGAGTTAATGATATAGCCAGTATTACATGAACAGTAGTAACTACCAATTGTATTATGACAAGAATGTTCACATCCTCCATTATTGTTGGTACATTCATTAATATCTGTGACAAATAATTATTTTAATACAAACCATCCAAAGCAAAAACAAATATAAAATAACTTTATATTCAATTAATCATTCAATACTTAAATTGATCATTTTTCTACACAATGAACACCAGCTATTTCACTGCTACTACATTTATATAATATTACCTGAACAGAATTTATCATTAACTAATCTGAAACCAGACTGGCAAGAACAATTGAAGAATGGTACTATATTAATACAGATTTGTTCACAGCCTCCATTATCAGTATCACACTCATTGATATCTGGAATGTAATGTAAAAAAATGAACTAGTCAAACATGTTCTTACCAGAGCAGTTCCTGCTATTGCTATTTAAAGAGTATCCACTTTTACAAGAACAACTGTAACTTCCATCATTGTTAATACAAGTATGTTCACAACCACCATTATTATCACTACATTCATTGACATCTGATGTTCAAAAAGTTACAACTCAATAATATGTTATTGCTTATATCAATACCTGTACAACCATGTCCATCTAAATCTAGACTATAACCACTCCCACAGCTACAATAATAACTACCAGGTGTATTAGTACAGGACTGTGTACAACCACCATTATCATTAGAGCATTCATTAATATCTATAATGACATAATAATTATAAGAATCATTTAATAAGAGTCACTTACCTGAGCAGTTGTGTTTATCATTATCTAGTGAGTAGCCAATTACCTGACAAGAACACTTGTAACTACCCATAGTATTATTGCAAGTGTCTTCACAGTCTCCATTGTTACGAGAACACTCATTTACATCTATTTTAAATAAATATAATCTTTTATATTTACTAACTACTTAAAATTACCCTGACATGTATGTTTATCAAATAAAAGTTCAAATCCAGTGTAACAAGTACAATAATACCCTCCAATAATATTAGTACAGATCTGATTACAACTGGATAGTCCTTCTGAACACTCATCAATTTCTAAATACAAGTATAATACTACTATAACAACCTATAGAACTTACCATCACATGTTCTGCCATTACTAGCCAGTCTATAACCAGACTTACAAGTACAATAGAAAGAACTATTGAAGTTATGACAAGTATGTTCACAGACATTTGGATTAGCAACACAATCATTAGCAATACCTGTACAAATACATGTACATCTATAAATGTACCAGTAACTGTTACTGACTGGAACATCCATATCCATCTTCATCAAGTGTGTATCCAGTGTTACATTGACAATAGTAAGATCCTACTTGATTAATACACTCTTGACCACAACCACCATTGTTAGTATCACATTCATTGATATCAGAGCAAGTGAGTCCATTGGACAACTGGTAACCTGGTTGACAATCACAGGTATAACTTCCAACAGTGTTATAACAGTTGTGTTCACAAAGATGAATATCATTTGTACATTCATTGATATCTAATGAAATGTACAAGTATACAATTGCCATTTCTGTGTTATTTTACCATCACAACTTTGTCTGTCAGTGGTGTTCAATAAGAATCCAGCATTGCAGGAACACTCATAGCTTCCCAGTGTATTAGTACATATTTGACTACATTCTCCATTACTTAATAAACACTCATTGGTATCTATGATTTGTGTACTTTCAATTAGAAATATTATATATTACTAACCAACACAAATTTTCTGATTACTTATAAGATGGTATCCAGCAAAGCAGGAACAAAGATAGGAGCCTTCTGTGTTGACACAATTCTGATTACATCCATTAATACCAAGAGTACATTCATCCATATCTGATAATTGATTATATATATATAAATATACTTACATATTAGTGTCATTACCTGTGCAGTTGTGATTGTTAAATTCCAATGTATACCCAGTATCACAGGTACAATTGTAACTTCCAACAGAGTTGTAGCAGTTTTGTTCACAGCCACCATTGTTAGTATTACACTCATTAATATCTACTCATTAACATAATATATTATATATTTAATTATAATCTAACCAGAACAAAACTTTTCAGATGATAGAGTATATCCAGAATAACAAGAACACACAAAGCTCCCAACAGTGTTTGTACACACTTGTTCACAACTTCCATTATTATAAGCACACTCATTGATGTCTTTTTGACTAGTAATATTTTGGTCTCTATCAAAATTAATTACCTGTACAATTCAATCCATTGTTTTCTGAATTAAATCCAACATTACATTGACACTGATAACTTCCTGGTTGATTGATACAAGTATGACCACAGCCACCATTGTTATTATCACATTCATTAATATCTATAGTAGTATTGACATTGTATAAAATTAAAAATGAACAAGTAAAACTTGTTACGGACCAGTACAATTATGTCCATCTATATCAACAAAATATCCAGAACTACAGGAACATGTGTAAGAGCCATGAGTGTTAATACAACTCTGAATACAACCTCCATTATATGAAGCACACTCATTAATATCTGTACATGTATTGAGTATAATCTTTTCCAGATTAATGTCCACTCATTACACAAACCTGTACAGTTGTATCCATTACTGTCAACTAAGTATCCGGTCAGACAAAAACAAGAATAGCTACCAATAATGTTTTGACAATTCTGTTCACATCCTCCATTATGATTTGCACATTCATTGATATCTGTATCATTATAAGTAATGTCAATCATAATTAATGCATTGATAATCTTACCAAGACAAGTGTGGTTATCAATACCAGCTTGGAACCCATTATGACATTTGCAGCTGTAGCTTCCAATGGTATTACTACACAGTTGAGAACACCCAGAAATACCTTCACTACACTCATCAATGTCTGCGTTATAGGTTATATTAATGTTGAAATCAAGAACCTTTATACATTATTACCTGAACAGAACATATCATTAAATAATCTGAAGCCAGACTGGCAAGAACAATTGAAGAATGGTACTGTATTAATACAGATTTGTTCACAACCTCCATTATCAGTCTCACACTCATTGATATCTGGAATATAATGTAAAAATGAACTAGTCAAACATGTTCTTACCAGAGCAGTTCCTGCCATTGCTATTTAAAGAGTATCCACTTTTACAAGAACAACTGTAACTTCCTTCATTGTTAATACAAGTATGTTCACAACCACCATTATTATTAGTACACTCATTGACATCTGATGTGTAATAAATTACAATTAATATAATTGCTTATATCAATACCTGTACAACCATGTCCATCTAAATCTAGACTATAACCACTCCCACAGCTACAATAATAACTACCAGGTGTATTAGTACAGGACTGTGTACATCCACCATTATCATTAGAGCATTCATTAATATCTATAATGACATAACAATTATAAGAATAATTTCATAAGGGTTACTTCTTAAGAGTCAATAAACTTACCATCACAATGATGGTTGTCAGAGTTAATGATATAGCCAGTATTACATGAACAGTAGTAACTACCAATTGTATTATGACAAGAATGTTCACATCCTCCATTATTGTTGGTACATTCATTAATATCTGTAACAAATAATTATTTCAATACAAACTGTCCAAAGCAAGAAGTTATATCAAGATAATTTTAAATATGACACTTAAATTGATCACTTACCTACACAACGAACACCAGCTATTTCACTGCTACTACAATATAACAAACTACTATAAGAAGATCTTGAACATGACAATAATGACTGTTCAGAACCAGAACAATAGAATCTTCCATACAAATATGGAGGACTGTTTGAAACTCCAAAGTGGTTAAAACAGTAGTACTGAGATCCTTTATTTAATGAAGAGTACAAAAAGTATAAATATTTCAATATACAAATACATACCATATGATTGGAATCCAAGCTGTCTACAGACCACATTAGAATCAGAACTTCCCCAGGAATCATCACATATTGAGCCCCAGGCATTGTAGTAACATATCTGGACATTGCCTTCATTGTCTGTGCTACCTCCTACAAGTCTAACATCACCATTAGAGCAATTACTATACACAGTTGTGTTAGCTAATAAAAAGGAAATAAAATTTAGTTTAAATAAATTAATAAAATAACATAGTTGAACTCACGCATGCAAAATACAGAAGCATCATCATATTGACCACAGCTTTGTCCTCCATAAGATGTGTTATATGAACAGTCCCAAATGTTAGTCTCATTACCAGAACATCTTAGTTCATACAGACCAATAGACCACTCATAGTTAAGGAATAAATTTGTAGTTGCCATTGAACCTAAAGATAAATTAAAATTATAATGTATATATGAAATATACATTATACCATATGGTGAGTATCCCAGATGAGAACAGACTACACTAGCTTCTTGTTGTGTCCAATGATGATCACAGATTGTACCCCATGTACCATTAATACAAACCTCTACTCTCCCTCTCAATACTGCACCATCTCCTAGTCTAATATCACCATTAGTACAAGGAACTATTATACATGTCAACATAAAAGATAAATTACTATAACTAAGACTTACGTTCACAGATCACTCCAGCATCATTACTATGTGTACAGCTGGTAACATAACAAGATTGTTGATTACATTCTAATAAAGATGACTCAGTACCAGTACAATAAAGATTAGATAATAAAAGTGGACCACTTCCTGAACCAAAGTAGGCATTAGTTTTAGCCTTACTTCCTACAAATGTAATGTATATTACTAATTATGTCACTAAAACTATATATAAATAATACTATTATTTATATATAGTTTTAGTATTTAATTATTTAATTAATAATTTATTATTATTATTACTATCTTAACATCAAACCTATTGGTATGTATCCCAATTGCCTACAGACAACTTTAGCATCAAAAGAACTCCAACTGTTGGAACAGATTGTTCCCCAAGCTTCATTAACACAGATTTCGACTCTTCCCTCATGAGGACCACTACCATTCACTAGTCTGACTTCACCATTAGTACAACTAGCTTGTTTAACAGACACTATTATGTTATAAGTTAATTATTTTACATCTAACTAATATATACCTTGACATACAACTCCAGCATCATCATGAGAGTTACAATTATATAATACAGCATTGCTATGTGAACAGTTGATAAGATGTTCTTCAGAACCATTACAATTGATATCAGTGATACCAAATGATAGTTGACCTTCAGTATAACAGTTATATGTTGGAACAGCACCTGTACAAAAACAATTTAATTACAAAACATGTAGTCACATTTGTTATACCATAAGGAGAATATCCTAATTGTCTACAGACAACTTGAGCATCTTTGAAGTCCCAGCTCTCATCACAAAGTGTGGTCCATATTTTCTCAACACAAATTTCAACTCGTCCAGCATTTTCAGAAGAAGAGCCACTCAATCTCACAGTATCATCAATACAAGGCTCTGCATGTGATTGAACTAAATATGAAATCTCAAAATGTATAGTGTATTACCAACACAAACTACACTTGCTATTGCACTATCTCCACAATACATTGTAGCATCTAATGTATCATAAGAACATTGTAAGAGAGAGTTATAACTTCTATATGAGTAACATCCAACATTAGTAAGAATGTGAGGTGACTGATCATGACCAAAATAACTATATAGTAATGCTGTAGCACCTTTGATAGAAAACAATTGTTAAGTAAGAGTTGCTCTATGGACATATCTACCTATAGGTTGATATCCAAGTTGTTTACATACTACATTAGCATCATAAGTACTCCAGGAATTATGACATACTGATCCCCAGATCTTGTTATAACATATTTCCACTCGACCTTCTAGTTCATTGATACCACCAACCAAGCGTACATCACCATTATTACAAGATGTGTCCACAGTATAATTTGTATCTAGTGAAACAGATTATAGTTAGCTTGTGTTATAACAGTACTTACATTGACATATAACTGCTGCATCTTGATATCTGCTGCAGTAATTGTAGATATTATCATAAGGACAATCCCATATGCTATTTTCCACACCAGTACAGTTCAAGTCATATATATATGTAGGATGGTAATACTCAGAGTAGTAGTTACTAGACAGTGAAATTGCACCTACAAAAGTACTATTTAAAGCAGTCATTTTATCTACAATATTTACCATAAGGAGAATATCCTAACTGTTTACATACAACACTGGCATCTTTATCATCAAAACTGTTACTACAGACAGTACCCCAAGTTCCATTAAGACACACTTCTACTCTACCTATTGTACTATAACTTGTACTATATCTTCTACTAGCAAGACGTATATCACCATGTATACATTTAACTACAAAAATATAAAGTAATACAATAACAAAAAACTGATACCTTGTGTACACATAACTCCTCCATAGAGATAATAGTAATTATAGGAGTCAATAGGATACTTGTAACAATCTAATAGAGACTGTTCAGTACCACTACATGAGAACCAGTATGGTATCACTGGTAGAGTAGGTAAGTCCAAAAATGAACTGAAATATTCAAAAGCATCTACAAAAAGTTTATACATAAATTTAAAAAAGTGCAATTAATACCTTGATTTGAGTATCCTATGACTCCACAAATTATTTTAAAATCATAATAGGAAAGACCACCAGCACATATTCCAAACCACACATTATTATAACATATCTCTGTTCGTCCATTCATTGAAGATGATCTACCAGACAGTCTCAATTCACCATTAGTACAGTTAGTATATTCAACTTCATAGTCTGTAATACATCACATAAATTTAACAAAGACAGTATAACATTACCATTAAAACAAGCTATTGCTGCATCATGTGATGAATAACATGAGTAGTGAGTCAGTCCATTATGGGGACAATCAGAGAGTTTAAATTCATTTCCAGTACAATTAACATCAATAAAGTGATGTGGAAGAACATATTCTGTCTTGATGTTACCCATTGACACAGAACCTGTTAAAACATTAGATACTGGTTAATAACATATTACTTCTGTTATATACCTAAGTGAGAATATCCCAGTTGTCTACATGCAACTTTGGCATCATTATCATTAAAGAAGTCACTACAAACAGTACCCCATGTTCCATTAACACACACTTCAATACGACCCATCTGTTTGTTGTAACTGTTATAAGGAATGACCTGTATGTCTCCATCTGTACAATCTGTGCATAATATAGATAGATAGATATAAATAATAATAATGATATTAACAAAACACTTACTATAACATTTGATTGCAGCAATATGTGTGATGTCACAAGTAGATGTCTTAGTAAAGTGACTAAAGGTACACTCGGACAGATTAGTAGCAGTGTTAGAACATGTAATACCAGTAACCAGTAGTATGTTATTAGCAACATGAGGAAACTGACCAGTATATGGTATACCTCCTAATTATGAGAATACAATCATTACATTAGTCAACAATGTATCAAACCTCTTTGATATCCCAGTTCAAGACATATCACTCCAGCATCATTATAGTCAATGCCACTATTACAAAGTGTTCCCCAGACTCCATTGATACATATTAGAACTCTTCCTTCATTAAGACTGGGTCCATCTACTAGTTGAACATCATAGTCAGTACAATTTAAATGAGGAATATTTAAGTCTATAAAAAGTGAACAATGATTAATAATAATTGTAATATATTGTCAATAACCTTGGCAAATAACACTAGCATCCTCATAGCTATTACAGTTTGATTCAATACTAACTACATCACTATACACACAATCAAACAATGTATCTTCATCTCCTGTACAACTCATATTAAAAATAGTGTGTGAAAGAATATTCTCTGTATAAAATGAGGTCTTGGCGATGGCACCTATAATATAATAAAAATAAAATAATAATGTATATAGTCAATATAATATATTATAATATAATAATTTACCATAAGGTGAAAACCCCAGTTGTCTACAGACAACACTGGCATCAGTATTATCCCAGTAGTCATCACAAATAGTACCCCATGTACCATTAATACAAACCTCAACTCGACCAAAGTTATTGTACCGTCTGTCACCTTTTAAAGAAACATCTCCATGTGTACAGGGAACTGAATTGTATAAAAAATTGAATGTCTCCACAATATAATTAACTTTAAAATTTAATACCTGAACACTGAACATAAGCATCTTCATAGTAATAACAATTATGTTGTTGAATGTTGTTATAAGAACAATTAAATATATTATCTTCATTTCCATTACAGTTCAGATCAATGATATGAAATGATTTAACACTCTCTGTATAAGAACCAATACCAGCAGTTGCACCTAATTATTAAATTATCATAATTATGTAGAAAAAGACAATACTAACCTTCTCCTGGAAATCCAAGTTGTCTACATACTACACTGGCATCATTGTTATCCCAGTAATCATCACATATAGTACCCCATGTCTTATTGACACATACTTCAACTCGTCCTATCAGTGGATTAGTACTACCAACTAATCTGATATCACCATGTTGACAAAATGCTGAAATGCATAACATAGCACTTGCTATATTTAAAAGTATCTTTAACCCACATTGACATCTCACACCAGCATCATAATTGTGATTACTATAATATGAATATGAAGTATAGCAGTTTAGTAGTGAAAACATGGGAGTTGAACAAGACACATAATGAAGAAGAATTGGACCAGTTCCTTCACCAAAGTAAGCATTACGTAAAATTTGAGCTCCTATACACAGAAAGTAAAGAAAACATTTTCTAAATAATAGCATAGGAACAGAATACTTTAATAACTTCTTTAAGAGTGAGATCAATCATTTTAGAAAATAATACATATTTACATATTGATATACATCAATGTGTTGTGGGTTCTAAATAATAAACAACAGTAATGATATTCATAAGCAGCAGTCACTACAAATACAATAATAAAAACTAATTTATTTCTGCATCTGTGCCTGTGCTATTATGTAAAGAAGATGCAATTGCCATCTTTACTCTCTAGTTTACATTCTTTATTTACATCCCTACATTTAATTCATTTTTTAGAAAATACTTTTACTTATTTGCTCAATTTTCTTAATACGTTTGTTAGTCGATAAAAAGCATTTGTGAAGAGAATATTTAACAAGTTCACAAAAAACACTCTTGTGTATTGTGATAAATATATACTTATAAATAACTAATTATATAAAGAGTAGCAGGAAAATAGCTAGGATTTGGAATTATTCCACCACAACAACAAAGACAACAAGGAAATCCAATGCATCATAGCTAGGCTTACAATCACTAGGTTATCAGTAATACAGTAATGATCCTGGATCTTTATCTAAGCTGAACATCAAAGCAAGAAATAGTCTATACTTACTGTCAGAAGTAGAAAAGTAAGCTTCAGTTTAGATACAACGAAATAATATTCTCCATTCTCATTTGTTCTTTCTGTTAATATTAATTATTCCTAAAAACAGCTTCTATAGGCTTAAGAGTAGTTCAAATACTAAAACGTTTTTGAAGCACTTAAAATGAGACTTAAAAAGGTCATACTCTGTAGTTTAGTGTGTTACCTCTGTAAATTTATTGACCAAATTGTTTTCATTTTTCCATTGTTGTGAAGCAGAGGCAAATGCAGAGGAAAGCAAATCCAACAGATCATTTGTGTCTGTGATGCTTAGAAACTTAGCCTAACCTATAACTAAGTCACAATGAAGAGATTATCATAGAAAGAAATACTGTAAAGAATTGAAAGATTTTGATAAGTTTTTTTTTTCATTGTTTTCTGTCAATACATTTCAATGGACAATCCAGGCCATCCATACATGGGCACTATTACTGTGACCTGATAAATTAATTAAAATTAACATAATTGCTTCAATACACTCCTGTGTTCCTACCTGGGGCAGTGTATCCCAAAGCATTACAAACAGTCTGAGCTTCTTCATATCCCCATCCATAGGGAGATATAGTACCCCAAGCATTGTTGATACAAATCTCTACAGTGCCCTCATAATCTGTGGAGCCTCCAAATAGTCTGACTTGTCCATCAGTACAGTTGGAATATGTAGAACCATAAACTAAATTTAATATATAATGTACATATGTATAGATATAGTTATTACTAACCAGGACATATGACATTAGCATCATTTGCATTAGAAAAACAAACTGGAGCACTGGTATTGATTGTACAGTTAAACAAGTGACCCTCAGATCCATTACAATTTAATCCAGTATAAAATGTGGGATCATAATAATAATAATAATAGGTTGATTGAATTGCAAGTGATCCTACAAAATTGGAATTTTAAGTTAAGACAATACACATTATAATACATACCATAAGGAGAAAATCCCAACTGTTTACAGACCACACTGGCATCATTGTTATCCCAAAAACTATCTTTACATACTGAACCCCATACTCCTCCTATACAAACTTGTACTGCACCATAGTAATAAGTACCACCATACAGACGAACATCTCCAGTAGTGCAAGGTTCTATTAGAGAATATAAAATTTTTAGCTAATGTTTAATAAACTGATTTTTGTTTTACACTTGTAACACATATACAATCATTTTGGCCCTGGTTAACTCAACTATGCACAGTGGCTTCATCAAAAATATGTTGTGTCCAAATTTACAAATTAATTTTCTGCTTGCTTTACATATAAAATTTTAAGTGGTATTGACCTTCACATGTAAACTTCACTACTTTATAATTAGAACAAACAATGATATTTGAAGTAATTGACAGACTACAAGAACTTAATCTAGTTTCCCTGCCAGAACAATCAATTTTGTCATAAATGAAGGGATACTTCTCGTCTGTCCTTCCATTCTCATAGGTATTACCTGGAGATATATATATTTATAATTGAAATGAAACCACTTTGGAAACAATTTTGTAATTAAACAGACCATTTGCAGAATAGCCAAGGTCACGACAAGCCACACTAGCACCATAATTACTCCAGTAAGGAGTTAAACACACAGTACCCCAAGCTCCATTAGTACATATATGAAGTATTCCCTCATTTGGTTTTGAGCCACCATAGAGTCTGATCTGTCCTTCAGTACAATTAACTGAAGCTTCAATGGTAGCTATAAAATTGAAATGGTAAAATTAATTTATCTGCTCAATCACACTTACTCTTTTGGCAAAATACAGCAACATTACCAGAATAATAACAATACGAAGATGATGATATCTCATAATGACAGTCTGTAAACTTTGATTCATTTCCATAGCATTGGACATTAGTAATATTGTAAGGATAAGTATAGTCATTCCATACTTTATAGAAACTTTTAGCACCTAACAAAATAAGGTAAAACTGTTAAAAGACACATATATTATCAATTTACCATATGGTGAATATCCTAGTTCAGAACATATAACACTAGCAAGATTGTCATCAACTACAGAATTGCCATATCCACAGATTTTACTCCAAGTACCATTGATGCAAACACGTACTTTACCAAGACGATTAGAGCCAAAATAGTATAGACTCATCTCACCATCAGTACATGAAGCTGGATTTGTGACAACACAATGTCATAAATTAATGACATTGGATACCTTACATTCACATTTAACTCCAGCTTCATGATAATTGTTACAATGAGAATAAGAATATGGAAACTGATTCATATTGCAGTTGAAGAGATTATTTTGATAACTTGAACAGGATGTAGAGTAGATAAGAATAGGATGAGTAGTGCTAATACCAAAATGAGAATTAACAAAATATTCAGCACCTGTAGGTATAATGTAAATGTTAACAGTTATAAAATATTTATATTATATATATAAAATGTTAATATAATTTATTGATACCTTGATGTCCTAACTGATGACAGACAGCATAAGCTGCTTTAGTATCCCAACCATTATCACAGACAGTTCCCCATACTCCATTTATACACACTTCTACTCTTCCTTCATATTGTGTTGTTCCATCTGTTAGTCTGATCTCACCAGTAGTACAGTTAGAAAATGACACATGAGTCACTATACAAAAAAGAGGATTATGTTTGAAAACGTTTAGTTACTTGCATATTAGAAGTCTATCATTCAAACTCTATTGTAAACTCTAAAAAGGACCAAAGAATAAAAGTTTGTCACTTTTCATTAATATTTGTTGTGTATCTTGGTGTTAGGTAAAGTACTAAACACAACCCATGGTCATTCACTACTCCTCTTACATTGACATATTACTGAAGCATCTTGATAGTGAGAACATGAATATTCAATCAATCCATTTTGACGGCAGTCCCAAATAGACTCTTCCTCTCCAGTACAGTTCAAATCATTGATGTGAACATGCAAGGTTCCTTCAGCATATACATTACTCTGTGCTGATGCTCCTGAAGTAAATTTACTATGAAATAAAACACTATCAAGCTATACTTACTCACCATGAGGTGAGTATCCTAACATTCTACAAACTACACTGGCATCTTTGTCATCCCAAAAGTCATCACATACAGTACCCCAGACTTTGTTAACACAAACTTGTACTCGACCATATCTCCTAAAGTAACTATCAAACTCGCTATACAGACGTACTGTTCCATACTTACAAGGAGCTAAATAAGTAACATATTAGGTTAATCACATACAAGCAAATATTGTCAGCAAAGAAAGTTCAAAACTTACATTCACATATAACAGCTCCATCATAAAAATGACTTTGACATTTAAAGTTAATATGAGTGTACTGATAGTTCTGGTTACACTTCACCAAGTTAGCTTCTGTTCCACTACAATACAAATATCCAAGCAGAATGGCTCCAGTGCCTTGTGAGAATCCAAGAGTTCCAACTCTGCCATATGAATAGCCTATATCGATGAATATCATCATAACAAAAGAATTTAATTAAAGTACCTATTGTCAAAGCACCAATCTGATTACAAATAATTTTGGCTTCCTGACTACCCCAACTATTGGATGCACAGACTGTGCCCCATGCTCTATTGAAACACACTTCAACTCTTCCTTGATATTTTGACGCACCTCCTACTAAGTGGACATCTCCATCAGTACAATTGCTATAAGTGGCAACACTCAAAGCTACTTATAAAGAATAAATATGTATATTATCTTTTCAAGGTAAAGCACTCACATTCACAAAATATATTAGCATCTTTACTCAAAGAACAATAGTAGTCAGAGAGACCGTTATAAGGACAGTCCAGTATAGTGTTCTCATTACCAGTACAGTTTAAATCAATGATGCTGTGTAAAGTGGCAGATGAGGTATAGTAAACTAAAGAAGATCCCACTGCACCTAAAGATGGGCAGTTTTAAAACTATAATAGGCTATGTGTATCAATAATATACCATAGGGAGAGTATCCCAGTTGTTTACAGACCACACTGGCATCATTGTTATTCCAGAAGTCAGTGCAAATACTTCCCCAAGTATTATTCAAGCAGACTTCAACAGCTCCATAGGAAGATGAGGACTAAAAAAGCACTTAACATGCATTTAGTCTAAAATGACTTACCACATGAACTGAGCCTTGTGAACATGTGTAAGCAAATACTGTATCTCTCAAAGACAAATAGAGCAACAACAGAGTAAAGAACATTTTGCTATTGAATAGTAGTTAGTGGAATACCAATGCTACTTTAGTTTATATAAGGCACTAGTACTGATATGTAAATACTACATTATTACAAGAATCCGTGTAGGATGGGCAATTTTTAGATAACACATTTGTCATGTGATTTTGTTCTAGAAGAGTATATAACCACTTGATATGTTTAAGTTTATACATAACATGATTTTAAGTTGATTCAATTATTCAAAATTGTTATAATCACATATATCATTATTAATATAAATGTTAAGGTGTTGTTCCCAATATGAAATGCCTAACTTATGTGATTCCAATATGTATTTTTAATCCACTCTGATTGAAAATAAAGACCAGTCAGATTATAACCTATATTGAATTCGTATGATTATAAAAATTATGTGTTCAGTTTTTTGTTTCCTTTTATATATTTCTTATTATACATGTATCATTAAAGTATATCACAAAAGTAGATGAAAGTATTCAAATTAACAGTGATAATCTAAGCAACAGTATTCTCTTTCCATAGATACAAACTGAATTGTCTTATATATATATATACATATATATATAATGTGACTAGTGAGTTATAAAAACACATTTATATTCTACTACACTATTGTGATCTTATCAACTTTATCATATTCCCATTGGGATGTTAGGATTATCACTAAAATAACTGCTATGTATGCCAAAAGTCATTTCTCCTACTACAATGTAAACATATAACACTGCTAAGCTCATGGATCATTCTACTAAGTTTTATTATCCCATTATTGCCAATTCTATTTAACTACAAAAAAAATCAAAGTAGCTATGATCATCTCCTCATGCATATAATATAGCATAGTGTATATATAAGAATTACAGAAGCCCATAGCCTTGGAAAGCCAAAGGAACATACAACTGTGTGCTACAACATTTGACACAAACACCTTACATGTTTGTCCTTATAAAAAAAGGAGCACTTAAATACACAGTACATCTATAACCTAGCCAGTACTTAAGATAGTAATCAAATAGTTATACCAACATGTCTAATCACCTTATCTTTCTCCGGAACACCCCTGACTACAGTTACATCATAAATATCTAAGTCCATACGTTATAATTTATTCACAATATGTTATAATTTACACTTATTCAACAACTTGGACTTTCTGGGAGCACTAAACTCTCTTTGTTCTACTGCCGCACAGTTCACACCAACTTAAATATACTTAAGTGTTTACACAACACCTAATAATTCACTTCCAAATATGGACAGAGACTTTGTTTGCCAAATCCTGTACTATATTTTTAAATGGTAGCTACACACCTCTTTCTTCTTTGTGAGGTTATGGGGTACTAAATTATATAAAAATTTAAATAGCCATGCTCGCTTCATTGCATGCATAGTATAGTGTAAATTGTTTGTGTATTTTTACATAATTTATATACACAAAAATACCATGTATAAATTTAAATAATGTAAGCATCATGCTAAAACATCAACATAGCTTTATGACATAAACAATATAACTATATGACAAGTGACATTCTATTAGGAAAAAGCAATAACTAAGGAACAAGTAATGGTTGAAACAATCATCCACTTATAACAATGAGAGTGATCCTGTTTATAGCTTACTTAGTGTATACAATAGCAAGAATAAAATTGAGATTAGATAAAAACATATACAATAAACATATACTATAATTTCACTCTACAAGGGCATTATGTATAAAAATCAAAATTTTTTAAACTAATACAAGAAAATAAATTAGTCGTTAAAGCAAGCATTACTTTTGTATGAGGAAAAAAATATTTAAAACAAATTTATGAATTAATAAAAACAATTTAGCTTATAATAAAGTACATATATCATCCTAGTCTATGTCAAAAGTTACAAGCTAATAGGAATTATATGAAGAAAGGTGAAAACATTTGATATGTGAGAATGAACATGTGTGCATGACCTTATAAATTCAGATTAATACATCACATGTTATTTTAAAGATTATATAAATATTCAAAATGTCACAAATATACTCATTAATGATTTACAATTTATCAACATGAAAATGTCAATCAAGATAATCCATATAGAGAAATAGTTATGAGGTAATTATTATTAAGTTTATAAAGTAATAAATAAATATTAATGATGCCTTTGACAAACATTTGATTTTATCTCAACTCAAACTATTTCTGTAGCAGTTAATGTAACAGGATCTTTTTTTAAAACTCCCACTTAGAAGACAATAGCAACATGCGTGTACAAGAATAAACATTAACTACTGCTACTGTTTCTTCTAATTAACTCTATCACAAAACCCGGACATAACCTGAAAAGTATGTCATGTATAAACATGAACAGTAATTTGGCTACAAACTCTGCAGTGCACAAAACGTAATTGAATGTGCCTTCAGTTGTTTAAAGGCAAGATTTTAGTGTCTTAAGAAGGTAGTGGACATAACTATTGATGACTTACCAATGGTTATTTATACCTGTTTCGTACTAAACAATTATTGCGAGATCAACAAAGTGTGTGTTCACGATGAGTTAGTAAGTAGTTCAGTATTATACGAGAGAGACTTTCAACCTGCAATAGCTGCAAACAAGTATATAATGGAAAAGAATGAAGCTAAAGGGAAGAGTGTGAGAAATATGCTTGCTATGCATTTTGATCCATGACATAATTCAGTTTATTATAGTCATTAAATTCAATGAATAAAGTGACAAAATAAACTAGAGCATGAAACATATCAATTAAAGGACAGTCAATTTTCTTGAAATCCCGATTTATCTACTTGAGTGTTGAAACTTGAGGAGGGGATTCCTGTTCTAGAGGGGGGGCCCAGGGGTCTGGTGTGATAGAAATGAGGATCGGATGATGCAGTGTACATTGAGTTGTAGGACATGAATGGACTTGATGCCATTGGTCCATCATACATGGAAGGGGGTGGAGTCATGTATAACATACCTCTGAGTAAAGAAAAACTTTCATATCAATGCAACATTTTCAGCATATTGCTTGTCCATTTGTTCCACTATGTCTCTTAATCTCAATATCTTTGTGTATACAATCGAGCATTTGGGCATGAATTGGTAGCTTCCTTTTTAACTTTTCTTGTTTATACTCACCCAGTTTCTTACCCAGAAATTATCTTCTCATTTTAACTGTTGATGGTGATACTGCTGATCCATTAGCAGAAGTGTTTTTACTATTATTACCATTGGATGATACATCAGATAATGCATCAGATTCCATCAGCAACATTGTCATTTGATTAAACACTGTTCTGATCATTCTCTGTAATTGTTGAAGTAGCACAGGTTGACTCAGCTGAAGTCATGCTATTATCAAAATCAATACTTTCTAATACAGACTTTAATTGCTCTGTGGCAAGCAAACCACACCAAACTTTCTTGCAAAGCTCATAATATAATAAGACCACCCTTCCGTGACCACTAAGTCTGCTCAAATCAACTGCCTGCCCACATTTCAGTCTGATCGCCTTAAGCTTTGTTGTGATTGCTTGTTCATCACTTCTTTATTAAAGTGAGGATAATCCTTTGCTAGACCACAGTTTATTCTTTCTTGTACAGCAGCAGAAGGTGGTTCATCAGGTAACTCTGTTTTGAAACACTTCAAAATCTCGTTATATTTAGTCTTAACCAATTCTCTGTCAGAGAACCCATAGTAAGAGCTTCCAAACAGAGTCCTGTAGAATCGAAGAAAAATAACAATTTGAGAACTGACTGATCCAAACAAAAATTACAAGAAATAATAAGTGAATAAAAAAACAGAAAAAAATGAAAGAATGATCATAACTAAATGAAAAGATGATCCAACGAAGAGGGGTGATCCAACAAGAAGTAACGAACGAGAAGACGAGTAGTGAAGAGTGGCGATCCAACGAAGAGACGAGTCGTAGCGACGAAGACCCACGGGGGTATGTGTACTAGTATAAGCTTACAAATGGAGTCACTTTATACTTTCAAGACATCTCTGTCATGCTTCATTTTCACAAACACAAGACACAAACTCATGACAAATTTGGCGGGAAATAATTTCACACCTCACAAAGTGTGACCAATATTAATTGATTTTTAATTGATCTTATTAATAATTAATTAAGTCTTCTAAATATGTAAAATATTACCTATTCTTTAAGTTGTTACAAAGAACTGACAAGTTGACCAATCAGACTACAACACGCTAAATTTCCTGTCATACTCATGAGTCATGATCACTAGCTACCACCTACGAATAAAATTTTAATGTATCATTAAGTTATATTAAAGAGATTTCATTAGTGTTAAATTTGTAATATGGTTTCAATAACTGAAGTGTCATCAGATAATGGAAATAGGTCATCACCAGGAGGATATAGATCGTCATCTTTTCCAATAGCCTAATTGAAAATACATCAAATATTAAAGTAGTATTTAAGTATTATTTGTCAAGCAGGAAGTCCATACACTTTAATTGTATTATAACACTGATCCCATAATCCTCAACATTAGTTATACACAACAAAGTATGGACTTCATGCTTGACTGATACTCACTTCATTAGCCATCAATTTAACTAAGTATTTATCACAATTAAAAATGTGTTATAAATGAACTATGAACATACAATTCATTGTTTGAAGCTCACCATTACTGTACCATCTTTACATAGGATTCTTAGAGAGACATTCTAAGACAAAGACCCAATATAAGATTGGTATAAGGCATAAGAATATATCATAGTTAGAGGATGTAATGTAGATGACAATATTATCATTATGATGTAAGTTAAATCAGGTATAGCTGAGATCACCAATTAATGTCGAGAAACAAGTAGGAATCACTTTATATTACCTGTCAGATGAGGGTCAGTTGAGAAATACAGCAAATGCATTTGGTGTCTCAAGATAATCAGTCTCCATTATAGACTTTAATTGCTCTGTGGCAGGCAAACTACCCCAAACTTTCTCCCAAAGCACATAATATAATAAGACCACCCTTCCGTGACCACTCTGATTCATTGTTAGTTCATTGGAAATCTTTTTTTTCTTTTTCATTACTTGTTTCTTTAGCTTTCTTGCTTACTATTTTAATCATGAGATATGTTTCCATAGTAACATAGAAAATAATCCGTTTACTATAGAGCTGTGTAGTTGTGTAAATGTTTGAAAACAGACACGCGAGATATGTGTAAATGGTCAAACATTTTTACTTGTTTTTCATGCAGATGACTAAAATGCAATATGTGTAAATGTAGCTTAAAACATACCTATTGAACATAGGCTTCACAATAATGTATTTATTTATAACAAACAAAACCAAAATACATGTTCCCATTTAAGAATACCTTCTATTAGAGATATTAACTGTTGAACATCTTTTTCAAGCACAATCATCTTTGGATCAACTTCAGTATTATTATTAATAAATTCCAATAGTGAGGTCATCTATAAAATGTGTTGTATCAGTAACGAGGAATACAGACATGATAATTTGTAAGTTAATAGATGATCATGTTCTCCAAAATAATATACTTACCTGGTCTTTGTAAGTCAGCAGTTGAGCCTTGAGTATTTCTTCATCTTCCTCGGCCATCATAATTAGAGTATACGGAGGTATACAAAATCATTCTAAAATTTTGTATAGAAATAATTTGCAAAGTAAGTTTGTAACTCCCGGACCGTATACTTTCCAACAACTCTTAGACTGAATTTGATATAAACGTATTCAGTAGCAAAAACAACGAAAACGTTTTTAAATTAAGAGTTTCAAATCACAAAAAATTTTTAAAATAAAAGCAGTTTTATATTGCAGAAAAACATGTAAATAAATAAATAAATAAATTTAATATAAACACTGAAACAGATATTAAGCTGTTTCAATAGGTGAAGATCTGGAGAGTTTAGACAAAGAAAGTTTACATACTTTAATAGATTTTACATTAATTTTTGTAAAAAACATTAATATAATACGATACAAATTAAAGAATTGTTTTTTTTTGCAAAACTAAATAAACATTAGCAATGATAAAGAATTAAGAATGATATAGGCATAACAAATATAATAATGCATAATACTGTAGTTCAAAAATTTGAGTTCTGTATATATAATTATAACATACAACAATGATAAGTAATCTCATTGTACCTGTTCTAAATTGAAAAATTGAGTCCTAAACTAAATCAGCTTTTTTTTCAAAGTTAAAATATTTATGAACTTAAAATGACTTTTCTTTTTAAAAAAAATTTAAAATGACTTTTAAGAAATTTTGGTGAAAAAAATTTTTCAAAAACAATTAATATCAAAAAAACAAATTAAAAAAAAATTGCAAACAAAAAAATGAAAAATAAAGCTAAAAATAACTTTTAAAAAGTCAGTCTCTGTAGTTGAAGAGTCCTCAAGAAGTCCAGTCAAGGTCTCCAATCCAGCATTTGTAAAAAAGAGAAGAGATGTAGAAAAAAGAAGAGAGAGAGTTCCCGAGAAGTCCTGTGAAGGTCTCCAGTCCAGCATTTGCAAAAAGGGAAGAGAGAGAGAGTTCCCATGAAGTCCAGTGAAGGTCTCCAATCCAACAATTGTAGGAAAGAGAAGATAGAGAGTTCCCAAGAGTCCAGTCAGTCCACAAGTTGAGAACATAGAGGAAGAAAGAGAGAATAACAACTGGATTACTAGAGAATGGATGAGAAGTGGATGGATGGATGGAGAAACTGCTTACCTTTTTCACCAGTACTGCTCCTGCAAGGAAAGAAAAGAGAGTAGTTACTAACTGATGGTGACAATGAATGGATAGAGAGTGAAGAGAGACAGAGGAAGTGAAAAAGGACCGCCAACCAACACACACACAAGCACCCTAGAAGATCAGAGCTCTCCCCCGCCACCTGGCGGCCTTGGATATTTAAAAAAAAATTTTTTTGAAGGCCGCCAGGCGGCAGGGAAGAGATAATTAATAGGGTTTGTATGAATGTGTGTATGGTGTATGGGCCAGACAGCCCAAAATAAAATAAAAATAAAAATTAAAAGAAGAGGAAAGAAGGCTTGAAGGAAGACAGAAGAGACCAGGCAGGTAAGTGACTCATCTTTTACATCCAGAGAACGTCAGACAACTGAGAACAGTCAAACACATCAGAGAACACTCAAAATATCAGAGAGAACGTCAAAGAACATCAGAGAACCCATAGTAAGAGCTTCCAAACAGAGTCCTGTAGAATCGAAGAAAAATAACAATTTGAGAACTGACTGATCCAAACAAAAATTACAAGAAATAATAAGTGAATAAAAAAACAGAAAAAAATGAAAGAATGATCATAACTAAATGAAAAGATGATCCAACGAAGAGGGGTGATCCAACAAGAAGTAACGAACGAGAAGACGAGTAGTGAAGAGTGGCGATCCAACGAAGAGACGAGTCGTAGCGACGAAGACCCACGGGGGTATGTGTACTAGTATAAGCTTACAAATGGAGTCACTTTATACTTTCAAGACATCTCTGTCATGCTTCATTTTCACAAACACAAGACACAAACTCATGACAAATTTGGCGGGAAATAATTTCACACCTCACAAAGTGTGACCAATATTAATTGATTTTTAATTGATCTTATTAATAATTAATTAAGTCTTCTAAATATGTAAAATATTACCTATTCTTTAAGTTGTTACAAAGAACTGACAAGTTGACCAATCAGACTACAACACGCTAAATTTCCTGTCATACTCATGAGTCATGATCACTAGCTACCACCTACGAATAAAATTTTAATGTATCATTAAGTTATATTAGAGAGATTTCATTAGTGTTAAATTTGTAATATGGTTTCAATAACTGAAGTGTCATCAGTTTATGGAAATAGGTCATCACCAGGAGGATATAGATCGTCATCTTTTCGAAAAGCCTAATTGAAAATACATCAAATATTAAAGTAGTATTTAAGTATTATTTGTCAAGCAGGAAGTCCATACACTTTAATTGTATTATAATACTGATCCCATAATCCTCAACATTAGCTATACACAACAAAGTATGGACTTCATGCTTGACTGATACTCACTTCATTAGCCATCAATTTAACTAAGTATTTATCACAATTAAAAATGTGTTATAAATGAACTATGAACATACAATTCATTGTTTGAAGCTTACCATTACTGTACCATCTTTACATAGGATTCTTAGAGAGACATACTAAGACAAAGACCCAATATAAGATTGGTATAAGGCATAGGAGTATATCATAGTTAGAGGATGTAATGTAGATGACAATATTATCATTATGATGTAAGTTAATCAGGTATAGCTGAGATCACCAATTAATGTCGAGAAACAAGTAGGAATCACTTTATATTACCTGTCAGATGAGGGTCAGTTGAGAAATACAGCAAATGCATTTGGTGTCTCAAGATAATCAGTCTCCATTATAGACTCTAATTGCTCTGTGGCAGGCAAACCACCCTAAACTTTCTCACAAAGCTCATAATATAATAAGACCACCCTTCCGTGACCACTCTGATTCATCGTCAGTCCACTGGAAATCTTTTTTTTCTTTTTCATTACTTGTTTCTTTAGCTTTCTTGGACTTTTCAAGGGCTTCTTGTTGGTAGCCATACTAACACGTGCTTGCTTACTATTTAGAGAGACATTCTAAGACAAAGACCCAATATAAGATTGGTATAAGGTATAGGAGTATATCATAGTTAGAGGGTGCAATGTAGATGACATTATTATCATTATGATGTAAGTTAATCAGGTGTAGCTATAGATATGCTATTTTAAATACTTCTTACAGTCAAGGTAGATAAATTAATATTATTCTCTGATGTTATTAATAGAGAAAGCATAATACTAGGAACTATACAATGTACATATACTTTTAATCTTTAGGTGTTAAAAATTCACTTTTAAATGTTACCAATCAAGTCATCAATGTTTTGATATAGTAGATAACCTTCTATATAATAATATTAGTTAGTTAGTGAAAATGTACCTGGCCATGAGAGTTATGTCAGCAAACTAAGGAGGAGCAAGTAATAGCTTTTGGTCTCTTTGTAATTGTATCATCTTTGGAGGATTCATCCACTACTACTCAAAGAAAAAAGTATCATGATATCTATCTTTGTAATGCTAGATGGATATTGCTTTATGAAACAGTTAAGTAGTGTGGAATCAATCACCATTGTGTACATGTATAACAATTGTATATATGTACCTGTAGTTTTGAAATCTCTCCCAAATTAGGACACACATCTGGCTTCCTCTCCAGACAGCAAAGATAAACACAATGTTAAAACAAAGTGGAGAGTTTTTAGGAGTTAACCAGTTAGACCATTCAATTAATGAAAAGATATCAGAAACACATCTTAATTCACTAAAGGAGAAAGATAAAGAAAATATTGATAATTCAGTTTATTATTATGATATAATTTTATTTTGAGTCTTAGTAAAGTAGCAACGAGATACATTTTTAGCTTAAAAGTCATTTTGGTGCTTAAAAATACTACCACCATTGTACAAACAGACAATACTGAGATAGGGAGGTAACCATTATGTCAAAATGTCTGCCAATAACATAGCTTTGAGGAGACATGACAATAATACCTACACATAATTATGAAGTTATAAGCATTAGTATGGACTCTGTCCCTCCATTAAAAGAGATTTGAATGAAACAAGGACATCAAAGCTGATGATATACTATTCTGTCATAACATGTCCTCATGTTGTCTAACTAGTAGAACTCCTGTTTCTTCAAAAAGCTCACAAATTGTATACATTCTGCATGTAATCTCTCCAGGAATATAAATGATAAATATCAAACCACATATTGATAATAACATTATAGCAACCTCTTTAACATTCAATGATATGAGAGATATTTTACTGACCTTTAACTAAGGTTTGTTGTAGAGTGGACGTTTAGGTTATAATTTCTACAGTAATCTACCTCATCAAGTTGTCCACCTGGAAATGGATAAACATTAGCCTATAATTATATAACAAACCAAGAAAAATGTAACCAGTGATTGATATATTAAATAATGGTGCAGGATTGGTCTATGGAGTATATGAGCTTTTTTAAATTCAATAACATTTGTGCACTCAAAAGTCTAATGGTTGGGTTATTTTATAAATTTTAGAACTTTTAATCAAATAATTAAAGCCAATTAAATTTGTGTGGGAGGAGACATTGGCTATGTTAGTATCAACAACATATTATCAGACCTCAATCCAGGGGGTTGGGTTAACAAGAGTACGTTACATATCCACATATAAAACACACTGCCTGAGTTCTTAAGAACTTGATCATTCTATTATAATGTACTTTATAATACAGAACATACCATAAATTTTGATTTAGAACTACACTTTACAAAAAGAACCTCTGTCTCCTGGTAAGACTGACCTGAATCTTGTGCTAATTCCTTCATAAAGATGGCTGGTAGATATTGTCCAATAGATTGCTTAGCATAACGACAACCTAGATACTGGATAGACCCAGCTAAATAATACCAGTTGAATTCCCAACGTAATTACTACTGATTACTTTAAACAATAAAGTGACCCCACCCACTAAAAGAGTAAATTATGTCTGAATGAGGATTATCAGAAAAACGAGCTAGTGGAGGGTAGAGAGGATCTGGAAGTACAGTGTTCAGTTTGTCCTCAACATCCTTATACTCATTTAATTGAGAACCACCATGACAGAAATATGGTCTGCCCTGAATGTGGCCTGGTAGTTGGAGATACGTAAGGAATGACTCCAATAGTTCAGTGATCATGTTATGGGAAGAAAATGTCTTTTTTATTTAATGACATTCTTTTGCCTCTCTCTATCTCGGATGTTTCTTGGTGTAACTTGACTATGATGACATCGTTATGAAATGACACATAGTGATGTCATCATATTGATGACATCACCTAAACTTGGTTACAGCATCTTTAGATATTTGACTACTTACTACATATCCTGGGGTATTTCTGTTGAAGTAGATAAGTTATCACATGTTATTGTTGTTTGAACAATGATGTAGTCATCTGGACACATAAGTGATAATTTTCTTAGTTTATGTGTTGTATTCTTAGCTTAATGTCTTGTAATATACATGTACATGTACACACACATACACACACACACACACACACACATATATATATGTATGAGTATGTGTATATAGGTGTAATGGTTGATGTAGGGAACACACACAATAATAGTATTTAAGTCTAAGCTCATTCTATTGTTTTGACAGTATTCACGTGTTTTAACTTTGTCCTCTTGATGAGAAAACATGAAGATAGAAATAAATTGTTTGTCATAGAGAAGAGTTGAGCATGAACTATAATAATCAGGTACCATAACAGTATAGTGCAGCAATTAGAGAAAATTGAAATATAAAGCAGCATATATATATATATATATATATATATATATATATAAATATATAAGGTATAACAATTCTACAGTTTTATAATAAAGACAACAAAATGAAATCATCAGCTTTACATGCAGTTATTGTTCATAATGATTTTCATCTTTTGTCTTGTTTTCAATGTACAGTGGATTCTTTCTAACAATACTATCATCAGAAAGATCATATTGCTGTGTCTTATATCTTCGTTTGATAACAAGAAATATTATAATTGCAGCAATAATCACACAAATAACTATATGAGATAAAATAAATTAATTATATTTTAATTTGTCTTGATTATTAAATTAGTATAGTCATTATTAACAATACCTGCAGTGACTATAACTGTTATTGGTACAGCAAAATAAAGACTACTTGCATCTGAGAACTATATGTGTTATTATATTATATATAAGTAAAATTACAAAATTAACTTACTGTTTCACTGTCTAAAGTCTTTGTTGGTATAACTTTAGAAGCTAGTAAAATGAAAAGCTGATAACACGGACATAATCAGGGCTAATAACAAATGCCAACTTCAAACAATAGATGTATCGTTTATAAATAATTTTTTTTTATATATTGACTTTTAACATCCTCACCTTCACAACTAAACCCATTACCAATCAAAGAGTAACCTGAAGTACATTCACAATGGAATGATCCAACATCATTAACACATCTCTGACTACAACCTCCATTATCTTGAGCACATTCATCAATATCTTGTTAAACCACATGAACTAAAATATAATTTATTAAACAACTAACCAAAGCAGGTATAATTATCATTGCCCAAATAATAGCCAGTATGACATGTACAATAATAACTACCAACACTGTTATGGCAACCTTGAGTACATTTTGTTATATTGAGTGAACACTCATCTATATCTATATAGTCAATTATAACAAAAATAATATGTTTATATTGAATTCTTTACCATTACAAACAAAGCCATTATTATTCAATGAGTAACCAGTATAGCATTCACAATGAAATGATCCAACTTCATTCACACATATTTGGCTACAGTGATGGGCAACATTGTTTGAACATTCATCTACATCTGATTAAGATATAAAATAATATATAATTTATACTTCATCAAATAATTCTCTATACACTGACCTAAGCAAGTATGATTATCACTGTCTAAGTAATATCCAGTTTGACAGGTACAGAAATAGCTACCAACACTATTAATACAACCTTGAGTACATCCAGAGATACCTTGTGAACACTCATCAATATCTAATAAAGACCAGACAATATTTTAATGATAATTCAATAATGTAGTACCATCTTAACCTGAACAAAACATATCACCACTAAATCCAGAATAACAAGAACACTGAAAACTTCCATTAGTATTAGTACAGACATGTTCACAACCTCCATTATAATGATCACACTCATTTATATCTTTAATGACTGATAACTTTAGTGTCTCTGTCAAACTTAATTACCTGTGCAGATCCTTCCATTATTTTCTGAATTAAATCCAACATCACATTCACACTGATAACTTCCTGGTTGATTGATACAAGTATGAGCACAACCACCATTGTTATTATCACATTCATTAACGTCTAAACATGTTAGATAGCGTTAGTCAGTTCATGATGAGTACTTGTCACTGACCAGTACAATTATGTCCATCTATATCTAGGAAATATCCAGAGTTACAGGAACAGATATAAGAACCAGGAGTGTTTGTACAGGTTTGACTACAACCTCCATTGTATAAAGTGCACTCATTGATATCTTTTATGAATCAAAATTTTGTATTTCCAACATAATTAACTACCTGTGCAGTTCATTCCATTATTTTCTAAATTAAATCCAACATCACATTGACATTGATAACTTCCTAGCTTGTTAATACAATGATGAGCACAACCACCATTGTTATTATCACATTCATTAATATCTTACATATAGAAATCATAAAGGAATCATATAAGAGAATCTTGTTACTAACCCACACAACTACGTCCATCTATCTTCAGAATGTATCCAGAAAAACAGGAACATATGTAAGTGCCAGGAATGTTAATACAAGTCTGACTACAACCTCCATTAAATGTAATATTACACTCATTGATATCTATAATCATCAATGAAAACAGTGGGTTATTGTTAGTGAGTATTGTATAAACCTGTACAGTTGTAACCATTATTGTCAATTAAATATCCAGTCAGACAAGAACAAGAATAGCTACCAATTGTGTTTTGACAATTTTGTTCACATTCTCCATTATGACTTGCACATTCATTGATATCTGTACCATTACAAGCAATGTCAATCATAAGTAATGCAGTAATAATCTCACCAAGACAAGTGTGGTTATCAATACCAACTTGGTACCCATTATGACAACTACAACTATAGCTACCAATGGCATTACTACACAGTTGAGAACACCCAGAAATAACTTCACTACACTCATCAATGTCTGTGTGTGACAATATTAATGTAGAAATCAAGAACATTTATATAATATTACCTGAACAGAATTTATCATTAACTAATCTGAAACCAGACTGACAAGAACAATTAAAGAATGGTACTGTATTAATACAAATTTGTTCACAACCTCCATTATCAGTCTCACACTCATTGATATCTGGAATATAATGTAAAAAAATGAATAAGTCAAACATGTTCTTACCAGAGCAGTTCCTGCCATTACTATTTAAAGAGTATCCACTTTTACAAGAACAACTGTAGCTTCCTTCATTATTAATACAAGTATGTTCACAACCACCATTATTATCAGTACATTCATTGACATCTGATGTTCAGAAAGCTACAACTCAATATTATGTTATTACTTATATCAATACCTGTACAACCATGACCATCTAAATCTAGACTATAACCACTCCCACAAGTACAATAATAACTACCAGGTGTATTAGTACAGGACTGTGTACAACCACCATTATCATTAGAGCATTCATTAATATCTATTATGACATAATAATCATAAGAATCATTTAATAAGAGTCACTTACCTGAGCAGTTGTGTTTATCATTATCTAGTGAGTAACCAATTACCTGACAAGAACACTTGTAACTACCCATAGTATTAGTGCAAGTGTCTTCACAGCCTCCATTGTCATGAGAACACTCATTTATATCTAGTGAAAAATATAAAAATCTCTTTATATTAACTAGCTACTTTAACTGACCCTGACATGTATGGTTATCATGCAAAAGTTCAAATCCAGTATAACAAATACAATAATAGCCTCCAATAATATTATTACAGATCTGATTACAACTGGATAGTCCTTCCGAACACTCATTAATTTCTAAATAGAAGTATAATACTATTACTCAACCTATGAAACTTACCATCACATGTTCTGCCATTACTAGCCAGTCTATAGCCAGACTTACAAGTACAATAGAAAGAACTGTTGAAGTTATGACAAGTATGCTCACAGACATTTGGATTGGCAGCACAATCATTAGCAACACCTGTACAAATACATGTACATCTATAATTATATCAGTATTTGTTACTGACTGGAACATCCATGTCCATCTTCATCAAGTGTGTATCCAGTGTTACATTGACAGTAGTAAGATCCTACTTGATTAATACACTCTTGATCACAACCACCATTGTTAGTATTACACTCATTGATATCAGAGCAAGTGAGTCCATTGGACAACTGATAACCTGGCTGACAATCACAGGTATAACTTCCAACAGTGTTATAACAGTTGTGTTCACAAAGATGAATATCATTTGTACATTCATTGATATCTAATGAAAAGTACAAGTATACAATTACCATTTCTATGTTATTTTACCATCACAACTTTGTCTGTCAGTGGTATTCAATAAAAATCCAGCATTGCAGGAACACTCATAGCTTCCCAGTGTGTTATTACATATTTGACTACAACCTCCATTACTTAATAAACACTCATTGGTATCTATAATTTGTGTACTCTCAATTATAAAATTAAATATTACTAACCAACACAAGTTTTCTGATTACTCATAAGATGGTATCCTGCAAAGCAGGAACAAAGATAGGAGCCTTCTGTGTTGACACAATTCTGATTACACCCATTAATACCAAGACTACATTCATCCACATCTGATAATTGATTACATATATATAAATATAATTACAAATATTAGTGTCATTGCCTGTGCAGTTATGATTGTTGAATTCCAATGTATACCCAGTATCACAGGTACAATTGTAACTTCCAACAGAGTTGTAGCAGTTTTGTTCACAGCCACCATTGTTACTATTACACTCATTAATATCTACTCATTAATACAATAATATATCATATATTAAATTATAATCTAACCAGAGCAAAATGTTTCAGATGATAGAGTATATCCAGAATAACAAGAACACACAAAGCTCCCAACAGTGTTAGTACACACTTGTTCACAACTTCCATTATTATAATCACACTCGTTGATATCTTTTTGACTAGTAATATTTAGGTCTCTATAAAAATTAATTACCTGTACAATTCCTTCCATTGTTTTCTGAATTAAATCCAACATCACACTGACATTGATAGCTTCCTGGTTGATTGATACAAGTATGAGTACAACCACCATTATCATTATCACATTCATTAACATCTAAACATGTTAGATAACATAAGTAAGTTCATGAAAAATATTATTACTGACCAGTACAATTATGTCCATCTATATCTAAAATATATCCAGAACTACAAGAACATGTGTAAGAGCCAGGAGTATTAATACAACTTTGACTACAACCTCCATTATATGAAGCACACTCATTGATATCTGTACATATATTGAGTATAATCTTTTTATATTAATATCCACAAGATTTTCAAACCTGTACAGTTGTAACCATCAATGTCAATTAAGTATCCAGTCAGACAAGAACATGAATAGCTACCAATAGTGTTTTGACAATTCTGTTGACATCCTCCATTATGACTTGCACATTCATTGATATCTGTACCATTATAAGCAATCTCAATCATAAGTAATGCATTGATGATCTTACCAAGACAAGTATGGTTATCACTGCCAATTTGGTACCCATTCTGACAATTACAGGTATATCTTCCAATGGTGTTAATGCACAATTGAGAACACCCAGAAATACCTTCACTACACTCATCAATGTCTGTGGACAGTACTAATGTGGATATCAAGTACCTTAAATAAAAATTACCTGAACAGAATTTATTATTAACTAATCTGAAGCCAGAATGGCAAGAACAATTAAAGAATGGTACTGTATTAATACAGATTTGTTCACAGCCTCCATTATCAGTATCACACTCATTAATATCTGGAATATAACATAAAAATAATCTAGTCAAACATGTTCTTACCAGAGCAGTTCCTGCCATTACTATTTAAAAAGTATCCACTTTCACAAGAACAACTGTAACTTCCTTTATTGTTAACACAAATGTGTTCACAACCACCATTATTATCAGTGCACTCATTGACATCTGATGTGTAATAAATTACAGTTAATATCATTGCTAATATCAATACCTGTACAACCATGTCCATCTAAATCTAGACTATAACCACTCCCACAACTACAATAATAACTACCAGGTGTATTAGTACAGGACTGTGTACAACCACCATTATCATCAGAGCATTCATTAATATCTATAATGACATAACAATTATAAGAATCATTTAATAAGAGTAACTTACCTGAGCAGTTGTGTTTATCATTATTTAGTGAGTAACCAATTACCTGACAAGAACACTTGTAACTACCCATAGTATTAGTGCAAGTGTCTTCACAGCCTCCATTGTTATGTGAACACTCATTGATATCTATTAAAAAGTATAAAATCTCTTTTATTTACTAACTACTTTAACTTACCCTGACATGTATGGTTATCATACAAAAGTTTAAATCCAGTGTAACAAGTACAATAATACCCTCCAATAATATTAGTACAGATCTGATTACAACTGGATAGTCCTTCTGAACACTCATCAATTTCTAATTACAAGTATAATAGTACCATCACAACCAATAGAACTTACCATCACATGTTCTGCCATTACTAGCCAGTCTATAGCCAGACTTACAAGTACAATAGAAAGAACCGTTGGAGTTGTGACAAGTATGTTCACAGACATTTGGATTGACAACACAACCAGTACCATTGGCTGTAAATATATGTGTATAATATATGTATAATTATATGTATAAGTGTTTATTACTGACCAGAACAACCATGTTCATCTTCATCAAGTATATATCCGGTATTGCATGAACATTCATAACTTCCCAGTGTGTTATTACATATTTGACTACAACCTCCATTACTTAATAAACACTCATTGGTATCTATGATTTGTGTACTCTAAATTATAAATATTATATATTACTAACCAACACAAGTTTTCTGATTACTCATAAGATGGTATCCAGCAAAACAGGAACAAAGATAGGAGCCTTCTGTGTTGACACAATTCTGATTACATCCATTAATTCCAAGACTACATTCATCCACATCTTATAATTGATTATATATAATCATACTATGAAGTAATACTGTCAATAATCTTACCATTACAATGATGGTTGTCAGAGTTAATGATATAGCCAGTATTACATGAACAGTAGTAACTACCAATTGTATTATGACAAGATTGTTCACATCCTCCATTATTGTTGGTACATTCATTAATATCTGTAACAAATAATTATTTTAATACAAACCATCCAAAGCAAAAACAACATAAAAATGAAAGGCACTAAAGTGCCGAACCTCACTGCAGTTTCTAAGTTATTTGTAAATGCTATGCCAGCTTAGGCCCAGCTATGATGTTACTAGGTAGCATTACAAAAAAATTTATTAATATTCTAGGTGTGGTCACACTAATCAATATTTCATATACAAAATTTATTGTAGCTTGAAGATGAAACGTTCTTTGGAAACGTCTTACATGACTGATTTTGAAAGTACATAATAAAACAGTGTGGTCAAATTATTGATGGGATCACGTGATGCACATTACAAACTGTTGTTTGATGACTCAGCATTTCTCTTCAATCAAAGGGAAAAAAAGCTTTGTCGTTTACTGGGTACTTTGCACTCTTATTGACATGTCTGTGAAGCTGTAACTGAGTAAGTAATAGTATCATTCAATTGCCAAGCAAGATTAAGTGCTAGATTCGTGTTGAACGTTTCTCTGAGCCTTTACATGATGCTTTAAAAAGTTTCAATATTTCATATACAAAATTTATTGTAACTTGAAAATGAAGCATTCTTTGGAAACGTCCCGTAGTACAAATATAAATCAATATATTATCTATTAGAAGCAGTTTTTCCAGTGCTTTGAGACGTTTCCTGAATGCGTTACTTCGCTCCAAGTCCACAAAACACTTTTCAGAACTTTTCTAACGATTGCTTCGACGAACGGCCTTCTGTTTTGCTGATCCGTATTCATCTAAGCTTCTCTACAGCATACTAAAAAATCTCCACATTAAGTTTTTTACTTTTCGAGAAACGGCACTTTGACTGTGCAGCCTGAAAATTCTTTTGCGAGTTTTAAGCTTTCGTTTTCCTTGACGATGTTCTTGATACTACTGTTGTAAAGTCCACATGTTTTTCTATTCATTGCTAAACGTTGGTAGCTGCTAACGCTTCGCTTGCCAAGTTATAGTAGTTCAAAGGTAACAGGCAGTGCAGACACACACACACACACACACACACACACACACACTGACAGACTACAGTACCCTCGCTTTGCGCCCACGCACAGCGAGGTTAATAATCTTAAATTCAATTAATCATTCAATACTTAAATTGATCACTTACCTACACAACTAACACCAGCTATTTCACTGTTTCCACAATATAATAAACTACTATATGAAGATCTTGAACATGATAATAATGACTGTTCAGAACCAGAACAATAGAATCTTCCATACAAATATGGAGGACTGTTTGAAACTCCAAAGTAATTGTAATAGTAGGACTGAGATCCTTCATTTAATGAAGAGTACAAAGATTATAAACATTACAATATACAAATATATACCATATGAATGGAATCCAAGCTGTCGACATACTACCATAGAATCATAACTTTCCCAGGAGTCATCACATATTGAGCCCCAGGCATTGTAGTAACATATTTGTACATTGCCTTCATTGTCTGTGCTACCTCCTACAAGTCTAACATCACCATTAGAACAATCACTATACACAATTGTATTAGCTATTAAATAAGATATAAAATTGGGTTTAAATAAATTTATTTAATAATATAGGTGAACTCACGCATGCAAAATACAGAAGCATCATCATAATGACCACAACTTTGTCCTCCATAAGATGTGTTATATGTACAGTCCCAAATGTTAGTCTCATTACCAGAACATCTAAGTTCATACAGACCAATAGACCACTCATAGTTATAGAATAAATTTGTAGTTGCCATTGAACCTAAAGACAAATTAAAATTATAATGTATATTGAAATATACTTTATACCATATGGTGAGTATCCCAGATGAGAACAGACTACACTAGCTTCTTGTTGTGTCCAATGATGATCACAGATTGTACCCCATGTACCATTAATACAAACCTCAACTCTTCCCCTCAACACTGCATCATCTCCTAGTCTAATATCACCATTAGTACAAGGAACTATAATGTGTATATGAAAGAGAAATTACTATAATAATTAAGACTTACGTTCACAGATCACTCCAGCATCATTACTATGTGTACAACTGGTAACATAACAAGATTGTTGATTACATTCTAACAAAGATGACTCAGTACCAGTACAATAAAGATAAGATAAAAGAATAGGACCAGTTCCTGAACCAAAGTAGGCATTAGTTTTAGCCTTACTTCCTACAAATGTAATGTATATTATTAATTATGTCACCAAAAAAAACTAGATATATAATATTATTATTACTATCTTAACATCAAACCTATTGATGCATATCCCAATTGCCTACAGACAACTTTAGCATCAAAAGAACTCCAACTGTCAGAACAGATTGTTCCCCAAGCTTCATTAACACAGACTTCAACTCTACCCTCATGAGGACCACTACCATCCACTAGTCTGACTTCACCATTAGTACAATTAGCTTGTTTAACAGACACTATTATGTTATAAGTTAATTATTTTATATCTAACTAATATATACCTTGACATACAACACTAGCATCATCATGAGAGTTACAATTGTATAATACAGCATTGCTATGTGAACAGTTGATAAGATGTTCTTCAGAACCAGTACAATTGATATCGGTGATACCAAATGATAGTTGACCTTCAGTATAACAATTATATGTTGGAACAGCACCTGTATAATTAATTTAATTACAAACATACAAATATATCTGTATACCATAAGGAGAATATCCTAATTCTCTACAGACTACTTGGGCATCTTTGAAATCCCAGCTATCATCACAAAGAGAAGTCCATGTTTCTTCTACACATACTTCAATTCGGCCAGCATTTTCCACATAAGAACCACTTAGTCTCACAGTATCATTAGTACAAGGTTCTGAATGTGAATGAACAATAAATGAAGTTCAAAAACATAATGTATTACCAATACAAACTACACTTGCTACTGCACCATCTCCACAATGAATTGCAGCACCTAATGTATTATATGAACATTGTAAGAGAGAGTTATAGCTTCCAGATGAGGAACATTCAACATAATAAAGAATGTGAGGTGCCTCCCCATGACCAAAATAACTATGCCTTAATGCTGTTGCACCTTTAATACAAAAAATTATTAAGTAACAGTTTTTAATGCAAATATCTACCTGTAGGTTGATATCCAAGTTGTTTACATACAACATTAGCATCATATATATCCCAGTAATTATGACATACAGATCCCCAAATCTTATTATAACATATCTCGACTCGACCTTCTAGTTCATTGATACCACCAACCAAACGTACATCACCATTATTACAAGATATGTCCACTGTATAATTGGTATCTAAAGATAAGAATTAAAGTTAGTTTGTGTTATAACAGTACTTACATTGACATATAACTGCTGCATCTTGATAGTAGCTGCAATAATGGTAGCTATCATCATAAGGACAGTTCCATATGTTATTTTCCACACCATTACAGTTCAATTCATATATATATGTAGGATGGTAATAGTGATAGTAGTCGTAAAGAGGCAATAGAACAGCACCTATCAGTACACATATTCATACGATAAAAGTTTTAAAGTCATCTTTACAAAACTCACCATAAGGAGAGTATCCTAACTGTTTACATACTACACTGGCATCTTTATCATCAAAACTGTTTCTACAGACAGTACCCCAAGTTCCATTAAGACACAACTCCACTCTACCTATTGTACTATAACTTGAACCAGCAAGACGTATATCACCATGTTTACATTTAACTACAAAATATACAAATAATCACAAAAGTAAAAATAACTAATACTTTGACAAGTAACTCCTCCATAGACATAATTGTAGCTGTAACGCAAACTATAGCAGTTAATAGGAGATTTGTAACAATCTAATAGAGACTGTTCGGTACCACTACATGAGAATTCATATGGTATTAATGGTAGAGTAGGTAAGTCCAAAAATGAACTAGAATACCAAGTAGCATCTACAATAATTTTTTGACTGAAAAAATAAAAATAGCATTGTAATTTATACCTTGATTTGAGTATCCTAAGACTCCACAAATTATGTTTGGATTATTGTAGTTGTTGTAATCTGCACATATTCCAAACCACACATTATTATAACATATCTCTGTTCGTCCATTCATTGAAGATGATCCATCAGACAGTCTCATTTCACCAATAGTACAATTAGCATATTCAACTTCATAGTCTATAGTACAATGTTATCAATTTTAAAAAGAAAGTTGTATAAACAGAGGACATGTTGTACAGCATTACCATTAAAACAAGCTATTGCTGCATCACGCCATACACTGCATGAGTAGTGAGTCAGTCCATTATGAGGACAATCAGAGAGTCTTAACTCATTTCCAGTACATTTAACATCAATAAAGTGATGTGGAAGAACATATTCATTATTGATATTACCCATCAACACAGACCCTGTTAAAACATTAGATATTGGTTAATAACATATTACTTCTGTTATATACCTAAGTGAGAATATCCCAGTTGTCTACATGCAACTTTGGTATCATTATCATCAAAGAAGTAACTACAAACAGTACCCCATGTTCCATTAACACACACTTCAATACGACCCATATGTTTGTAGTAACTGTCATAAGGAATGATCTGTATGCTTCCATTTGTACAATCTGAGTAAAATATCGATAGATTGATAGACAGACAGATACATAGAAAAACAAATCATAATATATAATATATATAGACAAATAGATAAATAAAAATGATGATATAAACAATACACTTACTATAACATTTGACTGCAGCGATGCGTGTAGTGTCACAAGTAGATGTCTTAGTAAAGTGACTAAAGGTACACTCAGACAGAGTAGTAGCAATGTTAGAACATGTAATACCAGTAACCAATAGTACATCATTAGCAGCATTAGGGAACTGACCAGTATATGGTATACCTCCTAATTATGAGAGGACAATCATTACTTTAGTCAACAATGCAGCAAACCTCTTTGATATCCCAGTTCAAGACATATCACTCCAGCATCATTATAGTCAATGTCACTATTACAAAGTGTTCCCCAGACTCCATTGATACATATTAGAACTCTTCCTTCATTAAGACTGGGTCCATCTACTAGTTGAACATCATAGTCAGTACAGTTCGAGTGTGTGACATTAAAGTCTATAAGAAGTGGATATTGGTTGATAATAATTGTAATAAATTAAGTTAACTACCTTGGCAAATAACACTAGCATCCTCAGAGCTATAACAGTTTGATCCAACACTAACTACTTCACTATACACACAATCAAACAATGTATTTTCATTTCCTGTACAACTCATATTGAACATAGTGTGTGGAAGAATAGACTCTGTATAAAACGAGGTCTTTGCAATGGCACCTGCATTATAGTTTATAAGTGATTTGAGACATCAATTCACTAGAAGCAATATACCATAGGATGAAAATCCTAGTTGTCTACAGACAACACTGGCATCAGCATTATCCCAGTAGTCATCACAAATAGTACCCCATGTACCATTAATACAAACTTCAACTCGACCAAAGTCATTATATCTGTTGTCACCTTTTAAACGAACATTTCCATGTGTACAGGGAGCTGAATTGTATAAGATTTAATGTGCTTCAAGTAGAGTTTTACTATTACCTTCACATTTAACACCAGCATGATATGAATAATAACACCATGAATTAGTGTAATAAGTACAATTCAGTAGATAGTTCTCACTACCAGAACAATAGAAATATGAGAAATGAACTGGTCCAACTCCCTTTCCAAATGTAGTAACTGGAGCAGCTCCTACAAAAAAATTCCCTTATAACTCTAGAAATATCCTTGCATATCTTACTAACCAATAGTAATGTATCCTAGTTGTCTACATACAATATTAGCATCATTACTGTCCCATGAACTAGGACACACAGATCCCCAGACACCACCATAACATATTTCAACTCTACCTTCATACTCTGTATCTCCACCCACTAATCTGATCTCACCATTACTACAATTACCCTTTGTGTTTAAAGCTATAAAAATAGAAGTTAAAATATATAATTAACTTTATATTATCTATAATACCTGGACATTGAACATAAGCATCTTCATAATAATAACAACTATGTTGTTGAATGTTGTTATAAGAACAATTAAATATATTATCTTCATTTCCATTACAGTTCAGATCAATGATATGAAATGATTTAACACTCTCCCAATAAGAACCAGTACCAGCACTAGCACCTTATAACCAAATAACAATTATATAAAAACACACAATACTAACCTTCTCCTGGAAATCCAAGTTGTCTACATACCACACTGGCATCATTGTTATCCCAGTAATCATCACATATAGTACCCCAAGTGTTATTGACACATACTTCAACTCGTCCCATCAGTGGATTAGTACTGCCTACTAATCTGATATCACCATGTTGACAAAATGCTGAAATGAATAACATAATATTTGCTGTACTTTAATGTGGATTTAACTCACGTTGACATCTTACTCCAGTATCAACATTGTGATTAGTATAAACATAATAATAATAATAATAATAATAGTTAATGTTGCAGTTTAGTAATGAAAAGGTTGGAGTTGAACAATACACATAATAGACAAGAATTGGACCAGTTCCTTCACCAAAGTAAGCATTATATAAACTCTGAGCACCTATAAGTTAATAAAAATGATATTTAAGGGTTCAATAAATTCTTGCTTTCATACCTGGGGCAGTATATCCCAAGGCATTACAAACAGTCTGAGCTTCTTGGTATCCCCATCCATAGTGAGATATAGTACCCCAAGCATTGTTGATACAAATCTCTACAGTGCCTTCATAATCTGTGGAGCCTCCAAATAATCTGACTTGTCCATTAGTACAGTTAGAATAAGTAGAACCATGAACTAAATTTATATATAATGTATATATGTATAGATATAGTCATTACTAACCAGGACATATGACATTAGCATCAGAGTTAGTAGAACAAGCTGAAGCACTACTATCGATAGTACAGTTAAACAAGTGATCCTCAGATCCATTACAATTTAAACCAGTAAAAAATGTGGGATCATAATAATTATTATAATAGGTTGATTGAATTGCAAGTGACCCTATTAAATTGGAATATCAAATTAAGACAATACATATTATAATACATACCATAGGGAGAAAATCCCAACTGATTACAGACCACACTGGCATCATTGTTATCCCAAAAGCTATCTCTACATACTGAGCCCCACACTCCTTCAATACAAACTTGTACTGCACCATAGTAATAAGTACCACCATACAGACGAATATCACCAGTTGTACAAAGTTCTATAAGAGAATACAAATTTTTAGAAACAGTTGTTCAATAAACTGATTTTTTTTTATTTTTATACTTGTATCTCATATTCGGCAGTTTGTGACCTGATTAACTCAACTATGCACAGTGACTTTGTCAAAAATATGTTGTGTCTAAGTTTACAATTAATTTTCTGCTAGTCATAAAAAATTTCAAAAGGTATTGACCTTCACATGTTAGATTCACTACGCGAAAATTAGAACAATATTGGATGTTTGAGGTTATTAATGGACTACAAGAACTTATTCTAGTTTCACTACCAGAACAATCAATTCTGCTATAAGTGACGGGATACTTCTCTTCTGTCCAGCCATTTTCATAGGTATTACCTGCAGGGATATATTATAACTGAAATTAAAACACTTTGGAAACAATTTGATAATTAAACAAACCATTTGTAGAAAAAACAAGTTCATGACAAGCCACACTAGCATCATTATTACTCCAGTAGGAATTTAAACACACAGTGCCCCAAGCTCCATTAGTACATATATGAAGTATTCCCTCATTTGGTTTTGAGCCACCATAGAGTCTAATATCTCCTTCAGTACAATTAACAGGAGCTTCAATGGTTGCTACAAAATTGAGATGGTAAATTTAATTAGTATGTTCAAGCACACTTACTCTTTTGGCAGAATACAGCAACAGCACCATAATAACAATATGGAAAGGATGATGTCTCATAATGACAGTCTGTGAACTTTGTTTCATTTCCATAACATTGTACATTGGTAATATTGTAAGGATAGATATGATCATTCCATATATTATATGAACTTTTACCACCTAATGAAATAATGTGAAAACATTTAAGGAACACTTTATATTATCAATTTACCATATGGTGAATATCCTAGTTCAGAACATATAACACTAGCAAGATTGTCATCAACTACAGAATTGCCATATCCACAGACTTTACTCCAAATACCATTGATACAGACACGTACGTTACCATAACGATTGGAGACACCAGAGTATAGACTTATCTCACCATCAGTACATGGAGCTAGATTTCAGACAACAACAATATAACACATTAATGACATTGAAGAACTCACGTTCACATTTAACTCCAGCCTCATGATAATTGTTACATTGAGTAAAGGAATTTGGGAACCGATTCAAATAACAGTTGAAGAAATTATCTTGATTGCTTGAACAGGATGTATAGTAGATAAGAATAGGATGAGTACTAATACCAAAATGAGAATTAACAAAATGTCCAGCACCTGTAGGTATAATGTACATATTAACAGTTATAAAATCTTCATGTTATTTATTGATACCTTGGTATCCTAACTGATGACAGACAGCATATGCCTCTCTAGTATCCCAACCACTGTCACAGACAATTCCCCAGACTCCATTCACACATGCTTCTACTCTTCCTTCATATTGTGTTGTTCCATCTGTTAGTCTGATCTCACCAGTAGTACAGTTAGAATATTGCACATGAGCCACTGTATGTACAAAGAAGAGAGCATTGTGTATAAAGGTTTGTTTATTGTAATTGCTGGGTATTTAAAATATATTATTCTAATTCTACTCTAAACTGTAAAAATAATTACTAATTTTAGTATCTAACTGAAAACTTTATTTTATTTTTTAAGTTTCATTTATTGTGCATCAGATACATTTAGAGTTAGGTGGAACTCATATTATTACCAAAAGTATTGTCATCCACTTACATTGACATATTACTGAAGCATCTTGATAGTGATAACAAGAATATCCACTCAATTCATTTTGAGGACAGTCCCAAATAGACTCTTCCTCTCCAGTACAGTTCAAATCATTGATATGAACATACCAGGTTCCTTCGGTATATACATTAGTCTGTGCTGATGCTCCTGAATAAATTTCCATGAAGACACAAGAGTATTATCCTGTACTTACCATGAGCTGAGTATCCTAACATTCTACAGAGTACACTAGCATCTTTGTCATCCCAGAAGTCATCACATACAGTACCCCAGATATTGTTAACACAAACTTCTACTCGACCATATCTTCTGAAGTAACTACCAGACTCACTATATAAACGTATTGTACCATTTTCACAGGGAGCTAAAATAAAACATCAGATGTAAAACCATTGTAGTAGAGCTTACCTTCACATTTCACTCCAACATCATAAGAATGAGAACATGTTGAATAAGGAAGTGGATCATAAGAACAGTCAATGAGGTTAGATTCCTGCCCAGAACATGCTACTACAGACATTAGTATTGGACCTGTTCCTTGTCCAAATTGAGTAGCAGTTGTATAAGTAACTGAGCCTGTTATACAAAAATCTTTAATTATGTATATAATACAAAAATAATTGTACCTAACTCCATATGTCCAAGTTGTCTGCATACCACATTACTATCTGGTGTTCCCCAGTAATAACTGTAGGACCACCACCACCAATAGTAGTATCTGTATCTAGAGCTACACACAGTACCCCAAACTTGATTAATACACACTTCAACTCTTCCTTCATATTGTGTATTGCCTCCAACTAATCTAATATCACCATCTTCACAATCAGCCATAATAATACTTACATCTAATAAAGTAATTGTAAAAGTATTCACAATATACCAGTTTAAGTGAAATACTTTTGGTAATTTCTAATCATAAAAGGTTTTACTCCCTTGGAAAGTGAACTTGTAGTTTTTCTGCCTGGCAAGCAATTAAAACAGGCAGATTGTTTTGATCATAATTAAAATTATACATATTGGTATATCCATTTTCATTTTTAAAATGTATTGTGTATGAAGCTACTGAATTCATAAATTCTGTGACTGTTTCTTCTCTATTAGCAATGATATATTATCTGTAATATGTAATAATATCACTATATCAACATTCTTGGGACAAATGTTACATGCACCAAAGTGAATTGATAAATGTAATTGGTTGTAAACCATATACATTGTCAATCATAGATACTACAAACTTAGTGTCACATTGCCTGACATTTCTGTGAAAACATACTAGAATAACAATGATGAGTGTGATTGATCATGCTTCAAAGCTTTGTAGATAATAGATATTTATTATAATATACTATATCTATAGATACATCTAGTTCCCCTCTGAGGCTCCTAGCATAATATTGCCTTTTCACTGCTGACTGATCTTCAAAAGTTTACTATATACGACTAACATCTTCAAAGGAATTATAACATGATTCATTAGAATTAGGATCTTCTTTCTATTATTATAGTGTAATATACTGTGTACTAACATGAGGATGCAAAACTGGAGGTCGCAGCATATTTGCGAATGTTCCAAAGCATATATGATGGATGAATAAGATGATACTTTGTTTTGCTATAAGTCATACTTTTCAACTAAATGCACTCGTTGATATACATGCATGCAATTATTATCTAGTGTAAGTTAGTCACACAATTATAAACTCAAGTTACCTTGACATTGTATTGAGGCATCATGACTAGAAGGACAATTGTACTCCAGTAGTCCATTATATGAACAGTTCCATATACTATCCTCCTCTCCAGTACAGTTTATATCAATAATATAGAAAGACTTGATATAATCAATGTAGTAACCAGAAGCAGCAATAGCTCCTAAAATGTAATATGTAATTAATAACTGTTGTTTATTAAAGATAGAGATAGTTAGGGTTTAGTAATTACCATTCCTACTATGTTGTTTGCATTGTTTGTATTGGATTGATATTACCCAACCCTAACATTTATTGTGTTTTTAGAAAAAATTTTATTTACTTGTATACTCTGTAGCTAACTACACATATTTACAAGTACATAAGTATAAAAATATAATAATAATCATTGCATTTGTTTGCACACAAGGAAATAAGTACAAAACACATGAAAAGACAAATTTTAATCAATCAAATGGAGTATGAATATCAATGAAACTACTTGCTGGTACAATAAATTTAATCAAATCTTATATTAGCAAATATATTTATTATAATTATCAATATTCATAGTCACATACACTAAGGAAAACAATAGCTAATAACCAATAGCCAACTACACATATTTACAATTTATATAGAAGTATAAAATCTTAGTAGTTTACATATATCAACCATTTACAAGTACAAAGAAAATTAATAATGCACCAAAAAGGGTTATGAATATCAGTAAAACTGCTTCGTTGGTAAAATAATTAATCAAATCTATATTAGCAAAAGTGTTTATTAGGTGTATAATATATTTATTACAATTACCAATATTCATAGTCATATACACTAGCAATAATCAAAGTATAAACAATAATATCATGTAATCTGACAATTATAACTCAAATACAAATATTTTCATTGAACAATATAGCTTAATCTTACATATAGCATACCATAAGGTGAATATCCAAGCTGTCTACAGACAACACTAGCATCATCATTGTCCCAGAAGTCACTACAAACAGTACCCCATGTTCCATTAACACATACTTCAACACGACCTTGAGTTTGAGTACCACCTTGTAACCGAACAGTGCCATTTTCACAAAAGGCTAAATAACAAGTAGTCATATAACACAGTCAAAATATGAAATTATTGTTATTACTATCAACCAGATTGTACCTTAAATATACTGGAGTATATAGAATTTATTATGTGAAATTGAAGTTACACTTATTCACTGTATAATTTAGTTGTTATGTAAAAGCAAACAAACTAATGATACAGAATTTTTATTCTTTTGTTATCTACCAATGTAAGTAACAAATCTATTGGTTGAAGTCCCTAATTAATTCTTATAGTGAATTAGACATATTTTGAGTTTCTTACGTTCACATTTTAGTCCTAAGTCATAGTAATGATTAGAACAGTAAGAGTATGTAACACTGAACACACTTCTACTACAATCAAAGAGAGAGTCTTCATTTCCATTACAGTACATGTAACCAAACATTATTGGACCACTTCCTTGTCCATACGTACTACTGCCATATATGACTCCAGCTATTAATAATATTAAAATTATTAAAAAGTACTTAGTAATTTAATCACACTTTCATGATATCCAAGTTGTCTACAGACCACTTTTGTGTCACTACTATCCCAGCTAAGACTGCACACAGTTCCCCAAACTTGATTTATACACACTTCAAGTCTTCCTTCGTAGTCTTCTATTCCACCAACCAAACGGATATCTCCTGTTTTACAATTTACAGGTTGAGTAGTATTAGCTATTATAGAAAATAAATAAATGGTGCTTATAAAATGAAAAATCTACCTTGGCAAATGACAGAGGCATCATGATTTGAAGGACATGAATAAAAGTCTGATGTTCCATTGTATGGACAGTTCCATATACTGCTCTCATTTCCAGTACAGTTCAAATCAATTATACCAAAAGGCCAATTGTAGTCAATATAAGAACCTGATGCTGCAATGGCGCCTGTGTATACATCATCAATGCACAAAAGATAACAAAAATGAAACTTAACCATAAGAAGAGTTTCCAAGTTCACCACAAACAACACTGGCATCTTCATAGTCCCAAAAGTCACTACATATTGTTCCCCAAATATTATTCACACATATTTCAACACGACCATAATATGATCCACCTCCACTGAGTCTAACAGTACCATTCTCACAAGGACCTACAGAATTAATGATAGAGACAATGAAGATATAATATTAAGCAAAGTCAGAAGCTAATAAAATTACAATATTTATTACTTTCACATATAACTGCAGCATCATAATAATGACTTTGACATCCAGAGTAAACATGTGTGTAGTAATAGTTTTGGTTACACTTCACTAAATTAGTTTCTGTTCCGCTACAATACAAATATCCAAGTAGAATGGGTCCAGTGCCTTGTGAGAATCCCAAATTTCCAACAAGGCCATACGAATAGCCTACATTGATTAAATATCAGCATATGAAAGGTCCTTTGAAAATACCTATTGTAAATGCACCAATATGATTACAGACAATTCTGGCATCTGCACTACTCCAACTACTGTATGCACAGACTGTGCCCCATGCTCTATTGAGACACACTTCAACTCTTCCTTGATATTGTGATATACCTCCTACTAAACGAACATCTCCATCAGTACAATTACTATAAGTGGCAACAGTAAGAGCTATAGAAAGACAAAATAGTCATTTATACTAACACTTTAGCACTCACATTCACAAAATATATTAGCATCTTTACTCAAAGAACAATAGTAGTTAGAGAGACCATTATAAGGACAGTCCAGTATAGTGTTCTCATTACCAGTACAGTTTAAATCAAGAATGTTGTGTTGGCTAGCAAACGAGGAGTAGTAGACTATAGAAGATCCTACTGCACCTAAAACGAGTCCATTTACATCGAAGTAAAATGAAACAATGGTCTCAATATTTACCATAAGGAGAATATCCCAGTTGTTTACAGACCACACTGGCATCATTGTTATCCCAGAAGTCAGTACAAATACTACCCCATATATTATTCAAGCAGACTTCAACAGCTCCATAGTACAAATATGAGGACTAGAAATGAACACTATACACATATTGTGACATTGATAACTTACAACACGAACTGAACCGTGTGTACATGTTTGCGCATCCACAGTATTTCGTTGTTGCAGAGATAAGAACAAAAGCTCTAACAAGAGAACAAACAACATTGCGCTACCCGTTCAAATATGGTGTTTGTTGTGAAGGAATCCCACCTTTATTATAGTGCACCAAGCTATGAATATATGGTTTATGAATATTATAACATTTGATGTTGCAATTGATAGTTGACTAAATCAACAGGTATGCTAACATCAATCAAAATATTACAAACTAATGCGCCACAATAAAATTGATCATGTATATCAGTTAAAATTCTTTGTTTCAACAAATCTACTTTGACATATCATGAAGCATCATGCACGTGCAAAATTACTCGCACATAACATATACTAGCTTCATTAACTATTGACGTAGACTGAATTAGAATTTGTAGCTGAACTGGAAAGTTAATTATTATAATATTAGAATATTGACATATCTCACATAGCAGCATGGTGTACCTCTGATATAAATATTAAGTAAATGGAGATATCGATTGATACTCATATAGAATGACTTTAAAAAATTATTTATGTATCACTCTTTAATCATCTCAAAGTATTACTGATGAGTACCATCACCTACATTTATGTTAGTCTTGGTCTCTCCATATTCAACTTATTCACACTAAAGTTTGACAAATTATTGGTATCTTTTATTGAAACATTTATCAGCATGCTTCTCCACAAACTCTATTCGCACTATATCGCTCTGTTTGAATTCCATGACTTGCTTATTGTTCTTCTGTCTGGGATCCACCAACATTTTGCACCAACTCTATAATTCTCGAAAAAATTCAACACTTTGCTCTGAAATGTGCTCACACAACTGGAGCAGTGACTATCTTTTCTCTACTCTCAGCTAATAACATCTCATCCTTTTCAGCTCACTGCTCAATCTCTAAATTATGTCTAATATACAAATTATTAATAATCTGCTCTATTTTCCTCCTGATATATTCATTCCTAAATGTCGTCCTATAAATGCTTGTCTTTACTATATACGACTCTCTCATTTTCTGTGTCCCTTTTTCTCGCACTTCAACTTCATAAAACTCATTTCTTCCTTCTGTCCTCTCTCTGCAGCTTTCTTTCCTACTCTGTAAAATCCAGTGTTTCCCTCAATTATTTTAGGTATAATGTAAAGAAATTTGTATACTAATATCACTTACTATCAATTATTCCTAATTTTTATTTTAGTTGTATCCAATATTATTAAAATGTATGTTTCTATCTGGTATTCTTTAAACAGACAAATTGGTATTGGGTAGCCTTTTGTCTTTTAAAAAACATAGTATAAGCGATACTATGAATATTTTCATTAAATACGATAGACTTAAAAAAACGTCATGTAATTAAGTGACGTTAATAGGATAAAAGTATTTTTACGTCAAACAAGTTTGTTCTCTCTTTCAGTAAACGTCTTATAGCTAGTTGACTCAAATTTTATATTAAACAACTATAGGGTATAGTAAATTAATATAAAATATACAGACAATAGTTATTTCTAGCTAATAGTGAGCCCGAGCGCCCCTTTCAAGTCTATAAATCCATCTTTTCTACGAACGTCCAAGTCCTACAGTTATTTTCTCATCTTCGTACGTTTTAGTAACCTACAAAGACTTGTTTAACTTCTATAAGAGAATTTTGAGGATAAATGCTATTTTCTAACAAACATACTTACCTCAAGCGCTCGTGAACATAGACGACTAGAAATGTTATATAACTCACGCATGCATTAGAACATTTACCACTTAAAGTTGTATTAGCTAATGTTTGAAAAACGTTTACGTAATATAATGTTGTGATGAACTTATGCATGCAAAAAACAGAAGTATCATTATGTTGATCACAGTATTCTCCTTCATCAGTTATGTTATATGAACAGTCCAAATATTAGTCTCGTTACCAGAACATCTCAGTTCAAACAAACCAATAGGCCACTCATAGTTGAGAAATAAATTTGTAGTTGCCATTGAACCTAAATACAATGACAGGTTACTAAATCATTAATACATGTACACTGTCTCTTATACCATATGGTGAGTATCCTAGATGAGAACAGACTACACTAGCTTCTTGTTGTGTCCAATGATGATCACAGATTGTACCCCATGTACCATTAATACAAACCTCTACTCTTCCCCTCAACACTGCACCATCTCCTAGTCTGATATCACCATCAGTACAAGATGCTATATGTAAAGATAATGACACCAACTTGAATAAGAATAAGACTTATGTTCACAGATCACTCCAGCATCATTACTATGTGTACAACTGATAACATAACAAGATTGTTGATTACATTCTAACAAAGATGACTTAGTACCATTGCAGTAAAGATTGGATAGAAGAACTGGATCATATATAGAGTCAAAATATCTGAATCTTGCCCCTAAATGAAACATAACTTATTGTTAATATCCTAATACCAAACCTAAAGGTGAATATACCAATTGTCTGCAACCACATTAGCATCAGGAGTACTCCAACTGTTAGAACAGACCATTCCCCAAACTTCATCGACACAGACTTCAACTATTCCTTCATGAGGACTACTACCACCAACAAGTCTGACTTCACCATTAATACAGTCTTCAAGTTCAACATGCACTGTTTTATAAACTTAAAAGCCTCAATTACAAAATGGAAATATACCTTGACACAAAACACCAGCATCATCATAAAATTACAATTGTATAATACAGCATTGCTATGTGAACAGTTGATAAGATGTTCTTCAGAACCAGTACAATTGATATCAGTGATACCAAATGATAGTTGACCTTCAGTATAACAATTGTAAGTGTGGAACAGCATCTAAAAAGTAATAGAGCAGGGCATTTCTAAGTGTAATAGTTTAAAAGAAGTGTACTAACATAACTAAGAAGATAATCATGCATGTAGCAAAAAGATCTAAAGGTTTCCTTCCACACAAGACTGTCAGTTGTTATTATGATTAATTTTTCTCTTACCATAAGGAGAGTTTCCTAATTCTTTACAAACAACTTGAGCATCTTTGAAGTCCCAGGTCTCATTACAAAATCTGGTCCGTATTTCCTCTATACAAATTTCAACACGACCAGCATACTTAATATAAGAACCACTTAGTCTAACAGAACCATCTGTACAAGACTCTGTATTTGAACAAATGGAAATTCTACCACTATAGCATAAGTAAAATTCTTACCAACACAAACTACACTAGCTATAGCACTATCTCTACAATTAATAGCAGCAGATACAGCATTATGAGAACATTGTAAGAGAGAGTTATAACTACCATATGAGTAACATCCAACATTATTAAGAATGTGAGGTGCCTGATCATGACCAAAATAACTATATAGTAATGCTGTTGCACCTTTAATACAAAAAAATACAAAATAAGTTATAATTATTATATACATTTGAACCTGTAGGTTGATATCCAAGTTGTTTACACACAACATTAGCACCATAAGTACTCCAGGAATTATGACATATAGATCCCCAGAGCTTATTATAACATATCTCCACTCAACCTTCTAATTCATTGATACCACCAACCAAACGTACATCATCATTATTACAAGATGTGTCCACAGTATAATTGGTATCTAAAGGTATGAATTATAGTTAGCTTGTGTTATAACTGTACTTACATTGACATATAACTGCTGCATCTCGATAGTATCTGCAATAATGGTAGCTGTCATCATAAGGACAGTCCCATATGTTATTTTCTACACCAGTACAGTTCAATTTATATATATATGTAGGATAGTAATAGTCTTTGTAGTAGGAACTACACAATGAAACAGCACCTACAAATTAATGTATTACTAAATGAGATCTATTTATCTATAATACTAACCATAAGGAGAGTGTCCTAACTGTTTGCACACAACACTGGGATCTTTATCATCAAATCATTACTGCAGATAGTACCCCAAGTTCCATTAAGACACATTTGTACTCTACCTATTGTACTATAACTTATACCAGTAAAACGTATATCACCTTCTTCACATTTAAATTTCCTATTCTTCAAGTTGTTACTGGAAACTGACATACTGACCAATCAGAATGAACAAGGCCAAATTTGCTCTCATACTCATGAGTCATGATCGCTAGCTACCACCTACAAATAAGATTTTAATGTATCATTAAGTTATATTAAAGAGATTTCATTAGTGTTAAATTTGTAATATGGTTTCAGTAACTGGAATGTCATCAGTTTATGGAAATAAACCATCACCAGGAGGATAGAGATCATCATCTTTTCCAATAGCTTAATTGAAAATACATCAAATATTTAATGCAGGCAGCTACTATTTGTCAAACAGGATACACTTTAATTGTATTATAATACTGATCCTATAACCCTCAACATTAGCTATTATAATACTGATCTCCTAACCATCAACATTAGCTATACACAACAAAGTATGGACTTCATGCTTGACTGATAGTCACTTCAGTAGCCATCAATTTAACTAAGTACTAATCACAATTAAAAATGTGTTGTACATGAACTATGTACATAACAATTCATTGTTTGAAGCTCACCATTACTGTCCCATCTTTACATAGGATTCTTAGATAAACTTTCCAAGACAAGACCCAATATAAGATTGGTATAAGGCATAGGAGTATATCATAGTTAGAGGATGTAATGTAGATGACAATATTATCATTATGATGTAAGTGCAATCAGGTGTACCTCACAGATTGTACAATTTCTGTATGAATATATCTAAATGAACAATAAATATCATACCACATATTGATAATAATGTTATAGCAACTTCTTTAACATTCAATGATATGAGAGATATTTTACTGACCTTTATATAAACAACTGTTGTAGAGTGGAAGTGTAGGATGTAAACTCTATAGTAATCTATCTCATCAAGTTGTCCAAACGAAAATGCATGTACATTCGCCTATAATTATAATAGAAACCATGAAAAAATCTAACCAGTAATTGATATATTTAATAATGGTGTAGGATTGGTCTATAAAGTATATAAGACATTTTAAATTCATCAATTTCTATGCCAAGAAAATGTTTTTTTATTATATATTACACTCAAGAGTCTAATCGTCAGGTTATTTTATAAACTATAGAACTTCTAATCAAATAATTAAAGCTAATTAGTTTTGTGTGGGAGGAGACTGTGTTAATTTAAGAGTATTAGCAACATATTATCAGACCTCAATCTAGGGGGTTGGGTTTACAAGAGTAAGTTACTATATCCACATATAAAAGACAGTTCCTGAGTTCTTAAGAACTTGATCATTCTATTATAATGTACATTATAATACAGAACATACTATAAATTTTGAATTGGAAGTTCATTATGAGGACAATCTGTAAGCTTTACTTCATTTCCTGAACAATTAACATCAATAAAATGATGTGGAAGAACATATTCATAGTTGATGTTGTCCATTGACACAGAACCTGTTTTTGACAATGTATTTATTAGTCACACAATACTTATCTCTACCTAAGTGAGAATATCCCAGTTGTCTACATGCAACTTTGGCATCATTATCATCAAAGAAGTCACTACAAACAGTACCCCATGTTCCATTAACACACACTTCAATACGACCCATCTGTTTGTTGTAACTGTTATAAGGAATGATCTGTATGTCTCCATCTGTACAATCTGTGTAATATATACATAGATATAAATACAAACCCAAAAGATGGTATCAAAAATACACTCACTATGACATTTGATAGCAACAATACGTTTAGCATCACAATATGATGTCTTAGTAAAGTGACTAAAGGTACACTCAGACAAAGTAGTAGCAGTGTTAGAACATGTAATACCAGTAACCAGTAGTACATTATTAGCAGCTTTAGGGAACTGACCAGTGTATGGGAAACCTCCTAATTATGAGAAGACAATGATTACATTAGTCAACAATGTATCAAACCTCTCTGATATCCCAGTTCAAGACATATTACTCCAGCATCATTATAGTCAATGTCACTATTACAAAGTGTTCCCCAGACTCCATTGATACATATTAGAACTCTTCCTTCATTAAGACTGGGTCCATCTACTAGTTGAACATCATAGTCTGTACAGTTTGAGTATGGAACATTTAAATCTGTAAGAAGTAAACAATGATTAATAACAAATTAATATATTAAGTCAATAACCTTGGCAAATAACACTAGCATCTTCATAGCTATTACAGTTTGATCCAACACTAACTACTTCACTATACACACAATCAAACAATGTAGTTTCATTTCCTGTACAACTTATATTAAATAGAGTGTGTGGAAGAATAGACTCTGTATAAAATGAGGTCTTGGAAATGGCTCCTATATTGCATGTAAGTCATATAAAAGAAATCAGGTACAATTTACCATAAGGTGAAAATCCTAGTTGTCTACAGATCACACTAGCATCAGCATTATCCCAGTAGTCATCACAAATAGTACCCCATGTACCATTAATACAAACTTCAACTCGACCAAAGTCATTGTACTTTCTGTCACCTTTTAAACGAACATCTCCATGTGTACAGGGAACTGTGAAAATTTAAAATAATAAGGAACGTTAAAGTAGAATATTTCTATTACCATCACATTTAACACCAGCATGATATGAATAATAACACCATGAATAAGTGTAATAGGTACAATTTAGTAGATTCTTCTCATGACCAGAGCAATAGAAATAAGATAAATGAACTGGTCCAACTCCCTTTCCAAATGTAGTAACTGAAGCTGCTCCTGCAGAATATTATTTCATTATTTCAGAAACATTCTTCTTATTATTATTGCCATTATTTCAGAAACATTTTACTAACCAAGAGTGGTGTATCCTAGTTGTCTACATACAACTTTAGCATCATTACTGTCCCATGAACTAGGACATATAGATCCCCAGAATTCACCGTAACATACTTCAACTCTACCCTCATACTCTGTGTCTCCACCCACTAATTTGATCTCACCATTAGTACAATTATCCTTTGAGTTTGAAGCTGTATGAATAAAATATCTTTATTATATTAATCAAATTTACCTAAATACCTGAGCATTGAACATAAGCATCTTCGCAATAATAATAACTATGTTGTTGAATGTCGTTATAAGAACAATTAAAAACATTATCTTCAGTTCCATTACAGTTCAGATCAGTGATATGAAATGATTTAACACTCTCTGTATAATAATCGGTATCAGCACTTGCACCTAATTATTAAATTATTATAATTATATAAAAATAGACAATATTAACCTTCTCTTGGAAATCCTAGTTGTCTACATACTACACTGGCATCATTGTTATCCCAGTAATCATCACATATAGTACCCCATGTGTTATTGACACATACTTCAACTCGTCCTATCAGTGGATTAGTACTGCCTTCTAATCTGATATCACCATGTTGACAAAATGCTGTAATAAACAACATATTACTTGCTGTATTTAAAAGTGTCTTTAACTCACGTTGACATCTTACTCCAGCATCATCATTATGATTAGTATAAACGTAATAATAATTATAAAGACTATTAATATTGCAGTTTAGTAGTGAAAACATGGGAGTTGAACAATACACATTATAGAGAAGAATTGGACCATTTCCTTTACCAAAGTAAGCATTATATAAACTTTGAGCTCCTACATAAAATTAAAATATATTTAATGTATTAATGTTATCATACCTGGAGTATTGTATCCCAAAGCATTACAAACAGTCTGAGCTTCTTCGTATCCCCATCCATAGTCAGATATAGTACCCCAAGCATTGTTGATACAAATCTCTATAGTGCCTTCATAATCTGTGGAGCCTCCAAATAGTCTGACTTGTCCATCAGTACAGTTAGAATAAGTAGAACCATGAACTAAATTTAATATATAATACACATATGTATAGATATAGTCATTACTAACCAGGACATATAACATTAGCATCATTCCAAGTAGACAAACAAACTGGAGCACTGGTATTGGTTGTACAGTTAAACAAGTGATCCTCAGATCCATTACAATTTAAGCCCGTAAAAAATGTGGGATCATAATAATTTTTATAATAGATTGAAAGAATTGCAAGTGACCCTATAATATTGGAATATTAAGTTAAGACAATACACATTATATTACATACCATAGGGAGAAAATCCCAACTGTTTACAGACCACACTGGCATCACTGTTATCCCAAAAGCTATCTCTACATACTGAACTCCATACTCCTCCAATACAGACTTGTACTGCACCATAGTAATAAGTACCACCATATAGACGAATATCTCCAGAAGTACAAGGTTCTGCAAGAGAATATCAAACTATTAATTCATTAGATAGAACTACTACTTGTTAGATGAACTGATTGTATGTTTTATACTTGTATGTAACTTTGGACCAGATTAACTTAATTGAATCCTACAGATTGACTTTGAAAATAAGATTGAGCACTACAATAATTTGTATGGGAGTTTACAAAATAATTTTCAGGTAGTGTTACATACAAAAGTTCAAATATTACTAACCTTTACATGTTAATTTCACAATTTTCATATTAGAGCAGTATTGGATGTTAGAGTCAAAAGATGAACTACAAGATTTCAATCTGGTTTCAGTGCCAAAACAATCAAATCTAGTGAAAATGAAGGAATACTTCTCTTCTGTCCAGCCACTCTCATAGGTATTGTCTGTAGAAATATATATTAATAAAATAAAATCACTTTGTAAATAATTTAGCAATGAAACAAACCACTTGCAGAATAGCCAAGTTCATAACAAGCCACATTAGCATCATTATTACTCCAATAGGAATTTAAACACACAGTACCCCAAGCTCCATTAGTACATATATGAAGTATTCCCTCATTTGGTTTTGAGCCACCATAGAGTCTAATATCTCCTTCAGTACAATTAATTGAAGCTTCAATGGTAGCTATAATATTTAAGTAGTAATTTCAACTGGTTAGTTCAAGCACACTTACTTTTTTGGCAAAATACAGCAACAGCACCATAATAATAATAATAATAATAATAATAATAATAACAATATGGAGAAGTTGATATCTCATAATAACAGTCTATAAACTTTGTTTCATTTCCATAACAATGTACATTGATGATATTAAAAGGATAGGAGTTGTCATTCCATATATTATAGGAGCTTTTAGCACCTAACAAAATAAGGTGAAAATTATTAATGGACATTTGTATTACCATATGGTGAATATCCTAATTCAGAACATATAACACTAGCAAGATTGTCATCAACTACAGAATTGCCATATCCACAGATTTTACTCCAAGTACCATTGATACAGACACGTACATTACCATGACGACTAGAGACACCAGAATATAGACTCATCTCACCATCGGTACATGAAGCTATGTTTAAAATTAAAATCAACAACATGTAATTAATCAGTCATTAACTTACATTCACATTTAACTCCAGCTTCATGATAATTGTTACAATGAGAATAAGAATATGGAAACTTATTCACATAGCAATTGAAGAGATTGTTTTGATAACTTGAACAGGATGTATAGTAGATAAGAATAGGATAAATGCTAATACCAAAATGAGAATTAACAAAATATTCAGCACCTATAGGTATAATGTACATGTTAACATTTATAAAATAAAATATTAATATAAAATATTAATATAGATTATAAAATCTTCATGTTATCTATTGATACTTTGGTATCCTAACTGATGACAGACAGCATATGCTTCTCTAATATCCCAACCACTGTCACAGACTGTTCCCCAGACTCCATTTATACACACTTCTACTCTTCCTTCATATTGTGTTGTTCCACCTGTTAGTCTGATCTCACCAGTAGTACAGTTAGAAAATGATACATGAGACACTATATAATAAAAGAAAACGTTATTTTCAATTGCTGGAGATCTACTATTCAGACACTATTGTGTACATAACCCTAACCACGACTGCTACAATAATGGATGTGACTGGCAATGCTTAAAGCTTCTTACTAGCTTTCTTCTCTGCCTACATTTCTAGCATTCTATAGCTGTAGTCTTCCATAGATACTGTGGCAAATTAATTAACATTTGTAGTTCTAATCAGTGTTTTATTGTGCCAAAACAGTTGTAGATTGATATTTTCAATTATATTCTTTTTCATTCAGCATTATTTTGTGAGCATTGTCATCCACTTACATTGACATATCACTGAGGCATCTTGATAATGATAACAAGAATACCCACTCAATCCATTATGTGGACAGTCCCAAATAGACTCTTCCTCTCCAGTACAATTCAAATCATTGATATGAACATACCAGGTTCCTTCAGTATATGCATTAGTCTGTGCTGATGCTCCTGAAAAAATTAGCATATAGTTAAAATATCAACAGATAATTAGTACATACCATGAGGTGAGTATCCTAACATTCTACAGACTACACTGGCATCTTTGTCATCCCAGAAGTCATCACATACAGTACCCCAGATATTGTTAACACAAACTTGTACTCGACCATATCTCCTAAAGTAACTGCCAGACTCACTATACAAACGTACTGTACCATTTTCACAGGGAGCTAATAGCAAAATAATGTATTAGTTACCATTGTAGTAGAGCTTACCTTCACATATCACTCCAACATCATAAGAATGAGAACATGTTGAATATGGAAGTGGATCATAAGAACAGTCAATGAGGTTAGATTCCTGCCCAGAACATGCTACTACAGACATTAGTATTGGACCTGTTCCTTGTCCAAACTGAGTAGCAGTTGTATAAGTAACTGAGCCTGTTATACAATAGTATTTAATTATGTTTGTAATAACAAAAATGTGTACCTAATTCCATGTGTCCAAGTTGTCTGCATACCACATTACTATCTGGTGTTCCCCAGTAATAACTGTAGGACCACCACCACCAATAAGGATTGTATCTAGAGCTACACACAGTACCCCAAACTCGATTAATACACACTTCAACTCTTCCTTCATATTGTGTATTACCTCCAACTAATCTAATATCACCATCTTCACAATCAGCCATAATAATATTTACATCTAATAAAGTAATTATAAAATTATTCACAATATACCAGTTTAACTGAAATACTTTTGGTAATTTCTAATCATAAAAGGTTTTACTCCCTTGGAAAGTGAACTTGCAGTTTTTCTACCTGGCAAGCAATTAAAACAGGCAGATTGTTTTGATCATAATTAAAATTATACATACTGGCATATCCATTTTCATTTTTAAAATGTATTGTGTATGAAGCTACTGAATTCACAAATTCTGTGACTGTTTCTTCTCTATTAGCAATGATATATCGCTGTAATAATATCACTATATCAACATTCTTGGGACAAATGTTACATGCAGCAAAGTGAATTGATAAATACAATTGGTTGTAAACCATATACATTGTCAGTCATAAATACTACAAACTTAGTGTCACATTGCCTGACATTTCTGTGAAAACATACTAGAATAATAACGATGAGTGTGATTGATCATGCTTCAAAGCTTTGTAGATAATAGATATTTATTACAATATACTATATCTATAGATATGTCTAGTTCCCCTCTGAGGCTCCTAGCATAATATTGCCTTTTCACTGCTGACTGATCTTCAAAAGTTTACTATATGTGACTAACATCTTCAAAGGAATTATAACATGATTCATTAGAATTAGGATCTTCTTTCTATTATTATAGTGTAATATACTGTGTACTAACATGAGGATGCAATACTGGAGGTCGCAGCATATTTGCGAATGTTCCAAAGCATATATGATGGATTAATAAGATGATACTTTGTTTTGCTATAAGTCATACTTTCCAACTAAATGCACTCGTTGATATACATGCATGCAATTATTATCTAGTGTAAATTAGTCACACAATTATAAACTTAAGTTACCTTGACATTGTATTGAGGCATCATGACTAGAAGGACAATTGTACTCCAGTAGTCCATTATATGAACAGTTCCATATACTATCCTCCTCTCCAATACAGTTCAGATCAATAATATGAAAAGACTTGATATAATCAATGTAGTAACCAGAAGCAGCAATAGCTCCTAAAATGTAATATGTAATTAATAACTGTTGTTTATTAAAGATAAAGATAGTTAGGGTTTAGTAATTACCATTCCTACTATGTTGTTTGGATTGTTGTATTGGATTGATATTACCCAACCCTAACATTTATTGTGTTTTTAGAAAAAATTTTATTTACTTGTATACTCTGTAGCTAACTACACATATTTACAAGTACATAAGTATAAAAATATAATAATAATTATTGCATTTGTTTACACACAAGGAAATAAGTACAAAATACATGAAAAGACAAATTTTAATCAATCAAATGGAGTATGAATATCAATGAAACTACTTGCTGGCACAATAAATTTAATCAAATCTTATATTAGCAAATATATTTATTATAATTATCAATATTCACAGTCACATATACTAAGGAAAACAATAGCTAATAACCAATAGCCAACTACACATATTTACAATTTTTATAGAAGTATAAAAATCTCTTAGTAGTTTACATATATCAACCATTTACAAGTACAAAGAAAATTAATAATGCACCAAAAAGGGTTATGAATATTAGTAAAACTGCTTTGTTGGTAAAATAATTAAAAGGGTTATGAATATCAGTAAAACTGCTTCGTTGGTAAAATAATTAATCAAATCTATATTAGCAAAAGTGTTTATTAGGTGTATAATATATTCATTACAATTACCAATATTCATAGTCATATACACTAGCAATAATCAAGGTATAAACAATAATATCATGTAGTCTGACAATTATAACTCAAATACAAATATTTTCATTGAACAATATAGATTAATCTTACATATAGCATACCATAAGGTGAATATCCAAGCTGTGTACAGACAACACTAGCATCATCATTGTCCCAGAAGTCACTACAAACCGTACCCCATGTTCCATTAACACAAACTTCAACACGACCTTGAGTTTGAGTACCACCTTGTAACCGAACAGTGCCATTTTCACAAAAGGCTAAATAACAAGTAGTCATATAACACAGTCAAAATATGAAATTATTGTTATTACTATCAACCAGTTTGTACCTTAAATATACTGGAATATATGGAATTTATTATGTGAAATTGAAGTTACACTTATTCACTGTATAATTTAGTTGTTATGTAAAAGCAAACAAACTAATGATACAGAATTTTTAATTCTTTTGTTATCTACCAATGTAAGTACCAAATCTATTGGTTGAAGTCCCTAATTAATTCTTATAGTGAATTAGACATATTTTGAGTTTCTTACGTTCACATTTTAGTCCTAAGTCATAGTAATGATTAGAACAGGAAGAGTATGTAACACTGAACACACTTCTACTACAATCAAAAAGAGAGTCTTCATTTCCATTGCAGTACATGTAACCAAACATTATCGGACCACTTCCTTGTCCATACGTACTACTGCCATATATGACTCCACCTATTAATAATATTAAAATTATTAAAAAGTACTTAGTAATTTAATCACACTTTCTTGATATCCAAGTTGTCTACAGACCACTTTTGTGTCACTACTATCCCAGCTAAGACTGCACACAGTTCCCCAAACTTGATTTATACACACTTCAAGTCTTCCTTCGTAGTCTTCTATTCCACCAACCAAACGGATATCTCCTGTTTTACAATTTACAGGTTGAGTAGTATTAGCTATTATAGAAAATAAATAAATGATGCTTATAAAATGAAAAATCTACCTTGGCAAATGACAGAGGCATCATGATTTGAAGGACATGAATAAAAGTCAGATGTTCCATTGTATGGACAGTTCCATATACTGCTCTCATTTCCAGTACAGTTCAAATCAATAATGCCAAAAGGCCAATTGTAGTCAGTGTAATAACCTGATGCTGCAATGGCGCCTGTGTATACATTATCAATGCACAAAAGATAACAAAAATTAAACTTAACCATAAGAAGAGTTTCCAAGTTCACTACAAACAGCACTGGCATCTTCATAGTCCCAAAAGTCACTACATATTGTTCCCCAAATATTATTCACACATACTTCAACACGACCATAGTATGATCCGCCTCCACTGAGTCTAACAGTACCATTCTCACAAGGACCTACAGAATTAATGATAGAGACAATGAAGATATAATATTAAGCGAAGTCAGAAGCTAATAAAATTACAATATTTATTACTTTCACATATAACAGCAGCATCATAATAATGACTTTGACATCCAGAATAAACATGAGTGTTGTAATAGTTCTGATTACACTTCACCAAACTAGTTTCTGTTCCACTACAATACAAGTATCCAAGTAGAATGGGTCCAGTGCCTTGTGAGAATCCCAAATTTCCAACAAGGCCATACGAATAGCCTACATTAATTAAATATCAGCATATGATAGGCCTTTGAAAATACCTATTATCAATGCACCAATCTGATTACAGACAACTTTGGCTTCCTGATTGCCCCAACTACTGTATGCACAGACTGTACCCCATGCTCTATTGAGACACACTTCAACTCTTCCTTGATATTGTGATATACCTCCTACTAAACGAACATCTCCATCAGTACAATTACTATAAGTGGCAACAGTAAGAGCTATAGAAAGACAAAATAGTCATTTATACTAACACTTTAGCACTCACATTCACAAAATATATTAGCATCTTTACTCAGAGAACAATAGTAGTTAGAGAGACCATTATAAGGACAGTCCAGTATAGTGTTCTCATTACCAGTACAGTTTAAATCAAGAATGTTGTGTTGGGTAGCAGACGAGGAGTAGTAGACTATAGAAGATCCTACTGCTCCTAAAACGAGTCCATTTACATCGAAGTAAAATGAAACAATGGTCTCGATATTTACCATAAGGAGAATATCCCAGTTGTTTACAGACCACACTAGCATCATTATTATCCCAGAAGTCAGTACAAATACTACCCCATATATTATTCAAGCAGACTTCAACAGCTCCATAGTACAAATATGAGGACTAGAAATGAACACTATACACATATATTTTGTGACATTGATAACTTACAACACGAACTGAACCGTGTGTACATGTTTGCGCATCCACAGTATTTCGTTGTTGCAGAGATAAGAACAAAAGCTCTAACAAGAGAACAAACAACATTGCGCTACCCGTTCAAATATGGTGTTTGTTGTGAAGGAATCCCACCTTTATTATAGTGCACCAAGCTATGAATATATGGTTTATGAATATTATAACATTTGATGTTGCAATTGATATAGTTGACTAAATCAACAGGTATGCTAACATCAATCAAAATATTACAAACTAATGCGCCATAATAAAATTGATCATATATATCAGTTAAAATTCTTTGTTTCAACAAATCTACTTTGACATATCATGAAGTATCATGCACGTGCAAAATTATAACATATACTAGCCTCATTAACTATTGACAAAGACTGAATTAGAATTTGTAGCTTAATTATTATAATATTAGAATATTGACATATCTCACCTAGCAGCATGGTGTACCTCTGATATGAATATTAAGTAAATGGAGATATCGATTGATACTCATACAGAATGATTTTAAAAAATTATTTATGCATCACTCTTTAATCATCTCAAAGTATTACTGATGAGTACCATCACCTACATTTATGTCAGTCTTGGTCTCTCCATATTCAACTTATTCACACTAACGTTTGACAAATTATTGGTATTTTTTATTGAAACATTTATCAGCATGCTTCTCCACAAACTCTATTCGCACTATATCGCTCTGTTGAAATTCCATGACTTGCTTATTGTTCTTCTGTCTGGGATCCACCAACATTTTCCACCAACTCTGTAATTCTCGAAAAAATTCAGCACTGCTCTGAAATGTGTTCACACATCTGGAGCAGTGACTATCTTTTCTCTACTCTCAGCTAATAACATCTCATTTCTTTCAGCTCACTGCTCAATCTCTAAATTATGTCTAATATACAAAATTATTAATAATCTGCTCTATTTTCCTCCTGATATATTCATTCCTAAATGTCGTCCTATATATTCTTCTCTTTACTATATACGACTCTCTCATTTTCTGTGTCCCTTTTTCTCGCACTTCAACTTCATAAAACTCATTTCTTCCTTCTGTCCTCTCTCTGCAATTTTCTTCCCTACTCTGTAAAATCCAGTGTTTCCCTCAATTATTTTAGATATAATGTAAAGAAATTTGTATACTAATATCACTTACTATCAATTATTCCTAATTTTTATTTTAGTTGTATCCAATATTATTAAAATGTATGTTTCTATCTGGTATTCTTTAAACAGGCAAATTGGTATTGGGTAGCCATTTGTCTTTTAAAAAACATAGTATAAGCGATACTATAAACGTAAAAAACGTCATGTAATTAAGTGACGTTAATACGATAAAAGTATTTTTACGTCCAACAAGTTTCCTCTCTCTTTCAGTAAAAGTCTTATAGCTAGCTGACTCAAATTTTATATTAAACAACTATAGGATATAGTAAATTAATATAAAATATACAGCTAATAGTTATTTCTAGCTAATAGTGAGCCCGAGCGCCCCTTTCAAGTCTATAAATCCATCTTTTCTACGAACGTCCAAGTCATACAGTTATTTTCTCATCTTCGTACGTTTTAGTAACCTACAAAGACTTGTTTAACTTCTATAAGAGAATTTTGAGGATAAACGCTATTTTCTAACAAACATACTTACCTCAAGCGTTCGTGAACATATAGACGACTAGAAATGGTTCTTCAAGTCTCCGGATACAGTCTATTGTAAAAGCCTAAATGATCTTATAGGACAAATTAAAAGCTTAGCATAGCAAAGGAAAACGCTTAATCACAACAAAGACGCAAGCTTCTATGAAGTATCCTAAGGCAATTGTTAATTTAGTATTAACTGCTACTCCCACTATAATTAATTTCGAATATAAAATTTATCTAATAACCTACAAACATGTACAAAACCATATAACATTTTAAGTAATTTGAAGTACAAGTAAATAGCTACAAGTCTGACATACAATTTCACTATTTCACTACATATCAAACTCAGTAATTGTGATGGAAGGTAATGTAGAGTTACTAAAGAATCTTTTCTCTTGATCAAACTCAGTTGGAGAAAAGGAAGTGTCATTAGGTAATCTGTTTTTATGATATCTTTCAGCTCATCCACAAGGTATATTCTGTTCATTGGTTAGATGTTGTTCCTTCACTGGTATTCCAGCCTGTGTACTGTGTAGATGAATGATAATTAATCCAATTGTCAAAGTTAGATATGTGTTGCCTATGATATCTGTCTGTTTTACCTAGTCTTATTGCTACCTGCTGTCTTGATTTCTATGGCAATATATAATCTACAATAATAAGTCATTATTATAGTTTATACCTTTGATAACTTTTGGACAACACATTTGAAAGGCATTTTTAATCTATAAATATATATCAATATATAAATTACAAGAGTCTATGTTACATGCCTTCTCATTCCATATCACGTTGAATACAAAAATGAAACATCCCTAAATTAAATAGTTAAAAGACTTCAAAAATGCATTAATTATATTACTTGAAAAGTTGAAGTTGTAGTGAACAGCCAAGCAAACACTGTAGCATGACGATTGATTACAAACAGACCAAGTGGCCAGGTTATTTCCAATAAAGGAATCAATATTAGTGATCCAATCATGGTTTTCCTACCAAAGAGAGTAAAATTAATTTACTAACTCAATAATGTTTCAATAACTGATAATCTCTTTTTTCTTGTGTTCAATTCGATTGTGTTTTTGGCATCTTTAATAATAATAGTGTAGCATTGTCTCCACAGTTCAACAAACTATTATAAGAAGATCTTGGACAAATAGACAATGATTCGTCATAACCAAAACATGTAAACGTTCCATATAAATATGGAGGTCTGTTTGTAACTCCAAAGTGATTGCTTGAAAAGTATAATGATCTTATGTGAAACAAATATATAAGCATTGTGTGTAAAAATATAGGCACCATTAGGTTCAAAGCCAAGTTCATGACAGACCATATTAGAATCAGTTATTCCCCAATAATCATCACATACTGAACCTCAGGCATTGTAGTAACATATCTGGACATTGCCTTCATTGTCTGTACTACCTCCTAAAAGTCTAACATCACCATTAGAACAATCACTATACACATTTGTGTTAGCTATTAACATTAAATAAAAGACCTTCACTTGCCAAAAGTTATATAACTCACGCATGCATTAGAACATTTACCACTTAAGGTGGCAGTACGGTGGAAGTCAGAAGCCAAATAATTTTATTATAATAATATTCATACTATATTTATAATATTCATAATACTTTCATTAACACATATTTGTGGTTGATTTGTATTCTAAGCCACATGGAAACGCCATATATCTAAGTATACCTAGAAAAAGATAATGACATACCTCTTCACATTCCAGTGGTTTCGTAGCTAATGTTAATGACCAAGTACAAACTGTTGTACTAAGGTACAATTATCTCAGCTCTAATACTACGCATCGGTAAGAAATCTTGAACAATCCTACCCAACACGTGTACGAGTAATCCTATGAAGCCAATTTTTAAAAAGTGTGTTCGGTTTTCCGAAGACTCTCAAAGATTTGACTCTGATTAGTGTATCTCAAAAAGTATAGCAGTAATTCAAAAAAAGCTTTCATAGGATTATAGATCTGATATAACTATAATAGCAAGGTAAGTTTCTAATGTCTACCTATAAGAAGTTTTTAGAAAAATGTACCTTTCTTATGTATACTGTTACTACAGCAACTCTTGATTGATACGTGCAATTGTTTTAATTTTTTTTGTTGTTGTTGAAGACCATTGATATAATGTAGTAGTCAAAGGATGGTATTAAAACAAGAAAAAATAGAAATTATATAGTAAAAAAGTTAAGCTATGAATATTATTAACGCCAACGTACCGCCACTTTAAAGTTGTATTAGCTAATGTTTGAAAAACGTTTAGGTAATATAATGTTGTGATGAACTTACGCATGCAGAAAACAGAAGTATCATTATGTTGATCACAGTATTCTCCTTCATCAGTTATGTTATATGAACAGTCCCAAATATTATTCTCATTACCAGAACATCTCAGTTCAAACAAACCAATAGACCACTCATAGTTGAAGAATGAATTTGTAGTTGCCATTGAACCTAAATACAATGACAGGTTATTAAATCATTAATACATGTACTCTGTCTCTTATACCATATGGTGTGTATCCTAGATGAGAACAGACTACACTAGCTTCTTGTTGTGTCCAATGATGATCACAGATTGTACTCCATGTACCATTATAATACAAACCTCTACTCTTCCTCTCAACACTGCACCATCTCCTAGTCTAATATCACCATTAGTACAAGATGCTATATGTAAAGATAATGACACCAACTTGAATAAGAATAAGACTTACGTTCACAGATCACTCCAGCATCATTACTATGTGTACAACTGATAGCATAACAAGATTGTTGATTACATTCTAATAAAGATGACTCAGTGCCAGTACAATAAAGATTGGATAGAAGTACTGGATCATTTCCAGAGCCAAAATAGCTGGCTCTTGCCCCTAAATTAGACAAACGTTATTGTTAATGTCGTAATACCAAACCTAGTGGTGAATATCCCAATTGTCTACAAATAACACTGGCATCATCATTATTCCAACTGTTAGAACAGACTGTACCCCAAACCTCATTGACACAGACTTCAACTCTTCCTTCATGAGGGCTACTACTACCAACAAGTCTGACTTCACCATTAATACAGTCTTCAAGTTCAACATGCACTGTTTTATAAACTTAAAAGCCTCAATTACAAAATGGAAATATACCTTGACACAAAACACCAGCATCATCATAAAGTTACAATTGTATAATACAGCATTGCTATGTGAACAGTTGATAAGATGTTCTTCAGAACCAGTACAATTGTTATACCTTCAGTATAACAATTGTAAGTGTGGAACAGCATCTAAAAAGTAATAGAGCAGGGCATTGCTAAGTGTAATAGTTTAAAAGAAGTGTACTAATATAACTAAGAAGATAATCATGCATGTAGCAAAAAGGTCTAAAGGTTTCCTTCCACACAAGACCGTCAGTTATTATGATTAATTTTTCTCTTACCATAAGGAGAGTTTCCTAATTCTTTACAAACAACTTGAGCATCTTTGAAGTCCCAGGTCTCATTACAAAATCTGGTCCATGTTTCCTCTATGCAAATTTCAACACGACCAGCATACTTAATAGAAGAACCACTCAGTCTAACAGAATGGAAATTCTACCACTATAGCATTAGTAAAATTCTTACCAACACAAACTACACTAGCTATAGCACTATTTCCACAATTGATAACAACAGATATAACATTATGAGAACATTGTAAGAGAGAGTTATAACTATCAGATGAGTAACATTTAACATTAGTAAGAATGTGAGGTGACTGATCATGACCAAAATAACTATCTAGTAATGCTGATGCACCTTTAATATAAAACATACAAAATAAGTTATAATTATTGATTCATTTGAACCTGTATTTTGATATCCAAGTTGTTTACATATTACATTAGCATCATAAGTACTCCAGGAATTATGACATACAGATCCCCAGAGCTTATTATAACATATCTACACTCAACCTTCTAATTCATTGATACCACCAACCAAACGTATATCACCATTATTACAAGATGTGTCCACAGTATAATTGATATCTAAAGGTATGAATTATAGTTAGCTTGTGTTATAACTGTACTTACATTGGCATATAACTGCTGCATCTTGATAGTATCTGCAATAATGGTAGCTATCATCATAAGGACAGTCCCATATGTTATTTTCTACACCAGTACAGTTCAATTTATATATATATGTAGGATAGTAATAGTCTTTGTAGTAGGAACTACACAATGAAACAGCACCTACAAATTAATGTATTACTAAATGAGATCTATTTATCTATAATACTAACCATAAGGAGAGTGTCCTAACTGTTTGCACACAACACTGGGATCTTTATCATCAAATCATTACTGCAGATAGTACCCCAAGTTCCATTAAGACACATTTGTACTCTACCTATTGTACTATAACTTATACCAGTAAGACATATATCACCTTCTTCACATTTAACTATAAAATATACAAAAAAACACAAAAATAACTAAATATATACTTTGACAAGTAACTCTTTCATAGGTATAGTAGTAGCTGTAGCGCAAACCATAGCAGTTAATAGAATACTTGTAACATTCTAATATAGACTGTTCAGTACCATTACAAAAGAACTCATATGGTATCAATGGTAGAGTAGGCAAGTCCAACAATGAATTGGAATATCAAGACCATCCACAATAATTTTTTTACCAGTACTGCTCCTGCAGGGAATGAAAAAGAGAACTGATAGTGAAAATGAATGGATAAAGAGTGAAAGGAGACAAAGGAAGTGAAAAAGGATCACCAACCAACACACATACACATGCACCCTAGAAGATCAAAGCTCTCCCTGCCACCTGGCATGCAGCCAAAGATATTTTTAAAAAAAATTTTTTTAGGCTGCCAGGTCACAGGGAAGAGATAATTAATAGGATTTGTATGAATGTGTGTATGGTGTATAGGCTGGATAGCCCAAACTAAAGTAAAAATAAAAATTAAAAGAAGAGGAAAGAAGGCTTCAAGGAAGAAGACAGAAGAGACCAGGTCGGAGAGTGACTCATCTTTTACATCAAGAGAACTGTGAACAGTCAAACTATTAGAAAACGACAAAAAATATCAGAGAACTGAGAACATTCAGAACATCAGAGAACATCAGATAACAGTCAAAACATCAGAGAGCCCAAAGTAAGAGCTTCCAAATTGAGTCCTGTAGAAAAGAAAAGAAATTATCAATTAGCAAACTGACTGATCCAAACAAAAATTATAAGAAATAATAATTAAACACAAAAGACAAGAAAAGAAAAAAAGAAAAATAATCATAACTGAATAAAAATATGATCCAGCGAAGAGGGGTAATCCAATGAGAAGTGACGAACAAGGAGAAGAGTTGTGAAGAGGGTGATCCAATGAAGAGATGAGTCGTAGCAATAAAGACCCATGGAGTCTGTGCACTAATATAAGCTACAAATGGAGTCACTTTATACTTTCAAGACATCTCTGTCATGCTTCATTTTGAGAAACACAAGCAACAAACTCATGACAAATTTGGCGGGAAATAGCATCACAGCTTCACACGTGTGACCAACATTAATTGATTTTTTATTGTTCTTATTAACAATTAATTAAGTCTTCTAATTATGTAAAATATTTCCTATTCTTCAAGTTGTTACTGGAAACTGACATACTGACCAATCAGAATGAACAAGGCCAAATTTGCTCTCATACTCATGAGTCATGATCGCTAGCTACCACCTACAAATAAGATTTTAATGTATCATTAAGTTATATTAAAGAGATTTCATTAGTGTTAAATTTGTAATATGGTTTCAGTAACTGGAATGTCATCAGTTTATGAAAATAAAGCATCACCAGGAGGATATAGATCATCATCTTTTCCAATAGCTTAGTTGAAAATACATCAAATATTTAATGCAGGCAGCTACTATTTGTCAAACAGGATTCACTTTAATTGCATTATAATACTGATCCCATAACCCTCAACATTAGCTATACACAACAAAGTATGGACTTCATGCTTGACTGATACTCACTTCAGTAGCCATCAATTTAACTAAGTATTTATCACAATTAAAAATGTGTTGTACATGAACTATGTACATAATAATTCATTGTTTGAAACTCACCATTACTGTCCCATCTTTACATAGGATTCTTAGAGAGACTTTCCAAGACAAGACCCAATATAAAATTGATATAAGGCATAGGAGTATATCATAGTTAGAAGATGTCATGTAGATGACAATATTATTATTATGATGTAAGTACAATCAAGTGTGCCTCACAGATTGTACAAATTCTGTAGGAATATATCTAAATGAACAATAAATATCATACCATATAATGTTAATAATGTTAATGATAATAATGTTAAAGCAACTTCTTTAACATTCAATGATATGAGAGATATTTTACTGACCTTTATATAAACCTTTATGTTGTAGAGTGGAAGTGTAGGATGTAAACTCTATAGTAATCTATCTCATCAAGTTGTCCAAATGAAAATGCATGTACATTCGCCTATAATTATAATAGAAACCATGAAAAAATCTAACCAGTAATTGATATATTTAATAATGGTGCAGGATTGGTCTATGGAGTATATGAGACTTTTTAAATTCATCAATTTCTATGCCAAGAAAATGTTTTTTTATTATATATTACACTCAAGAGTCTAATGGTCGGGTTATTTTATAAACTATAGAACTTCTAATCAAATAATTAAAGCTAATTAGTTTTGTGTGGGAGGAGACATCAGTTGTGCTAATTTAAGAGTATTAGCAACATATTATCAGACCTCAATCTAGGGGGTTGGGTTTACAAGAGTAAGTTATCATATCCATATATAAAAGACAGTTCCTGAGTTCTTAAGAACTTGATCATTCTATTATAATGTACTTTATAATACAGAACATACCATAAATTTCGATTTGGAAGTATATACACTTTAGAAAAAAAGCCCCTGTCTCCTGGTAAGACTGACCCAATAATTCCTTCATACAGATAGCTGGTAGATATTGTCCAATAGATTCTTTAGTATAACGATAACCTAGATACTGGATAGACCCAGCTAAAATAATACCAAGTGAATTCTCAACATAATTATTACTGATTACTTAAGAGATAAAAGTGACCCCACCCACTAAAGGAGTAGATTATGGCTGAAGGAGGATTATCAGAAAACGAGCTAGTGGAGGATCGAGAGGATCTAGAAGTACAGTGTTCAGTTTGTCCTCTACATCCTTATACTCATTTAATTGAGAACTACCATGACAGAAATATGGTCTGCCCTGATTGTGGCCTGATAGTTGGAGATACATAAGGAACGACTCCAGTAGTTAGTGATCATGTAATATAAAGTCTATAATGCAATATATATTAATAGACATATAGATAATAGATAGGTTGATGGATGAATGGATTGATCAGTGGACAAAGAAACGCCAGACAAGTAATTAGACTAGTATAATTGAGCAAGATAAATGTCTATTAGAATTGTATTATTTTAATGACATTCTTTCTCCTCTCTCTCTCTCTCTCTTGCTCAAAATAAAAAGAGTGCTACTGATTGATCACATGTTAGAGCTGCTAAGGTACTATATTACTTATGTCACTCTGTTAATTGTCAAATCCTAAACTATTAAAGCCCTTTAAATACTTAATCCCAAGCCATAGTTTGAAAGGATATGAAAACCTACCAATGCAATACTTACAAATGTAATATTAAATGAATCAAAACTTTTCTTTAGCGTTAAAACACTTAATCCCTAAACTTGGTTATAGCGTCTTTAGACGTTTGACTACTTATACTACACATTCTGGGATATTTCTGTTGAAGTGGATAAGGTATCACATGATGTGAATAATGTAGTTATCTGGACAGACAGGAGACAATTTTCTTTGTTTTTTTAGTATACTGCAGCAATTAGAGAAAATTGAAATATAAACCAGCATATATATTTATAAAGTATAACAATTCTACAAGTTTATAATAAATATAACAAAACAAATGAAATCAGCTTTACAATTATTGTTCGTAATGATTTTCATCTTTTATCTTGTTTTCAAAGTACAGTGGATTCTTCCTAACAATATTATCATCAGAAAGATCATATTGCTGTGTCTTATATCTTCGTTTGATAACAAGAAATATTATAATTGCAACAATCACACAAATAACTATAAGAGATAAAATAAATTAATTATCCAATATCTTGATTATTAAATTAGTATAGTCATGTATTAACAATACCTGCAGTGACTATAACTGTTATTGGTACAGCAATATAAAGACTACTTGCATCTGAGAACTATATATGTTATATTATATATAAGTACAATTACAACATTAACTTACTGTTTCACTGTCTAAAGTCTTTGTCGGTATAACTTTAGAAGCTAATAAAATGAAAAGCTGATGATGACACACATAATCAATTAGCAAATTCCAACTTCAAACATTAGATGTATCATGTATAAATACTCATTATTTAAATATATTGACTTTTAACATTCTCACCTTCACAACTGAACCCATTACCAATCAAAGAGTAACCTGAAGTACATTCACAATGGAATGATCCAACATCATTAACACATCTCTGGTTACAACCTCCATTATCTTGAGCACATTCATCAATATCTTGTCAAGGAATATGAACTAAAATATAATTTATTAGACAACTAACCAAAGCAGGTATGATTATCATTGCCCAAATAATAGCCAGTCTGACATGTACACTGATAACTACCAACACTGTTATGGCAACCTTGAGTACATTTTGTTATATTGAGTGAACACTCATCTATGTCTATAGTCAATTATAATAAAAATAATATTAATAATAAATTATATTAAACTCTACCATTACAAATAAAGCTATTATTATTCATTGAGTAACCAGTATAGCATTCACAATGAAATGATCCAACTTCATTCACACATATTTGGCTACAGTGATGAGCAACATTGTTTGAACATTCATCTACATCTGATTAATATATAAAATAATATATAATTTATACTTCATCAAATAATTCTCTATACACTGACCTAAGCAGGTATTATTATCACTGTCTAAGTAATATCCAGTTTGACAGGTACAGATATAGCTACCAACACTATTAATACAACCTTGAGTACATCCAGAGATACCTTGTGAACACTCATCAATATCTAATAAAGACCAGACAATATTTTAATGATAATTCAATAATGTAGTGCTATCTTAACCTGAACAAAACACATCACCACTAAATCCAGAATAGCAGGCACATTGAAAACTTCCATTAGTATTAGTACAGACATGTTCACAACCTCCATTATAATGATCACACTCATTGATATCTTTAATGACTGATAATTACAGTGTCTCTGTCAAACTTAATTACCTGTGCAGATCCTTCCATTATTTTCTGAATTAAATCCAACATCACATTGACACTGATAACTTCCTGGTTGATTTATACAAGTATGAGCACAACCACCATTGTCATTATCACACTCATTAATATCTAAACATGTTAGATAGCATTAGTCAGTTCATGATGAGTACTTGTCACTGACCAGTACAATTATGTCCATCTATATCTAGGAAATATCCTGAGTTACAGGAACAGATATAAGAACCAGGAGTGTTTGTACAGGTTTGACTACAACCTCCATTGTATAAAGAGCACTCATTGATATCTTTTTATGACTCAAACGTTTGTATTTCTAACATAATTAATTACCTGTGCAGTTCATTCCATTATTTTCTAAATTAAATCCAACATCACATTGACATTGATAGCTTCCTAGCTTGTTAATACAATGATGAGCACAACCACCATTGTTATTATCACATTCATTAATATCTTACATATAGAAATCATAAAGGAATCATATAAGAGAATCTTGTTACTAACCCACACAACTACGTCCATCTATCTTCAGAATATATCCAGAAAAACAGGAACATATGTAAGTGCCAGGAATGTTAATACAACTCTGACTACAACCTCCATTAAATGTAATATTACACTCATTGATATCTATAATCATCAATGAAAACAGTGGGTTATTGTTAGTCAGTATTGTTCAAACCTGTACAGTTGTAACCATTACTGTCAATTAAGTATCCAGTCAGACAAGAACAAGAATAGCTACCAATTGTGTTTTGACAATTTTGTTCACATTCTCCATTTTGACTTACACATTCATTGATATCTGTACCATCACAAGCAATGTCAATCATGATTAATGCATTAGTGATCTCACCAAGACAATTGTGGTTATTAATACCAAGTTGGTACCCATTACGACAACTACAGCTATAGTTTCCAATGGCATTACTACACAGTTGAGAACACCCAGAAATACCTTCATTACACTCATCAATGTCTGTGGGTAGAATTAAGGTAGATATCAAGAACCTTTATACAATATTACCTGAACAGAATTTATCATTAACTAATCTGAAGCCAGACTGACAAGAACAAATGAAGAATGGTACTGTATTAATACATATTTGTTCACAGCCTCCATTATCAGTCTCACACTCATTGATATCTGAAGTGTAATGTGAAAAATGAACTAGTCAAACACGTTCTTACCAGAGCAGTTTCTGCTATTACTATTTAAAGAGTATCCACTTTTACAAGAACAACTGTAACTTCCATCATTGTTAATACAAGTATGTTCACAACCACCATTATTATCAGTACATTCATTGACATCTGATGTATAATAAAATACAACTTAATATCATCACTTAAATCAATACCTGCACAATTATGTCCATTCAAATCTAAATTATAACCACTCCCACAGCTACAATAATAACTACCAGGTGTATTAGTACAGGACTGTGTACAACCACCATTATCATTAGAGCATTCATTAATATCTATAATGACATAACAATCACAAGTATCAATTAATAAGAGTCACTTACCTGAGCAGTTGTGTTTATCATTATCTAGTGAGTAGCCAATTGCCTGACAAGAACACTTGTAACTACCCATAGTATTATTGCAAGTGTCTTCACAGCCTCCATTGTTATGAGAACACTCATTCATATCTAGTTACAATCATAAAATTTCGTTATATTTACTAACTACTTTAACTGACCCTGACATGTATGGTTATCATACAAAAGTTCAAATCCAGTGAAACAAGTACAATAATACCCTCCAATTATATTAATACAGATCTGATTACAACTGGATAGTCCTTCTGAACACTCATCAATTTCTAAATAGAAATATAATAGTACCATCACAACTTATAGAACTTACCATCACATGTTCTGCCATTACTAGCCAGTCTATAGCCAGACTTACAAGTACAGTAGAAAGAACTGTTGGAGTTATGACAAGTATGTTCACAGACATTTGGATTGGCAGCACAATCATTAGCAACACCTGTACAAATACATGTACATCTATAATTGTATCGGTGTTTGTTACTGACTAGAACATCCATGTCCGTCTTCATCAAGTGTGTATCCAGTGTTACATTGACAGTAGTAAGATCCTACTTGATTAATACACTCTTGACCACAACCACCATTGTTAGTATTACACTCATTGATATCAGAGCAAGTGAGTCCATTGGACAACTGGTAACCTGGTTGACAATCACAGACATAACTTCCATTAGTATTATAACAGTTGTGTTCACAAAGATGAGTACCATTTGTACATTCATTGATATCTAATGAAATGTACAAGTATACAATTACCATTCCTATGTTATCTTACCATCACAACTTTGTCTATCAGTGGTATTCAATGAGAATCCAGCATTGCAGGAACACTCATAACTTCCCAGTGTGTTACTACATATTTGACTACAACCTCCATTACTTAATAAACACTCATTGGTATCTATGATTTGTGTACTCTCAATTATAAATAATATATATTACTAACCAACACAAGTTTTCTGATTACTCATAAGATGGTATCCAGCAAAGCAAGAACAAAGATAGGAGCCTTCTGTGTTGACACAATTCTGATTACATCCATTAATACCAAGACTACATTCATCCACATCTGATAATTGATTACATATATATAAATATATATATATAAATATAGTTACAAATATTAGTGTCATTCATTACCTGTGCAGTTATGATTGTTAAATTCCAATGTATATCCAGTATCACAGGTACAGTTGTAACTTCCAGCAGTATTGTGGCAGTTTTGTTCACAACCACCATTGTTACTATTACACTCATTAATATCTAACCATTAATACAATAATATATCATATATCAAATTCTAATCTAACCAGAGCAAAATGTTTCAGATGATAGAGTATATCCAGAATAACAAGAACACACAAAGCTCCCAACAGTGTTAACACAGACTTGTTCACAGCTTCCATTATTATAATCACACTCATTGATGTCTTTGAGTAATAATATTTAGGTCTCCATCAAAATTAATTACCTGTACAATTCCTTCCATTGTTTTCTGAATTAAATCCAACATCACATTGACACTGATAGCTTCCTGGTTGATTGATACAAGTATGAGTACAACCACCATTATCATTATCACACTCATTAACATCTAAACATGTTAGATAGCATAAGTAAGCTCATGAAAATAATTGTTACTGACCAGTACAATTATGTCCATTTACATCTAAATTATATCCAGAACTACAGGAACATATGTATGAACCAGGAGTGTTAATACAACTTTGACTACAACCTCCATTATATGAAGTACACTCATTGATATCTGTACATATATTGAGTATAATATTTTTATTATTAATACCCACAGGATTTTCAAACCTGTACAGTTGTAACCATTACTGTCAATTAAATATCCACTCAGACAAGAACAAGAATAGCTACCAATTGTATTTTGACAATTCTGTTCACATCCTCCATTATGACTTGCACATTCATTGATATCTGTACCATCACAAGCAAAGTCAATTATGAATATGCAATGATGATATCTTACCAAAACAAGTATGGTTATCAATACCAACTTGATACCCATTCTGACAATTACAGCTATAGCTTCCAATGTTATTAATGCACAGTTGAGAACAGCCAGAAATACCTTCACTACACTCATCAATGTCTGTGGGCAGTACTAATGTAGATATCAAGTACCTTTAAATAAAAATTACCTGAACAGAATTTATTATTAACTAATCTGAAGCCAGAATGGCAAGAACAATTAAAGAATGGTACTGTATTAATACAGATTTGTTCACAGCCTCCATTATCAGTATCACACTCATTAATATCTGGAATATAACATAAAAATAATCTAGTCAAACATGTTCTTACCAGAGCAGTTCCTGCCATTACTATTTAAAAAGTATCCACTTTCACAAGAACAACTGTAACTTCCTTTATTGTTAACACAAATGTGTTCACAACCACCATTATTATCAGTGCACTCATTGACATCTGATGTGTAATAAATTACAGTTAATATCATTGTTTATATCAATACCTGTACAACCATGTCCATCTAAATCTAGACTATAACCACTCCCACAACTACAATAATAACTACCAGGTGTATTAGTACAGGACTGTGCACATCCACCGTTATCATTAGAGCATTCATTAATATCTATAATGACATAACAATTATAAGAATCATTTAATAAGAGTCACTTACCTGAGCAGTTGTGTTTATCATTATCTAGTGAGTAACCAGCTACCTGACAAGAACACTTGTAACTACCCATAGTATTACTGCAAGTGTCTTCACAGCCTCCATTGTTATCAGAACACTCATTTATATCTAGTGAAAATAGATATAATATTTTTATATTTACTAACTACTTAACTTACCCTGACATGTATGGTTATCATACAAAAGTTCAAATCCAGTGTAACAAGTACAATAATAGCCTCCAATAATATTAGTACAGATCTGATTACAACTGGATAGTCCTTCTGAACACTCATCAATTTCTAAATAGAAGTATAATACTATTATCAGAATTTATAGAACTTACCATCACATGTTCTGCCATTACTAGCCAGTCTATAACCAGACTTACAAGTACAGTAGAATGAACTGTTCGAATTATGACAAGTATGTTCACAGACATTTGGATTAGCAGCACAACCAGTACCATTGGCTGTAAATATATGTATGTATATACACATGTATATATATATATATATATATATATATATATATGTATATTATATGTATTAGTGTATGTTACTCACCGGAACATCCATGTTCATCTTCATCAAGTGTGTATCCAGTATTACAGTGACAATCATAACTTCCCAGTGTGTTATTACATATTTGACTACAACCTCCATTACTTAATAAACACTCATTGGTATCTACAATTTGTGTACTCTCAATTAGAAATATTATATATTACTAACCAACACAAGTTTTCTGATTACTCATAAGATGGTATCCAGCAAAGCAAGAACAAAGATAGGAGCCTTCTGTGTTGACACAATTCTGATTACATCCATTAATACCAAGACTACATTCATCCACATCTTATAATTGATTATATATAACCAAATAGGAACTAATAGTGTCAATAATCTTACCATCACAATGATGGTTGTCAGAGTTAATGATATAGCCAGTATTACATGAACAGTAGTAACTACCAATTGTATTATGACAAGAATGTTCACATCCTCCATTATTGTTGGTACATTCATTAATATCTGTAACAAATAATTATTTCAATTCAAATCATCCAAAGCAAAAACAATATTAAAATAATCTTAAATTCAATTAATCATTCAATACTTAAATTGATCACTTACCTACACAACTAACACCAGCTATTTCACTGTTTCCACAATATAACAAACTACTATAAGAAGATCTTGAACATGATAATAATGACTGTTCAGAACCAGAACAATAGAATCTTCCATACAAATATGGAGGACTGTTTGAAACTCCAAAGTAATTGTAATAGTAGGACTGAGATCCTTCATTTAATGAAGAGTACAAAGATTATAAACATTACAATATACAAATATATACCATATGAATGGAATCCAAGCTGTCGACATACTACCATAGAATCAGAACTTCCCCAGGAGTCATCACATATTGAGCCCCAGGCATTGTAGTAACATATCTGTACATTGCCTTCATTGTCTGTACTACCTCCTACAAGTCTAACATCACCATTAGAACAATTACTATACACAATTGTGCTAGCTATTAAATAGGATATAAAATTGGGTTTAAATAAATTTATAAATAACATAGTTGAACTCACGCATGCAAAATACAGAAGCATCATCATAATGACCACAACTTTGTCCTCCATAAGATGTGTTATATGTACAGTCCCAAATGTTAGTCTCATTCCCAGAACATCTAAGTTCATACAGACCAATAGACCACTCATAGTTATAGAATAAATTTGTAGTTGCCATTGAACCTAAAGACAAATCAAAATTATAATGTATATATGAAATATACTATATACCATATGGTGAGTATCCCAGATGAGAACAGACTACACTAGCTTCTTGTTGTGTCCAATGATGATCACAGATTGTACCCCATGTACCATTAATACAAACCTCTACTCTCCCTCTTAACACTGCATCATCTCCTAGTCTAATATCACCATTAGTACAAGGAACTATAATGTGTATATGAAAGAGAAATTACTATAATAATTAAGACTTACGTTCACAGATCACTCCAGCATCATTACTATGTGTACAGCTGGTAACATAACAAGATTGTTGATTACATTCTAACAAAGATGACTCAGTACCAGTACAATAAAGATAAGATAAAAGAATAGGACCAGTTCCTGAACCAAAGTAGGCATTAGTTTTAGCCTTACTTCCTACAAATGTAATGTATATTATTAATTATGTCACCAAAACTAGATATATAATATTATTATTACTATCTTAACATCAAACCTATTGATGTATATCCCAATTGCCTACAGACAACTTTAGCATCAAAAGAATTCCAACTGTCAGAACAGATTGTTCCCCAAGCCTCATTAACACAGATTTCAACTCTTCCCTCATGAGGACCACTACCATCCACTAGTCTGACTTCACCATTAGTACAATTAGCTTGTTTAACAGACACTATTATGTTATAAGTTAATTATTTTATATCTAACTAATATATGTACCTTGACATACAACACTAGCATCATCATGAGAGTTACAATTATATAATACAGCATTGCTATGTGAACAGTTGATAAGATGTTCTTCAGAACCATTACAATTTATATCAGTGATACCAAATGATAGTTGACCTTCAGTATAACAGTTATATGTCGGAACAGCACCTGTACAAAAATAGATTTATTATACAGAACATAAAGTCATAGTTGTTATACCATAAGGATTATATCCTAATTGTCTACAGACAACTTGAGCATCTTTAAAGTCCCAGCTCTCATCACAAAGTGAAGTCCATATTTCTTCTACACAAAGCTCAATTCGACCAGCATTATCCACAGAAGAACCTCTCAATCTCACAGTATCATCAATACAAGGTTCTGCATGTGAATGAACAAAATTTGAAATCTCAAAATGTACAGTGTATTACCAACACAAACTACACTTGCTACTGCACCATCTCCGCAATTGATAGCAGCAGATGCAGCATTATGAGAACATTGTAAGAGAGAGTTATAACTCCCATATGAGTAACATCCAACATTAGAAAGAATGTGAGGTCCCTCCCCATGACCAAAATAACTATATTGTAATGCTGTTGCATCTTTAAAACAAAACATCCTTTAAGTAATAGTTGTTTTATGCAAATATCTACCTGTAGGTTGATATCCAAATTGTTTACATACAACATTAGCATCATAAGTACTCCAGGAATTATGACATACAGATCCCCACATCTTATTATAACATATCTCTACTCGACCTTCTAGTTCATTGATACCACCAACCAAACGTACATCACCATTATTACAAGTTGTGTCCACAGTATAATTGGTATCTAATGAGATGAATTAAAGTTGGCATGTGTTATCACTGTACTTACATTGACATACAACTGCTGCATCTTGATAGTAGCTGCAGTAATTGTAGCTATCATCATAAGGACAATCCCATATGTTATTTTCTATACCAGTACAGTTCAATTCATATATATATGTAGGACTGTAATAATCATAGTAGTAGTTAGTAGACAGTGAAATTGCACCTATGAATGTATCATTATAAGTAATCATATACCTAAACTAACCATATGGAGAGTATCCTAAGTGCTTACATACAACACTGGCATCTATGTTGTCAAAGATTTGACTACAGATAGTACCCCATGTTCCATTAAGACACACTTCTATTCTACCTATTGTACGATAACTTGTACCAGCAAGATGTATATCACCATGTTCACATTTAGCTATATGATATCATAAATAAAATAAGTGCAAGTTTAAATACCTTGACATGTCACTCCTCCATAGTTGTAATAGTAGTAGTAACGTAAACTATAGCAGTTAATAGGAGATTTGTAACAATCTAATAGAGACTGTTCAGTACCACTACATGAGAACTCATATGGTATTAATGGTAGAGTAGGTAAGTCTAAAAATGAACTGGAATATCCAGTAGCATCTACAAAATCATTAGTATAATATATTAATATTATAATATATTATAATACATAACATCTACAATAGTTTTCTGCATAAAATTAAAAAATAGTATAGTCAATACCTTGGTTTGAGTATCCTATAGCTCCACAAATAGTGCTTAGTTTATTGTAGCTGTTGTAATCATCAGCACATATTCCAAACCATACATTATTATAACATATCTCTGTTCGTCCATTCATTGAAGATGATCCACCAGAAAGTCTCATTTTACCATTAGTACAGTTAGCGTATTTAACTTCATAGTCTGTAATACATCATATAAATAATACCAGAGGACATGTTAAACAACATTACCATTAAAACAAGCTATTGCTGCATCACGCCGTGAATAGCATGCGTAGTGAGTCAGTTCATTATGAGGACAATCTGTAAGCTTTACTTCATTTCCTAAACAATTAACATCAATAAAATGATGTGGAAGAACATATTCATAGTTGATGTTGTCCATTGACACAGAACCTGTTTTTGACAATGTATTTATTAGTCACACAATACTTATCTCTACCTAAGTGAGAATATCCCAGTTGTCTACATGCAACTTTGGCATCATTATCATCAAAGAAGTCACTACAAACAGTACCCCATGTTCCATTAACACACACTTCAACACGACCCATCTGTTTGTTGTAACTGTTATAAGGAATGATCAGAATGTCTCCATCTGTACAATCTATGAAAAGACAAGAATGTAATTACAAACATTCTAATATTTTGCATGGTCAAATCACCAGAGAATTATCATGCATATATGTCAACTGTTTTAAAGCAAAAAACTAATTATTTAGTTTATTACTTGTCATTATAGATTTGATTACATACATTCATAATCCTGTCTTTGAATATATATATAAACTTTCAAATTTACAAACTTACTATGACATTTGATAGCAGCAATACTTTTAGCATCACAATATGATGTCTTAGTAAAGTGACTAAAGGTACACTCAGACAGAGTAGTAGCAGTGTTAGAACATGTAATACCAGTAACCAGTAGTACATCATTAGCAGCTTTAGGGAACTGACCCGTGTAGGCTGACCCTCCTAAACAATTAGAATAATAGTAAATTTGGAACAAAAATTAATCCAGACCTCTTTGATATCCCAGTTCAAGACATATCACTCCAGCATCATTTTGGTCAATGCCACTATTACAAAATGTTCCCCAGACTCCATTGATACACATTAGAACTCTTCCCTCATTAAGACTGGGTCCATCTACTAGTTGAACATCATAGTCAGTACAGTTTGAGTGGGTAACATTTGAGTCTGTAATTAGAAATAAGTGGATATTGGCATATGATATCAATGTCAAAAAATTATGTCAATAACCTTGGCAAATAACACTGGCATCCTCATAGCTATAACAGTTTGATCCAACACTAACTACTTCACTATACACACAATCAAACAATGTAGTTTCATCTCCAGTACAACTCATATTGAACATAGTGTGTGGAAGAACAGTCTCTGTATAAAATGAAGTCTTGGCAATGGCACCTACAACATTGTTAACATTTCATTTTAAAAGATTATTAGCCAGAAGCAATTTACCATAAGATGAATATCCTAGTTGTCTACAGATCACACTGGCATCAGTATTATCCCAATAGTCATGACAAATAGTACCCCATGTACCATTAATACAAACTTCAACTTGACCAAAGTCATTATATCTGTTGTCACCCTTCAAACGAACATCTCCGTGTATACAGGGAGCTGAATTATATAAGATTTAATGTGCTTCAAGTAAAGTTTTACTATTACCTTCACATTTAACACCAGCATGATATGAATAATAACACCATGAATTAGTGTAATAAGTACAATTCAGTAGATAGTTCTCACTACCAGAACAATAGAAATATGAGAAATGAACTGGTCCAACTCCCTTTCCAAATGTAGTAACTGGAGCAGCTCCTACAAAAAAATTCCCTTATAACTCTAGAAATATCCTTGCATATCTTACTAACCAATAGTAATGTATCCTAGTTGTCTACATACAACTTTAGCATCATTACTGTCCCATGAACTAGGACACACAGATCCCCAGACACCACCATAACATATTTCAACTCTACCTTCATACTCTGTATCTCCATCCACTAGTCTGATCTCACCATTACTACAATTACCCTTTGTGTTTGGAGCTATAAAAATAGAAAGTTAAAATATATAATTAACTTTACAATATCTATAATACCTGGACATTGAACATAAGCATCTTCATAATCATAACAACTATGTTGTTGAATGTTGTTATAAGAACAATTAAATATATCATCTTCAGTTCCATTACAGTTCAGATCAATGATATGAAATGATTTAGCACTCTCTGTATAAGATCCAGTACCAGCACTTGCACCTTATAACCACATAATAATTACATAAAAACACACAATACTAACCTTCTCCTGGAAATCCAAGTTGTCTACATACTACACTGGCATCATTGTTATCCCAGTAATCATCACATATAGTACCCCATATGTTATTGACACATACTTCAACTCGTCCTATCAGTGGATTAGTACTACCTACTAATCTGATATCACCGTGTTGACAAAATGCTGAAATGAATAATATAATACTTGCTATATTTTAATGTATCTTCAACTCACGTTGACATCTTACTCCAACATCATCATTGTGATTGCTATAAACATAATAATAATAATAATTGTTAATATTGCAGTTTAGTAATGAAAAGGTTGGAGTTGAGCAATACACATAATAGACAAGAATTGGACCAGTTCCTTCACCAAAGTAAGCATTATATAAACTCTGAGCACCTATAAGTTAATAAAAATGATATTTAAGGGTTCAATAAATTCTTGCTTTAATACCTGGGGCAGTATATCCCAAGGCATTACAAACAGTCTGAGCTTCTTGGTATCCCCATCCATAGGGAGATATAGTCCCCCAGGCATTGTTGATACAAATCTCTACAGTGCCTTCATAATCTGTGGAACCTCCAAATAGTCTGACTTGACCATCAGTACAGTTAGAATATGTAGATCCATGAACTAAAGTTTAATTCAGAATGCACATAATTTATGTATAGATATAGTCATTACTAACCAGGACATAAGACATTAGCATCATTCCAAGTAGAAGAACAAGCTGGAGCACTGGTATTGATAGCACAGTTAAACAAGTGATCCTCAGATCCATTACAATTTAAACCAGTAAAAAATGTGGGATCATTGTAATAATAATAATAATAATAGTAATAATTTGATTGAATTGCAAGTGACCCTTTAAAATTGGAATATCTAGTTAAGACAGTACACATAATAATACATACCATAACGAGAAAATCCCAACTGTTTACAGACCACACTGGCATCATTGTTATTCCAAAAGCTATCTCTACATACTGAACCCCATACTCCTCCAACACAAACTTGTACAGCACCATAGTAATAATTACCACCATATAGACGAATATCTCCAGTTGTACAAGGTTCTGTAAGAGAATATAAAACTTTTAATCCATTAGGTAGAACTACTACTTGTTAGATAAACTGATTGTTTGCTTTAAACTTGTATGCTTAATATATCTTATAGACTATTCATTCATTTATTAGAAATACTAAATGTTAAAGAAGTTAATTGTTGTTTTTTGTTACAATTGCATCATATTCATTCTAATAAACTTGTATGTAATTTGGAACTAGATAAACTCAACTATACATAATTGCTTTAAAAATATAATTAACACTAGAATATGCTGTATTCAAGTTTACAAATTAATTTTAACTTTTGTTAGCCTTAAAAACAAAATTTAAAATGGTATTGACCTTCACATGTAAGATTCACAACTTGATTATTAGAACAATATTGGATGCTTGAGGTAACTGATGGACTACAAGAACTCAATCTAGTTTCACTACCAGAACAATCAAATCTAGTGAAAATAATGGGATACTTCTCCTCTGTCCAGCCATTTTCATAGGTATTACCTATATATATAATTGAAATGTATATAATTATAAATATATCATTAAACAAACCATATGCAGAATAACCAAGTTCATAACAGGCTACATTAGCCTCATTATTACTCCAGTAAGAATTTAAACACACAGTACCCCAAGCTCCACTAGTACATATATGAAGTATTCCCTCATTTGGTTTTGAGCCACCATAAAGTCTAATCTGTCCTTCAGTACAATTAGCTGGAGCTTCAATGGTAGCTACAATATTTAAGTAGTATCTTTAACTAGTTAGTTCCAGCACACTCACTCTTTTGGCAAAATACAGCAACAGCACCATAATAAGAACAATATGAAGTTGATAATATCTCATAATGACAGTCTGTAAACTTTGTTTCATTTCCATAACATTGTACATTGGTGATATTAAAGGGATAGGTGTAATCATACCATACATTATAGGAACTTTTAGCACCTAACAAAATAAGGTGAAAATTATGAAAGGAAACTTATATTAACGAATTTACCATATGGTGAATATCCTAATTCAGAGCATATAACACTAGCAAGATTGTCATCAACTACAGAATTGCCATATCCACAGATTTTACTCCAAGTACCATTGATACAGATGCGTACATTACCATGATGTTTGGATGCACCAGAGTATAGACTCATCTCACCATCAGTACATGGAGCTGGATTTGTGACAAATGAAATGAAATGAACTAATTTGTTATTAACTTACATTCACATTTAACTCCAGCCTCATGATAATTGTTACATTGAGGATAGGAATATGGGAACTGATACACGTAACAGTTGAAAAGATTATTTTGATAGCTTGAACAGGATGTATAGTAGATAAGAATAGGGTGAGTGCTAATACCAAAATGAGAATTCACCAAATATCCAGCACCTGTAGGTATAATGATCATGTTAACATTATATCTTATTTATAAAAATTTATATAGCTTATTGATACCTTGATATCCTAACTGATGACAGACAGCATAAGCCTCTGTACTATCCCAACCACTATCACAGATAGTTCCCCAGACTCCATTCATACACACTTCTACTCTTCCTTCATACTGTGTTGTTCCATCTGTTAGTCTGATCTCACCAGTAGTACAGTTAGAAAATGATACACGAGGCACTATATAAAAAAAGAAAACATTATTTTCAATTGCTGGAGATCTATTATTCAAACACTATTGTGTACATAACCCTAACCACGACTGCTACAATAATGGATGCGACTGCCAATGTTGAAAGCTTCTTATTAGCTTGCTTCTCTGCCTACATTTCTAGCATTATATAGCTGTAGTCATCCATAGACACTGTAGCAAATTAATCAAAATATGTAGCTCTAGTCTGTGTTTTATTGTTTCAAAACAGTTGTAGAATGACATTTTCAATTATAATCTTGTTCATTCAGCATTATTTTGGTAGGCATTGTCCTCCACTTACACAACATTAATACTAAATCCATCACATCCACTTACATTGACATATTACTGAAGCATCTTGATAATGATAACAGGAATATCCACTTAATCCATTTTGTGGGCAGTCCCAAATAGACTCTTCCACTCCAGTACAGTTCAAATCATTAATATGAACATACCAGGTTCCTTCAGTATATGCATTAGTCTGTGCTGATGCTCCTGAAAAAATTAACATGTAGTTAAAATATCAACAGGTAATTAGTACTCACCATGAGGTGAGTATCCTAACATTCTACAGACTACACTGGCATCTTTGTCATCCCAGAAGTCATCACATACAGTACCCCAGATATTGTTAACACAAACTTCTACTCGACCATATCTCCTAAAGTAACTACTAGACTCACTATACAAACGTACTGTACTATTTTCACAGGGAGCTAATAGCAAAATAATGTATTAGTTACCATTGTAGTAGAGCTTACCTTCACATTTAATTCCAACATCATATGAATGAGAACATGTTGAATACGGAAATGATTGATAATAACAGTCAATGAGGTTTGATTCCTGTCCAGAACATTGTACTACAGACATTAGTATTGGACCTATTCCTTGTCCAAACTGAGTAGCAGTTGTATACGTAACTGAGCCTGTTATACAATAATCTTTATTTATATATATAATACAAAAAGAATTGTACCTAATTCCATGTGTCCAAGTTGTCTGCATACCACATTACTATCTGGTGTTCCCCAGTAATAACTGTAGGACCACCACCACCAATAAGGATTGTATCTAGAGCTACACACAGTGCCCCAAACTCGATTAATACACACTTCAACTCTTCCTTCATATTGTGTATTGCCTCCAACTAATCTAATATCACCATCTTCACAATCAGCCATAATAATACTTACATCTAATAAAGTAATTGTAATATTATTCACAATATACCAGTTTAACCGAAATACTTTTGGTAATTTCTAATCATAAAAGGTTTTACTCCCATAAGTGAACTTGCAGTTTTTCTGCCTGGCAAGCAATTAACACAGGCAGATTGTTTTGATCATAATTAAAATTATACATATTGGTATATCCATTTTCATTTTTAAAATGTGTTGTGTATGAAGCTACTCAATTCATAAATTCTGTGACTGTTTCTTCTCTATTAGCAATGATATATTATCTGTAATATTAACTGTAATAATATCACTATATCAACATTCTTGGGACAAATGTTACATGCAGCAAAGTGAACTGATAAATACAATTGGTTGTAAACCATATACATTGTCAATCATAGATACTACAAACTTAATGGTACATTGCCTGACATTTCTGTGAAAACATACTAGAATAACAATGATGAGTGTGATTGATCATGCTTCAAAGCTTTGTAGATAATAGATATTTATTACAATATACTATATCTATAGATAAGTCTAGTTCTTCTCTGAGGCTCCTAGCATAATATTGCCTTTTCACTGCTGACTGATCTTCAAAAGTTTACTATATGTGACTAACATATTCAAAGGAATTATAACATGATTCATTAGAATTAGGATCTTCTTTCTATTATTATAGTGTAATATACTGTGTACTAACATGAGGATGCAAAACTGGAGGTCGCAGCATATTTGCGAATGTTCCAAAGCATATATGATGGATGAATAAGATGATACTTTGTTTTGCTATAAATCATACTTTCCAACTAAATGCACTCGTTGATATACATGCATGCAATTAATATCTAGTGTAAGTTAGTCACACAATTATAAACTCAAGTTACCTTGACATTGTAAAGAGGCATCATGACTAGAAGGACAATTGTACTCCAGTAGTCCATTATATGAACAGTTCCATATACTATCCTCCTCTCCAGTACAGTTCATATCAATAATATGGAAAGACTTGATATAATCAATGTAGTAACCAGAAGCAGCAATAGCTCCTAAAATGTAATATATAATTAATAACTGTTGTTTATTAAAGATAGAGATAGTTAGGGTTTAGTAATTACCATTCCTACTATGTTGTTTGCATTGTTGTATTGGATTGATACATTTATTGTGTTTTTAGAAAAAAATTTTATTTACTTGTATACCCTGTAGCTAACTACACATATTTACAAGTACATAAGTATAAAAATATAATAATAATTATTGCGTTTGTTTACACACAAGGAAATAAGTACAAAATACATGCAAAGACAAATTCTAATCAACCAAATGGAGTATGAATATCAATGAAACTACTTTGCTGGTACAATAAATTTAATCAAATCTTGTATTAGCAAATATATTTATTATAATTATCAATATTCATAGTCACATACACTAAGGAAAACAATAGCTAATAACCAATAGTCAACTACACATATTTACAATTTATATAGAAGTATAAAAATCTTAGTAGTTTACATATATCAACCATTTACAAGTACAAAGAAAATTAATAATGCACCAAAAAGGGTTATGAATATCAGTAAAACTGCTTCGTTGGTAAAATAATTAATCAAATCTATATTAGCAAAAGTGTTTATTAGGTGTATAATATATTCATTACAATTACCGATATTCATAGTCATATACACTAGCAATAATCAAAGTATAAACAATAATATCATGTAATCTGACAATTATAGCTCAAATACAAATATTTTCATTGAACAATATAGCTTAATCTTACATATAGCATACCATAAGGTGAATATCCAAGCTGTCTACAGACAACACTAGCATCATCATTGTCCCAGAAGTCACTACAAACAGTACCCCATGTTCCATTAACACATACTTCAACACGACCTTGAGTTTGAGTACCACCTTGTAACCGAACAGTGCCATTTTCACAAAAGGCTAAATAACAAGCAGTCATATAACACAGTCAAAATATGAAATTATTGTTATTACTATCAACCAGTTTGTACCTTAAATATACTGGAGTATATGGAATTTATTATGTGAAATTGAAGTTACACTTATTCACTGTATAATTTAATTGTTATGTAAAAGCAAACAAACTAATGATACAGAATTTTTTATTCTTTTGTTATCTACCAATGTAAGTAACAAATCTATTGGTTGAAGTCCCTAATTAATTCTTATAATGAATTAGACATATTTTGAGTTTCTTACGTTCACATTTTAGTCCTAAATCATAGTAATGATTAGAACAGGACGAGTATGTAACACTGAACACACTTCTACTACAATCAAAAAGAGAGTCTTCATTTCCATTACAGTGCATGTAACCAAACATTATTGGACCACTTCCTTGTCCATAGGTACTACTGCCATATATGACTCCAGCTATTAATAATATTAAAATTATTAAAAAGTACTTAGTATTTTAATCACACTTTCTTGATGTCCAAGTTGTCTACAGGCCACTTTTGTGTCAATACTATCCCAGCTATGACTGCACACTGTTCCCCAGACTTGATTTATACACACTTCAAGTCTTCCTTCATAGTCTTCTGTTCCACCAACCAAACGGATATCTCCTGTCTTACAATTTACAGGTTGAGTAGTATTAGCTATTATAGAAAATAAATAAATGATGCTTATAAAATGAAAAATCTACCTTGGCAAATGACAGAGGCATCATGATTTGAAGGACATGAATAAAAGTCAGATGTTCCATTGTATGGACAGTTCCATATACTACTCTCATTTCCAGTACAGTTCAAATCAATAATACCAAAGGGCCACTGGTAGTCAGTGTAATAACCTGATGCTCCAATGGCACCTGTGTATACATCATCAATGCACAAAAGATAACAAAATAAAACTTAACCATAAGAAGAGTTTCCAAGTTCACTACAAACAACACTGGCATCTTCATAGTCCCAAAAGTCACTACATATTGTTCCCCAAATATTATTCACACATACTTCAACACGACCATAATATGATCCACCTCCACTGAGTCTAACAGTACCATTCTCACAAGGAGCTACAAAATTAATGATAGAGACAATGAAGATATAATATTAAGCAAAGTCAGAAGCTAATAAAATTACAATAGTTATTACTTTCACATATAACAGCAGCATCATAATAATGACTTTGACATCCAGAGTAAACATGAGTGTAGTAATAGTCCTGGTTACACTTCACTAAATTAGTTTCTGTTCCACTGCAATACAAATATCCAAGTAGAATAGGTCCAGTACCTTGTGAGAATCCCAAATTTCCAACAAGGCCATACGAATAGCCTACATTGATTAAATATCAGCATATGAAAGGTCCTTTGAAAATACCTATTGTAAATGCACCAATCTGATTACAGACAATTCTGGCATCTGCACTACTCCAACTACTGTATGCACAGACTGTGCCCCATGCTCTATTGAGACACACTTCAACTCTTCCTTGATATTGTGATATACCTCCTACTAAACGAACATCTCCATCCGTACAATTACTATAAGTGGCAACAGTAAGAGCTATAGAAAGACAAAATAGTCATTTATACTAACACTTTAGCACTCACATTCACAAAATATATTAGCATCTTTACTCAGAGAACAATAGTAGTTAAAGAGACCATTATAAGGACAGTCCAGTATAGTGTTCTCATTACCAGTACAGTTTAAATCAAGAATGTTGTGTTGGATAGCAGACGAGGAGTAGTAGACTATAGAAGATCCTACTGCACCTAAAACGAGTCCATTTACATCGAAGTAAAATGAAACAATGGTCTCAATATTTACCATAAGGAGAATATCCCAGTTGTTTACAGACTACACTGGCATCATTATTATCCCAGAAGTCAGTACAAATACTACCCCATATATTATTCAAGCAGACTTCAACAGCTCCATAGTACAAAGATGAGGACTAGAAATGACCACTATACACATATATTTTGTGACATTGATAACTTACAACACGAACTGAACCGTGTGTAGTACATGTTTGCGCATCCACAGTATTTCGTTGTTGCAGAGATAAGAACAAAAGCTCTAACAAGAGAACAAACAACATTGCGCTACTTGTTCAAATATGGTGTTTGTTGTGAAAGAATCCCACCTTTATTATAGTGCACCAAGCTATGAATATATGGTTTATGAATATTATAACATTTGATGTTGCAATTGATAGTTGACTAAATCAACAGGTATGCTAACATCAATCAAAATATTACAAACTAATGCGCCATAATGAAATTGATCATGTATATCAGTTAAAATTCTTTGTTTCAACAAATCTACTTTGACATATCATGAAGCATCATGCACGTGCAAAATTACTCGCACATAACATATACTAGCTTCATTAACTATTGACGTAGACTGAATTAGAATTTGTAGCTGAACTGGAAAGTTAATTATTATAATATTAGAATATTGACATATCTCACATAGCAGCATGGTGTACCTCTGATATGAATATTAAGTAAATGGAGATATCGATTGATACTCATACAGAATGATTTTAAAAAATTATTTATGTATCACTCTTCAATCATCTCAAAGTATTACTGATGAGTACCATCACCTACACTTATGTCAGTCTTGGTCTCTCCATATTCAACTTATTCACACTAAAGTTTGACAAATTATTGGTATCTTTTATTGAAACATTTATCAGCATGCTTCTCCACAAACTCTATTCACACTATATCGCTCTGTTGAAATTCCATGACTTGCTTATTGTTCTTCTGTCTGGGATCCACCAACATTTTGCACCAACTCTGTAATTCTCGAAAAAATTCAACACTGCTCTGAAATGTGCTTACACAACTGGAGCAGTGACTATTTTTTCTCTACTCTCAGCTAATAACATCTCATCCCTTTCAGCTCATTGCTCAATCTCTAAATTATATTTAATATACAAAATTATTAATAATCTGCTCTATTTTCCTCCTGATATATTCATTCCTAAATGTCGTCCTATAAATGCTTCTCTTTACTATATACGACTCTATCATTTTCTGTGTCCCTTTTTCTCGCACTTCAATTTCATAAAACTCATTTTTTCCTTCTGTCCTCTCTCTGCAACTTCCTTCCCTACTCTGTAAAATCTAGTGTTTCCCTCAATTATTTTAGGTATAATGTAAAGAAATTTGTATACTAATATCACTTACTATCAATTATTCCTAATTTTTATTTTAGTTGTATCCAATATTATTAAAATGTATGTTTCTATCTGGTATCCTTTAAACAGGCAAATTGGTATTGGGCAGTCTTTTGTCTTTTAAAAAACATAGTATAAGCGATACTATAAACGTAAAAAACGTCATGTAATTAAGTGACGTTAATACGATAAAAGTATTTTTACGTCCAACATGTTTGCTCTCTCTTTCAGTAAAAGTCTTATAGCTAGTTGACTCAAATTTTGTATTAAACAACTATAGGGTATAGTAAATTAATATAAAATATACAGGCAATAGTTATTTCTAGCTAATAGTGAGCTTGAGCCCCCCTTTCAAGTCTATAAATCCATCTTTTCTACGAACGTCCAAGTCATACAGTTATTTGAGTCAGACCTGTATCTAGCCTTGTAGCAGCTAAGCCAGTAGGGCATAAGGCATCATTGATAGAATCATCATTTTTATCACTATAATAAACCTTTACAGCGTAAATCAACAAGTATAGTCTGGTATTGCCATATTCTTAAAGGCTAGTTGTACACATTTTTATTTTTGAATGTTTAGAAGACATCAAAATAATTAATTAGATTTGCTTACCATTGTTTGGTCTTGTGTTTGGAGGAATTCCTGGACTTTGTCCATCTCCTTGTTGTACTAGTAGCATGCAAGACAATAATATCTTCACTAACTCCATCATCATCTCTACTAAGTTAATATTTATGTAGACAACCTATATATATATATTGGTTAAATCTTACAGTGTAGGACCGCAATTAAGAGTTTGTAGCAGTTTTGTTATATATATGTGCATGTGTGTGTATACATACATATGTATTATATATGTGTGTATATATGGTTGTTTATGAAATTATAGCTGGAAATCCTTGTGTGAGATGAATGAAGCCTTCTGTTAATGTAATAACTGCTCCTCAAGTCCCATATGTTAAAAGTATAGCTTTATCCTATTATTTAACCCATTGTAGTCATGTGCCTTGAACCAAACCTCATTAAATAAAGAAAATATTACTGCAATCAAAAAAACTTTATTTAGTACTCTGTCATGAAGACAGACACCTATACGCTACACTGTTTTTTTTTGTCTGTACTGACAAGACTTCTTATAAATAAAACAAGTATGTGAATTAATAGCAAAACTTATACCTGATATGAGCAACACATATGTCCTTATATATTGTAGTGAATTTAAAATTAGACATATTATTTTATTGTTGGAGGCAACAATCATCATGTGATGTCATTTATTCTTACAATAGTAGAAGATGGTGACATGCAATGATTGTTATATCCAATAATACATTACAAACCATAAAGAACATTGATGTATTATAGATGTAATGACAAGTGCTATAACTATATCAATCTTTTTCTGTTTTACTCATTGCAGTATAATTTTTCCATTCTCTTAGTACATCATGTGTGTTATTAATTATTATTTATTTTTGCAGATATTTGGAAAAATATATTCAATGTTGACTTTAGCTTCATTTCTTTGATTTATAAACTGCACAGTTATTGTCTCACCAATAGAACTAAAGTAACTAACTAAATACATAAAACTTTAAATACACATACACATAATACCTGACTACTGCTTCATGACATAATTCATCTGGTTGTTTAACAAGACATCTACTACCATTACAAATGGTACTATAGTAACAAAGAGAGAATTAAACAATCAATTTCTATTTTCCTGTCATATACCTGTAGTCAGGTTTCTGATAGACCCTTAGTTGAGAGAAAGACACAACATATCCATAAGAATAACTACATCTATCATTAGAAAACTTACAACATCCATCCATGATATACTGACAACGTTTCATATACATAAAACACGGATGTGTGAATAATGCTTGAACCTAGAATGAGCAACAATTAGAATGTTATACAATTGAATATAGCAACTCTTAATCAGTTTTCTCTGTATTGCCAGCCACTTCCATTCTAATACTATAAATATAATAATACTAACTCTTTTGCTACTCACTATACCAATGTGACTTGTCCATATGTAATTGACATGTCTCTTCTATAACCTCTATATATTTAGGCTTAATAGTATATGTACATGTACTGCTCCTGATTTGTGCATGTATCAATTGATATTTACATTAAAATCATTATCATCTCTACCTTCTTTGTGGTTTATAATAACAGCATTGTGGTATACAAGAGTACCCCAAGTCTAAACAAGACCAAACTAAATTATGTTATAATATAAATTATAAGTTTGTGTATAATACAAGTTATATTAATATTATTAGTTATACTTATAACAGATCAAATTTGTTAGTGGTTTCAGTGAGTAATACCTCTTTTAATGGAGCTCAGCATTTTTGTCCTTGAAAAATATCTTCTTCTATCACAGTGGTATCTTTTTCAATATTTTTACTGTCAGTATCAGCTGTCTAACAATAGAAAGAGACTCTTACTACTACAAGTGACATGAATGTCTACTTTATAGTAATACATGTAGCAACATTATACATAATGTAATATTTTTTCTACTTTAGATATTTCTGCTACTGTTTCTTCTAATTAACTCTATAACAAAACTCTGAACATAACCTGAAAAGTATGTCATGTATCAACATAGTTTTGTTGTTAATACTCTATTACAAACCTTGTCTACTAATAAGTCAGTTGATGTTAAAAAAAATGAACAAATATAACTTCCTGTTACATGAATTATAAAATAGTGTAGTATGTACTTAATTAATATATATGTATCCTATTTAATTTTCATATCAATTTAATCGTAAGTGGAAATTGGAATTTAAAACTATGTTTACATGAATACGCTTTTACGATAAAAATGATTATATTTCTTAATGGATACACGTTTCGTTTACACAAAAATGCCTGAGAACAGTCGAAAATGGAATGAGGTAATACCACTATGTAGATGACAGCTTTCTTGGACTTTTCAAGGGCTTCTTGTTGGTAGCCATACTAACACGTGCTTGCTTACTATTTTAATCATGTGATATGTTTCCATAGTAACATAGAAAATAATCCGTTTACTATAGAGCTGTGTAGCTGTGTAAATGTTTGAAAACACACACGTGAGATATGTGTAAATGGTCAAACATTTTTATTTGTTTTTCATGCAAATGACTAAAACCAATATGGGTAAATGTAGCTTAAAACATACCTATTGAACATAGGCTTCACAATAATGTATTAATTTATAACAAACAAAACCAAATACATGTTCCCATTTAAGAATACCTTCTATTAGAGATATTAACTGTTGAACATCTTTCTCAAGCACAATCATCTCTGGATCAACTTTATTATTATTATTAATAAATTCCAATAGTGAGGTCATCTATAAAATGTATTGTATCAGTAACGAGGAATACTGACATTATATCGATATGGTAATTTGTAAGTTAATAAATGATCATGTTCTCCAAAATAATATACTTACCTGGTCTTTGTAAGTCAGCAGTTGAGCCTTGAATATTTCTTCATCTTCCTCAGCCATCATAATTAGAGTATACGGAGGTATACAAAATCATTCTAAATTTTGTATAGAAATAATTTGCAAAGGAAGTTTGTAACTCCCGGACCGTATACTTTCCAACAACTCTTAGACTGAATTTGATATAAAAGTATTCAGTAGCAAAAACAAAGAAAACTTTTTGAAATTAAGAGTTTCAATTCACAAAAAAGATTTTAAAATAAAAGCAGTTTTATAATGCAGAAAAACATGTAAATAAATAAATAAATAAATAAATTTAATATAAACACTGAAATTGATATTAATATCTCTCAATAGGTGAAGATCTAGAGAGTTCAGTCAAAGAAAGTTTACATATTTTAATAGATTTTACATTAATTTTTTGTAAAAAAGAAATATCGTACAAACTAAAGAATTGTTTTTTCTTGTAAAACTAAATAAATATTAGCAATGATAAAGAATTAAGATTGATGTAGGTATAACAAATATAATAATGCATAATACTGTAGTTCAAAAATTTGAGTTCTGTATATATAATTATAACATACAACAATGATAAGTAATCTCATTGTACCTGTTCTAAATTGAAAAATTGAGTCCTAAACTAAATTAGCTTTTTTTCAAAGTTATAATATTTATGAACTTAAAATGACTTTTCTTTTAAGAAATTTTAGTAAAAAAAATTTAAAATGACTTTTAAGAAATTTTGGTGAAAAAATTTTTTCAAAAACAATATCAAAAAAACAAATTACAAAAAATTGCAAACAAAAAAATGAAAAATAAAACTAAAAATAACTTAAAATAAGTCAGTCTCTGTAGTTGAAGAGTCCTCAAGAAATCCAGTGAAGGTCTCCAATCCAGCATTTGTAAAAAAGAGAAGAGAGAGAGTTCCCGAGAAGTCCAGTGAAGGTCTCCAGTCCAGCATTTGCAAAAAAGGGAAGAGAGAGAGTTCCCACGAAGTCCAGTGAAGGTCTCCAATCCAACAATTGTAGGAAAGAGAAAAGAGAGAGTTCCCAAAAGTCCAGTCAGTCCACAAGTTGAGAACATAAAGGAAGAAAGAGAGAATAACAACTGGATTACTAGAGAATGGATGAGAAGTGGATGGATGGATGGAGAAACTGCTTACCTTTTTCACCAGTACTGCTCCTGCAAGGAAAGAAAAGAGAGTAGTTACTAACTGATGGTGACAATGAATGGATAGAGAGTGAAGAGAGACAGAGGAAGTGAAAAAGGACCACCAACCAACACACACACACAGCACACACACACACACCCTAGAAGATCAGAGCTCTCCCCCACCACCTGGCGGCCTTGGATATTTTTCAAAAAATTTTTTGAAGGCCGCCAGGCGGCAGGGGAGAGATAATTAATAGGGTTTGTATGAATGTATGTATGGTGTATGGGCCGGATAGCCCAAAATAAAATAAAATAAAATAAATTTAAAAAAAGAAGAGGAAAGAAGGCTTGAAGGAAGAAGACAGAAGAGACCAGGCAGGAGAGCGACTCATCTTTTACATCCAGAGAACGTCAGACAACTGAGAACAGTCAAACACATCAGACAATACTCAAAATATCAGAGAGAACGTCAAAGAACATCAGAGAACCCATAGTAAGAGCTTCCAAACAGACTCCTGTAGAATCGAAGAAAAATAACAATTTGAGAACTGACTGATCCAAACAAAAATTACAAGAAAAAAAGTAAATAAAAAAAACAGAAAAAAATGAAAGAATGATCATAACTAAATGAAAAGATGATCCAACGAAGAGGGGTGATCCAACAAGAAGTAACGAACGAGAAGACGAGTAGTGAAGAGCGGCGATCCAACGAAGAGACGAGTCGTAGCGACGAAGACCCACGGGGGTATGTGTACTAGTATAAGCTTACAAATGGAGTCACTTTATACTTTCAAGACATCTCTGTCATGCTTCATTTTCACAAACACAAGACACAAACTCGTGACAAATTTGGCGGGAAATAATTTCACACCTCACAAGGTGTGACCAATATTAATTGATTTTTAATTGATCTTATTAATAATTAATTAAGTCTTCTAAATATGTAAAATATTACCTATTCTTTAAGTTGTTACAGAGAACTGACAAGTTGACCAATCAGACTACAACACGCTAAATTTCCTGTCATACTCATGAGTCATGATCACTAGCTACCACCTACGAATAAAATTTTAATGTATCATTAAGTTATATTAGAGAGATTTCATTAGTGTTAAATTTGTAATATGGTTTCAATAACTGGAGTGTCATCAGTTTATGGAAATAGGTCATCACTAGGAGGATATAGATCGTCATCTTTTCCAATAGCCTAATTGAAAATACATCAAATATTAAAGTAGTATTTAAGTACTATTTGTCAAGCAGGAAGTCCATACACTATAATTGTATTATAATACTGATCCCATAATCCTCAACATTAGCTATACACAACAAACTATGGACTTCATGCTTGACTGATACTCACTTCAGTAGCCATCAATTTAACTAAGTATTTATCACAATTAAAAATGTGTTATAAATGAACTATGAACATACAATTCATTGTTTGAAGCTCACCATTACTGTACCATCTTTACATAGGATTCTTAGAGAGACATTCTAAGACAAAGACCCAATATAAGATTGGTATAAGGCATAGGAGTATATCATAGTTAGAGGATGTAATGTAGATGACAATATTATCATTATGATGTAAGTTAAATCAGGTATAGCTGCGATCACCAATTAATGTTGAGAAACAAGTAGGAATCACTTTATATTACCTGTCAGATGAGGGTCAGTTGAGAAATACAGCAAATGCATTTGGTGTCTCAAGATAATCAGTCTCCATTGTAGACTCTAATTGCTCTGTGGCAGGCAAACTACCCTAAACTTTCTCACAAAGCTCATAATATAATAAGACCACCCTTCCGTGACCACTCTGATTCATCATCAGTCCACTGGAAATCTTTTTTTTCTTTTTCATTACTTGTTTCTTTAGCTTTCTTGGACTTTTCAAGGCCTTCTTGTTGGTAGCCATACTAAAACGTGCTTGCTTACTATTTAGAGAGACATTCTAAGACAAAGACCCAATATAAGATTGGTATAAGGCATAGGAGTATATCATAGTTAGAGGGTGCAATGTAGATGACAATATTATCATTATGATGTAAGTTAGTCAGGTGTAGCTATAGATATGCTATTTTAAATACAACTTATAGTCAAAGTAGATAAATAATTATTCTCTGATGTTATTAACAGAGCAAGGATAATACTAAGAACTATATACATGTATATATACATTTAATCTTTAGGTGTTAAAAATTCACTTTTAAATGTTACCAATTAAGTCATCAATGTTTTGATATAGTAGATAACCTATATAATAGTATTAGTTAGTTAGTGAAAATGTACCTGGCCATGAGAGTTATGTCAGCAAACTGAACAGGAGCAAGTAATCTTTGTAATTCTATCATCTTTTGACAATTCATCCACTACTCAAAGAAAAAGGTATCGTGATGGACATTGCTTTCTGAAACAGTTAAGTAGTGTGGAATTAATCACCATTGTGTACATGTATAACAAGTGTATATGTGGACCTGTAGTTTTGAAATCTCTACCAAATTAGGACACACATCTGGCTTCCTCTCCAGACAGCAAAGATAAACACAGTGTCAAAACAAAATTTTTAGGGGTTAACCAGTTAGAGCACTCAATTGATCAAAAGATATCAGGAACACATCTTAATTCACTAAAAGAGAAAGAAAATGTTGATAATTCATTTTACTATGATATAATTTTTTATGAGTCTTAGTCAAGTATTAACAAGAAAAATTTTTAGTTTGAAATTATCATTATGTCAAAATGTCTACCAATAACATAGTTTGAGAAGACTTGACAATAATACCTACACATGATAATAAAGTTATAAGCATTAGTATGGACTATGTCCTTCTATTGAAAGAGGTTTCATGAAACAATGACATCAACGCTGGTGACATACTAATCTGTTATAACATGTCCTCATGTTGTCTAACTAGTATAGAACTCCTGTTTCTTCAAAAATCTCACATATTGTATAAATTCAAACATCAAAGCTGGTGACCTAGTAATCTGTCATAACATGTTGCCATATGTTGTCTAACTAGAGAACATCAAAAAGCTCATGTATTGTACAAATTCTGTATGTAATCTCTCCAGGAATATCTAAATAAATGATAAATATCAAACCATAATATTGATAATAATGTTATAGCAACTTCTTTAACATTCAATGATATGAGAGATATTTTACTGACCTTTATGTAAAGGGTTGTTGTAGAGTGGAAGTGTAGATTGTAATCTCTACAGTAATCTGCCTTATCAAGTTGTCCAACTAAAAATGGATGTACGTTAGCCTATATTTATAATAGAAACCAAGAAAAAATGGAACCAGTATATGTGCCACTTTAAATCCATCAATATCTATGCCAAGAAAATGTTTTCATTATAAATTACACTCAAAAGTCTAATGGTCGGGTTATTTTATAAACTATAGAACTTCTATTCAAATAATTAAAGCTAATTAGTTTTGTGTGGGAGGAGACTGTGTTAATTTAGCAACATATTATCAGACCTCAATCTAGAACTAAAGTAACTAACTAAATACATAAAACTTTAAATACACATACACATAATACCTGACTACTGCTTCATGACATAATTCATCTGGTTGTTTAACAAGACATCTACTACCATTACAAATGGTACTATAGTAACAAAGAGAGAATTAAACAATCAATTTCTATTTTCCTGTCATATACCTGTAGTCAGGTTTCTGATAGACCCTTAGTTGAGAGAAAGACACAACATATCCATAAGAATAACTACATCTATCATTAGAAAACTTACAACATCCATCCATGATATACTGACAACGTTTCATATACATAAAACACGGATGTGTGAATAATGCTTGAACCTAGAATGAGCAACAATTAGAATGTTATACAATTGAATATAGCAACTCTTAATCAGTTTTCTCTGTATTGCCAGCCACTTCCATTCTAATACTATAAATATAATAATACTAACTCTTTTGCTACTCACTATACCAATGTGACTTGTCCATATGTAATTGACATGTCTCTTCTATAACCTCTATATATTTAGGCTTAATAGTATATGTACATGTACTGCTCCTGATTTGTGCATGTATCAATTGATATTTACATTAAAATCATTATCATCTCTACCTTCTTTGTGGTTTATAATAACAGCATTGTGGTATACAAGAGTACCCCAAGTCTAAACAAGACCAAACTAAATTATGTTATAATATAAATTATAAGTTTGTGTATAATACAAGTTATATTAATATTATTAGTTATACTTATAACAGATCAAATTTGTTAGTGGTTTCAGTGAGTAATACCTCTTTTAATGGAGCTCAGCATTTTTGTCCTTGAAAAATATCTTCTTCTATCACAGTGGTATCTTTTTCAATATTTTTACTGTCAGTATCAGCTGTCTAACAATAGAAAGAGACTCTTACTACTACAAGTGACATGAATGTCTACTTTATAGTAATACATGTAGCAACATTATACATAATGTAATATTTTTTCTACTTTAGATATTTCTGCTACTGTTTCTTCTAATTAACTCTATAACAAAACTCTGAACATAACCTGAAAAGTATGTCATGTATCAACATAGTTTTGTTGTTAATACTCTATTACAAACCTTGTCTACTAATAAGTCAGTTGATGTTAAAAAAAATGAACAAATATAACTTCCTGTTACATGAATTATAAAATAGTGTAGTATGTACTTAATTAATATATATGTATCCTATTTAATTTTCATATCAATTTAATCGTAAGTGGAAATTGGAATTTAAAACTATGTTTACATGAATACGCTTTTACGATAAAAATGATTATATTTCTTAATGGATACACGTTTCGTTTACACAAAAATGCCTGAGAACAGTCGAAAATGGAATGAGGTAATACCACTATGTAGATGACAGCTTTCTTGGACTTTTCAAGGGCTTCTTGTTGGTAGCCATACTAACACGTGCTTGCTTACTATTTTAATCATGTGATATGTTTCCATAGTAACATAGAAAATAATCCGTTTACTATAGAGCTGTGTAGCTGTGTAAATGTTTGAAAACACACACGTGAGATATGTGTAAATGGTCAAACATTTTTATTTGTTTTTCATGCAAATGACTAAAACCAATATGGGTAAATGTAGCTTAAAACATACCTATTGAACATAGGCTTCACAATAATGTATTAATTTATAACAAACAAAACCAAATACATGTTCCCATTTAAGAATACCTTCTATTAGAGATATTAACTGTTGAACATCTTTCTCAAGCACAATCATCTCTGGATCAACTTTATTATTATTATTAATAAATTCCAATAGTGAGGTCATCTATAAAATGTATTGTATCAGTAACGAGGAATACTGACATTATATCGATATGGTAATTTGTAAGTTAATAAATGATCATGTTCTCCAAAATAATATACTTACCTGGTCTTTGTAAGTCAGCAGTTGAGCCTTGAATATTTCTTCATCTTCCTCAGCCATCATAATTAGAGTATACGGAGGTATACAAAATCATTCTAAATTTTGTATAGAAATAATTTGCAAAGGAAGTTTGTAACTCCCGGACCGTATACTTTCCAACAACTCTTAGACTGAATTTGATATAAAAGTATTCAGTAGCAAAAACAAAGAAAACTTTTTGAAATTAAGAGTTTCAATTCACAAAAAAGATTTTAAAATAAAAGCAGTTTTATAATGCAGAAAAACATGTAAATAAATAAATAAATAAATAAATTTAATATAAACACTGAAATTGATATTAATATCTCTCAATAGGTGAAGATCTAGAGAGTTCAGTCAAAGAAAGTTTACATATTTTAATAGATTTTACATTAATTTTTTGTAAAAAAGAAATATCGTACAAACTAAAGAATTGTTTTTTCTTGTAAAACTAAATAAATATTAGCAATGATAAAGAATTAAGATTGATGTAGGTATAACAAATATAATAATGCATAATACTGTAGTTCAAAAATTTGAGTTCTGTATATATAATTATAACATACAACAATGATAAGTAATCTCATTGTACCTGTTCTAAATTGAAAAATTGAGTCCTAAACTAAATTAGCTTTTTTTCAAAGTTATAATATTTATGAACTTAAAATGACTTTTCTTTTAAGAAATTTTAGTAAAAAAAATTTAAAATGACTTTTAAGAAATTTTGGTGAAAAAATTTTTTCAAAAACAATATCAAAAAAACAAATTACAAAAAATTGCAAACAAAAAAATGAAAAATAAAACTAAAAATAACTTAAAATAAGTCAGTCTCTGTAGTTGAAGAGTCCTCAAGAAATCCAGTGAAGGTCTCCAATCCAGCATTTGTAAAAAAGAGAAGAGAGAGAGTTCCCGAGAAGTCCAGTGAAGGTCTCCAGTCCAGCATTTGCAAAAAAGGGAAGAGAGAGAGTTCCCACGAAGTCCAGTGAAGGTCTCCAATCCAACAATTGTAGGAAAGAGAAAAGAGAGAGTTCCCAAAAGTCCAGTCAGTCCACAAGTTGAGAACATAAAGGAAGAAAGAGAGAATAACAACTGGATTACTAGAGAATGGATGAGAAGTGGATGGATGGATGGAGAAACTGCTTACCTTTTTCACCAGTACTGCTCCTGCAAGGAAAGAAAAGAGAGTAGTTACTAACTGATGGTGACAATGAATGGATAGAGAGTGAAGAGAGACAGAGGAAGTGAAAAAGGACCACCAACCAACACACACACACAGCACACACACACACACCCTAGAAGATCAGAGCTCTCCCCCACCACCTGGCGGCCTTGGATATTTTTCAAAAAATTTTTTGAAGGCCGCCAGGCGGCAGGGGAGAGATAATTAATAGGGTTTGTATGAATGTATGTATGGTGTATGGGCCGGATAGCCCAAAATAAAATAAAATAAAATAAATTTAAAAAAAGAAGAGGAAAGAAGGCTTGAAGGAAGAAGACAGAAGAGACCAGGCAGGAGAGCGACTCATCTTTTACATCCAGAGAACGTCAGACAACTGAGAACAGTCAAACACATCAGACAATACTCAAAATATCAGAGAGAACGTCAAAGAACATCAGAGAACCCATAGTAAGAGCTTCCAAACAGACTCCTGTAGAATCGAAGAAAAATAACAATTTGAGAACTGACTGATCCAAACAAAAATTACAAGAAAAAAAGTAAATAAAAAAAACAGAAAAAAATGAAAGAATGATCATAACTAAATGAAAAGATGATCCAACGAAGAGGGGTGATCCAACAAGAAGTAACGAACGAGAAGACGAGTAGTGAAGAGCGGCGATCCAACGAAGAGACGAGTCGTAGCGACGAAGACCCACGGGGGTATGTGTACTAGTATAAGCTTACAAATGGAGTCACTTTATACTTTCAAGACATCTCTGTCATGCTTCATTTTCACAAACACAAGACACAAACTCGTGACAAATTTGGCGGGAAATAATTTCACACCTCACAAGGTGTGACCAATATTAATTGATTTTTAATTGATCTTATTAATAATTAATTAAGTCTTCTAAATATGTAAAATATTACCTATTCTTTAAGTTGTTACAGAGAACTGACAAGTTGACCAATCAGACTACAACACGCTAAATTTCCTGTCATACTCATGAGTCATGATCACTAGCTACCACCTACGAATAAAATTTTAATGTATCATTAAGTTATATTAGAGAGATTTCATTAGTGTTAAATTTGTAATATGGTTTCAATAACTGGAGTGTCATCAGTTTATGGAAATAGGTCATCACTAGGAGGATATAGATCGTCATCTTTTCCAATAGCCTAATTGAAAATACATCAAATATTAAAGTAGTATTTAAGTACTATTTGTCAAGCAGGAAGTCCATACACTATAATTGTATTATAATACTGATCCCATAATCCTCAACATTAGCTATACACAACAAACTATGGACTTCATGCTTGACTGATACTCACTTCAGTAGCCATCAATTTAACTAAGTATTTATCACAATTAAAAATGTGTTATAAATGAACTATGAACATACAATTCATTGTTTGAAGCTCACCATTACTGTACCATCTTTACATAGGATTCTTAGAGAGACATTCTAAGACAAAGACCCAATATAAGATTGGTATAAGGCATAGGAGTATATCATAGTTAGAGGATGTAATGTAGATGACAATATTATCATTATGATGTAAGTTAAATCAGGTATAGCTGCGATCACCAATTAATGTTGAGAAACAAGTAGGAATCACTTTATATTACCTGTCAGATGAGGGTCAGTTGAGAAATACAGCAAATGCATTTGGTGTCTCAAGATAATCAGTCTCCATTGTAGACTCTAATTGCTCTGTGGCAGGCAAACTACCCTAAACTTTCTCACAAAGCTCATAATATAATAAGACCACCCTTCCGTGACCACTCTGATTCATCATCAGTCCACTGGAAATCTTTTTTTTCTTTTTCATTACTTGTTTCTTTAGCTTTCTTGGACTTTTCAAGGCCTTCTTGTTGGTAGCCATACTAAAACGTGCTTGCTTACTATTTAGAGAGACATTCTAAGACAAAGACCCAATATAAGATTGGTATAAGGCATAGGAGTATATCATAGTTAGAGGGTGCAATGTAGATGACAATATTATCATTATGATGTAAGTTAGTCAGGTGTAGCTATAGATATGCTATTTTAAATACAACTTATAGTCAAAGTAGATAAATAATTATTCTCTGATGTTATTAACAGAGCAAGGATAATACTAAGAACTATATACATGTATATATACATTTAATCTTTAGGTGTTAAAAATTCACTTTTAAATGTTACCAATTAAGTCATCAATGTTTTGATATAGTAGATAACCTATATAATAGTATTAGTTAGTTAGTGAAAATGTACCTGGCCATGAGAGTTATGTCAGCAAACTGAACAGGAGCAAGTAATCTTTGTAATTCTATCATCTTTTGACAATTCATCCACTACTCAAAGAAAAAGGTATCGTGATGGACATTGCTTTCTGAAACAGTTAAGTAGTGTGGAATTAATCACCATTGTGTACATGTATAACAAGTGTATATGTGGACCTGTAGTTTTGAAATCTCTACCAAATTAGGACACACATCTGGCTTCCTCTCCAGACAGCAAAGATAAACACAGTGTCAAAACAAAATTTTTAGGGGTTAACCAGTTAGAGCACTCAATTGATCAAAAGATATCAGGAACACATCTTAATTCACTAAAAGAGAAAGAAAATGTTGATAATTCATTTTACTATGATATAATTTTTTATGAGTCTTAGTCAAGTATTAACAAGAAAAATTTTTAGTTTGAAATTATCATTATGTCAAAATGTCTACCAATAACATAGTTTGAGAAGACTTGACAATAATACCTACACATGATAATAAAGTTATAAGCATTAGTATGGACTATGTCCTTCTATTGAAAGAGGTTTCATGAAACAATGACATCAACGCTGGTGACATACTAATCTGTTATAACATGTCCTCATGTTGTCTAACTAGTATAGAACTCCTGTTTCTTCAAAAATCTCACATATTGTATAAATTCAAACATCAAAGCTGGTGACCTAGTAATCTGTCATAACATGTTGCCATATGTTGTCTAACTAGAGAACATCAAAAAGCTCATGTATTGTACAAATTCTGTATGTAATCTCTCCAGGAATATCTAAATAAATGATAAATATCAAACCATAATATTGATAATAATGTTATAGCAACTTCTTTAACATTCAATGATATGAGAGATATTTTACTGACCTTTATGTAAAGGGTTGTTGTAGAGTGGAAGTGTAGATTGTAATCTCTACAGTAATCTGCCTTATCAAGTTGTCCAACTAAAAATGGATGTACGTTAGCCTATATTTATAATAGAAACCAAGAAAAAATGGAACCAGTATATGTGCCACTTTAAATCCATCAATATCTATGCCAAGAAAATGTTTTCATTATAAATTACACTCAAAAGTCTAATGGTCGGGTTATTTTATAAACTATAGAACTTCTATTCAAATAATTAAAGCTAATTAGTTTTGTGTGGGAGGAGACTGTGTTAATTTAGCAACATATTATCAGACCTCAATCTAGGGGGTTGGGTTTACAAGAGTAAGTTATCATATCCACATATAAAAGACAGTCCCTGAGTTCTTAAGAACATTGGTCATTCTATTATAATGTACATTATAATACAGAACATACTATAAATTTTGATTTGGAACTACACTTTACAAAAAGAGCTTCTGTCTCCTGGTAAGACTGACCTGATTCTTGTGCTAATTCCTTCATACAGATAGCTGGTAGATATTGTCCAATTGATTGTTTAGTATAGCGACAACCTAACCTGGATAGGACCAGCTAACAAAACAATACCAGTAGAATTCTCAACATAATTAATTAGTTATTACTGGTTACATAGCAATAAAAGTGACCCCACCCACTAAATGAGTAAACTATGGCTGAAGGAGGATTATCCAAAAAATGAACTAGTAGAGGATCAAGAGGTTGTGGAAGTACAGTGTTCAGTTTGTTCTCAACATCTTAAAACTCATTTAATTGAGAAGCACGACATATATTATTATATTATATTAGTACAAATCTGATTATAAGGTAATGACAATGACTCATTTTGTTATATCACATCGTACTCAGCAACAACAAATACAATGACTATATTATGATCTATACAGCATTATATCTACATTCATTTATATTGCACCAATCAAGCCTATTATATTATGATGTTATTATTAGTTTGATACCCTTAATATTAGCTATATACAATTGGGTGTCTCTTTTGTTATAAAAAACATTGGCTAGTTGTTTTAAAATAATATTGATGAATCAATCATATTCTTTAAGTCTCATGTCGTTAGTTTTATGTGGACTATCACATTAACCATCTTACCCATCATCAATCAATGATGCCAAAGTTGCGTGCAGACAACTGGGATATTCTCACTTAGGTATATAAATGAAGCATTGTGTTATTAACTTATACCTAACTTTTTAACAGGTTCTGTGTCAATGGGTAACATCAATAGTGAATATTTTCTTCCACATCACTTTATTGATGTTAATTGTACTGGAAATGAATTAAGACTCTCTGATTGTCCTAATAATGAACTGACTCATTACACATGTTTTTCATCACATGATATGTTATAATAATATTTGGTTTGGAATATGTGCTGATTACAACAATTACAATAATTCAAATACTATTTGTGGAGTACTGGGGTACTCAGAAGAAGGTATGAAATTGACTTCTTGCAACTCATCAATATCTTCGAACATCCAATATTTTTTAATTTTATTCTATTCACATTTTTGCAGATGCCGCTTGGTATTCTAGTTCATTTTTGGACTTACCTTGTCTACCATTAATTTCATATGAGTTTTCATGTATTAGTACTGAACAATCTCTATTAGATTGTAACAAACATCCTATTAGCTGCTCTAGTTTGCATTCCACCTACAAATATGTCTATAGAGGAGTTACATGTAATCAAGGTATTACTTTTTTTGGTTCTTTTATTGTTCACTAATTCTTTTTCTAGTTAACTGTAAACATGGTGATATACGTCTTGCTGGTGCAAGTTATAGTGCAATAGGTAAAGTAGAAGTGTGTCTTAATGGAACCTGGGGTACTATCTGTAGTAACAGTTTTGATGATAAAGATGCCAGTGTTGTATGTAGATAGTTAGGATACTTTCCTTATGGTTAGTCTTATAGATAAATGATCACTTGTAATGATACATTTTTAGGTGCAATGTCTCTGTCCAGTGAATACTACAAAGACTATAACCACCCTACCTTTATACATGGATTGAACTGTTATGATGATATCTATTCATATTGCAGCTACAATCAAGATGCAGCAGTTATATGTCAATGTAAGTATACTATGTTATAATATAATACACAGTAGCTATATATATTATTTCTTTATCTATGAAGATACCAATTATACTGTGGACACATCTTGTAATAATGGTGATGTACGTTTAGTTGGTGGTATCAATGAACTAGAAAGGCGAGTGGAGATATGTTATAATAACATCTGAGGATCTGTATGTCGTAATTCCTGGAATATATATGATGCAAATGTTATATATAAACAACTGGGACTTCAACCTGCAGGTAAATATTCACACATAAGACAATCATTACCAGCACATATTTTATAAGGTGCAACAGCATTACAACATAGTTATTTTGATCAAGGTTAGGTACCTCACATTTTTTTACGTTGGATGTTCCTCATCTGGGAGTTATAATTCTCTCTTACAATGTTCTTATAATGCTTTATAGGCTACAATCTATTGTGGAGATGATTCTCTGGCTAGTGTGTTTCATAGCAAAGTTTTAAGTCATGTTTATGAAGGTCCTTGTACTAATGGTGATATTAGACTAGGAGATGATGCAGTATTGAGGGGAAGAGTAGAGGTTTGTAATAATGGTACATGGGGTACAATCTGTGATCATCATTGGACACAACAAGAAGCTAGTGTAGTCTGTTCTCATCTAGGATACTCACCATATGGTATAAGAGACAGAGTACATGTATTAATGATTTAGTAACCTGTCATTGTATTTAGGTTCAATGGCAACTACAAATGTATTTCTCAACTACGAGTGGTCTATTGGTTTGTTTGAACTGAGATGTTCTGGTAAAGAGACTAATATTTGGGACTGTACATATAACATAACTGATGGAGGACAATATTGTTACCAACATAATGATGCTTCTATATTTTGCATGCGTAAATTCGTTAATAAGAGAACATTCATTAACAAAAATTCATTATTAGCTAACAAAACGAAGTATGATAGTTGCTCTGATGGTGATATTAGACTTGTAGGAGGTAGTACAGACAATGAAGGCAATGTCCAGATATGTTACAATAATGCCTGGGGCTCAGTATGTGATGATAACTGGGGAATAGCTGGTACCAATATGGTCTGTCATCAACTTGGATTCCAACCTTATGGTACTATATATTTTGTACTGTTGTTATAGCCTTTAATTAATGCAGGGTCTCAATATTACTATAATAATTATTTTGAAGTTACAAACAGTCCTCCATATTTATATGGAACATTTTCTTGTTCTGGATCTGAGCAATCACTGATGAATTGTCCAAGATCTTACAGTAATTTATTGTTCTTGCAGCTATAGTTCTTTGCAGTAACATATGCCATTGATAAATTATTGTAGCTCATAAACTCAACACTTAAAGCAATTTGCCTTATATTATCTCATTGTAAAGTGTGTAATCAATAAGATGTAGTGTTCGTATAAAAGTTGTTACAACAGCAAAATATTACTCAGTAACAGTACATTACCAAAGTTAAAATATGAATGATAGCAAAAAGAAAGATACACCTTCAATATTATATGAGGCACATTTACATAACACACCATTTGAATACAAAAATGCCAATTTTATACTTGTATGTGTATATTGTATAGTATATTTATTTGATAATTATTTTTAGTTATGTAGTCTTATTAAACAATAATGGATGGCATTCATCCAAACTAAAGGGAAAAATGCATCATTTAACTGTACTGCAAATGGTGTTCCACGACCTGTTATTTGTGTGGAGAAAAAATGGACAATTTTTACTGAACACAAGTAGAGTAACAATTAGTTCAACAGAACAATCTAATGGTTTTCACTCTAACTATTTTCCTACTACTAGTGTACTAACAATTACAGATTTAAGAGGAAGTGATAATGGTAGCTACTCCTGTTGTTCTGGTAATACAGTTAGCATTGTAGCTGTATTAACAACACCATATGTACTACATGTAATTGAACGTAAGTAACTCAATGAATTAACCTATATTGGATATTGTTTTTTTATCAGCCTCACCAATGAACTACTGTTTAAATTTTCCTTGTGGTAAACATGGTGAATGTCATAGTTCAAGTAATGGATATATGTGTATTACCTCAGTGAACTCTTCATGTGTTATATTAAATATAACAGGTGTTAATAAAGATATATGTGAGTTTGCTTGAATTTTATTAAATATTCAATATAGATGTTGTTCAATATGAAGCTGTGATATACATATCTGAAGAGACAGCTAACAGGAATTTATCGCAAGTAATTCAGAATATTATTAATCAGGTATTGTCCATCATAAGTATGACAAACATGATGTATTGTCTTCACTTGGTAGGCTAACTATTTACTCTCTGGTAGCAGTTTACCAAACACTTCAAGTATTTTTTTCTTCATACAACTTGCAAATAACATCAAGTGAGCACATGTTGAAAACAATAATATGCAGCAACTGCCTTTCATTTCATATAGTTACACTGATCAACTAAATACTATTCCTATTGTTATTACTTTGGTAATAAAAGATGAAACTACTGAACAACTCAGAGTTAGAGTACAACAACAGTTGGCTACACTAAGTAAACAAATCAATATTAACATCTCATTAGTTGAAGTAAATAGATTTGGTATGTCAATATAAATTTATTTATGTAAGCTAATTAATTATTTGTTTTTTTATCAACATTGGAGTGCGAGTCATTAAGAAGATGAAGAAGATGGAGGTATACTTGAAGCTACTACATATTGTGGAGGAGACTTTATCAATGGAGCTACATGGGCTGAAGCAAGTGTAACAGCTTGTAATTTTAGTGACTTAACACATGAAATTTGTGACCTTAAAAATGTGAGCACACTTGAAAAAATTGATTATAACTACTTTTATATATTAGGCATCAGTTGCAAAAAAGGTAGAATGACTAAAGAACCTTACCAGTGATAGCAACAAATTAGGTTCTACTGAAGTGATGATAGCCAGTGTTAGTGTTCTGGTAACAGCTACAGAAAATGTGTCAGGAAATCTTAGTGTAAGAAGTCAAATGTTCTGATTTAATATCTATTATTTTATTTACAGTTGTCAATTACATTTTTGAAAGTCATTGGTAACATCTTAGATTTAAATCAAGACACTTTACAAACTAGTCAAGAGACATCTAACACATCAGCTAAGTCAGTTAACTTCTAATACTTTTGTAGATGAATATTGTTTCTTTACACAGAATGCTAGAAGCTATTGAGTCAGTTGTAGAGAGTATTCCGATCATAAATATTTCTGAGCTCATTCTAATAATACAGTAATTATTTCCTGTGTCTGTACAACAAGTGGATACTGAGGAATTCACACAATTTGGTCAAACATTTAGTGTAAATTATAGAGCTTTATGAAACGAAAATCAAACTCTTAATTCTAATGATTTGGTATTTGGATCACCTAGACAGCAGTCAACAGCAGTTATCAATTTACCAAACAATTTACTGAGTGCACTTCCAAATCTTACTAAAAATAATACTAGAATCACTCATTCATTTTTTATTACTGACTCTTTATTCTTGAGGAGAAATAATTATAATTTAGACGTTGATAGTGTTATCATCTCAACTACTGTTGTAGGAGCAGATATGATAAGTGAATTAGATCCTCCAGTAAATCTAAGATTCTTGGTCAATCCAGTATGTTCATATTATTGTAGTATGTGTTTAATATCTTACTTCCTATAGAATTTAAATGGATCATCTCCACAATGTTCATTTTGGAATCAATCATTAGACAGTAAGTTGAGGTAGTTGATGTTTAAAATAACTGCTTCTATTAGATGGATATGGAGACTGGTCTAAGGAAGGATGTCATAACACTACTAATAATAAAACAGAAGTTGTATGTGAATGTAATCATCTCACTAACTTTGCTATATTACTGGTAAGTGGAAAGAATTAATATTTCATTAATTATCATTATGATATAATATAGGATGTATCTCCTGCTATTGATGAACCAACAGAGCAAACTGGACTGACATTGTTCTTAAATTCTGTGACTTACATTGGTATCATTGTCTCTCTCTTTTGTCTAACTATTACTGTTATCTCTTACCTTACTAACAAGTATACTATTACTTTATACTCATTATTATGTTGTACATGTTATGATAAGAAATTACGTAGTTCTGATCATGGACAACTTCTAATTAATTTGTGTTTAGCTTTAAGTGGTCTCTACATTGCCTTCATCTTTGCTGTACACAGTCAATCTGTCCCTGGTCTTTGTGCTTTTACAGCTGCTGTGTTGCAATATTTTTTTCTTGTTACATTTATGGTCATGGCTGCTGAGGCTATCAACTTGTATATGAATTTAGTGATTGTTCTTGGGAAGAAATTCCTCATTTTGTTTTAAAAGCAACCATATTATCATGGAATAAGTACTGATGTTATTGATATGATTAACTATAGTCATTTCTTACTTGTAGTTACTCCATTATTCATTGTATTGTTCTGTTTAGCTCCCAATTATAAAAGCTACTTGAGTGATCATTTGTAAGAATATTTTCTTTTTATATAAATTGTCTATATTTTATTTATAGTTGTCGTGCCTTTAATGAACCATATTATATTGGTATGGTAGTTCCTTTTCTGATTGCATATATATTTAATTGGGTGGTGTATTCTATCATCATTTTCTCTCTTCTACGAAAAAATTTCCAGTCCAATATTAAATCAAAGAACAGTTTAAAAATTAAGTTTGTTTGCAAGCAACTTATTAGAGCTGTAATATTATCAATCTTATTTGGTCTGGGATGGGATACTCAAGATATCCATACCAATAAAATGGAACGAGATCTCTTTGTTGCATTGTTTGTGATCATTACTGCCTTTCATGGTCTGTTCATCTTTATAATGCAGTGTCTTCGATCGAAGGAAGTAAATAATACTTGGAAACAATGGTTCTTTTATGTTTTAGGCAAAGACTTTAATGAACTGACTATATTTGCCACTAAACACAATAAACCTGTTGTTAGGGTGACAAACTTTGTAGTATAAATTTAGATGTGTTTTAGTGATGTAATTTAGTATTGAAGCTGTAGTTTAGTTTGTTGTTGGTATTATGTCATTGTGTATTGTATTTAATTAAGTTGAATTTCGAGTAACTTCAGTCTTTTACACAACATTCAAACTTTACTCTTGAAAATTGCATGCATCTCTGTACATTATCTGTTTATTAACTTTAAATAGTGCAACTTTTATCATACAACTACATAATGTACATTTAGTTTATTAATAATATATCATGTTTTTTTTAAATGAGGTCTTCTTTTTGTCTTTAATTACTAGCTATATTATTAATACCTTAGTCCTTTGTTGGTTTATTTGGGAATAAAAGCTTTATTCATTCATAATCAATATTTCAAAACAAATTAAGTGTTCATATTCATCTAAATAGTTTGACATACTCTCAGATTTTTCACATGTTAATAGTATATATTACAACTCTGTTATGTAATTCTTACACATCACATTATAATTATATAAGTCACACAGCTACACAAATGTTTATCATCATTCATCATTGTCCATCAATGTTCTGAGCTCGATTACATTTAAGGGTGTGGTTTAAATTTACTTTAACCCTTAACTAGACAGACCTGAAACTTCTATGGATTGTATATGTCAGCCGCTAAATTTAAGGTAATTAAGAGAATTACTTTTATATGTGGAGAGCAGTTAGCTTTAATTTGAATTAACTAATTGATTTCCTTACCTGAATGGTACAGCCAAAAGTTCATGTTACTGATTTGTTCTATTTATTGTTGATATTTAGGGTTTGGGACTTTGGGGTTATGATTAGTTTATACGCAACAAAGGATAGAGTTTTTATCTGACATGTATATAGACTGTTAAAATCAGAAGAATGGCTTGAAGCACAAAAACAAACATTTCTCCCTAATTAATTATTAATTAATACATTGTCAATTATTGAGCCACATTGCCATATTACATTTACACTTTGCTAAGGAGTTGTAGACCTTCTCAAATCAATGTTCATTTTTGTGTACACATAATTGTTGATTTAAAAGTGACAGGTTCAAGAATGGCCATGTTATGTGTTAACTGCTGTTAACTATACTTGAAGTAGCAACATAGTCTTTTCATTATTTTTTATATTAGAATATGTAAACCTATAAGTCTATAGAATGTCATTTGTTTAGTAAACATTTATAGTTCTATTTCAGCTCAATAACAAACTATTTTATATGTTCACAATAGGGAATGACATGACATATTGATGTTAGCATATGTTTAATGATTACTTGATGGTGAGTACATTTAAGACATTCAACATAATCTTTAAACTAATCTGGTGTATTAACCTTAGTATATAAGGTCATGCACAATATAAGGATTATACCTTTAACACCACAATTATAAGGTAAGTTATTATTGTCAACCCACATGTTTGTTTAGAATCATTGTGAGTTAGTCATGGGTTGTTCACATAGAAGTAGGTAAGGACCTATGAGACAGCTAAAGACATCAGTCCCTTCTCTAACTTACATGAATGGGGATTTAGTCCCTCCAGGTTTTGTTTAGTATACATGTAATAATGACACACCAAATCATAAAAGGAATAGGGAATCTCTATGTAGTCTAATCATAGCAGTAAAGGACTGATGTGTACATTAGTCGATATAATAAATTATGGTATTATAATTGCATGCTTGGTCAGTTAATATTTTATTATATACAGTTAAAGGTTAAGATACTATAATAAATACAGTCCGTTTGTTCTTAAATAATAAAGATAATTTTACAAAAATCTAGTTATTACAACAAAGTTGAGTAAATCATTTTACCAGTCTAGTTAATAGTCCAGGTGTACATGTTTACATAGCATAGTAAGGGTAGACTTAAATATCAGATTAGGCACGAAATTTGAGATGAACAATACATTCCAGTGGATTATGATAGTATTGATAAGATCGCTACAGTATAGAATAAATATTATTACAAACTCACTAGTCATATTTCAAAGGTAGTTTCTTTATGTACATGTATCATGATAGTACAGTTGATATCTACTCCAAAAATGTCTTGTATACATGAAAGAAGTAAAGTATTGTTCATAGTATTTGAATACTTTCAACATTTGTGATCTACTTAAATGACACATATAGAATGAAATCAAAAAAATAGTTACCCATGCACTTGGTGTTTATTATTTTTACTAAAAACCTTGTTTAATATTTACATTAAACAAATTTAATTTAGTAGCAGGGCTTTTAGTCTAATTTGGGATGTTAAGTCATATGAACGTTTTTATTTATGAGAATTCTAGAATTGTACATGTACCTTAACATAAGGTAATATGATATTGTAAATCCATAAGTTTATTTAATTATTTTTCTTATACACAAAATAATGCTTCCTTTAATACATTTTGTATTGTGTTCTATTAGTTTAAATAATCATGATTGTTATACACAGATGGCCTTGTGCAATAAGCTTATATGTTTCTAGCTAATCTCAATTTTATTTTTGCTGTTGTATACATAAAGTAAACCTATAACAGGATCACTCTCAATGTTGTAACTGGATGATTGTTTCAACCATTTACTTGTTCCTCAGTTATTGCCATTTCTGTTTATAAAGTTGCAAGACCCTGTCTCTATTTGAAAGGAAATTATTAGGCATTGTGTAAACACTTTAGTACATGTGGTTTATTTAAGTGAATTTTTTTTATATGACTTAGACATTTATGAAAAATTATAATCAGGAATGCTGAGGAGAAATAAAAGATTCATAATTAGACATGTTGATACAACTATTTGGTTGCTACTATAAGTACTAGCTAGGATATGAATTTACTTTGTATTACCCATTTTTCTTATAAGGTCAAACATTAAGGTGTTTTGTCAAATGCTGTATCATGTAGTTATATGCTCCTTCCTCCTTTGTGAGACCATAAGCTCCTAGTAATTATATATACACTATGTTATTGTATGAGGAAGTGAACATAGCTCATTTGATTTCTTTTTTATTTAGATGTATTTGGCACTGATGGAGTAATAACACTTAGCTAGTAAATTGATCCAACAACACTTAGGTAGTAAATTGATCCATCACCTTAGTAGTGCTATATGTTTACATTATAGTGGGAGAAATTAGTTTAGGCATCATAGTAGCTATTTTAGTAATAGATGTGACAGTCCAGTGGGATTAAGATAAGGATTGATAAGATCACAGTATGATAATATTAATGTATTATTATGAACTCACTAATCATATTTTAAAAGTTGTTTATTTACATGTAATCATAACGACAATATAACTCATTTCTGTTCCATAATATGATAAGAAATATATAAATTTGATTTTGAAATTAACAAAATTTTAATCAACAATAAGTCTTTAAGTCATATTTTAATTATTTAAATCAGATGAACTATTTCTTTAATTTATAGATAGTAATCTGACTGGTCTTTATTATCAATCATAGTGGGTTGTAGATATATACTAAAATCAACACAAGGATTTCAGATAAGGCATAAAATCTTACTTTATATTAACAATGATATATATGATTTAACATAATTGAACAAACTCATGTGCTGTGTAAACTGAAGCCATTGATGTATAGATTTACTCTTCTAAAAGAAATCACATGACATGTACCGTACCACTAACCCATCCTACATTGATTCTTATAAGTATTAACTTACATGTACTGTTTAGTATTCTTGCTATTGATTACTGTTGAACAGTAAAATGTGGTTTGCTCTGTTGTTGCTCTGTTTATCTTGGAGTGATACAGTATTTGCTCAAACATGTACGCATGGCTCAGTTCGTGTGGTAAGTTATCTAAGACTACATGTACGTTTAGTGCTTTTCTAGTCCTCATCTTCTTCCTATGGAGCTGTTGAAGTCTGCTTGAATAATACTTGGGGTAGTATTTGTACTGACTTCTGGGATAACAATGATGCCAGTGTTGTATGTAAACAACTGGGATATTCTCCTTATGGTGAATGTTAAGACCATTGTTTTACTTCACTTCTAAACATATTATAGGTGCAATAGGATCTTCTGTAATCTATTACTCCTCATCTGCTACCAAACACAACATTCTTGATTTAAACTGTACTGGTAATGAGAACACTATACTGGACTGTCCTTATAATGGTCTCTCTAATTACTATTGTTCTCTTAGTAAAGATGCTAATATATTTTGTGAATGTGAGTGCTAAAGTGTTAGTATAAATGACTATTCCGTCATTCTATAGCTCTTACTGTTGCCACTTATAGTAATTGTACTGATGGAGATGTTCGCTTAGTAGGAGGTGTGTCACAGTATCAAGGAAGAGTTGAAGTGTGTCTCAATAGAGCATGGGGCACAGTCTGTGCATACAGTAGTTGGGGCAGTCAGGAAGCCAATATTGTCTGTCATCAGATTGGTGCATTGACCATAGGTAACAATTTTGACTGTATTACATAACACATAGTGTAATATAATAAGAAGAATATCCAGATCACATTTCATTTTATACATTCACTATTTTCATCCTTTGTCATTTTGTATCACTGCATGAGGGAGGGTTACAGTTCTAGCATGTGTTTATTGCAAAAAGATAATACAACTGAGTTTATAATTTAGAAAACATAACTGTGTATATGACACAGCCATATCAAAATGTTGCTTATGAACTACAAGTTTGTGTCTATTTATAATAACAGGAAAAAGATATGACAAATCACACTTAAACGAGCATGTGCCAGATATAATGCGCATTCCTGCTCGCTATAAAAGGGGGGTGGGCTGCCCGGAAGAAAGTGACGCCTACCAAAGAGTGAGATGGCGGCAATATTCAAACCTAGATATCGTTCTAGATAGTAGCCATACCAACCTGAACAACCCACGCAAAGCATCTAGTAATACAGTTGTAATAGGTACAAACACGTGTTATCTCAATTACACGGTTGATAATAATAGATAACAATTTTTATTGCTGTACTGAATTATACATGGATCAAATTAAAGATGGCTGACATAAGACCATATTTGTCTAAATCATATTGCCCAGCAGGAGTTAGAACTTTTCTAACATGGTCCAACCTTCTCTTGAACACATTCTTCCCCTCTAGACTGTCAAAGTCGGTCACAAGAGAAAGTCTTACATGTTTTCTACTGTTCGCCATTTCACTACAGAAACTTACACGTATCCAAAAAAATGGGAATATCTGCACTAAACATACGCATAATATTATTTAGCAGCTGTTGCAACAGCTACAGGAAGTGCATATTATGATATAAACAGGAAAAGAAACACAGCTTCCATTTTTTTAATATTGAAAAGTTTTGTGTGCCATTTTGTGAGCAGCCCAGCCCCTTTTTATACTGCGCATGCTCGTTTAAGAAAATTAAATGAAAAACACTTAAGTACAGAACGCTTGCCGTAGTTCAGCACTGTAGATATTCTTTATTTTATACAAACAATGCAGGTGGTACACATTGTTAAAAATAAAGGTGCTAGTTTAACGTTAATGGATGTGGCAGTTACAGTCCCAGTAAAGTAGCGGTTTTGTAAGACTGTTTCTCTGCTAATTTGTGTATTTTGTAGACTTAGTACAGCTTTTATAACATTTACTATATCAGTAGTCTTACAACAGCAACACCTTCTAAATATATCTAATAACTATTACAACTATTGGCAAAGAAGACTAAAAAGGTAAGTAAAATTTGCCATAAGTTTAAAACGAAATATTTAAAGGAAAATTATACGTTTTGCATCTATAGTAGTTTTATTTGAACAAGCAGTTTTCCAAGACTGCTTTTTTGAAGTTTTGATGTTCAAGCTTTGGCTTCCGTTAAGAGCCTTTTATCAAAAGCGTTACGACATCCTAGTAATTAACTTTAGACGTTTCTCTGTCAATTTTTGTAACTGCATGCACTGTAGTTGCTGATTTTGAGCAGTTAAATCTTCATTACTAGCTAACACACGTATTGTAACCCCTTGCCCACACAGTTATTATTAATAAAGTGGGCGTGAACACTAAGTTATAGTAAATAAATCGCTAAAAATTGATAACGAAGCATTTTTAGAGAAATTCCTATCTTCAAAATGTATAAAATCACAATATGTTAGTAGATTATCTTGGTTTCTCACAAAGTACTAGGTCACCTATTCTTGTTTGCTAACGTTAAATGTATTTTTCTAGGCTACACATATGGCCGTGCTGGAAATTTAGGATTTTCAAAAGGCACTGGACCCATTCTTCTTGGATACTTGTATTGTAGTGGAACAGAAAGTAATTTGGTGATGTGTAATCAGAACTATAAGTACACTCATATTCGCTCTGGATGTCAAAATCACAATTATGATGGAGCTGTAATATGTGAATGTAAGTTATAATAGCAGAAATCTATATTGGTAAAATAAAATTTTAGCAATATTGTCTTTACTCTGCAAAAGTGCCATATTCCAGCAAAAATAATTAGTGGTTGTGGCTTTAAATCATGACTTCATTATAAACCTTCACCACTCGCTGCGTTGGCGAGGGTTACGGTACTTCCTTTGCATGTGTCTATTTGTCTGTCTGTTAGCTGGCAACGTTGCAATACACTTTAAATGTTAGGAATACGTGACAACAATGTCTACAGCTACAAAAATGTCAGAGCAAAAGCAAAAGTTAACTACTAACAAGTCGTTCGAGATAAGAGGCTGTGAACATTAGAGAAAGCTTGAAAAGTTGGAAAGACATTTCAAAAAAGCTCTGCAAGAATGAAAATGTGTTTGCTTCTATGGATCCAAAGTGTTTGCATGTTTATAAGAGTCTGAAAGTTGAGACTTGGGTCCATGCAGTAGTTAATACAAAGCAAACTATAAGTACTAATGTATTATGCATTTCTAAATATTATATATAATATGTTGTCTACCACTTACTTGGGTTAACTACTCCTTACTGTACACTGTCTTTATGAATAGCTTTCTGTAAGAATGGTACTGTTAGACTCAGTGGAGGAGGATCATATTATGGTCGTGTTGAAGTGTGTGTGAATAATATTTGGGGAACAATATGCAGTGACTTTTGGGACTATGAAGATGCCAGTGTTATTTGTGGTCAACTTGGATACTCCCAATATGGTAAATATGACTGCCATGCTTTCTCTCGTATTTATCATATATTTATTGTAGGTGCCATACCTGCTTCAGGTTATTACACTAACTACCAGTGGCCTTTTGGTATCATTGATTTAAACTGTACTGGAAATGAGAGTAGTATATGGAACTGTCCATACAATAGAACATCTGACTTTTACACTTGTCCTTCAAGTCATGACGCCTCTGTGATATGTCAAGGTAATCATTGTTGATTAAAGTGGAGTTTAATTTATTATTATATATAGCAAACAGTACGGAACCTGTTAGTTGTAAGACAGGAGATATTCGTTTGGTTGGTGGGACAAAAGACCATGAAGGAAGACTTGAAGTATGTATAAATGAAGTCTGGGGTACAGTGTGTAGTAGAAGCTGGGGTAGTACTGATACAAAAGTAGCCTGTAGACAACTTGGATATCTTGAAAGTGTGTTCAAAATGCTGGTAACAAGTACATTTTTAATTATTTAATGCATTAATAGGTGGAGTCACATATGGCAGTAGTACCTATGGACGAGGAAATGGTTCAATATTGTTTGGTTACATGTACTGTAATGGAAATGAAGACTCTTTATTTGATTGTAGTAGGAGTGTGTTCAGTGTTACTTCTTATTACTGTTCTAATCATTACTATGACTTAGGACTGAAATGTGAACGTAAGAGATTTAATATATTTCTTTTGGTTGTGTTATGTCTCTATTTCTTATTAAGCCTTTTGTGAAAATGGTGCTATACGATTACAAGGTGGTACTCAAACTAGAGGTCGTGTTGAAGTGTGTGTAAATAGAACATGGGGTACTGTTTGTAGTGACTACTGGCACAATGTTGATGCTAGTGTTGTCTGTACACAGCTTGGATACTCACCTTATGGTATAGAAAAAAATTATTTTGCATCTATGTTTTGAAATAAACAAAATATACTAATAATATGGTCTCTATGTAATTATAAATCATTAACATTTTATGCTAAAAGTAGTATAGATTCTTATTAATGACATAAATAATTATGATTCTATAATCATTACTAGTTTGTGTTTTGTTAAGAAAGGTAATATATATGAGTAAATAAATAATTTCTATAAAATTCATGAAATAGAGGGTAGCCATACAAATATTTTAAATAAGATTATATTAGGAATGCCAACATGATATTAGTTAGTATGCCTTAAATGTATAAAAGTATGTAAGTAACTAAAATAATTCAACTGTGCAATTAAATACTCTGTAGTAAATAGCAAATAACAAGTCTTGTGTTTTTCTTTGAGATTACTGGAAGATTAAAGATGTACCAGTAAAACACAAGAATTACTTAAAAAGATCAAGGCTTGTGTACTTAAAATAAATGCTAGCAGACATCCATTTTTGCTTCTCAGATAATAATTATTACTTCAATGCAAATAAAATTGCATCTATCAGCTAGGTTACTTTTGAGCTTTGTAAAAGTCATTGCTTTTGTTTTAAATGTGCTAGGATACCTCATGTAAATCATGATTTCTTAACACCTTTATACGTTTATTCAATGTCTGACAGTTATAATAATCATAGATTGAAGAAGAAAAAATTTAAGGCAATCATGCTATCCCTACATTCTAGACAGATACTTAAGCACAATATCTTTTTGGTTAAACACAAAATAATTTAAACTCCAGTTATTATCAGTTAAGTAATTGCAAAAGCAGTGTTAGAACAATAGTTATAACTTCCCAGACTGTTATGCATAAATCATCAAACTTCATCAGACAATGAAAACATGCACTTTCCTGCATTATATAATATATACCTTTTGTATAAAAATACATATTGATAACAATTGTTTTATTGTAGGAGCTATTGCTGTCTCTGGTTACTACACTGATTATACCTTGTCAGTCCACATCGTTGACTTGAACTGTACTGGAGAGGAAGATAGTATCTGGGACTGTTCATATAATGTAATGATGAATTATACCTGTCCATCAAGTAATGATGCCTCATTACAATGTCAAGGTAAATGTGGCTTTTAAGAAGCTAAGCAATTTGTTTAATGCAGTACCTTTATTATGATGAGTATATACTATTCCCAATATTTTATAAAATATATTTGATCTTTAATTTATGTTTTGCTCATCATGGAAATTGTAAAATGACATTTCTTGTTTTTAATGATAGTATTATCTGCTTAAAAAATGCAAATATATTTAATAACCATACCATTTATTAGATAATAACACCATTATGGCTGACTGTGAAGATGGTGATGTTAGATTAGTCGGAGGCAGTACACAATATGAAGGAAGAGTTGAAGTGTGTATTAATCGAGTTTGGGGTACTGTGTGTAGCTCTAGATACTCCTCATGGTGGTCTACTTACTATTACTGGGGAACACCAGATAGTAATGTGGTATGCAGACAACTTGGACATATGGAATTAGGTACACATTTTTGTAATTACATACATAATTAAATACCATTGTATAACAGGTTCAGTTACTTATATAACTGCTACTCAGTTTGGACAAGGAACTGGTCCAATACTAATGTCTGTAGTAAAATGTTCTGGTCAAGAATCCAACCTCCTTGATTGTCCTTATCGACCATTTCCTTATTCAACATGTTCTCATTCTTTTGATGTTGGAGTGAAATGTGAAGGTAAACTCTACTATTGTGTTAACTGATTTATGACTTTTGAAAGAGTGTCAGTTGTTTATATTCATTGATTATTACTCCATTACTTATTTCATTAGTTTAAGAACACTTATTCTTCCCTTTTTTATATAAAGCTTTTTGTAAGAATGGAACTGTTAGACTGAGGGGAGGTGGATCATATTATGGTAGAGTAGAAGTATGTGTAAACAATGTTTGGGGAACAATATGCAGTGACTTTTGGGACTATGAAGATGCCAGTGTTATTTGTGGTCAACTTGGATACTCCCGATATGGTAAATATGACTGCCATGCTTTCTCTTGTATTTATCATACATTTATTGTAGGTGCCATACCTGCTTCAGGCTATTACACTGACTATGTGTGGCCTTTTGGTATCATTGATTTGAACTGTACTGGAAATGAGAGTAGTATATGGAACTGTCCATACAATGGAACATCTGACTTTTACACTTGTCTTTCAAGTCATGATGCCTCAGTGATATGTCAAGGTAATCATTGTTGATTAAAGTGGAGTTTAATTTATTATTATATATAGCAAACAGTATTGAACCTGTTAGTTGTAAGACAGGAGATATTCGTTTGGTTGGTGGGACAAAAGACCATGAAGGAAGACTTGAAGTATGTATTAATGAAGTCTGGGGTACAGTGTGTAGTAGAAGCTGGGGTAGTACTGATACAAAAGTAGCCTGTAGACAACTTGGACATCTAGAAAGTGTGTTTAAAATGTTGGTGACAAGTACATTTTTAATTATTTAATGCATTAATAGGTGGAGTCACATATGGCAGTAGTACCTATGGACGAGGAAATGGTTCAATATTGTTTGGTTACATGTACTGTAATGGAAATGAAGACACTTTATTTGATTGTAGTAGGAGTGTGTTTAGTGTTACTTCTTACTGTTCTAATCATTACTATGACTTAGGACTGAAATGTGAACGTAAGAGATTTAATATATTTCTTTTGGTTGTGTTATGTCTCTATTTCTTATTAAGCCTTTTGTGAAAATGGTGCTATACGATTACAAGGTGGTACTCAAACTAGAGGTCGTGTTGAAGTGTGTGTAAATAGAACATGGGGTACTGTTTGTAGTGACTACTGGAACAATGTTGATGCTAGTGTTGTCTGTATACAGCTTGGATACTCACCTTATGGTATGGAAAGAAATTATTTTGCATCTATGTTTTAAAATAAACAAAATATACTAATAATATGGTCTCTATGTAATTATAAATCAATAACATTTTATGCTAAAAGTAGTATAGATTCTTATTAATGACATAAATAATTATGATTCTATAATCATTACTAGGGTGTGGTTTGTTAAGAAATTAATATATGAGTAAATAAATAATTTCTATAAAATTCATGAAATAGAGGTAGCTATACAAATATTTTAAATAAGATTATATTAGGAATGCCAACATGACATTAGATTGTATGCCTTAAATGTATAAATGTATGTAAGTAACTAAAATAATTCAACTGTGCAATTAAATACTCTGTAATACAGAGCAAATAACAAGTCCTGTATTTTTCTTTGAGATTACTGGAAGATTAAAGATGTACCGGTAAAACATAAGAATTACTCAAAAAAGATTAGGGCTTGTGTACTTAGAATAAAAGCTAGTGAACATCAATTTTTGCTTCTCAGATAATAATTATTACTTCAATGCAAATAAAATTGCATCTCTTAGTTAAGTTAGTTTTGAGCTCTGTAAAAGTCATTGCTTTTGTTTTAAATGTGCTAGGATACCTCATGTAAATCATGATTTCTTAACACCTTTATAAGTTTATTCATAATCTCTCACAGTTATAATAATCATAGATCAAAGAAGAAAAAACTAAGACTATTGTGCTCTCGCTACATTCTATACTGCCTATATGATATAGACAGATAATTAAGCATAATATCTTTTGGTTAAACACAAAATAATTTAAACTTCAATTATTATCAGTTAAGTAATTGCAAAAACAAATGTTAGCCATTTTATAAATGGGACAATAGATATACTATTCCCAGACTGTTATGCATAGATCATCAAACTTCATCAGACAATAAAGACATGCACTTTCCTGCATTATATAATATATACCTTTTTTATAAAAATACATATTGATAACAATTGTTTTATTGTAGGAGCTATTGCTGTCTCTGGTTACTACACTGATTATACCTTGTCAGTCCACATCGTTGACTTGAACTGTACTGGAGAGGAAGATAGTATCTGGGATTGTTCATATAATGTAATGATGAATTATACCTGTCCATCAAGTAATGATGCCTCATTACAATGTCAAGGTAAATGTGGCTTTTAAGAAGCTAAGCAATTTGTTTAATGCAGTACCTTTATTATGATGAGTATATACTATTCCCAATATTTTATAAAATATATTTGATCTTTAATTTATGTTTTGCTCATCATGGAAATTGTAAAATGACATTTCTTGTTTTTAATGATTGTATTATCTGCTTAAAAAATGCAAACATATTTAATAACCATACCATTTATTAGATAATAACACCATTATGGCTGACTGTGAAGGTGGTGATGTTAGATTAGTCGGAGGCAGTACACAATATGAAGGAAGAGTTGAAGTGTGTATTAATCAAGTTTGGGGTACTGTGTGTAGCTCTAGATACTCCTCATGGTGGTCTACTTACTATTACTGGGGAACACCAGATAGTAATGTGGTATGCAGACAACTTGGACATATGGAATTAGGTACACATTTTTGTAATTACATACATAATTAAATACCATTGTATAACAGGTTCAGTTACTTATAGAACTGCTACTCAGTTTGGACAAGGAACTGGTCCAATACTAATGTCTGTAGTAAAATGTTCTGGTCAAGAATCCAACCTCCTTGATTGTCCTTATCAACCATTTCCTTATTCAACATGTTCTCATTCTTATGATGTTGGAGTGAAATGTGAAGGTAAACTCTACTATTGTGTTAACTGATTTATGACTTTTGAAAGAGTGTTAGTTGTTTATATTTATTGATTATTACTTCATTGCTTATTTCATTAGTTTAAGAACACTTATTCTTTCCTCTTTTTATATAAAGCTTTTTGTAAGAATGGAACTGTTAGACTGAGGGGAGGAGGATCATATTATGGCAGAGTAGAAGTATGTGTAAACAATGTTTGGGGAACAATATGCAGTGACTTTTGGGACTATGAAGATGCCAGTGTTATTTGTGGTCAACTTGGATACTCCCAATATGGTAAATATGACTGCCATGCTTTCTCTCGTATTTATCATACATTTATTGTAGGTGCCATACCTGCTTCAGGCTATTACACTGACTATGTGTGGCCTTTTGGTATCATTGATTTGAACTGTACTGGAAACGAGAGTAGTATATGGAACTGTCCATACAATGGAACATCTGACTTTTACACTTGTCTTTCAAGTCACGATGCCTCTGTAATATGTCAAGGTAATCATTGTTGATTAAAGTGGAGTTTAATTTATTATTATATATAGCAAACAGTATTGAACCTGTTAGTTGTAAGACAGGAGATATTCGTTTAGTTGGTGGGACAAAAGACCATGAAGGAAGACTTGAAGTATGTATAAATGAAGTCTGGGGTACAGTGTGTAGTAGAAGCTGGGGTAGTACTGATACAAAAGTAGCCTGTAGACAACTTGGACATCTAGAAAGTGTGTTTAAAATGCTGGTAACAAGTACATTATTAATTATTTAATCCATTAATAGGTGGAGTCACATATGGCAGTAGTACCTATGGACGAGGAAATGGTTCAATATTGTTTGGTTACATGTACTGTAATGGAAATGAAGACTCTTTATTTGATTGTAGTAGGAGTGTGTTCAGTGTTACTTCTTATTACTGTTCTAATCATTACTATGACTTAGGACTGAAATGTGAACGTAAGAGATTTTATATATTTCTTTTGGTTGTGTTATGTCTCTATTTCTTATTAAGCCTTTTGTGAAGATGGTGCTATACGATTACAAGGTGGTACTCAAACTAGAGGTCGTGTTGAAGTGTGTGTAAATGGAACATGGGGTACTGTTTGTAGTGACTACTGGCACAATGTTGATGCTAGTGTTGTCTGTACACAGCTTGGATACTCACCTTATGGTATGGAAAGAAATTATTTTGCATCTATGTTTTGAAATATACAAAATATACTAATAATATGGTTTCTATGTAATTATAAATCGTTAACATTTTATGCTAAAAGTAGTATAGATTCTTATTAATGGTATAAATAATTATGATTCTATAATCATTACTAGGGTGTGGTTTGTTAAGAAAGGTAATATAATATGAGTAAATTAAATAATTTCTATAAAATTCATGAAATGGAGGGTAGCTATACAAATATTTTAAATATGATTATATTAGGAATGCCAACATGACATTAGATTGTATGCCTTAAATGTATAAAAGTATATAAGTAACTAAAATAATTCAACTGTGCAATTAAATACTCTGTAGTACATAGCAAATAACAAGTCCTGTATTTTTCTTTGAGATTATTGGAAGATTAAAGATGTACCAGTAAAACACAGAATTTACTCAAAAAAGATCAGGGCTTGTCTACTTACAATAAATGCTAGTGGACATCCATTTTTTGCTTCTCAGATAATAATTATTACTTCAATGCAAATAAAATTGCATATCTCAGTTAGGTTACTTTTGAGCTCTTTAAAAGTCATTGCTTTTGTTTTAAATGTTCTAGAATACATCATGTAAATCATGATTTCTTAACACCTTTACACATTTATTCAATGTCTTACAGTTATAATAATCATAGATTGAAGAAGAAAACATTTAAGGCAATCATGCTATCTCTACATTCTAGACAGATAATTAAGCATAATATCTCTTTGGTTAAACACAAAATAATTTAAACTCTAGTTATTATCAATTAAGAAATTGCAAAAGCAGTGTTAGATCAATAGTTATACCTTCCCAGACTGTTAAACATAAATCATCAAACCTCATCAGACAATGAAAACATGCACTTTCCTGCATTATATAATATATATCTTTTGTATAAAAATACATATTGATAATAATTATTTCATTGTAGGAGCTATTGCTGTCTCTGGTTACTACACTGATTATACCTTGTCAGTCCACATCATTGACTTGAACTGTACTGGAGAGGAAGATAGTATCTGGGACTGTTCATATAATGTAGTGATGAATTATACCTGTCCATCAAGTCATGATGCCTCATTACAATGTCAAGGTAAATGTGGCTTTTAAGAAGCTAAGCAATTTGTTTAATGCAGTACCTTTATTATGATGAGTATATACTATTCCCAATATTTTATAAAATATATTTGATCTTTATTTTATTTTGTTCATCTGGGAAATTGTAAACTGACATTTCTTGTTTTTAATGATAGTATTATCTGCTTAAAAAATGCAAACATATTTAATATTCATACCATTTATTAGATAATAACACCATTATGGCTGACTGTGAGGATGGTGATGTTAGATTAGTCGGAGGCAATACACAATATGAAGGAAGAGTTGAAGTATGTATTAATCGAGTATGGGGTACTGTGTGTAGCTCTAGATACTCCTCATGGTGGTGGTACTATAGATATTACTGGGGAACACCAGATAGTAATGTGGTATGCAGACAACTTGGACATATGGAATTAGGTACACAATTTTGTTATTACAAACATAATTAAATACTATTGTATAACAGGCTCAGTTACTTATACAGATGCTACTCAGTTTGGACAAGGAACTGGTCCAATATTAATGTCTGTAGTAAGATGTTCTGGTCAAGAATCTAACCTCCTTGATTGTCCTTATCAACCATTTCCTTTATCAACATGTTCTCATTCTTATGATGTTGGAGTGAAATGTGAAGGTAAACTCTACTATTGTGTTAACTGATTCATGACTATATGCTAATTCAGCTCCCTGTGAAAATGGTACAATACGTCTGTATAGTGAGTCTGGTAGTTACTTTAGGAGATATGGTCGAGTACAAATTTGTGTTAACAATATCTGGGGTACTGTGTGTGATGACTTCTGGGATGACAAAGATGCCAGTGTAGTCTGTAGAATGTTAGGATACTCACCACATGGTATGTACTCAGTAAATTGTACTGTTTTAGAATTTTTTTATTTATTTAGGAGCATCAGCACAGAGTAATGCATATACTGAAGGAAATTGGTATGTTCATATCAATGATTTGAACTGTACTGGAAAGGAAGAGTCTATTTGGGACTGTCCACAAAATGAATTGAGTAGATATTCATGTAATCACTATCAAGATGCTTCAGTAATATGTCAATGTAAGTTAAGACAGAATATGAGCCTACATAATTTTGTACCACTTGATTTATAATGCTATTAAATAATATTAAATAATAATATTTTAATTTGGAGTCAGAGATATACCTTCCATGCAGTTTAGCTGTTTAATAACATGCAAGATATAGAGTTATATCATTTTAATAAAGGGTAAATGAAATCACTAAGATGTCAGTGATTAAGCAGAAACTTAGACTTCAATACAAAATATTAACAATTAAGGATTATTGGTACGGATTTGTATAGACATCTGAGGGAAGTCCATATTGCTGCTATTGGGATGGATGCACACACTGTATTAACCATGAACTTTAACATTGTTTGTAGATACTTTCTAAATTAGCTCATAGTCACTGATAGTTGAATGACTTACTGTAAGTGGAATTTTATTACTCATAGAAAATAATCCATGAGCATATAATCTATGTTAAAAATATTGTTTATGTCTATTGCATAATACTTTCAAATCTAGACCATATCAAAAAATGTATAGTATTAATACAATATATGGGGAAAAGCTATCTATTTGGGTACATACATGTCTTAAATTTTTTCCTAGAAATTCTACTTTAGCATATCAGATGTGATTAATTAATCTCATTAAACACATATTTGCTGTTCAGTAATCTATCTGATTGTGTAGGCCATTTCTAATCATGGCAATGCATACTTCATACCATTTAATAGTTTTAATATCAAAAACCATAAAAATTATAATTATCACTCATATTCCTAATCCATATTATAATTGTCAACACCTTTATCGAAATAGATTTACTATATTTAAATAATCTTAGAACAATTTTTAATAAATGTATTTGAATTTATTTTGTATAGTGACTCATGTATCATTTTCTAACTGTACTACTGGTGAGATCAGACTAACAGATGGAACAACACAATATGAAGGAAGAGTAGAAGTGTGTATAAATGGAGTATGGGGAACAGTCTGTGACAGTGGTTGGGATACTAGAGAAGCTTATGCTGTTTGTCATCAGTTGGGATACCAAGGTATCAATAAATAATATGAAGTTTTATAATTGTTAGCTTAATACATATAGGTGCTGAATATTTTGTTAATTCTCATTTTGGTATTAGCACTCATCCTATTCTTATCTACTATACATCCTGTTCAAGTTATCAAAACAATCTCTTCAACTGCAATATGAATAAGTTTCCATATTCTTATTCTCAATGTAACAATTATCAAGAAGCTGGAGTTAAATGTGAACGTGAGTAATGACATTAATTTTATATATAGTTAATTATTGTTATGTCAATTTTAGCTCCATGTAATGATGGTGAGATGAGTCTATATTCTAGTATCTCCAGTCGTCATGGTAATGTACGTGTCTGTATCAATGGTACTTGGAGTAAAATCTGTGGATATGGCAATTCTGTAGTTGATGACAATCTTGCTAGTGTAATTTGTTCTGAGCTTGGATACTCTGAATATGGTGATTTTAACAATATAAAATTAATTTCTTGCTATATTTTTAGTGTTTACAACATTTGGTTATTCTGTTTTCAGGTGCTAAAAGCTATCGTATAGGGACAGACTACATCTATCCTTACAAAGTTTCCAATGTCCAATGTGATGGAAATGAAACAAAACTATTAGACTGTAAATTTAACATTATATCTTCATTGTATTGTTCTGGTGCTGTTGCAGTATTGTGCCAAAAAAGTAAGTGTCTGTATTATAATAAAAGTGACATGTTTTTCATTCAAACCTTACTTGTAGCTACTATTGAAGCTCCAGTTAATTGTACTGAAGGAGATATCAGACTCTATGGTGGCTCAAAACCAAATGAGGGAATACTCCATATTTGTACTAATGGAGCTTGGGGTTCAGTATGTAACAATGGTTACTGGAGTAATAGTGATGCTAATGTGGCTTGCTATGAACTTGGCTATACTGCTTATGGTATTATTAGCTACATGTATCAATCCTTTAAGAATGCTATCTTTATCTGTAGGCAATACCTATGTAAGTGACTGGACAGGTGAGAAGTATCCCTTCATTTATACCAGATTTGATTGTTCTGGTACTGAAAGTAGATTGAGTTCTTGTAGTTCATCACTTACCTCAAATATCCAATACTGCTCTAATCAGAAAGTTGTGAAATTAACATGTGCAGGTCAATACTATTAAATATATTTCTTTAATGGAATTGTAAGGCTAGGTTTTATATCTTAGTTTTTGTACATATGAAAATTATGTGGGTGAACTCCATATTACAATATAACACAATAACATGTTCTATATGATGTGAGAAGGCATATCAAATAAATGTACTCATAGCATTTCTATAGCTAGAAATTTTTTGATGGATATGGTCAAAATTAGTCATTTAATCCAGTACATTTTATGACCATGGCCTTCTTTAATTGGTACTAATTATGGCATAGCTACTATTAACTATATCTATATTCTAATAGAACATTGTACTACTGGTGATATTCGTCTGTATGGTGGTACTTATTACTATGGTGCAGTACAAGTTTGTACTGGGAGAGTATGGGGTTCAGTATGTAGAGACAGTTTTTGGGATAACAATGATGCCAATGTGGTCTGTAAGCAGTTAGGATTCTCTCCTTATGGTATTACTACATGACATTTATTGTCAATCTATGTTAATATTGCATTTGCAGGCTCTATTGCAATGCCTATTTCTCGATATTCTGACAATTCTGCTATCACAATTTTGACTGGTTTAAGCTGTAATGGATCCGAGGATCACTTGTTTAACTGTGCTATCAATACCAGTGCTTCAGCTTGTTCTGCATGGAATGATGCTAATGTTATATGTCCTGGTTAGTAATGACTATATCTATACATAAATTATGTGCATTCTGAATTAAACTTTAGTTCATGGCTCTACATATTCTAACTGTACTGATGGACAAGTCAGACTATTTGGAGGTTCCACAGATTATGAAGGCACTGTAGAGATTTGTATCAACAATGCTTGGGGAACTATATCAGATGACTATGGATGGGGATACCAAGAAGCTCAGACTGTTTGTAATGCATTAGGATATACTGCACTAGGTATGAAAGCAAGAGTTTATTGAAGCATTAAATATCATCCTTATATTATTAAAGGTGCTCAAAGTTTGTATAATGCTTACTTTGGTAAAGGAACTGGTCCAGTTCTTCTTTATTATGTGCATTGTTCAGTGCCAACATTTTCACTACTAAACTGCAATATTAATAGTCGTTATTATTATTATTATGTTTATACTAATCACTATGATGATGCTGGAGTAAGATGTCAACGTGAGTTGAAGATACATTAAAGTATAGCAAGTATTATATTATTCATTACAGCATTTTGTCAACATGGTGATATCAGATTAGTAGGTAGTACTAATCCACTGATAGGACGAGTTGAAGTATGTGTCAATAAGACATGGGGTACTATATGTGATGATTACTGGGATAACAATGATGCCAGTGTAGTATGTAGACAACTTGGATTTCCAGGAGAAGGTTAGTATTGACTGTTTCTACATAATTAAGATAATTTAATAATTAGGTGCAAGTGCTGGTACAGGTTCTTATACAGAGAGTGTTAAATCATTTCATATCATTGATCTCAACTGTAATGGAAATGAAAATAATATATTTAATTGTTCTTATAACAACATCCAACAACATAGTTGTTATTTTTATGAAGATGCTTATGTTCAGTGTCCAGGTATTTATGTAAATTTGATTAATTTTATAAAGATATTTTATTCATACAGCTCCAAACACAACTGATAACTGTACTAATGGTGAGATCAAATTAGTGGGTGGAGACACTGTGTATGAGGGTAGAGTTGAAGTGTGCTATAATGGTGTCTGGGGTTCTGTATGTCCTAAGGTATGGGACAGTAATGATGCTAAAGTTGTCTGTAGACAATTGGGCCACAATGCTTTTGGTTAGTAGACAGTAATGATGGAATCACAAGTTATGATTTTTAATTTTCAGGTGCAGCTACTGTGACCACATTTGGAAAGGGAGTTGGACCAGTTCATTTCTCAAATTTCTATTGCTCTGGTAGTGAGAACTATCTGCTAAATTGTACCTATTACACTTATTCATGGTGTTATTATTCATATCATGCTGGTGTTAAATGTGAAGGTAATAGTGACACTCTACTTTGAAGTATATTAAATGTTATATAATTCAGCTCCCTGTACAGATGGAGATGTTCGTTTAAAAGGTGACAGAAAGTACAATAACTTTGGTCGAGTTGAAGTCTGTATTAATGGTACATGGGGTACTATTTGTGATGACTACTGGGAAAATACTGATGCCAGTGTTCTCTGTAGACAACTAGGATTTTCACCTTATGGTAAATTGTTTCTACATAATTTGTCTTATATGACTTATACACTATTACTACATTTTAGGTGCCATTGCAAAGGCATCATTTTATACAGAGTCTGTTCTTCCACACACTATGTTTAATATGAGTTGTACAGGAAAAGAAGATACATTGTTTGATTGTGTGTATAGTGAAGTAGTTAGTGTTGGATCAAACTGTAATAGCTATGAAGATGCTAGTGTTATTTGTCAAGGTTATTAACATAATATATTATAATTATTATTTATCATTATCTACTTCTTATAGACTTAAATATTCCTCACTCAAACTGTACTGATTATGATGTTCAACTAGTAGATGGACCTAGTCTTAATGAAGGAAGACTCCTAATATGTATCAATGGAGTCTGGGGAACACTTTGTAATAGTGGCATTGACTATAATGATGCTGGAGTGATATGTCTTGAACTGGGATATCAGAGAGGTTTGATGCATTGTTGACTAATGTAATGATTGTCTTCTCATAATTAGGAGGTTTCCCATACACTGGTCAGTTCCCTAAAGCTGCTAATAATGTACTACTGGTTACTGGTATTACATGTTCTAACACTGCTACTACTCTGTCTGAGTGTACCTTTAGTCACTTTACTAAGACATCTACTTGTGATGCTACAAATATTGCTGCAGTCAAATGTCATAGTGAGTGTATTGTTAATATTATCATTTTTAATTTAGATTTTTATCTATAAATATTTTATGTAGATTGTATAGATGGAGACATACAGATCATTCCTTATAACAGTTACAACAAACAGATGGGTCGTGTTGAAGTGTGTGTTAATGGAACATGGGGTACTGTTTGTAGTGACTTCTTTGATGATAATGATGCCAAAGTTGCATGTAGACAACTGGGATATTCTCACTTAGGTATTCAATAGAAGCAAATATGTTATTAACCACTATCTAATGTTTTAACAGGCTCTGTGTCAATGGGTAACATCAAGACAGAATATGCTCTTCCACATCACTATATTGATGTTAATTGTACTGGAAATGAATTAAGACTCTCTGATTGTCCCCATAATGGACTGACTCACTACTCATGCAGTTTATGGCGTGATGCAGGAATAGCTTGTTTTAATGGTAACACTAACACATTCTCTGTTAATGTTTATGTTCTTCAACAGACTATGAAGTTGAATATGCTAACTGTACTAATGGTGAAATGAGATTGTCTGGTGGATCATCCTCAATGAATGGACGAACAGAGATATGTTATAATAATGTGTGGTTTGGAATATGTGCTGATAATTACAATAGCTACAATAAACCAAGTACTATTTGTGGAATTTTAGGATACTCATATCAAGGTATATATTTTACAAGTAATAACTTATTCCTAATATATTGCAGATGATTTTGGATATTCCAGTTCATTTTTGGACTTACCTACTCTACCATTAATACCATATGAGTTCTCATGTAGTGGTACCGAACAGTCTCTATTTGATTGTTACAAGTATCCTATTAACTGCTATAGTTTGCGTTACAGATACGGTTATGTCTATGGAGGAGTTACTTGTCAAAGTATTAGTTATTTTTACTTTTGTGTTTATTTGTATATTTTGTAGTTAAATGTGAACATGGTGATATACGTCTTGCTGGTACAAGTTATAGTACAATAGGTAGAGTAGAAGTGTGTCTTAATGGAACTTGGGGTACTATCTGTGGTAACAGTTTTGATGATAAAGATGCCAGTGTTGTATGTAGACAGTTAGGATACTCTCCTTATGGTGAGTTTTGTAGATAAAAGATTGCTTTAAATAATACATTTGTAGGTCCAATTTCACTGAATAATAATTGCTACTACTACAACTGCTACTACTATGACTATTACCGTTCTACCAATATATATGATTTGAACTGTACTGGTCTGGAAAATAACATATTAGACTGTCCTTATGATGACAGCTACCATTACTGCAGCAGATATCATGATGCAGCACTTATATGTCAATGTAAGTAGTTATTACACAAACTAACTTTAATTCATATCATTAGATACCAATTATACTGTGGACACATCTTGTAATAATGGTGATGTACGTTTGGTTGGTGGTGTAAATGAATTAGAAGGTCGAGTGGAGATATGTTATAATAAGATTTGGGGATTTGTATGTCATAATTTCTGGAGTACTTATGATGCTAATGTTGTATGTAAACAACTTGGACATCAACCTACAGGTTCAAATGAATCAATAATTATAACTTATTTTGTATGTTTTGTATTAAAGGTGCTACAGCATTACTATATAGTTATTTTGGTCATGATTGGTCACCTCACATTCTTTCTAATGTTGGATGTTACTCTTCTGGTAGTTATAACTCTCTCTTACAATGTTCTCATAATGTTATATCTGCTACTATCAATTGTGGAGATGGTGCAATAGCTAGTGTAGTTTGTGTTGGTAAGAATTTTACTCATGCTATAGTGGTAGAATTTTCATTTGTTCAAATACAGAGTCTTGTACAGATGGTTCTGTTAGACTTAGTGGTTCTTCTATTAAATATGCTGGTCGTGTTGAAATTTGTATAGAGGGAATATGGACTACACTTTGTGATCAAAGCTGGGACTTCAAAGCTGCTCAAGTTGTTTGTAAAGAATTAGGATACTCTCCTTATGGTAAGAAAAAATTAATCATAACAACTGACAGTCTTGTGTGGAAGGAAACCTTTAGACCATTTTGCTTCATGCATGATTATCTTCTTAGTTATGTTAGTACACTTCTTTTAAACTATAGGAATCGGTAATGTATTACTTTATTACTTTTCAGGTGCTATTCCAACATATAACTGTTATACTGAAGGTCAACTATCATTTGGTATCACTGATATCAATTGTACTGGTTCTGAAGAACATCTTATCAACTGTTCACACAGCAATGCTGTATTATACAATTGTAACTCTCATGATGATGCTGGTGTTGTATGTCAAGGTATACTATATATAATGTGCATATTAATACATATACTTTTATTCTAGTGTCTACTAAACAAGCCAATTGTATTAATGGTGAAGTTAGACTTGTTGGTGGTAGTGATCCTTATGAAGGAAGAGTTGAAATCTGTGTCAATGAGGTTTGGGGTACAGTCTGCTCTAACAGTTGGAGTACTGCAGATGCCAATGTTGTTTGTAGGCAATTGGGATATTCACGATTAGGTTTGATATTAGGACATTAGCAAGAAGTTATGTCTAATTTAGGGGCAAGAGTCAGATATTTTGGTTCAGGAAGTGGTCCAATTCTTTTATCCAATCTTTATTGTACTGGTAGTGAGTCATCTTTATTAGATTGTAATCAACAATCTTGTTATATTACCAGCTGTACACATAGTAATGATGCTGGAGTGATCTGTGAACGTAAGATACAATTCTATTCAGGTTGCTGTTACTATCTTTTTGTATAGCACCTTGTACTAATGGTGATATTAGACTAGGAGATGGTGCAGTGTTGAGGGGAAGAGTAGAGGTTTGTATTAATGGTACATGGGGTACAATCTGTGATCATCATTGGACACAACAAGAAGCTAGTGTAGTGTGTTTTCATCTGGGATACTCACCATATGGTATAAGAGACAAATAATAGTTATGTAACTGTCTTATGTTTAGGTGCAATGGCAACTAAAAATATATTCCTCAACTATGAGTGGCCTATTGGTCTATTTGAGCTGAAGTGTTCTGGTAATGAGACTACTATTTGGGACTGTACATATAACACATCTCATGGAGGACAATACTGTTACCAACGCAATGATGCTTCTGTATTTTGCATGCGTGAGTTATATAACTTTTGGCAAGTGAAGGTCTTTTATTTAATGTTAATAGCTAACACAATTGTGTATAGTAATTGTTCTAATGGTGATATTAGACTTGTAGGAGGTAGTACAGACAATGAAGGCAATGTCCAGATATGTTACAACAATGCCTGGGGTTCAGTATGTGATGACTCCTGGGGAAGGACTGATTCAAATGTGATCTGTAGACAGCTTGGTTTCCAACCATATGGTATGTATATTATATTGAAACATTTATATCCTTTATGCTTTTTATTAAATGAAGGGTCTCAATACTACCGTTACAATTACTTTGGAGTTTCAAACAATCCTCCATATTTGTATGGAAGATTTTATTGTTCTGGTTCTGAACAGTCATTATTGTCATGTCCAAGATCTTCTTATAGTTACTTATTATACTGTGGAAACAGTGAAATAGCTGGTGTTCATTGTGTAGGTAAGTGATCAATAGACTCTGTTCAAACACATTTTTTGTTCTTGTGATGGCATATACTAATGGTCTTCTAATGCATATATGTACTAATTCATGCAGGTGTCTGTACTGATGGCAAAATACGTCTTCAAGGCAGTACTAATGTACTTGTTGGTAGAGTTGAGGTGTGTGTCAATGGTACATGGACTACTGTATGTGATGAACATTGGGATGATAATGATGCTAGAGTCATCTGTCAACAACTGGGTCACTCTCCTTATGGTAAACTTACAATAACTAATTATTATTTTTTAGATACTTTTCACAGGAGCATTGGCTGGTTATGGATCTCTGTTATTTGATAACTATCCTACTCGTGTCTATGGAGTGAATTGTACTGGGAGTGAAAGCACACTCTTCAAATGTCCTATTCATTTAACTCTTCAAAATGTATCCCACACTCAGTGTGCCAATAATGATGCTGGTGTCATCTGTCAAGGTGAGCTTACAATATTGATAGTTTAACTATATTATTTGATATTACTATAAAGCTGCAAATATTCCATTTGTCAATTGTACTAATGGTGAAGTCAGATTGATTGGAGGTTACAGTTCCACTCAAGGACGAGTTGAAGTTTGTGTACATGGAGCATGGGGCACTGTCTGTGATGATGGCTGGGGAATACAAGATAGCAATGTAGTCTGTAAACAGCTTGGATATCAAGCATTTGGTTAGTTGAATAATTTTCTATATTGTGTGATTACAAGTACTGTGTCAATAGGTTCCACACCAAAGTATGGATCACTATATGGTCCAGGTAGCCTACCTATAATGTTAGCTGATTTGGCCTGTATTGGCTCTGAAGACACTTTGTTAGACTGTAATAGAAACACATATGGAATATTACACTGTTACAGATATGAAATTGCTGGAGTGGAATGCGAAGGTATTTATTTAAATGAATAATGCAACAATACTACTATGTTGGTTTATTATAGAACTCTGTGATGATGGTCAGATACGTATTGTTGGAAGTCCAACTCCAAAGTTAGGTCGAGTAGAGGTATGTGTCAATCGTACATGGGGTACTATTTGTGATAGTACATGGAATAATGCAGCAGCATCTGTGATTTGTAAACAACAAGGATATTCTTCTTATGGTATGTGACTAAACACAAGTTAGTTTGACTTTAATAGTTTTAAATATCTTTAGGTGCAATTGCTGGGTTTAACAGTTTCACTACATCACTTATACCCACTAACATTGACTCTGTTAACTGTATTGGTACTGAAACATCAATATTTGACTGTACTATAAAGTATGGAGGAGGCACTTCAACATGTGATCCATTGGCTGATGCTGGCATTATCTGTCAAGGTGTGCTGAGTTGTATTGTACACTAAGTTTATATAATGCTGCTTATATTAGATACAACTGTTACTTTTGCTAACTGTACTCATGGTGAACTGAGATTAGCAGGAAGCAATATTGTCACTAAAGGAAGAGTGGAAATATGTTTTAATGGAGTTTGGGGCACAGTATGTGATAATGGCTGGAGCACTGTAGATGCTAATATAGTCTGCAACCAACTAGGATATTATCCTTCAGGTATAGATATGACAATACAACCTCTCTTATATTTACTCTCTATACTATAGGAGCTAAGGCTCGCTATGGTGCTTTCTTTGGTAGAGGATCTGGTCCCATATTTTTGTCTAATCTTCGATGTTCTGGATCAGAGCAGAGGTTATTAGAATGTAATAGGAACACATATAGTGTAAGATGGTGTAAACACTATGAGGATGCTGGTGTGGAATGTGAAGGTATAACAGGACATACTGAACATTAATATTTATATTATCTGAATTAATAGGGTCCTTTCCTGTATATAGTAGTCGCTCAGTTGGTAATATGTTAGGAGGAGAAACAGTTATTATAACTGGACCAGTATTTCAAGAAGACGATGACATTCTGTGTATATTTGGTCAAATTGAAACTGAAGGTGTTTACCTCTCTGAAGACAAATGTCTCTGTGTGGTGCCTTCTGCTAATAAAGATGGTATTGTGGATTTGGCTATTAAAATCACTCGAGGCACTGCTGAGCTTATGGGTGGCACTAAATTCAGATATAGTATGATAGAAATATATTAGTGGCTAGTTAGTTTTATTTCTTTTTATTATTTAGTATCACCATTGGAAGTTGAATCTACAAACTTGGACTCAAAAGATGTTCAAATTGAGGATGGTGAACTTGGAGTTGGTGAAAGACTTAATATTACTTGGAATGCTAACACACTAACAGGACAGCTTTTTGATAAAATGTCAACAACAGTGAATATCACAATAGTAAGTTATTCACTCAATTTATATAAGTACATGTATTTACATGTTGTGTTTGTTGACAGATACTATACAACACTGACACTGATCAGTGGGAGTCACCAATGCCTCTAGCCTCAGATATTCCCATCACTGACGAAAGAGCTGAAGTGACAATTCCTGATTTTGAAGAATTTGATCAAACATCATTAAGACTAGCTCAGGTCAAAGTGTCTCTTAGTACAGCCACTCTTAACCATAAAATTGGCAAGAGAGCTGTGCCTTTAATTGCAGGGATTGTAATACATTCCATTGGTAGAGCAGTGTTGCGATTAGTGATTAAAAAACTTAAAGAAAAGATTAAAGAAGAGGCAAAAGAAATTGCAAGATCAGCAGTCCTTCGTCTGGCATGTGAAGCTTGGTATAAACGTGCCAGAGGTGTTAATAACAGAAGATTACCTCCTTGTCCTTGTAAGAATTCACAGGCTGATGAAGATGACAGGTATGCACGCGAGAATATCATACAAGATATATGGAGGAGAAACGTTTTCAAGAGGACGAAGGCTACAAGCTGCTATAGACAGTCCAATGTTGGGTAAGCCGATCAAAGGTTTATAGTTTACTATTTTTAATTACACTATCTATTACAGATCTTATAGTCCCAGTCAACAGTGTTGTTTTGGTAGTGATGGTAATCTATTAACAGGAACTGATGGTGGTAGTGCTTATAGTGTTTATCCTAACAACTGGAAGTCTATATTAGGTTAGTATTGTTATTGTGTTGTGAGTAGTTTTACATTAATTTTTCACTGCCCAAAGGTTATTTGTTGAATGATGTTGCTCCACATTACTTGTGTTGTGATGGGAAATATTTCTCTGGTTGTAATAGTCGATATTATGATCGTAGACCTAATGATAATTGTGAAGATTACCCACAACGGCCACCCCCAGGTAAATGAACAATCATTGTCCCTTTTATGCCACAATGTAAACAGTAGTCTGCATGAATAGCATACTTCTGCAAATGTCTGTGTACTAGTAGGTATTAGTGTAATAATATTATTACTCAGACCACATATACTACTACTATATTGAGGAGTTTACCAAATGTCTGAGTACAATTAAGAACAAGTGTATAAGATGTGTTTATCATTTAAAGACTTTAAAGATCCAGCTAGGTAGTGCTAGTGTCAAGAGTTGCATTGTAAGTGAGTGTGTTATTCTTAATGTGTGGATGATGTGAAGTTGAAGATAAACTCTCTTAGTGAAATTTTTAGTGAATGTCAGAGAATAGTTCTATTATAATTTAGTAATTTATTTTGGCTTACAATAATAATCATATAGTACAGGTAGTGTCTGCTGAATGTTACTATAACTAAATGTTCCTAACAATCCCTAACAGTGTTTTGGTGCATTTTCTTATCTATAGAACTATAGATATATATACTCTATAGAAAGTCAACATATCAATTTTATATTTATTTATATAAAAGGTTATATTATCCTTTTTTAGCTCGAATGTTTGGTGATCCTCATTTGGTGACATTGGATGGGCATAAGTACACATTCAATGGACATGGAGAATTTACTTTAATTCAGTCATTGGACAAGTCACTTACTATACAAGTACGAATGACTGAACCACCTACTAATAATGCTAGCAACCAAACACTAGCTGGTAGTGGTACTGTCATATCTGCTATAGTTGCCAAACACATTGACTCTGATACTGTACAGTTTGAATTGATTGATAACAGACTGGTAGCTATAGTTAATACAAATGAAGTTGACTTCTCTGAAATATCTGAACTACAGTTTGAAAACCTGACAGTTACTAGCAAAGGCAACAAGACTCTATCAGCAATATTGGCTGCAGGAGTGACCATTACAGTTCAAGAAAAGAACAACATCTTATCAGATCTTGCTGTTACATTGTCTGATGATTACTATCAAAATATTGGTGGGCTTCTGGGTAATTACAACGGAGACAAGGATGATGATTTACAGCCAAAGAATGGTAGTGCTAGTCTGCCTTTGAATGCTACCATTGAAGAAATACACTATCAGTTTGGACTAACATGTAAGGACATATAACTTACATAGAACTTAGCATATTGACACAGTTTGTTACATAATACAGGGATTATTGATGATCCCAGTCTAAGTCTCTTTACTTACGATCAAAAAGGAAGTTGGGGCACATTCTATAAACCAGAATACAAGCCATTATTTAAAGCTGAATTTAGTGATCCAGAACTAGAAGAAAAAGCACATGAGGTTCAACTATTAATTATATTTGCTATTTGTATTGTATATGTATCTACAGATTTGTGGTGATGATATATTATGCTTATTTGATGTGGCTGCTACTGGTGATTTGACTATTGGAAATGTTACCAAAGAAACTGGTAAAGAACTAGAGACAATAACTCAATTATTAAAGCCAAGTATGATAACATTGATATATACCATGTGGTATCTATATTAATATGTTACTTAGCTCTCTGCGATCCCGCTTGTGTTTATGGAGCCTGTGTCAGTAACAATACTTGTTCTTGTTCTAATGGTTATACAGGACATATATGTGATAGTGCAGGTACTTTTCTATATATGTAGTGTGTGTATACTTATAATCTAATAGTGATTGGTGAATGTGAGGAGAATATCTGTTTTAATGGTGGTACTTGTGAAGTCATTGCAGGAGATTACTTGTGTACTTGTGCTGTTGGATTTACTGGACCTTCTTGCAACCTAAGTAATTAAAAGATTATGTTTAATTTCAGTTTCTATTAAATTTTGTCAATTTTATAGCTAATAGCTCTGAACCAATAAGTACTAGCATTGTTACTAACACTCCTACTGTGACAACTACCAACAAAAATAATCTTGATCTAAAACTTATTGGAGCTCCTATAGGTGCTGTTGCAATATGCTTTGTTATTGTCTTAATCACTATAGCATTCTGTGTATGTCACATAAGAAACAAGAAAGAGAAGAAAAAGAGGACTGATGTTGATCTGACTTTCTCCAATAAACAAATTATTGATAATGATGATGATCTTGAAATGGAGAAGACCTCCAACTAAATCAGAAAAACCTATTTGCCCAAGTGTGTGATTGTCTTTATTTTATTCTTAGTCTGTATTAATAGTTTAACTATAAACTGCATTAAACATAGGCAAGTGTTTTTGTCAGTTTTTTACACACACTTGATATTATGTACATATTATTAGTGATAAAATTTAATTGATGTATCCTATTGTCATGTGATAACCTTTATTTTTTATTATTAATGATTAATGCTACATTTTAAGGTCAATTAACAATTGTCTAAGTGAATTTGACAAATATTCTGCTGGAGATGCAATCAGACATACAAACATTGTACAAACATTATGTTATATACATATAAAATAAATTGATACTGTGTCAATATGACATAGTAATAATAATACTATTTGTTTATGCCAAAAATTAGATGGTATTGGATAAAAAAGTAAATTTATCTTTATACATATACATGTCAATGAAACATTCTGAAAATGTTTATAATGTTTAGGGATGTCAGCAAACCATATGAGTCTCATATAAAAACAAAAACATAAATCAGGATTATCTCTGTATGGAAATATCTATATAAAAACCACACAACCTAACTGTCATATACAAATAAATATTACAAACCACATAATACCTTTAAGATAAAAGGCCTTATAGCAACACCAGAGGCAGATTTGTTGTATGTGTAAAATCTTCAGCAAATATAACTGTGGTGAAGTAGTCGCTCAGAATTAATTTTAATTTAAAAGGGTCATAACTCAAGATGCACAAAATATTGGGTTAAAAGGTTTATGTGAAAACAGCAAAGTAGAATGACCATTATTATTAACCATTCAAGAACATGCTTATGCTAGCAATCCCAATTAATAGTAAACTAGCACACAATAGATGCCACACCCAAAAGACTTGTCATGCAAGTATCACAAGATTCATGTTTTATTATTCATGGCTTGGTGGACTCTTTTACAGTCAAAATTATTTTCTAACACCTATATAATTGTTAATATAAACAATACTGTGATCATCACCATAACAGACCTCCTTGCAGATAGGACATTGTTTCTCAGTGATAGTATATATATTAAACAGTTTCTGTTCATTAGACAAACATTCTTAGTAGATTACAGTTGTACATTGCTTAAATCTCTATTACCTGCATTGATTGAACACTAACAGCATTAGCAAGTAATTTTATTCCTTCTATTACATCATTCTGGCCACTAAAATCTATGTGTGTTGATGTCATCAATGTCTATTAAATTACATAAGCAATAAGACCATTTGTTCATTTTTTAGTGTATTTCCTCTTATTGCTGGCTATTGAGACTTTTAATGTAATGTAAATGACAATATGATATTCAAGTGTGTCAAATTAATGGAAGTACTAACATTAGTTGTTTTGTTGTGGGTGTGTCTTCCTCATCAAACAATAAGATCATTTGTTCTTTTTTAGTACTTTTCTTCTTATTGCTGGCTATTGAGACTTTTAATGTAAACAACAATACAATATTCAAATGTGTCAAGTTAGTGCAAATACTAATGTTAGTTGTTTTGTTGTGGGTGTGTCTCCCTCGCCCTGAGATAAGACCATTTGTTAATTTTTTAGTACATTTCCTCTTATTGCTGGTTATTGAGACTTTAAATGTAAACGACAATATGATATTCAAATGTGTCAAGTTAGTACAAATACTAATGTTAGTTGTTTTGTTGTGGGTGTGTCTTCCTTGGCCAGAAATAAGACCATTTGTTAATTTTTTAGTACATTTCCTCTTATTGCTGGCTATTGAGACTTTGAATGTAAACTATTGTAATGATGTATATTAAGAAATCACATTGAATGATGTTGTCACCTTTGTATATGACAAGCCATTATGATTTTATATTTGCATGTAAGAACATGAAGCTTGTCACTTGTGAGGTGAACTTAAACTACCTGTTTCAACTCAGTAATAAAATTCATGTAAATGGTTATAATAACCTAACTTTTTAGACTTGTATGCAAAACAATATATCTAGTGTAAGGAATTAAGGACAAGTTTTGCTGGAGGCCAGTGACTGCAGTTAGTTTTTTGATTATTAATTATGCTAACAATTTCATGTTAAAATGTAAAAGTGATTTATCAAAATTTATTAAGCAAAGTATTTAAAAAGGAATTAATTGGTAATCATTTATAATATGTTAACTAAATGGATGGATGCTCTGTCCTACACACAATGTTATAGTAAGTTTTCAGTATACAGCAACTGCAGCTCCACCTTACCAAAAACACTTGAAACCACAAATATTTAATAAGGCGTGGTTATCTAATACATGCTACTAACTTCAACAGAGTAAACTAGCACACGTAGGTCTAATATCATTCATGGTACCGCCCCCAAAAGACTTGTCATGCAAATATTACAATATTCATAATCTAATATTCATTGTTTGGTGGACTCTTTTCCATCCAAGATTATATTCTAACGCCTAACGTTGCTGATATGTTGCATGATGCCACGCTCAAGAACGCCTTGTCATGTGAGTATTACAACATTCATATTCTAATATTCATGGCTTGGTGAACTTTTTCCACTCAAGATTATAAGATATTTTCAACCTAACGTTGCTGGAATATGTTGTTTGAACTTTTGTTAGGGCTCTTGTTCTGCTTATTTTCAAGAGATACAGTAGTTGCTCAAACATGCACAGAAGGCTCAGTTCGTGTTATAAGTTATCAATGTGACAATATATTTGTATAGTGCTCATTTTCTAGTCCTCATCTTCTTCCTATGGAGCTGTTGAAGTCTGCTTTGAAAATATTTGGGGTACTATTTGTACTGATTTCTGGGATAACAATGATGCTAGTGTTGTCTGCAAGCAACTGGGATATACTCTCCTTATGGTACATAAAGTTTGCCTAATGTGTTTACCAATATGTTATTTTACATTATGTATAGGTGCAGTAGGATCTACTATAGTCCACTACTCCTCATCAGCTACCAAACTCATCCTTTTTGTTAAGTTAAACTGTATTGCAATGAGACCACTATACTGGACTGTCCTCAGGATGCTTTCTTTGACTAGGAATAGGATTACCAGTTGCTCTACAAGTAAGTTTAACAGTGGAGTAGAGATTGCCTGAAGTGTTTGTAGGTTGTTGTATATTTTTGGTAAAATATAGACTGTCACAACTATAATCAATTGATAATGTAACATAATATGTATTGCTTCATATAAACTTACTTTGTTCACAATTAATACCAGTATATCCACTAGAACAATCACACACATATCCATTACTTGAACTGTGATATTTACCATGTTTACCACATGGAGAATTTTTCAATAGTAGTTTGTTGGTAAGTGTGATAAAAGATAATATCCAATAAAACTTAATTCATTGAGTCACTTATGTTTAATTATATGTAGTACATATGGTTTAGTTAATACAGCTACAATGTTGAATGCATTTTTAATTCGACAGGAGTAGCTACCATTATCACTTCCTCTTAAATCTGTAATTGTTAATACACTTGTAGTTGGAAAATAGTTAGAGTTAAATCCATTGGGCTGTTCTGTTGAACTAATTGTTACTCTACTTGTGTTCAATAAAAGTTGTCCATAGACATAATGTACTAGATATTAATTTCTTACTTGTAGTTACTCCATTGTTCATTGTCTTGCTCCAAATTATAAAAACTACTTGAGTGACCACTTGTAAGTTTATTAATTATGTTTGTATGATTTATATTTTATATCAATTATTTATATGGTAATTACCCTCTTTTCTCATTATTTTCTCTGAATATATATAATATATGCACTCATGATCATTTAAAAATGTATTGAATTATATTAGTTAAAGCTAAAGTCAGGTATAAAATGTTTGTTTGAAGATATAAATACTACATTTAATACTACTTCACTCTAATATTCATTCATTTACATTGAGATATTAAATTTAATGCCAGTACAATTATGCCCTTCTTAAATGAAGTAAAAAGTATAAAAATCAAGAACAATAGCAAATAGTACAGCAACAAGAAAAAGGTAATGTAAAGCAGCATGTTTATATATACTTAAGGTATAGCAATTCTACAAGCTAATAACAAAGACAACAAAAATACTGAAATCAGGTTCATAATTATTGTTCGTAATGATGTTCATCTTTTTCAAAGTTTTCAACATACAGCGGATTCTTTTTAGCAATAATATCATCAGAAACATTTGTTTGCTTTGTCTTACGTCTTCGTTTGATAGCAAGAAATAGCATAATAGCAACAATCACACAAATAACTATAAAAGACAAAATAAATAAATTATCCATTGTCTTCATTAATTTAGTAAAGTCATATATTAACAATACCTGCAATGACTATAACTGTCATTGGTACAGCAATACTAATACTTTTTCTTGTATCTGAGGACTATGTCACATTATAATATTAGTAACTACAATTACAATACAATAACTCACTTTTACACGATCTAGAATCTTTGTTGGTATAACATTAGAAGCTATTAAATGAAAAGACAGTCATAAACATGTAATCAATAAATCTTGATACTATTAGTCAATTAAGCATAAATACTCAATATTTAAATATATTTACTTTTAATATCCTCACCTTCACAACTAAACCCATTATCAATCAAAGAGTAACCTGAAGTACATTCACAATGAAATGATCCATTATCATTAACACATCTCTGACTGCAACCTCCATTATCTTGAGCACATTCATCAATATCTTGTCAAAGCACATGAATTAAAAAATAATTTATTACACAACTAACCAAAGCAGGTATAATTATCATTGCCCAAATAATAGCCAGTCTGACATGTACACTGATAACTACCAACACTGTTATGGCAACCTTGAGTACATTTTGTTATATTGAGTGAACACTCATCTATGTCTATAGTCAATTATAACAAAAATAATCTAAACATTATAAACACCTTACCATTACAAATAAAGCCATTACTACTCAATGAGTAACCTGCATAGCATTCACAGTGAAATGATCCTACTTCATTCACACATATTTGGTTACAGTGATGAGCAATACATTCATCTACATCTGATTGATATATATGATAACATATCAATTATACTTCATAATATAACTACTCATGCACTGACCTAAGCAAGTATGATTATCACTGTCTAAGTAATATCCAGTTTGACAGGTACAAAAATAGCTACCAACACTATTAATACAACCTTGAGTACATCCAGAGATACCTTGTGAACACTCATCAATATCTAATAAAGGGCAGACAATATTTTAATGATAATTCAATAATGTAGTACCATCTTAACCTGAACAAAACCTGTCACCACTAAATCCAGAATAACAGGAACACTGAAAACTTCCATTAGTATTAGTACAAACATGTTCACAACCTCCATTATAATGATCACACTCATTGATATCTTTAATGGCTGATAATTACAGTGTTTCTGTCAAACTTAATTACCTGTGCAGTTCCTTTCATTATTTTCTGATTTAAATCCACCATCACATTGACATTGATAGCTTCCTGGTTGATTGATACAAGTATGAGCACAATCACCATTGTCATTATCACATTCATTAATGTCTAAACATGTTAGATAGCATTAGTCAGTTCATGATGAGTACTTGTCACTGACCAGTACAATTATGTCCATCTATATCTAGGAAATATCCAGAGTTACAGGAACAGATATAAGAACCAGGAGTGTTTGTACAGGTTTGACTACAACCTCCATTGTATAAAGTGCACTCATTGATATCTTTTATGAATCAAAAATTTGTATTTGTAACAGAATTAATTACCTGTGCAGTTACTTCCATTATTTTCTGAATTAAATCCAACATTACATTGACATTGATAGCTTCCTAGCTTGTTAATACAATGATGAACACAACCACCATTGTTATTATCACATTCATTAATATCTTAAGTATAGAAGTCATAAAAGGAATCATATAAGAGAATCTTGTTACTAACCCACACAACTACGTCCATCTATCTTCAGAATGTATCCAGAAAAACAGGAACATGTGTAAGTGCCAGGAATGTTAATACAACTCTGACTACAACCTCCATTAAATGTGATATTACACTCATTGATATCTATAATCATTAATGAAAACAGTGGCTATTGTTAGTCAGTATTGTATAAACCTGTACAGTTGTAACCATTACTGTCAATTAAGTATCCAGTCAGACAAGAGCAAGCATAGCTACCAATAGTGTTTTGACAGCTCTGTTCACATTTTCCATTTTGACTTGCACATTCATTGATATCTATACCATCACAAGCAATGTCAATCATAAGTAATGCATTGATTATCTTACCAAGACAAGTATGGTTATCACTGCCAACTTGGTAACCACTCTGACAACTACAGCTATAACTTCCAATGGTATTACTACACAATTGAGAACACCCAGAAATACCTTCATTACATTCATCAATGTCTGTGGGTAGAATTAAGGTAGATATCAAGAACATTTATAAAATATTACCTGAACAGAATTTATCATTAACTAATCTGAAACCAGACTGACAAAAACAATTGAAAAATGGTACTGTATTAATACATATTTGTTCACAACCTCCATTATCAGTATCACACTCATTGATATCTGGAATGTAATGTAAAAAAATGAACTAGTCAAACATGTTCTTACCAGAGCAGTTCCTGCCATTGCTATTTAAAGAGTATCCACTTTTACAAGAACAACTGTAACTTCCATCATTGTTAACACAAGTATATTCACAACCACCATTATTATCACTACATTCATTGACATCTGATTTGTAATAAATTACAATTAATATCATTGCTTATATCAATACCTGTACAACCATGTCCATCTAAATCTAGACTATAACCACTCCCACAGCTACAATAATAACTACCAGGTGTATTAGTACAGGACTGTGTACAACCACCATTATCATTAGAGCATTCATTAATATCTATGATGACATAACAATTATAAGAATCATTTAATAAGGGCCTCTTACCTGAGCAGTTGTGTTTATCATTATCTAATGAGTAGCCAATTGCCTGACAAGAACACTTGTAATGACCCATAGTATTATTGCAAGTATTTTCACAGCCTCCATTGTCATGTGAACACTCATTTATATCTATTAAAAATATAAAAATCTCTTTGTTAACTTAACTACTTTAACTGACCCTGACATGTATGGTTATCATACAAAAGTTCAAATCCAGTGTAACAAGTACAATAATACCCTCCAATAATATTAGTACAGATCTGATTACAACTGGATAGTCCTTCTGAACACTCATCAATTTCTAAATAGAAGTATAATAGTACCATCATAACCTATGAAACTTACCATCACATGTTCTGCCATTACTAGCCAGTCTATAACCAGACTTACAAGTACAGTAGAAAGAACTGTTGGAGTTATGACAAGTATGTTCACAGACATTTGGATTGACAGCACAACCAGTACCATTAGCTATAAAGATATCTATAATTGTATCAGTATTTCTTACTGACTGGAACATCCATGTCCATCTTCATTAAGTGTGTATCCAGTGTTACATTGACAATAGTAAGATCCTACTTGATTAATACACTCTTGATCACAACCACCATTGTTAGTATTACACTCATTGATATCAGAGCAAGTGAGTCCATTGGACAACTGATAACCTGGTTGACAATCACAGACATAACTTCCATTAGTATTATAACAGTTGTGTTCACAAAGATGAGTACCATTTGTACATTCATTGATATCTAAAGAAATATACAAGTATACCATCACCATTTCTATGTTATCTTACCATCACAACTTTGTTTGTCAGTGGTATTCAATAAGAATCCAGTATTGCAGGAACACTCATAGCTTCCCAGTGTATTTGTACATATTTGACTACAACCTCCATTACTTAATAAACACTCATTGGTATCTATGATTTGTGCACTCTCAATTAGAAATATTATATATTACTAACCAACACAAGTTTTCTGATTACTCATAAGATGGTATCCAGCAAAGCAGGAACAAAGATAGGAGCCTTCTGTGTTGACACAATTCTGATTACATCCATTAATACCAAGAGTACATTCATCCACATCTGATAATTGATTATATATATATAAATATACTTACATATATTAGTTTCATTACCTGTGCAGTTATGATTGTTAAATTCCAATGTATATCCAGTATCACAGGTACAATTGTAACTTCCAACCATGTTGTAGCAGTTTTGTTCACAGCCCCCATTGTTAGTATTACACTCATTAATATCTACTCATTAATACAATAATATATTACATTATTTATTTATAATCTAACCAGAGCAAAACTTTTCAGATGTTAGAGTAAATCCAGAATAACAAGAACACACAAAGCTCCCAACAGTGTTAGTACACACTTGTTCACAACTTCCATTATTATAAGCACACTCATTGATGTCTTTTTGACTAGTAATATTTAGGTCTTTATCAAAATTAATTACCTGTACAGTTCATTCCATTGCTTTCTGAATTAAATCCATCATCACACTGACACTGATAGCTTCCTGGTTGATTGATACAAGTATGAGTACAACCACCATTGTTATCATCACACTCATTAATGTCTTCAGAAACATATACATTATTTAAAATTTTTAATTGCACAAGAAAGACTTGTTACTGACCAGTACAATTATGTCTATCTGATTCAATGACATATCCAGAGGTACAGGTACATATGTAAGAGGCAGGAGTGTTAATACAAGTTTGACTACAACCTCCATTATATGAAGCACACTCATTGATATCTGTAATGAGTATAATCTTTTCCAGACAAATATCTACTCATTACACAAACCTGTACAGTTGTAACCATTACTGTCAATTAAATATCCAGTCAGACAAGAACAAGAATAGCTACCAATTGTGTTTTGACAGTTCTGTTCACATCTTCCGTTTTGACTTGCACATTCATTGATATCTATACCATCATAAGCAATGTTAATTAATTCATTAAGATTTTACCAAGACAAGTGTGGTTATCACTGCCAAGTTGGTATCCATTCTGACATGTACATGTATAGCTTCCAACAGTATTGCTACACAGCTGAGAACACCCAGAAATACCTTCACTACACTCATCAATGTCTGTGAGTAGTATTAATGTAGATATCAAGTATCTTCGAATAATATAATACCTGAACAGAATTTATCATTAACCAATCTGAAGCCAGGATTGCAAGAACAATTAAATAATGGTACTGTATTAATACATATTTGTTCACAGCCGCCATTATCAGCATCGCACTCATTGATATCTGTAATGTCATGTAATCACAATCACAAGAATCATTTAACAGATGTTAATTACCTGAGCAGTTGTGTTTATTATTATCTAGTGAGTAACCAATTACCTGACAAGAACACTTGTAACTACCCATAGTATTATTGCAAGTGTCTTCACAGCCTCCATTGTTCTGTGAACACTCATTTATATCTATTAAAAATATAAAAATCTCTTTGTTAACTTAACTACTTTAATTTACCCTGACATGTATGGTTATCATACAAAAGTTCATATCCAGTGTAACAAGTACAATAATACCCTCCAATAATATTAGTACAGATCTGATTACAACTGGATAGTCCTTCTGAACACTCATCAATTTCTAAATACAAGTATAATAGTACCATAACAACCTATAGAACTTACCATCACATGTTCTGCCATTACTAGCCAGTCTATAACCAGATTTACAAGTACAATAGAAAGAACTGCTGGAGTTATGACAAGTATGTTCACAGACATTTGGATTGACAGCACAACCAGTACCATTAGCTATAAAATATATATATACATCTATAAATGTATCAGTTTCTGATACTGACCAGAACAACCATGTCCATCTTCATCAAGTATATATCCAGTATTGCAGGAACACTCATAGCTTCCCATTTTGTTATTACATATTTGACCACAACCTCCATTACTTAATAAACACTCATTGGTATCTATGATTTGTGTACTCTCAATTAGAAATATTAGATACTACTAACCAACACAAGTTTTCTTATTACTCATAAGATGGTATCCAACAAAGCAGGAACAAAGATAGGAGCCTTCTGTGTTGACACAATTCTGATTACATTCATTAATACCAAGAGTACATTCATCCACATCTTATAATTGATTATATATAATCATGTTAGGAAGTAATAGTGTCAATAATCTTACCATCACAATGATGGTTGTCAGAGTTAATGATATAGCCAGTATTACATGAACAGTAGTAACTACCAATTGTATTATGACAAGAATGTTCACATCCTCCATTATTGTTGGTACATTCATTAATATCTGTAACAAATAATTATTTCAATACATACTATCCACACCAAAAAAACTACATCAGGATAAGTTTAAATCCAATTAATCATATAATAGTTAAATTAATTGCTTACCTACACAACGAACACCAGCTATTTCACTGCTACTACAATATAACAAACTACTATAAGAAGATCTTGAACATGATAATAATGACTGTTCAGAACCAGAACAATAGAATCTTCCATACAAATATGGAGGACTGTTTAAAACTCCAAAGTAATTATAACGGTAGTACTGAGATCCTTCATTTAATGAAGATTATGAGCATTACAATATACAAATACATACCATATGATTGGAATCCAAGCTGTCTACAGACTACATTAGAATCAGAACGTCCCCAGGAGTCATCACATACTGAGCCCCAGGCATTATAGTAACATATCTGGACATTGCCTTCATTGTCTGTGCTACCTCCTACAAGTCTAACATCACCATTAGAACAATTACTATACACAGTTGTGTTAGCTAATAAAAAGGAAATAAAATTTGGTTTAAATAAGTTTATAAAATAATACTTTTGAACTTACGCATGCAAAATACAGAAGCGTCGTCATAATGACCACAACTTTGTCCTCCATAAGATGTGTTATACACACACTCCCAAATGTTAGTCTCATTACCAGAACATCTAAGTTCATATAGACCAATAGACCACTCATAGTTATAGAATAAATTTGCTGTTGCCATTGAACCTAAAGACAATTAAAGTTATAATGTATACATTAACTATACTTTATACCATATGGTGAATATCCCAGATGTGAACAGACTACACTAGCTTCTTGTTGTGTCCAATGATGATCACAGATTGTACCCCATGTACCATTAATACAAACTTCTACTCTTCCCCTCAACACTGCATCATCTCCTAGTCTAATATCACCATTAGTACAAGGAACTATTAATGCGTATATGAATAATAAACAATTATAATTAAGACTTACGTTCACAGATCACCCCAGCATCATTACTATGTGTACAACTGGTAACATAACAAGATTGTTGATTACAATCTAATAAAGATGACTCAGTACCAGTACAATAAAGATTGGATAAAAGAATAGGACCAGTTCCAAAGCCAAAGTAAGCATTAGTTACAGCTTTACTTCCTACAAATATAATGTATATTATATATTATGTCACCAAAACTAGACACATTATATTATTATTATCTTAACATCAAACCTATTGATGTATATCCCAATTGCCTACAGACAACTTTAGCATCAAAAGAACTCCAACTGTTGGAACAGATTGTTCCCCAAGCTTCATTGATACAGATTTCGACTCTTCCCTCATGAGGACCACTACCATTCACTAGTCTGACTTCACCATTAGTACAATTAGCTTGTTTAACAGACGCTATTATGTTATAAGTTAATTATTTTACATCTAACTAATATATACCTTGACATACAATACTAGCATCATCATGAGAGTTACAATTATATAATACAGCATTGCTATGTGAACAGTTGATAAGATGTTCTTCAGAACCATTACAATTAATATCAGTGATACCAAATGATAGTTGACCTTCAGTATAACAGTTATATGTTGGAACAGCACCTGTACAAAAATAGATTTATAATACAGAACATAAAGTCATAGTTGTTATACCATAAGGAGTATATCCTAATTGTCTACAGACAACTTGAGCATCTTTAAAGTCCCAGCTCTCATCACAAAGTGAAGTCCATATTTCCTCCACACAAAGCTCAATTCGACCAGAATTATCCACAGAAGAACCACTCAATCTCACAGTATCATCAATACAAGGTTCTACATGTGATGAATTAAATAAGAAATCTCAAAATGGATAGTGTATTACCAACACAAACTACACTTGCTACTGCACTATCTCCACAATACATTGTTGCATCTAATGTATAATAAGAACATTGTAAGAGAGAGTTATAACTTCTATATGAGTAACATCCAACATTAGTAAGAATGTGAGGTGACCGATCATGACCAAAATAACTATATCGTAATGCTGTTGCACCTTTAATACAAAATATTTGTTAAGTAATAGTTGCTTCATAAAAATATCTACCTGTAGGTTGATATCCAAGTTGTTTACATACAACATTAGCATCATAAGTACTCCAGGAATTATGACATACAGATCCCCAGATCTTATTATAACATATCTCCACTCGACCTTCTTCTTCATTGATACCACCAACCAAGCGTACATCACCATTATTACAAGTTGTGTCCACAGTATAATTGGTATCTAATGAAGTAAATGATAACATGATTATTTGCATGCTATTTTATTATTCATACATTGACAAATAACTGCTGCATCTTGATAGTAGTTGCAATAATGGTAGCTATCATCATAAGGACAGTTTAATATATTATTTTCCACACCAGTACAATTCAAATCATATATATTAGTAGGACGGTAATAGTCATAGTAGTAGCAGTTGTAGTAGTAGCAATTATTATTCAGTGAAATTGCACCTACAAATGTATTATTTAAAGCAATCATTTTATCAACAATACTCACCATAAGGTGAGTCAATTTATAAAACTAACCATAAGGAGAGTATCCTAACTGTTTACATACAACACTGGCATCTTTATCATCAAAACTGTTACTACAGATAGTACCCCAAGTTCCATTAAGACACACTTCTACTCTACCTATTGTACTATAACTTGTACCAGCAAGACGTATATCACCATGTTTACATTTAACTACAAAATATACAAATAAACACAAAAGTAAAAATAACTAATACTTTGACATGTAACTCCTCCATAGACATAATAGTAGTAGTAACGTAAACTATAGCAGTTAATAGGATACTTGTAACAATCTAATAGAGACTGTTCAGTACCACTACATGAGAATTCAAATGGTATTAATGGTAGAGAAGGCAAATCCAAAAATGAACTGGAATACCAAGTAGCATCTACAATAATCTTATGAAGAAAATATTTAAAATTGTGCAATTAATACCATGATTTGAGTTTCCCAGGATTCTACAAATTGTGTTTGGACTATTGTAGTAGTAGTAGTTATTATCAGCACATATTCCAAACCACACATTATTATAACATATCTCTGTTCGCCCATTCATTGAAGATGATCCACCAGACAATCTCATTTCACCATTAGTACAGTTATCATATTCAACTTCATAGTCTGTAATACATCACAAATTTAACAAAGACAGTATAAGATTACCATTAAAACAAGCTATTGCTGCATCATGCCATGAATAACATGAGTAGTGAGTCAGTCCAGTATGGAAACAATCAGAGAGTCTTAATTCATTTCCAGTACAATTAACATCAATATAGTGATGTGGAAGAACAAATTCTGTCTTAATATTACCCATTGACACTGAACCTGTTAAAACATTATATATTGGTTAATAAATATTTGCTTCTGTTGTATACCTAAGTGAGAATATCCCAGTTGTCTACATGCAACTTTGGCATCATTATCATCAAAGAAGTTACTACAAACAGTACCCCATGTTCCATTAACACACACTTCAACACGACCCATCTGTTTGTTGTAACTGTTATAAGGAATGATCTGTATGTCTCCATCTGTACAATCTATGTAAAATATAATATAGATATAAATACAGATATAAAGATGTAACAAAAATACACTCACTATAACATTTGATAGCAGCAATGCGTTTAGCATCACAATACCATGTCTTAGTAAAGTGACTAAAGGTACACTCAGACAGAGTAGTAGCAGTGTTAGAACATGTAATACCAGTAACCAGTAGTACATCATTAGCAGCTTTAGGAAACTGGCCAGTGTATGGTATACCTCCTAATTATGAGAATACAATCATTACTTTAGTCAACAATGCATCAAACCTCTTTGATATCCCAGTTCAAGACATATCACTCCAGCATCATTATAGTCAATGCCACTATTACAAAGTGTTCCCCAGACTCCATTGATGCATATTAGAACTCTTCCTTCATTAAGACTGGGTCCATCCACTAGTTGAACATCATAGTCAGTACAGTTTGAGTAGGAAACATTTAAATCTGTAAGAAGTGAACAATGATTATAATAATTATAATATATTATGTTAAAAACCTTGACAAATAACACTGGCATCTTCATTGCTATAACAGTTTGATCCAACACTAACTACTTCACTATACACACAATCAAACAAAGTAGTCTCATTTCCTGTACAACTCATATTGAACATAGTGTGTGGAAGAATAGTCTCTGTATAAAATGAAGTCTTTGCAATGGCACCTGCAATATAGTTTATGGTTCATTTTAAAGTTAATCAGCTAGAAGAAATTACCATAAGGTGAAAATCCTAGTTGTCTACAGACAACACTGGCGTCAGTATTATCCCAGTAGTCATCACAAATAGTACCCCATGTACCATTAATACAAACTTCAACTCGACCAAAGTCATTATACTTTCTATCACCTTTTAAACGAACATCTCCATGCATACAGGGAGCTGAATTGTATGAGATTAAATGTACGTCAAAGTAAAGTGTTACTATTACCTTCACATTTAGCACCAGCATGATATGAATAATAACACCATGAATAAGTGTAATAGGTACAATTCAGGAGATAGGTCTCACTACCAGAGCAATAGAAATCAGAGAAATGAACAGGTCCAACTCCCTTTCCCAATGTAGTAACCGGAGTAGCACCTAAAAAAGTTCTTTAATTCTCTATAAATATCCTTACATGCCTTACTAACCAATAGTAATGTATCCTAGTTGTCTACACAGAACTTTAGCATCATTACTGTCCCATGAACTAGGACACACAGATCCCCAGACACCACCATAACATATTTCAACTCTTCCCTCATACTCTGTATCTCCACCCACTAATCTAATTTCACCATTAGTACAGTTATCCTTTGTATTTGGAGCTGTATGAATAGAATGTTTCCACAATATAAATATTAATATATATAATTTTATAATATAAATATGAATAAAATATCTGCACAATGTTAATCAAATTTACATAAATACCTGGACACTGAACAATAGCATCTTCATAATAAGAACAACTATGTTGCTGAATGTTGTTATAAGAACAATTAAATATATTATCTTCATTTCCATTACAGTTGAGATCAATGATATGAAATGATTTAACACTCTCCCAGTACCAATACCAATAACCAGCACTTGCACCTAATAAAGTAAATTATCATAATTATGTAGAAACAGACAAAACTAACCTTCTCCTGGAAACCCAAGTTGTCTACATACTACACTGGCATCATTGTTATCCCAGTAATCATCACATATAGTACCCCATGTCTTATTGACACATACTTCAACTCGTCCTATCAGTGGATTAGTACTGCCTTCTAATCTGATATCACCATGTTGACAAAATGCTGTAATAAAAAACATAGCACTTTGTGTTCTTTATAATATCTTTAAACTCACGTTGACATCTTACTCCAGCATCATCATTATGATCACTATAAACATAATAATAATAATAGTAATAACTATTAATATTGCAGTTTAGTAGTGAAAATTTTGGAGTTGAACAATACACATAATAGAGAAGAATTGGACCAGTTCCTTCACCAAAGAAAGCATTGTACAATGTTTGGGCACCTTTAGTAAGGATGCTATTGAATGTTTAAATACACTCTTGGGTTCATACCTGGGGCAGTGTATCCCAAAGCATTACAAACAGTCTGAGCTTCTTCATATCCCCATCCATACCATTCTGATATAGTACCCCAAGCATTGTTGATACAAATCTCTACAGTGCCTTCATAATCTGTGGAACCTCCAAATAGTCTGACTTGTCCATCAGTACAGTTAGAATATGTAGAACCATGAACTAAATTTAATATATAATGTACATATGTATACATATAGTCATTACTAACCAGGACATATGACATTAGCATCATTCCAAGTAGAAGAACAAGCTGGAGCACTGGTATTAATAGCACAGTTAAACAAATGATCCTCAGATCCATTACAATTTAATCCAGTGAAAAATGTGGGAACATAATGATTATTATAATAAGTTGATTGAATTGCTAGTGACCCTATAAAATCAGAATATTGAGTTAATACAATGAACATTATAATATATACCATGTGGAGAAAATCCCAACTGTTTACAAACCACACTGGCATCATTGTTATCCCAAAAGCTATCTCTACATACTGAGCCCCATAATCCATCCACACAAATTAGTATTGCACCATAGTAATAAGTACCACCATACAGACGAATATCACCAGTAGTACAAGGTTCTATATGAGAATATAAACTATTGATTCAATTAATTAAAAATTGTTAGATAAACTGATTATTTGTTTAATAGTTGTATGCTTAAAATATTTTAATAATCTCATAATCATAGATTAACTTAATTACATCTTACAGACTGACTTTGAAAATACGATTGAGGACTACAATAATTAATAGGCAAGTTTACAAAATAATTTTCAGGTAATGTTACATACAAAATTTCAAATATTACTGACCTTTACATGTTAATTTCACAATTCTCTTATTAGAGCAGTATTGAATGTTTGAGTCAAAAGATGAACTACAAGAACTCAATCTGGTTTCAGTGCCAGAACAATCAATTCTAGTGAAAATGAAAGGATACTTCTCTTCTGTCCAGCCACTCTCATAGGTATTGTCTGTAGAAGTATACTTATGAAATGAAATTCACTTTGTAAATAATTAGCAATTAAACACACCATTTGCAGGATAGCCAAGCTCATGACAAGCTACATTAGCATCTTTACTACTCCAATAGGAATTTAAACACACAGTACCCCAAGCTCCATTAGTACATATATGAAATATTCCCTCATTTGGTTTTGAGCCATCATAGAGTCTAATATCTCCTTCAGTACAATTAACAGGAGCTTCAATGGTAGCTACAAAATTGAGGTGGTACATTTAATTAGTATGTTCAAGCACACTTACTCATTTGACAAAATACAGCAACAGCACCATGATAATAATAATAATAATAATGATAATGATAACAATATGAAGAGGATGATATCTCATAATGACAGTCTATAAACTTTGTTTCATTTCCATAACATTGGACATTGGTGATCTTATAAGGATAGAAGTTATCATACCATACATTATAGGAACTTTTAGCACCTAACAAAATAAGGTAAAGACTATTAGAAGACAATTATATTATCAATTTACCATATGGAGAATATCCTAGTTCAGAACATATAACACTAGCAAGATTGTCATCAACTACAGAATTGCCATATCCACAGATTTTACTCCAAGTACCATTGATACAAAATCGTACATTACCATAACGACTGGAAACACCAGAGTAAAGACTCATCTCACCATCAGTACATGGAGCTGGATTTCAGATAACAATAATGTAACACATTGAACATGACATTGAACAACTCACGTTCACATTTAACTCCAGCTTCTTGATAATTGTTACATTGAGTATAGGAATATGGGAACCAATTCATATAACAGTTGAAGAAATTATTTTGATTGCTTGAACAGGATGTATAGTAAATAAGAATAGGATGAGTGCTAATACCAAAGTGAGAATTGGCAGAGTATCCAGCACCTATAGATATAATGTACATATTAACAGTTAAAAAATCAACATATTATTTATTGATACCTTGGTATCCTAACTGATGACAGACAGCATAAGCTTCTCTAGTATCCCAGCCATTATCACAGACAGTTCCCCAGACTCCATTTACACACACTTCTACTCTTCCTTCATATTGTGTTGTTCCATCTGTTAGTCTGATCTCACCAGTAGTACAGTTAGAAAATGGTACATGAGTCACTGTATAAAACAGAACATTATGTTTGAAATATTTTAATTAATATATCAAAAGTTTTGTAATTTCTTCATTTAATGTTTGTTGTACATCTTAGTGTTGGGTGGAACACAAATCTATTTCACATCCACTTACATTGACATATTACTGAAGCATCTTGATAGTGATAACAAGAATACCCACTCAATCCGTTTTGAGGACAGTCCCAAATAGACTCTTCCTCTCCAGTACAGTTCAAGTCATTAATATGAACATGCCAGGTTCCCTCAGTGTATGCATTACTCTGTGCTGATGCTCCTGAAAGAAATTAAATATCATTAAAATTAAACATAATATATAAAGCCAATACATACCATGAGGTGAGTATCCTAACATTCTACAGACTACACTGGCATCTTTGTCATCCCAGAAGTCATCACATACAGTACCCCAGACTTTGTTAACACATACTTGTACCCGACCATATCTTCTAAAGTAACTACCAGACTCACTATATAGACGTACTGTACCATTTTCACAGGGAGCTAAAGTCAACAAAATCAATCAGTTATCACTGTAGTAGAGCTTACCTTCACATTTCACTCCAACATCATAAGAATGAGAACATGTTGAATAAGGAAGTGGATCATAAGAACAGTCAAGGAGGTTAGATTCCTGCCCAGAACATTCTACTACAGACATTAGTATTGGACCTGTTCCTTGTCCAAACTGAGTAGCAGTTGTATAAGTAACTGAGCCTGTTGTGCAATAATCTTTAATTATAAATGTAATAACAAAATAATTGTACCTAATTCCATGTGTCCAAGTTGTCTGCATACCACATTACTATCTGGTGTTCCCCAGTAATAATAATAGTACCACCACCACCACCCATAAGGATTGTATCTAGAGCTACACACAGTACCCCAAACTTGATTAATACACACTTCTACTCTTCCTTCATATTGTGTATTGCCTCCAACTAATCTAACATCACCATCTTTACAGTCAGACTTAGTGATACTTACATCTAATGAAAATAATTCATAATATATATATACCAGTTTAAGCAAAGCAATTGGTAGTAATTAATCATTAAAGGTTTTACTCAATGGGAATGTGAAGCATTTTGCTTTTATAGCTTGCTAGCAAAACATGCGGATTGTTTTGGCCAGATGTTACCATACATATTGGCATGTCCACTTTGAAACTTTACTACTTTTTAAATTTATTATCTATGAATTCGATTACTCATTTCCTAGATTTGTGTACTGTACAGTTGTTCATTATTAGCAATGATGATATTGCTGTAATATCAATACGTGAGCACAATCAAACAATCTTAGGATAATTTAACATGCAACAAAAAACTATTTATAAACTGCACAGATTGCCTGACATTCATTAATACAACAAACTTAACTTGCATTGTTCAATATTTCTTATGAAAACAATGTATATCATTGAAAAAAGATTGGTTGGTTTAGATAGTCTTTAGGTTGTATACACGTAAGTATTACACTGCATGGCAGATGGCAGTCATGTAATTAATTGCCAGAGCTGTGCCACTGTAAAAACCCAATTCTTAGCTTACATGGTTGGGTTACTATGGAAACTAGATTCATGTGAACCACTCACTGTCTAATAACTTGGTATGCTTTACTATTACAAACTGACAAATTAGATAGTGAGTAATTCACATGACTTTTGGATTCCACAGTAATCCACACAAATAAGTTACAAATTAGTTGAAATGCAAATTCCATAGTAATTATCAATCAGGATATTATATGTTGTCAACACTACAGTGTATTTTCTAGGCATGTATGAACCTAAATGACCAAAAATTGTTTAAAACAACTTGTCTATTTTAACAGTATACAGAATGACAAATTATTAGTGATAAATTCAATTACTCAATTCACAGATTTTGTGTATTGTACATTTGTTCATTGTATATTGTAATGTGACCCATTTTGCATCTTTTGTGTTTAAATAACTGTTTGAGTCTGTTTATTCAGTCTTAGTCTTATTTATGATCTTAGTAAGTTGTGTCAGTTGTTGTAGACTTAGTATACAAATGTATTAGCTCAGTTAATTTACCACACCAATTTTTTAGCTTTCATTGTTGGGTTACTATGGAAACTAGAATTCATGTGAACCACTCACTGTCTAATTTGTTGGTATGCTACTGCATTACAAAACAACAATTATAATAGTGAGTATTTCACATGACGTTTGGATTCCATAGTAAATTACACAAATTTGTTAGACTAGAATATCATGGGGTGCTAAGCATATGTTACTAAGGAATTTATAACAAGATAGTCCTATACACCACAAATATATACTTTCTGATAAGTCATTTGTTGGACTACATGAAATGTCAATTCCATAGTAAGTAGCAATTAAAACAGTAAATGTTGTCAACACTTTAAACTATTTTGCAGCCATATATGAACCTATAAATGACCATAAATTGATTAAACCAACCAATCTATTTTAACAATTTATATAAAAGAGCCAGTAAGATTTATGGTAAGCATGACAATGATGAGTTTGACTGATAACAGTTATTTTCTTTTAAAAACCTAATGTCTATAGACGTTTTTAGTTCCCATCCAGGGCTCTGCTTTCTAGTATTATGTAAGACATAATTCATTAGAGTTATGATATTGTTTCTGTTCATACAGTGAAACAACAAAATATGGTTACCTTGACATTGTAAAGAAGCATCATGGCTTGATGGACAGTTGTATTCTAGCAGTCCATTATATGAACAGTTCCATATAGTATCCTCTTCTCCTGTACAGTTCAGATCAATAATATGAAAAGACCTGGTATAATCAGTGTAGTAACCAGATGCAGCAATAGCTCCTGAAAAATAATTTGAAATTAATAGCTATTGTTTTTTAAAATGTAAAGATGAATTTGGGGTTTCATTTAAGGTTTACACAATATACTAACAACTCTTACTAGATATGTAATCATGAACATAAATAAGTATTTCAAATAATGTTATATATACACCCAATTGAGGCAAAATTCTATTTTATAATATATTTTTCTACTAATATTTTGATAGAAACATTATGAATGCAATGTTTGTTCTCAACCTAATGCAAATGTATGATTATGTATTATATACTGTGTAGTTAACTACACAGATTTATGGGTCAAGTATATAAAATATTAATTAGTAATCTTTACAATTGTTTACACATATCAACTGTTTACAAACAAAAAGACAATTATTAAACTTTGGTATTAGTAAAACTGCTTTAATATTAATCAAATCTAATAGCAAACATATTTTATTGGTGTGTAATACAATCATCAATATTCATAGTCACATACACTGAGACAAACAATAGTAAAGAGGTGAGGGTACAGACAATGATATCATACATTCTGATCAATGATCACTTAAACATAACAGAACAATATTAGAGAGAACAGTATAGCTTAATCCTGCACATAACATACCATATTGAGAGTATCCAAGCTGTGTACAGACTACACTAGCATCAGCATTGTCCCAAAAGTCACTACAAACAGTGCCCCATGTTCCATTAACACACACTTCAAGACGGCCTTGAGTTTGAGTACCACCTTGTAACCTTATAGTACCATTTTCACAAAAGGCTAAATAACAAGGAGTCACATAACACAAATAAATTTAATTAATAATGTTATCACTATCAACCAAATTTATACCTTAATTACATGGGTGAATTACTAAGTGGAATCTACATGAAATTATCAAAGTTACATGCTGTAATTAGTTTCTTTATGTAAAAGTATAACATATGAACTAATCATGAATTTTAATTTCATTGTAATCCACCTTTAAACATTACAAATTGGTTGTTTGAATTAACTTATTAATCACTTACGTTCACATTTTAGTCCTAAGTCATAATAATGATTAGAACAAGAAGAGTAAGTAACACTGAACACACTCCTACTACAATCAAATAAAGACTCTTCGTTTCCACTACAGTACATATAACCAAACATTATTGGACCACTTCCTCGTCCATAAGTACTACTGCCATATGTGACCCCACCTATTAAAGACACATATAATATTATGCTTTAACAAACTCTAAGTAGTGATAGCATGCCTGCTTCTTGATGTCCAAGTTGTCTACAGGCTACTTTTGTGTCACTACTACCCCAGCTAATACTACACACTGTTCCCCAAACTTGATTTATACACACTTCAAGTCTTCCTTCATAGTCTTTTGTTCCACCAACCAAACGAATATCTCCTGTCTTACAATTTACAGGTTGAGTAGTATTAGCTATTATAGAAAATAAATAAATGATGCTTGGAAAATGAAAAATCTACCTTGGCAAATGACAGAGGCATCATGATTTGAAGGACATGAATAAAAGTCAGATGTTCCATTGTATGGACAGTTCCATATACTGCTTTCATTTCCAGTACAGTTCAAATCAATAATACCAAAAGGCCAATTGTAGTCAATATAAGAACCTGATGCTGCAATGGAACCTGTATAAAAGAATGAGCACATTATCAATATACAAAAGACAACAACAATGAAAACCTAACCATAGGAAGAGTGTCCAAGTTCACTACAAACAACACTGGCATCTTCATAGTCCCAAAAGTCACTGCATATTGTTCCCCAAATATTATTCACACATACTTCAACACGACCATAATATGATCCACCTCCACTGAATCTAACAGTACCATTCTCACATGGAGCTACAAAATTGATGATATAGATAGTAAAGATATAATATTAAGCATAAGTCAGAAGCTAATATAATTACAATATTCATTACTTTCACATATAACAGCAGCATCATAATAATGACTTTGACATTCAGAATTAACATGAGTGTACTTATAGTTCTGATTACACATCACCAAGTTAGTTTCTGTTCCACTACAATACAAATATCCAAGTAAAATAGGTCCAGTGCCTTGTGAGAATCCCAAGTTTCCAACATGGCCATATGAATAGCTATTACCTATAATACTTAAAAGTCAACATAAGAAAGGGTCTTTAAAAATACCTATTATCAATGCACCAATATGATTACAGATGATTTTGGCTTCCTGATTGCCCCAACTACTATATGCACAGACTGTGCCCCATGCTCTATTGAGACACACTTCAACTCTTCCTTGATATTGTGATACTCCTCCTACTAAACGAACATCTCCATCAGTGCAGTTGCTATAAGTGGCAACAGTAAGAGCTATAGAATGACAGAATAGTTATTTATATCAACAAATGCGCACTCACATTCACAAAATATATTAGCATCTTTACTCAGAGAACAATAGTAATTAGAGAGACCATTATAAGGACAGTCCAGTATAGTGTTCTCATTACCAGTACAGTTTAAATCAAGAATGTTGTGTTTGGTAGCAGATGAGGAATAGTAGACTACAGAAGATCCTACTGCACCTAGAATTAGTTAATTTATATAGAATTGAAGTTAAGCAATGATCTTTTAATATTTACCATAAGGAGAGTATCCCAGTTGTTTACAGACTACACTAGCATCATTGTTATCCCAGAAGTCAGTGCAAATACTACCCCATATATTATTCAAGCAGACTTCAACAGCTCCATAGTACAAATATGAGGACTAAAAAATAAGCACTATATACATTTTGTCATTTCAACCAAGGCCTCAGTCACCATAGTTTCATCAATGTGATGGAAAGCCCATTACTGAGTTCTATAAATCTAACTTAATCTAACTCAATGTGTATAAAGCCAACTAGAAACTGAAAGGTAATCTTTATAGTCTTTGTCTAACAATTGAAATCATAAACAGATATCATTTCAACTGAACTAAAGATTATATTGGTTAGTTTAGTTAAAATAATATCGATCTCTTGTGAATGGCTTTAGTATTATGCAGTATAAGTAGTACAAAGATTGCTTTTTGGTTCAATTTAGTTGGCTTTGTTAGACTAATTTGGGGATTGGCATGTAGTAACTCGGTGTTAGGTTTACATTGTATTGATGAATATATAGTAGCAAAGACCTCAGTTTAAATGACACAATACTTTTTAAGTGATATTTGTCACATTGATAACTTACAACACGAACTGATCCATGTGTACATGTTTGAGCAACCACAGTATTTCTCAGTTGCAGAGATAAGAAGAACCAAAGTTCTAACGAGAGAACAAACAGCATTGTGCTATCTGTCTAATATGATGCTTGTTGCGAAGGAGCGAGCCTTTTTATGCCTTCTAACGGTAATAGTGCAACGAGCCATGAAGACCGTATATCACTTTTTTGGTTAATTTTTTATTAGAGAACTTTTAATGGAAATTACTCTACAACCAGGACAAGCAGTCCTAGTGACTAAACACGTAGACGGTTTGTCCAAAGAGAATGATGAATGCCTTGCATAATAAGCTGTCACTCAAATTTGAAACTCATTCTCATCGTCTTTATACGAGTGTTGTAAGTATTGAACAATAATAATGTACGTGTATTATGATTAATTTTAACTAATTTATAGCAATCACACATCTATAGTTTATTACACATACAATGTGAGCAATAATAATGTATAATATAAATAATAATAAATAAATGATAAATGCTAGCTCTTCAATAAAATAACATTGTTTTTTTAGTGATTTAAGGTTATACGAAACGCTTTCAACAATATGCTGACCAACATATAAAGAGAGACTCAGTAACACTAATTCAATATGTTGGAAATGAGATGGAGGAAACAAATATTTTTCATGGCATTGCCAACAAGGAAAATATGAAATCCTTCTTCCGTACATGCTCCTATTTTAACTTAGACAAATGAATACCAATTAAGACTTTTGTTTTGCATATTCTTTGGCCAGATGTAAAATGACATTTCCTTATTTAATATATTTATCATGCATGTCACAGAATAAATAATCATTTGATTAAACCAATATAGTGTCATTAATGCTGCAATAAGACACTAACCAGTAGTAGATATCGCGATGTTTACATAAATAGTATACTGATAACAATAATTTTTAGAGGTATGGAGATTGTTTAATGGCTCATAAGTTAGGCATACACATATTCATAGATGCTGGCCTAAGTGTGAGGGCTATCACTATGTAATTTATAAGAGAACAGTTCCGCAATCTTTTCTAATTTGTCATTTGTTGAACTACATGAAATGTCAATTCCATAGTAATTAGCAAACAAAATATTGTATGTTGTTAACACACTTCAATATATTTTGTAGACATATATAAAACCTAATAGACTATGTCTTGGTTAAAACAACAAATCTATTTTAGCAAATACACATAATTCATGTAGACCATAACAATGTTAATTTATCAAATTGATAGTATTACTAAACTAAGTCATTGGATTATAATAACAGTAATAAACTTCCCATTGATGTACTAACATTATTATTGTCTTTATACTTAAACTTCTGTTAATAATTCATTTGTTATTATTTACCATCATCAAATGCTTTAGTCTAAGGTTGTATATATACACAAAAATAACAATATTATAATCAACAAAAATCATAATTGTTTTGGAAGATACTGATTAGAGCTACAAAGAATGAATAATTAGCAGCAGTGTCTATGGAAGACTATAGCTACAGCATATAGGCAAAGGAGCAAACTAGCAAGCATTATCAGTCGCACTTATCGTCCCAGTTCATTGATTGTTATATGCGTAGGCGGTTAATTAAAACATGTGGTTTAATTACATTCGTTCACTTCCGCCTGAACATACTAATCTATCATAGAAAGATAGACAGGTGTCATCCACCATACTTATTTCTCCCTGACTGGGAAATCATCCTATCATTGGTTGAATAAGGACACAATTAATGTACAATACTCTGATCACATCATTATACCCTATGTTAAAGGAATTAGTGAAGATTTAGGGTTGGATAAGCAATGATCTGTCCTGGTGACTAAACACATAGACGGTTTGTCCAAAAAGAATGACAAATGTCTTGCATAATAAGCTGTCACTCCAACTTGAAACTCAATCCCATCATCTTTGTACGAGTGTTGTAAGTATTGAACAATAATAATGTACGTGTATTATGATTAATTTTAACTTAAATTCTTATTTATAGCAATCACACATCTATAATTTATTACACATACAATGTGAGCAATAATGTAATATACTATACATAATATTAAATTATTTATTATGCATATTTATATTGATGATGAGCTTTAACCAATTACTTTCTATCATTAGGTCCAGTGATATCTAGTTATTGAGTCTCTACTTGTCAAAGACGCCTTAAAGTGTTAGACATAATATAGAGTCAGCATTAAGGTAATACAACCACTGACCCATATACGTCTATCCAAAAGTTGTTAATTAAAATGGAATTGACGTTTCATGTAGTTCAACAAATGACTAATCAGAAAAGATATGCAGAAGTGTTGTGTTATAAATTCCATAGTGACTAGCTACCACATTACATTTAACCACTAGAGTCATTTAGGGTGCAAATAAGACACTGACTACTAGTATATCTCAGGCTGTTTACATAAATAGAAAAATATAAATATAAATATAAAAACAAAAACATAAATCAGGATTATTTCTGTATTGAAATACCTATATAAAAACCACACAACCTAACTGTCATATACAAATAAATATTATATCTCAGGCCATTTACATAAATAGTACTGATTAACATTAAGTTATAGAGCTACGGAAATTTTGTTTAACAGCTTATTAGTTAGACACAAAAATGTTTCGTGGATGCTGACCTAAGTGTGAGGGCTGTCACTATGTAATTTATAAGAGAACAGTTCCGCAATCTTTTCTAATTTGTCATTTGTTGAACTACATGAAATGTCAATTCCATAGTAATTAGCAATCAAAATATTGTATGTTGTTAACACACTTCAATATATTTTGTAGACATATATAAAACCTAATAGACTATGTCTTGGTTAAAACAACAAATCTATTTTAGCATATAAATGCATAATTCATATAGACCATAATAATCAAATTTATAGTATTACTAAACTAAGTCACTGGATTATAATAACAGTAATAAACTTCCCATTAATGTACTAACATTATTATTGTCTTTATACTTAAACTTCTGTTAATAATTCATTTGTCATTATTTACCATCATCAAATGTTAAAGTCTAAGGTTGTAGATATACATAAAAATAACAAGATTATAATCAATAAAATCAAATTGCTTTGGAAGATCTGAGTAGAGCTACAAGACTGAATAATTAGCAGCAGTGTCTATGAAAGATTATAGCTACAGAATATAGGCAAAGAAGCAAGCTGGCAAGTATTGTCGGTCACACCCATCGTCGTAGAGCTGGCGATTAGGGTTAATAAACGTCAGCGGTTAATTAATAATTATCACACGTGTCATATTAAAAGTCTTGATAGGGTGCATAATACGGACGTATTGGATGAGCAATAAGCTGCATTAGCCATATTTGATTATTTTAAGTATTTGATGACATAGAGTATAACTTGAGCTTTTGAAAGTAGTAACATAGTCCTGTCTTAGTCCCAGCATGTGATACAAGTAGATTACAATACTTGAAATATTCATAAACTAAAGTACAAAAGTATTTCTATTCTCTAAAAAAGGATGCTGATAAAACAAGTCATCAGCTCACAGATGTAGATGACTTAGAGCCTTTAGACTGTCAACAGCTCCAATGAAATGTGTTGGAGGGCAAAAAATGATGTAATTGTGCAAGTACGCTGACAATAATGAACACGATTATTTAAGTGATGAATTCCTCCTCTGATAGTGAAACAGACAAGTGTCGAATTGTAAACCAAACATTACTTGTGTTAACTTAAATGAAATTTAATTAAAAATAATTAGCAATTAATTGCTGGTCTGCCAAGTATTTTCTTTATCTAGAAACTTGGCAAATATTAATTATATTAATTTAATATATATAATAATAATATATATATATAATATTAATATAATATATAATTATATAATTAATATATATATAATATTAATTTAGGGTTAGGGTTTAGCAGCAATAAGGAAAAGTAATTTTGTTATATTGAGTGAACACTCATCTATGCTTGTTGTTAATTATCAACAAACTAAAGAATGAAATAATAAATGTGACTGACTAACCTAAGCAGAAAATGTTATTGCGTAGATGATACCCAGGTTGACAACCACATTGGAGACCACCTTCAGTATTTGTGCAAACCTGTTCACAACCTCCATTATTAACCTTACATTTGTTAATATCTATTAAAAACAACAATATTTTAGGTGCAAGATAATTTCCATATTACAATGCTAATATATCTTTACCAACATATATGTGGTTGTCATTAACAAGTTGATATCCAGACACACAAGTACAAACATAGCTTCCTATAATATTGCTACATATTGACCACAACCAGAAATCCCATCACTGCACTCATTGATATCTTGTATGAGAAATAATAAGTTGATTAATAAATCTAATAAACTTATCACAACAGGTTTTATTGTTTAATGTGTTCAATGTATATCCTGATTGACATGCACAGAGGAATGAACCAATTGTGTTCAAGCATATATGATCACAATTATCAACAGCAATTTCACATTCATCAATATCTGTTAACATATAATGTATTTTAATCAAATAACACTTTAAAAACTAAACTAAGTAAGTGTAATTATCATTGCTCAAGTAATATCTAGTTTGACAGGTACGGATATAGCTACCAACACTATTAATACAACCTTGAGTACATCTAGAGATACCTTATGAACACTCATCAATATCTAGGAAAAAGCAGACAATACATTAATGATTATTCAATATAAATTATGTTATCTTAACCTGAACAGAATATGTCACCAATAAATCCAGAATAACCAGAACATTGGAAACTTCCATTGGAATTAGTACAGACTTGTTTACATCCTCCATTTTGACTTGCACATTCATTAATGTCTGAACCATTATAAGTAATATCAATCATAATTAATGCATTGATGACCCTACCTAGACAAGTGTGGTTATCACTATCGAGTTGGTATCCAATACATGTATATGACATGTACAGTTATAGCTTCCAGTGGTTTTGTTCCACAATTGAGAACAGCCAGAAATACTTTGACTACATTCATCAATATCTGTAGGTTGTATTAATGTAGATATCAAGAACATTTTTACAGTGTTGCCCCTCCTACTAATCGAACATCTCCATCAGAACAGTTGCTATAATTAGCAACACTCAGAGCTATAGTAGTTAGAGACACCATTATAAGAACAGTCCAGTATAGTGTTATCATTACCAATACAGTTTAAATGAACAAAAAGGATATGATTTGTATCAGATAAGGAGTAGTAGGCTATAGAAGATCCTACTGCACCTATACATAATACAAAATAACCTACTGGTAAAGCACATAGTCAAGCATTACCATAAGGAAAGTATCCCAGTTGTTTTCAGACCACACTGGCATCATTGTTATCCCACATATCAGTACAAATAGCATCCCAAATATTTTCAAAGCAGACTTCAACAGCTCCATAGGAAGAAGATGAGGACTATAAAATGAGCACCATACAAATATATTATGTCATATTGATAACATACCACACGAACTGAGCCATGTGTATGTCTTGAAGATAAGCAGAGCAAGAGCTCTAATAAAAATTCGAGCAACGTATTTTCGGAAAGTTAGCTGTTACAATGTAATCTTGGGCGGAAACGACTATGAAATTAAGTCATGAATCTTGTAATATTTTGACGTTTGGGCGTGGCAGCATGAATGACGTTGTACCCCGTTGTGTCGTAGTTTTCTACTGGTAACACGAGTATGATCTTGAATTATTAATAATATTGGTCAGTCTACTTTGTTTTCACACAAACCCTTTTACCCCCAATATTTTCGTGTATCTTTAGTTGTGACCCTTTTAAATTAAAGATAATTCTGAGGGACAACTTCACCACAATTATGTTTGCTGAAGGTTTTACACATACAACAAATCTATTTCTGTTGTTGCTATAAAATCCATTCACTTAAAGGTATCTTGGTTTTTGTAATGTTTATTTTTATATGACAGTTAAGTTATGTGGTTTTTATATAGATTAATTAACACAACTTGACTCATTTATATAATAATCTACAAATATATACAATAGCATATAACAGTACAAGTAAATAGCTATAAGTCTGGCATACAATTTAACTATTCATTCTACATATCAAACTCAGTAATTGTGATGGAAGGTAATGTAGAATTACTGAAGAATCTTTGCTCTTCTGTTGGAGAAAGGGAAGTGTCACTAGATAATCTGTTTTTATGACGTCTTTCAAGCACATCCCTAGGGTACATTCTGTTCATAGGTTTAGATAGTCTTCCTTCACTGGTATTCCATCCTGTGTACTGTGTAGATGAATGATAATTAATCCAATTGTCAAAGTTAGATATGTGTTGTTTATGATATCTGTCTTTTCTGCCTAGTCTTATTGCTTCCTGCTGTCTTGATTTCTACGGCAATATATGCAATCCAAAATAATAAGTCATTATCATAGTTTATACCTTTGATAGCTTTGGGCAACACATTTGAAACAAGGCATTTTTAATCTATAAATGCATATCATACAATATATAAATTACAAGAGTCTATGTTACATGCCTTCTCATTCCTTATCACGTTGAATACAAAAATAAAACATCCCTAAATTAAATAGTTAAAAGACTTCAAAAATGCATTAATTATATTACTTGAAAAGTTGAAGTTGTAGTGAACAGCCAAGCGAACACTGTAGCATGACGATTGATTACAAACAGACCAAGTGGCCAGGTTATTCCCAATAAGGGAATCAATATTAGTGATCCAATGACAGTTTTCCTACCAAAGAAAGTAAAATTAAAATTACTAACTCAATAATGTTTCAACACCTGATAAGATCTCCTTTTTTCTTGTCTTCAATCCGACTGTCTTGTTGTCGTCTTTTATAATAACGTACCATCGCTTGAATAGCTAATATCAGCAGTACAATATTGATCTATGTACAGTTTATAATAAATACACCTTAATGTAACTCATTGTAATGTCCATCCATCTTTTAACTGTTACATAGTCCAGTTTCCATCTGTTTGTCTGTCCATGTACAAGTCTATATCTATCTATCTATTTACTTACCAATATAATCAATAATGCTGGTCCTAGGAAAGCCCATATAGCAGCCCGTTTACTAAAATCAATCCAACAACTACATGGTAGACAATATTATATAATAATTAATACTTTATATTAACTTACTATTTCCCAAGCACACCATAACTTTCATAAAGTATACTCACTGATACACCCACTGGAATAATTGGGAGACCTATATGCAAGAAATAATACAATTACTATCATATCAAAATGTTTATTACCCCATCCAATAAGCAGGTAAAGATACCATCTTTTAGAAAGTGTAGAGAATACTATAACTAGTTGTAAAAACAACATGATGCCTTCACATAACATCCAACAGAAAGCAGCTAAAAAGAAGTAATGAAGAAGAGCTGCTATAAATCCACAACCAATCTGAAAAGTGACATATGAACATGAATAAAGCACATATTTTTATGTACCTTTGAGCTAGTTAGATCAATAACTTTATCATCAATACCAAATATAAAAATGACATAGCCACCAAGCAGAGCTATGCTCAAATTAAAATGGAGTAAGTATTGAACATTTTGAATGAGTTCTTTTCTATCAAATGTAGATAAATACAATAAACCATACCAATTGTAATGCTGTTATTTACTTGAGAGTTAATAAAACTATGATAGTTAAGATACAACCGACACTAGAAATAGAGAGACCAACATATGTCACTACCTCTAGAGCAATGTATTCATCTTTAGGAATCTATAAAGTGAATTAAAGGTACAGAAATACCATATACTTGCTCATATGATATAAAGCTATGTCTACCTCCACTCCATGTAAATCCACTAATACAACAAAGGGAGTGATGTGACTGGTGTTACATACTAGGTTATACTGAATCCCTTTCTTTGTTGTTTCATATTTGATAGACACTAACTCAATACCATCTGTAGACCAGGTACCATTACCACTGGCCCTATTAAAATATAATAGATTTATAATAGCAAAAATAGCTAGAGGGAAAACTTGCATTGGGAAGTCCAAAAATGCACATTGTGGATTTGATCCATTTTGAAGCTAAATGATAAGCAAAGAACACGTTTTGACTAAACATTTACTATAAATATATTCAAGTAGCTAGCTCTATAGCTAACAAAATTATGTGTTACATACCGGTATAGTGGTGAAATTTAACACTGCAGGAATTTGACTAGAAGTATTACCAGAGATAACTTGAGTTGTAATGATTTGTGTTGCTGGAACATTCTCAGTAAAACTATATAAAATGAACAAAGCCAATTAGAAAAGAGTAATAATGCTGACTTTCTTAAACTTGCTGGGAGAACTTCAGCAATGTTATTAATTAATGCATTTACTACAGCAACTTTGGTGTCTTTTAAATGAATTTGATAGAAAGACAAGCATTAGGAATATTATATCAAACCTCCTGCTAGCCGATCTTCAAGATGTTGATATGGTATTCTTACTTGAGAGAAACTATCATTAACAGTGTAAATAGGTAACTCAGCAGTAAGAGGAAAAATGACATCACTAAGACGATTTTTGTCCTGAACATCCACCTGAAATACTATGGAATAATGTAAACATGATATTACATACTGCATATTGACAAAAATTACCTAAATGTTCTTTTTCAGCCGCAAATGTATCATTGGTAATGTTATCATAGACAACTAAGAATTTTCCTGCATATTTGCCATAATCTTCAATGTTGCTCATTAGCTTTTCCCCTCCAAAATCACCCTGTATATGGAGAAATATACACAAAATATGTAATGTAATTTGTTGGATGTTACAAACATTAAGTTGTGACAATTCATCAGTATGCTGGTCATCTAAGAGGTTATTAAAAACGACAAGAGTTTCCTGGAGTAATAAAAAAGTCATGTTTGATTAGTACAAGCTTAATATTTGTTTGAACAACATTAACACTTACAGTTTCAAGGAAAGGATTGGTAATGCTGGTATCACCAATGTTAGATGTAAGAATGACAATTGATGTATCAACAATATTATTAATAGTGATAACATCTGATGTTGTTAACACTGTTTGTGTGACATTAACAATATTTTGAGTAACGTTATGGACAACATCATTTTGTTGTTGTGCTGTAATGTTTACATGACCAGATGTTATGTTTTTTAACTAAAGAAAGAGTAACAATTTCCAATAAAGTGAAAACATCCAATTTTATTTTTTGACATGATGTTATGTACGCTGTGTTCAACATTACTTTATCAAAATCTTTTTTTAATTGGACTAAGGGACAAGCACTTTGATTGATCTCAGACCATTGTCCATTACTAGTACATTGTCTACTGATATCACCTATACATAAATAATGATTACTGTCAATATCTATTCCCAATGCTAATCATATAATCCAATTTACCTGATCTTCCAGGAGGACAAGATTGGATAATGATATTTCCAACATATGTTTCATTCCATAAAAGGTTATACACAGAATCTACCTCACTTGCACAAAGTACGTTAACTATATATTTGTAAAGTGAAGAACAATATCATTATATGTGTGTGCTGGTTTACCTGAAGGTGATGGAGAAGGAGAAATAGTGCTGGTTGTGATAGCAATTGAGCTGGTTGTAGTTGCTGCTTTGTAACAGACATAAGATTTAAAAAAGACAGTATAGAGTTATATCTAACATTATTATTATAAAAATGTGTTTGACATCAAGTTGTTAGCATATTTGAATTTTTCTGACACTATTCACATTTTTCAATGTGCTATGATGATCACCTATATATTTTAACTATAACTCTAGATGTATTGGTTGAGGAGATAGCATTGAACTACTGGTTGTAGTTGCTGGTTAGTAACAGATATAGGATTATCAAAAAAAAGGCAGTAGAATGATATATATATATATATATATATATATATCTAACACTAGTATCATCAAAAAATATTAATCATTGACTTGTCAGCAAATCTAACACTATTTAGATCGTCTACCATCTGTAAGTGTATGTCTTTGCTATAGCATTCCTTACCTTGACAATGAACACCAGCTATTTCATTGTCTCCACAGCTCAACAAACTATTATAAGAAGATCTTGGACAAATAAACAATGATTCTTCGTAACCAAAACATGTAAATGTTCCATATAAATATGGAGGACTGTTTGTAATTCCAAAGTGATTGTTCAAAAAGTATAAAGATCCTATATGATAGGAATATATAAGAATTGTGTGTAAAATGTAAGGCACCATTAGGTTCAAAGCCAAGTTCACGACAGACCACATTAGAATCTGTCATTCCCCAATAATCATCACATACTGAGCCCCAGGCATTGTAGTAACATATCTGTACATTGCCTTCATTGTCTGTACTACCTCCTACAAGTCTAACATCACCATTAGAACATTTACCATTTAGAGTTGTATTAGCTAATGTTTGAAAAAAAGTTTAGATAATATAACATTGTGATGAACTTACGCATGCAGAAAACAGAAGCATCATTGTGTTGACCACAGTATTGTCCTCCATCAGTTATGTTATATGTACAGTCCCAAATATTATTCTCATTACCAGAACATCTCAGTTCAAACAAACCAATAGGCCACTCATAGTTGAGAAATAAATTAGTAGTTGCCATTGAACCTAAATACAATAACAGGTTACTAAATCATTAATACATGTACTCTGTCTCTTATACCATATGGTGAGTATCCTAGATGAGAACAGACTACACTAGCTTCTTGTTGTGTCCAATGATGATCACAGATTGTATTCCAAGTGCCATTAATACAAACCTCTACTCTTCCCCTCAACACTGCACCATCTCCTAGTCTGATATCACCATCAGTACAATATGCTATATGCAAATATAATGACATCAACTTGAATAAGGTTAAGACTTACGTTCACAGATCACTCCAGCATCATTACTATGTGTACAGCTGATAACATAACAAGATTGTTGATTACATTCTAATAAAGATGACTCAGTGCCAGTACAATAAAGATTGGATAGAAGTACTGGATCATTTCCAGAGCCAAAATAGCTGGCTCTTGCGCCTAAATTAGACAAACGTTATTGTTAATGTCGTAATACCAAACCTAGAGGTGAATATCCCAATTGTCTACAAATAACACTGGCATCATCATTATTCCAACTGTTAGAACAGACTGTACCCCAAACCTCATTGACACAGACTTCAACTCTTCCTTCATGAGGGCCAATACCACCAATCAGTCTGACGTCACCATTAGTACAATTGGCTTGTTTAGCAGACACTAGAATAAAAGTATATGTATTAATATGCACATTATATATAGTATACCTTGACATACAACTCCAGCATCATCATGAGAGTTACAATTGTATAATACAGCATTGCTATGTGAACAGTTGATAAGATGTTCTTCAGAACCAGTACAATTAATATCAGTGATACCAAATGATAGTTGACCTTCGGTATAACAGTTATATGTTGGAACAGCACCTGGGGTAAAGGTCTAACACATTAGGTGTACACATATAAATTTTTGTTATACCATAAGAGGAGTATCCTAATTCTCTACAGACAACTTTAGCATCATTGAAATTCCATCTCTGATTACAAATTGAAGTCCATATTGTCTCTACACAGATTTCTACACGACCACCATATTCAACAGAAGAACCTCTTAACCTCACAGTACCATCAATACAAGCCTCTAACATAATTACTAAAGATTCAACATATCAGTATATTCCATTACCAGTACAGACAACACTTGCCACTCCATCACAACTTGAATATAATCTAACTCTATACGGTGCCAATCCATAACCAAAATAACTGTGCTGTAATGATATTGCACCTATTAAGTTTATTATGTAATACATTCATTAATTATAAATTTAGCTGACCTGTAGGTTGATGTCCAAGTCTTTGGCATACAACATTAGCACCAGTAGCTCTCCATTGCCATGAATTGATACAATAAGAAAACCAGAACTTATTATAACACGTTTCCACTCGACCTTCTAGTTCATTGATACCACCAACCAAACGTACATCACCATTATTACAAGATGTGTCCACAGTATAATTGGTATCTAATAAAGTAAATGATAGAAAGGTGGTCATTTTTGATACAGCTATACTCACATTGACATTCAACTGCTATTATATTATCACTTAAATAATCACAGTATGTACTATAAGAACAGGCCCATAAGTTATTTTCTTCACCAGTGCAGTCCAAATTATATATTATAGGAGAACTTGTAGAGTAACCACCAAAAGAACCAGGCCTTGGAATGGCACCTATTAGTTTATATAGAAATGTCAGCTGTGTTACGAAATAATTACCATACGGAGAGTATCCTAAGTGTTTACACACAATACTGGCTTCTGCAACACTAAACTGAGATGAGGGACAATCATGTACAGTGCCCCAAGTTCCATTCTGACAAACTTCTATTCTACCTATTGTGTTATAATTTGTACCAGCAAGACGTACATCTCCATGTTGGCATTTAGCTTTAATATTTAGACTAAATCTTAAAACAAAAAAACCAGTTTAATACCTTGACAAGTAATTCCTTTAAATAAATAAGGTATGTGTTGCGATTTTAAACTTTCACAGCTGCGTACATTCATTGTACAGTTTAATAGCGACTTTACATTCTTACTGCAATAAAATGTATATGGTATTATTGGAAGATTAGGTAAGTTCATAAATGAACTGGAATAAACAACAGCATCTAAAATAATTAATTCAAAGCAATAAATCATAACTTAGAAACTACTACCTCGATTTGAGAATCCCAGAATTCTACAAGTAAGGTATAGTTCATGTAAATGGTTGAATGACCCAGCACACATTCCAAACCACACATTATTATAACATATCTCTACTCGTCCATTCATTGAAGATGATCCACCAGACAGTCTTATTTCACGATTAGTACAGTTAGTATATTGAACTTGACCATCTGTAATAAAGAGCACAAATACAAACAGAGGATATAATAGTGTTACCATTAACACAAAATATGGCTGCATTATGTGATGAATGACATGAGTAGTGAGTCAGTCCATTATGAGGACAATCAGAGAGTCTTAATTCATTTCCAGTACAATTAACATCAATATAGTGATGTGGAAGAGCATATTCTGTCTTGATGTTACCCATTGACACAGAGCCTGTTAAAACATTAGATATTGGTTAATAACATATTTGCTTCTATTGTATACCTAAGTGAGAATATCCCAGTTGTCTACATGCAACTTTGGCATCATTATCATCAAAGAAGTCACTACAAACAGTACCCCATGTTCCATTAACACATACTTCAACATGACCCATCTGTTTGATGTAACTGTCATAAGGAATGATCTGTATGTCTCCATCTGTACAATCTTTATATGGGTATAAAAAGTAATACGTAACATTGACATACTTCACTTACTATGACATTTGATTGCAGTAATATATTTAGCATCACAATATAATGCCTTAGGATTGTGTCTAAAGGTACACTCAGACAGAGTAGTAGCAGTGTTAGAACATGTAATACCAGTATATAGTAGTACATTATTAGCAGCTTTAGGAAACTGACCAGTGTAGGTTGAACCTCCTAAAAAATTAAGATAATGATAGCATATAAGTAAGTTTTAATCAAGACCTCTTTGATATCCCAGTTCGAGACATATCACTCCAACATCATTATAGCTAAAGTACGAATCACAAAGTGTTCCCCAGACTCCATTGATACACATTATAACTCTTCCTTCATTAAGACTGGGTCCATCTACTAGTTGAACATCATAGTCTGTACAGTTTGAGTGGGTAACATTCAAGTCTGTAGAAGGACATAAGATGGGCATTATTGTAGTAATCAGATTTATAGAATTATCAACCTTGGCAAATAACACCAGCATCTTCATTGCTATTACAGTTTGATCCAACACTAACTACTTCACTATACACACAATCAAACAATGTAGCTTCATTTCCTATACAACTCATATTGAACATAGTATGTGGAAGAATAGACTCTGTATAAAATGATACCTTTGCAATGGCACCTAAAATGTAGTAATAGTGTACAAGTCATATAAGACAAATTATATAGTAACAACATACCATAAGGTGAAAATTGCAATTGTCTACAGACCACACTGGCATCAGTATTATCCCAGTAGTCATCACAAATAGTACCCCATGTACCATTAATACAAACCTCAACTCGACCAAAGTTATTGTACTTTCTGTCACCTTTTAAAGAAACATCTCCATGTGTACAGGGAACTGAATTGTATAAAAAATTGAATGTCTCCATAATATAATTAACTTTAAAATTTAATACCTGAACACTGAACATAAGCATCTTCATAATAATAACAATTATGTTGTTGAATGTTGTTATAAGAACAACTAAATATATTATCTTCAGTTCCATTACAATTGAGATCAATGATATGAAATGATTTAACACTCTCCCAATAAGAACCAGTACCAGCACTTGCACCTAATTATTAAATTATCATAATTATGTAGGAACAGTCAATACTAACCTTCTCCTGGAAATCCCAGTTGTCTACATACTACACTGGCATCATTATTATCCCAGTAATCATCACATATAGTACCCCATGTCTTATTGACACATACTTCAACTCGTCCTATCAGTGGATCAGTATTACCTACTAATCTGATATCACCATGTTGACAAAATGCTAGAAATATAAATGAGTCAAACTACAGAAGGTTGAAATATGTTGACTCACGTTGGCATTGTACTCCAACATCAAAATTGTGAGAATAATAATAATCATTGGAAGAAACATGATAGTTAAAAGAACAGTTCATTAGTGAAAATGTAGGCATTAAACAATCAACATAATTTAAGAAAATTGGACCATTTCCTTTACCAAAGTATGCCTGACTAAATGGAGTGGCACCTACACACTTCAACAGTAACAAATAATGACAACAGACAATACCTGATGCAGTGTATCCTAATGCATTACAAACAGTCTGAGCTTCTTCATATCCCCATCCTTCATATCTAACAGCTACAGTACCCCAAGCATTGTTGATACAAATTTCTACAGTGCCTTCATAATCTGTGGAACCTCCAAATAGTCTGATTTGTCCATCAGTACAGTTAGAATATGTAGAACCGTAAACTAAAAAAATACAGAGATAAAAAATCTTCATATATATACATACAACAAACCAGGACATATGACATTAGCATCATTCTCAGTAGAAGAACAAGCAGGAGCACTGCTATCAATTAAACAGTCAAACAAATGATCTTCAGTTCCATTACAATTTAAACCAGTGAAAAATGTGAAGTCAAAATGTTCAGAATATTGCTGAGTTAGAGAAGTATGTATGGCAATTGAGCCTGTGATTGAAGGACATAATACACACAAGAGCCATTTATAAATAACATATACCATAAGGAGAGAATCCTAACTGTTTACAAACCACATTAGCATCATTGTTATCCCAATAGCTGTTGTTACAAACTGAGCCCCAGACTCCTTCGACACAAACCTGTACTATACCATAATAATAGGTATTTTTTATCAAACGAACATCACCAGTCACACAATGTCCTGTTATAAGAATTAAATAAGATGGAAAATTGTTTTGAATATTTCATATTCACCTTCACAATTGAGCTTTACAACTTTGCTGTTAGAACAGTATTGTGTGTCAGCACTAAGCCATGAATGACAATTAATTAATCTATTTTCACTGCCAGTACAATTAATCCCAGTAAATATGAAGGGAAAGCTGTCATTTGTAACACTTATCTCATATGTATTACCTATCAATACAAGAGATGACATAGTTAGCATTAAAGATGGATGTACCATAGGAAGTATAACCAAGTTCAAAACAAGCCACAGTAGCATCTTCTTCAGCCCACAGGGTATTAAAACACACAGTACCCCAAGCTCCATTAGTACACATATGAAGTATTCCCTCATTTGGTTTTGAGCCACCATAGAGTCTAATATCTCCTTCAGTACAATTAGCTGGAGCTTCAATAGTAGCTATAAAAATAAAACAATACTTTTTCAACTGATCCATAACTTTAATTCACTCACTTTTTTGGCACAGTATTGTAACATCACCATGATTATAATCAGAACAAAGTGAAGAAAATGAAATCTCATAATGACAATGTGAGTAGTTTGTTTCATTTCCGTAACATCGTATATTGTTATATAAGTAAGGATAGATATGATCAGAGTTATCTTGAGTAGCACTTTTAGCACCTATTAAAATAATTAATGAAATTAAGATTTAAATTGTTGTAATAATGCATAAATAAATATAACTACTTAAATATATATGTGACATTGTTAGTAGTAAAAGGAGTTTACAAGTTAGAAAATATGCAAAAAATGTTGCATATTTTCTATTATGAAGCACACAATGTGTTTTAAATACAATTCAAGTTATGTGTAAATATATTTATTACCATATGATGAGAATCCAAGGGAAGAACAAAAAACGCTAGCAAGATTGTCATCAACTATGGAGTTCCCTAAACCACAGATTTTACTCCAGATACTATTGATACAGACAAGGACAATACCATAGCGATTAGAATCACCAGAATATAGATCTATTTCACCATCAGTACATGGAGCTAAATTATTTATAACATTGGGAAATATCCTTACAAGGAGTATAACATACCTTCACATTTAACTCCAGCTTCATGATAGCTGTTACATTGTGGATAGGAATATGGAAAGTTCTCATAATAACAATTCAATGCATCATTCTCATAGTCTGAACATGAAGTGTAATAGATAAGAAGAGGACGAGTACTAATACCAAAGTGAGAATTTACAAAATAACCAGGACCTATTTAATTTTCAGAAATGAAACTGTCTACATAAATCTTTTACCTTGATATCCTAAATGATGACAGACAGCATAAGCCTCAGTAACACCCCAGTCATAATCACAGATAGTTCCCCAGACTCCATTTATACAAACTTCTACTCTTCCTTCATATTTTGTTGTTCCATCTGTTAGTCTGATCTCACTAGTAGTACAGTTAGAAAATGATACAGGAGACACTATATAAAATGTTAGAAAATAATGAATATATAATTTTTAGTAATAACATTTTCTTCATTAAATGATTGTTTATGCTCTACCTCATATAAATCAAACATAATGGAAACTTTGAAAATGATGTCTTAATTTAAGACCATTGTTTTTATAGCTTACATTGGCAAATAACTGAAGCATCTTTAGTGTCGTTACAAGAAAATCTATTCAATCCATTATGAGGACAGTCCCAAATAGTTTCTTCCATTCCAGTACAATTTAAATCATTGATATGAACATACCAGGTTTTCTCAGTATATGCTGCACTAGTTTCTGCCCAGGCTCCTAAAATTAAGTATTTTTAAATTAAGCAATATCAAAATGTTCAGTACTTACCATGTGGTGAGTATCCTAACATTCTACAGACTACACTAGCATCTTTGTCATCCCAGAAGTCATCACATACAGTACCCCAGACATTGTTAATACAAACTTCTACTCGACCATACCTCCTAAAGAAACTACCAGACTCACTAATCAGACGTACTGTACCATTTTCACATGGAGCTATGTCAATATAATCATAACCTGAATGTCTGTTTTATAATTTTACCTTCACATTTAATTCCAACATCATGGTAGTGGGTACATAATGAATTAGAAAATGGTTGATAAAGACATTCAAGCAGGTTAGATTCCTGTCCAGAGCAATCTACTCCAGACATTAGTATTGGACTTGTTCCTTGTCCAAATTGACTAGCATTTATATAAGTAACTGAACCTGTGGGAGTGTATATTGTAATAATAGCAAGATCATTTATCATTGTACCTAATTCCATGTGCCCAAGCTGTTTGCATACCACATTACTATTGAGTGTTCCCCACATAGAACTACACACAGTACCCCAAACGTGATTCATACATACTTCAACTCTTCCTTCATATTGTGTATTGCCTTCAACTAATCTAATATGGCCATTCTCACAGTCACCCATCATAGTACTATTATCTGAAATAAAAATGATGTTGCCATGTAAACAAGTACTTTGATTGAGAGGACATTATAATTTCTCATAGTTACCTTGACATACTACCAAAGCATCATAGTTGGATGTACAGTTATATTCCAGCAAGGTGAAATGTGAACATTTCCATAAACTCTCCTCTTCTCCAATACATTTTAAATCAATAATATGTAGAGTATAATTGTAGTTATAATAAAAGGCTGCATAGTTTGAATAATAACCAGAGACTGCAGCAGCCCCTTAAAAGAAAATAGGCAAAACACTTTTTAATTAAAATATTATCATTTTAACTATGAAATAAAGCTATAAACGTCTTTGTATCATACCATATGGGGAATATCCTAATTGTTTACAGATCACACTAGCTTCAGTATAATCCCAGAAGTCAGTACAAAGAGTACCCCATAAACCATTATCACATACTTCAACACGACCTTGATTTGGACTTCCTCGTAACTGAACAGTTCCAGATTTGTTACAATGATCTAAACGAAGTGTATGAAATTGCACCATTATTTTGAGGATACAATTGCTGCAATAGTGTGAAGAAATATGGAAGACTGTTAGAAACTGTGTTTTATTACTTAGCCTATTGTATCATTGTTTACTATGCTAAATGACCGCTGAAGAGAGTATACTACTTTAATCAGTTACATACAACAATAGCATATTTGCCATACAGCTTAAACAATAACAATTATTGAGTAGTACTTGTTTAGTTAATGGTGTCAAAGGTATGAATATGCTACGTCTAGCTCAATTAAGTGACATACTAATATTTAGAGCATTCAAGTACTTACTTTTACAAACTATAGCTACATCATAATAGTGACTTTGACAGTAAGTATGAGTGCTGTTATAGTTTTGTGTACACTCGACCAAGTTAGCTTCTGTTCCATTACAATCTAAATATCCAAATAGAATAGGTCCAGTTCCTTGTGAAAATCCCATGTCTTCAACATACCCATAGGAATATCCTGAATAAAACATTAAAGGTTTTTATATGGATATTGCTCTTATTAGTGTTAAATACTGTTCAAAATATCTTAAAGTTTTTTAACATACATTCCCCTAATTGAAACTCAAAAAGCCACTTTTACAAAAATCAACTGTATTATTTAGAAGTCATTTATCTAGCGATATAACTCTATTCAATTCCTTTAACTTGTACAGAAGAAATAAAGACATAAAGTCAGAAAGTACACAAAGATAACAAATAGAAACAATGGCAACAATGACACCTCAGTAACAAAAATACTAAAACATAGAAGCATTATACTACTATCCAGCTCAGTTATCAAACAAAATGCTCCTTGGATTAATGCTTTTTGAGAGATATATTGTACAATATGTATACTACCTGAAAATGGGACAAACTAACCTACTGTCAATCCACCAATCTGATTACAGACAATTTGAGCCTCCTGATTATCCCAGTCATTATATGCACAGACTGTTCCCCATGCTCTATTGAGACATACTTCAACTCTCCCTTCAAATTGTGATGCCCCTCCTACTAATTGAACATCTCCATCAGAACAGTTGCTATAATTAGCAACACTCATAGCTATAAAAGACAGGATAACTTAGCATACTAGGAAAATAGTACTTACATTGACAAAATATATTAGCATTTGTACTCAGTGAACAACTGTAGTCAAAATCAAGATAATGAGAATGAGGACAGTCCAGTATAGTGGTCTCATTACCAATACAGTTTAAACGAACAAAAAAAGGGGATCTGATAAGGAGTAGTAGGCTATAGAAGATCCTACTGCACCTATACATAATATAAAATAACCTACTAATAAAACACATTAGGCAAACTTTATTTACCATAAAGAGAGTATCCCAGTTGCTTGCAGACAACACTAGCATCATTGTTATCCCACATATCAGTACAAATAGCACCCCAAATATTTTCAAAGCAGACTTCAACAGCTCCATAGGAAGAAGATGAGGACTAGAAAATGAGCACTATACAATATATTATGTGAAATTGATAACTTACCACACGAACTGAGCCATTATTTGTACATATTTGAGCAACTACTGTATCTCTTGAAAATAAGCAGAGTAAGAGCCCTAACAAAAGTTTGAGCAACATTTTCCAGCAACGTTAGGTGGAAAAGATTGTATAATCTTGGATGGAAAAGTACCAAGCCACGAGTATTAGAATAAGAATATTGTAATACTTGGATGACAAGGGGCTTTGGGTGTTGCAGCATGCAAAATAATCCAGTAAGGTTAGGTGGAAAAGAGTCCACCAAACCATGAATATTAGATCATGAATCTTGTAATACCTACACTGCAGGTGCTTTTGGCCGCGGCAACATGAATGATATTAGATCTTTTACGTGCTAGTTTTCTATTATAAGGTATTGCTAGCATGAACATAATCTTGAATTAGTTGTTTTCACATAAACCTTTTAACCCCAATATTTTGTGTATCTTGAGTTATGACCCTCTTAAATTAAATTTAATTCTGAGTGACTACTTCACCACAATTATGTTTGCTGAAGGTTTTACACATACAACAAATCAGCCTCCGTTGTTGCTATAAGGCCCTTTCACTTAAAGGAATCATGTGGTTTGTAATGTTTATTTATATATAACAGTTAAGTTATGTGGTTTTTATATAGATCAATTAACACAACTTGACTCATTTATATAATAATCTACAAATATGTACAAAAGCATATAACAGTACAAGTAAATAGCTACAAGTCTGATATACAATTTAACTATTCATCCTACATATCAAACTCAGTAATTATGATGGAAGGTAATGTAGAATTACTGAAGAATCTTAGCTCTTCTGTTGGAGAAAGGGAAGTGTCACTAGATAATCTGTTTTTATGACATCTTTCAAGCACATCCCTAGGGTACATTCTGTTCATAGGTTTAGATAGTCTTCCTTCACTGGTATTCCATCCTGTGTACTGTGTAGATGAATGATAATTAATCCAATTGTCAAAGTTAGATATGTGTTGTTTATGATATCTGTCTTTTCTGCCTAGTCGTATTGCTTCCTGCTGTCTTGATTTCTACGGCAATATATGCAATCCAAAATAATAAGTTATTATCATAGTTTATACCTTTGATAGCTTTGGGTAACACATTTGAAACAAGGCATTTTTAATCTATAAATATATATCAATATATAAATTACAAGAGTCTATGTTACATGCCTTCTCATTCCTTATCACGTTGAATACAAAATAAAACATCCCTAAATTAAATAGTTAAAAGACTTCAAAAATGCATTAATTATATTACTTGAAAAGTTGAAGTTGTAGTGAACAGCCAAGCGAACACTGTAGCATGAGGATTGATTACAAACAGACCGAGTGGCCAGGTTATTTCCAATAAAGCAATCAATATTAGTGATCCAATGATGGTTTTCCTACCAAAGAGAGTAAAATTAAAATTACTAACTCAATAATGTTCTAGAACATAAAACCATTATACTACTATCCAGCTCAGTTATCAAACAAAATGCTCCTTGGATTAATGCTTTTTTAGAGATATATTGTACAATATGTATACTACCTGAAAATGGGACAAACTAACCTACTGTCAATCCACCAATCTGATTACAAACAACTTGAACCTCCTGATTGTCCCAGTTATTATATGCACAGACTGTTCCCCATGCTCTATTGAGACATACTTCAACTCTCCCTTCAAATTGTGATGCCCCTCCTACTAATTGAACATCTCCATCAGAACAGTTGCTATAATTAGCAACACTCATAGCTATAAAAGACAGGATAACTTAGCATACTAGGAAAATAGTACTTACATTGACAAAATATATTAGCATCTGTACTCAGAGAACAACTGTCGTCAAAAAACAGGTTATGATAATGAGGACAGTCCAATATAGTGGTCTAATTACCAATAAAATTTAAATGAACAAAAAAAGGGGCATCGGTACTACTCCTTATCAAATTTGATAAGGAGTAGTAGGCTATAGTAGATCCTACTGCACCTATACATAATGTAAAATAACCTACTAATAAAACACATTAGGCAAACTTTATTTACCATAAGGAGAGTATCCCAGTTGCTTGCAGACAACACTAGCATCATTGTTATCCCACATATCAGTACAAATAGCACCCCAAATATTTTCAAAGCAGACTTCAACAGCTCCATAGGAAGAAGATGAGGACTAGAAAATGAGCACTATACAAATATATTATGTGAAATTGATAACTTACCACACGAACTGAGCCTTCTGTATATGTTTGAACAACTACTATATCTCTTGAAGATAAGCAGAGCAAGAGCCCTAACAAAAGTTTGAGCAACATATTCCAGTAACGTTAGGTGGAAAATATCTTATAATCTTGAGTGGAAAAAAGTTCACCAAGCCACAAATATTAGAATATGAATGTTGTAATACTCACATGACAAGGCGCTTTTGAGCGTGGCATCATGCAACATATCAGTAACGTTAGGTGTTAGAATATAATCTTGGATGGAAAAGAGTCCAACAAACCATGAATATTAGATTATGAATATTGTAATACTTGCGTGACAAGCTTTTGAGGGTGGTACCATGAATGATATTAGATCTATTGTGTGCTTGTTTACTCTATTGAAGTTAGCAGCATATTCCTCATGTATTAGATAACCACGCCTTGTTAAATATTTGTGGTTTCAAGTATTTTTTGATAGGGTGGAGCTGCAGTTGCTGTATACTGAAAACTTACAATAACATTGTGTGTAAGACAGAACATTCTATCCATTTAGTTAACATATTATAAATGATTACCAATTAATTCCTTTTGAAATACTTTGCTTAATAAATTTTAATAAATCACTTTTTACATTTTAACATGAAATTGTTAGCATAAATAATAATCAAAAAACTAACACTGCAGTCACTGGCCTCCAGCAAAACTTGTCTTTAATTTCTTACACTAGATTGTTTTGCATACAAGTCTAAAAGTTAGGTTATTATAAGTTTTTACATGAATTTTATTACTGAGTTGAAACAGGTAATTTAAGTTCACCTCACAGTGACAAGCTTCATGTTCTTACATTCAAATATAAAATCATAATGACTTGTCATATACAAAGGTGACAACATCATTCAATGTGATTTCTTAATATACATCATTACAACAGTTTGCATTCAAAGTCTCAATAACCAGCAATAAGAGAAAATGTACTAAAAAATTAACAAATGGTCTTATTTCTGGGCAAGGAAGACACACCCACAACAAAACAACTAATATTAGTATTTGTACTAACTTGACACATTTGAATATCATATTGTTGTTTACATTTAAAGTCTCAATAGCCAGCTATAAGAGGAAATGTACTAAAAATGAACAAATGGTCTTATTGCTTATGTAATTTAATAGGCATTGATGACATCAACACACATAGATTTTAGTGGCCAGAATGATGTAATAGAGGGAATAGAATTACTTGCTAATGTTGTTAGTGCTCAATCAATGCAGGTAATGGATATTTAAGCAATGTAGTGAATGTACAACTGTAATCTATTAAGAATGTTTGTCTAATGAACAGAAACTGTTTAATATATATACTATCACTGAGAAACAATGTACTATCTGCAAGGAGGTCTGTTATGGTGATGATCACAGTGTTGCTTATATTAACAATTAGATAGGCGATAAAATATAATCTTGAATGGAAAAGAGTCCACCAAGCCATGAATATTAAAACATGAATCTTGTGATACTTGCAGGACAAGTCTTTTGGGTGTGGCACCTATTGTGTGCTAGTTTACTATTAATAGGTATTGCTAAATTAAGCATGTTCTTGAATGGTTAATAATAATGGTCATTCTACTTTGCTGTTTTCACATAAACCTTTTAACCCCAATATTTTGTGTATCTTGAGTTATGACCCTTTTAAATTAAAATTAATTCTGAGCGACTACTTCACCACAGTTATGTTTGCTGAAGGTTTTACACATTCAACAAATCTGCCTCTGTTGTTGCTATAAGGCCCTTCATCTTAAAGGTATCATGTGGTTTGTAATCTTTATTTGTATATGACAGTTAGGTTGTGTGGTTTTTATATAGATATTTCCATACAGAGATAATCCTGATTTATGTTTTTGTGTTTTTGTTTTTATATGAGATTCATATGGTTTGCTGACATCCTAAACATTATAAACATTTTCAGAAAGTTTCATTGACATGTATATGTATTAAGATAAATTTACTTTTTTATACAATACCATCTAATTTTTGGCATAAACAAATAGTATTATTATTACTATGCTGTATTGACACAGTATTAATTTATTTTATATATATATAACATAATGTTTGTACAATGTTTGTAGGTCTGATTGCATCTCCAGCAGAATATTTGTTAAATTCACTTAGACAATTGTTAATTGACCTTAAAATGCAGCATTAATCATTAATAATAAAAAATAAAGTTATCACATGACAATAGGATACATCAAATTAAATTTTATCACTAATAATATGTATATAATATCAAGTGTGTGTAAAAAACCTGACAAAAACACTTGCCTATGCTTAATGCAGTTTATAGTTAAACTATTAATACAGACTAAGAAAAAAATAAAGACAATCACACACTTGGGCAAATAGTTTTTTCTGATTTAGTTGGAGGTCTTCTCCATTTCAAGATCATCATCATTATCATCAATAATTCGCTTTTTGGAGAGAGTCAGATCAACATCAGTCCTCTTTTTCTTCTCTTTCTTGTATCTTATGTGACATACACAGAATGCTATAGTGATTAAGACAATAACAAAGCATATTGCAACAGCACCTATAGGAGCTCCAATAAGTTTTAGATCAAGATTATTTTTGTTGGTAGTTGTCACAGTAGGAGTGTTAGTAACAATGCTAGTATTAATTGGTTCAGAGCTATTAGCTATAAAAATTGACAAAATTTAATAGAAACTGAAATTAAACATAATCTTTTAATTACTTAGGTTGCAAGAAGGTCCAGTAAATCCAACAGCACAAGTACACAAGTAATCTCCTGCAATGACTTCACAAGTACCACCATTAAAACAGATATTCTCCTCACATTCACCAATCACTATTAGATTATAAGTATACACACACTACATATATAAAACAGTACCTGCACTATCACATATATGTCCTGTATAACCATTAGAACAAGAACAAGTATTGTTACTGACACATGCTCCATAAACACAAGCGGGATCGCAGAGAGCTAAGTAACATATTAATATAGATACCACATGGTATGTATCAATGTTATCATACTTGGCTTTAATAATCGAGTTATTGTCTCTAGTTCTTTACCAGTTTCTTTGGTAACATTTCCAATAGTCAAATCACCAGTAGCAGCCACATCAAATAAGCATAATATGTCATCACCACAAATCTGTTAATACATATACAATACAAATAGCAAATATAATTAATAGTTGAACCTCATGTGCTTTCTCTTCTAGTTCTGGATCACTAAATTCAGCTTTAAATAATGGCTTGTATTCTGGTTTATAGAATGTGCCCCAACTTCCTTTTTGATCGTACGTGAAGAGACTTAGACTGGGATCATCAATAATCCCTGTATTATGTAACAAACTGTGTCAATATGCTAAGTTCTATGTAAGTTATATGTCCTTACATGTTAGTCCAAACTGATAGTGTATTTCTTCAATGGTAGCATTCAAAGGCAGACTAGCACTACCATTCTTTGGCTGTAAATCATCATCCTTGTCTCCATTGTAATTACCCAGAAGCCCACCAATATTTTGATAGTAATCATCAGACAATGTAACAGCAAGATCTGATAAGATGTTGTTCTTTTCTTGAACTGTAATAGTCACTCCTGCAACCAATATTGCTGATAGAGTCTTGTTGCCTTTGCTAGTAACTGTCAGGTTTTCAAACTGTAGTTCAGATATTTCAGAGAAGTCAACTTCATTTGTATTAACTATAGCTACCAGTCTGTTATCAATCAATTCAAACTGTACAGTATCAGAGTCAATGTGTTTGGCAACTATAGCAGATATGACAGTACCACTACCAGCTAGTGTTTGATTACTAGCATTGTTAGTAGGTGGTTCAGTCATTCGTACTTGTATAGTAAGTGACTTGTCCAATGACTGAATTAAAGTAAATTCTCCATGTCCATTGAATGTGTACTTATGTCCATCCAATGTCACCAAATGAGGATCACCAAACATTCGAGCTAAAAAAGGATAATATAACCTTTTATATAAATAGATATAAAATAAATATGTTGATTTTCTATCGAGTATATATATCTATAGTTCTATAGATAAGAATATGTACCAAAACACTGTTAGGGATTGTTAGGAACATTTAGTTATAGTAACATTCAACAGACACTACCTGTACTGTAAGATTATTATTGTAAGCCAAAATGAATTACTACATTATAATAGAACTATTCTCTGACATTCACTAAAAATTTCACTAAGAGAGTTTATCTTCAACTTCACATCATCCACACATTAAGAATAACACACTCACTTACAATGCAACTCTTGACACTAGCACTACCTAGCTGGATCTTTAAAGTCTTTGAATGATAAACACATCTTATATACTTGTCCTTAATTGTACTCAGACATTTGGTAAACTCCTCAATATAGTAGTAGTATATGTGGTCTGAGTAATAATATTATTACACTAATACCTACTAGTACACAGACATTTGCAGAAGTATGCTATTCATGCAGACTACTGTTTACATTGTGGCATAAAAGGGACAATGACTGTTTTGTACCTGGGGGTGGCCGTTGTGGGTAATCTTCACAATTATCATTAGGTCTACGATCATAATATCGACTATTACAACCAGAGAAATATTTCCCATCACAACACAAGTAATGTGGAGCAACGTCATTCAACATATAACCTTTGGGCAGTGATAAAATTAATGTAAAACTACACACAACACAATAAAAATATTAACCTAATATAGACTTCCAGTTGTTAGGATAAACACTATAAGCACTACCACCATCAGTTCCTGTTAATAGATTACCATTATTACCAAAACAACACTGTTGACTGGGACTATAAGATCTGTAATAGATAGTGTAATTAAATAGTAAACTATAAACCTTTGATTGGCTTACCCAACATTGGACTGTCTATAGCAACTTGTAGCCTTCGTCCTCTTGAAAACTTTTCTTCTCCATATATCTTGTATGATATTCTCGCGTGCATACCTGTCATCTCCATCAGCCTGTGATTTCTTACAAGGACAAGGAGGTAATCTTCTGTTATTAACACCTCTGGCACGTTTATACCAAGCTTCACATGCCAGACGAAGGGCTGCTGATCTTGCAATTTCTTTTGCTTCTTCTTTAACTTTTTCTTTAAGTTTTTTAATCACAAATCGCAACACTGCTCTACCAATGGAACGTATTACAATCCCTGCAATTAAAGGCACAGCTCTCTTGCCAATTTTATGGTTAAGAGTGGCTGTACTAAGAGACACTTTGACCTGAGCTAGTCTTAATGATGTTTGGTCAAGCTCTTCAAAATCAGGAATTGTCACTTCAGCTCTTTCGTCAGTGATGGGAATATCTGAGGCTAGAGGCATTGGTGACTCCCATTGATCAGTGTCAGTGTTGTATAGTATCTGTCAACAAACACAACATGTAAATACATGTACTTATATAAATTGAGTGAATAACTTACAATTGTGATATTCACTGTTGTTGACATTTTATCAAAAAGCTGTCCTGTTAGTGTGTTAGCATTCCAAGTAATATTAAGTCTTTCACCAACTCCAAGTTCACCATCCTCAATTTGAACATCTCTTGAGTCCAAGTTTGTAGATTCAACTTCCAATGGTGATACTAAATAATAAAAAGAAATAAAACTAACTAGCCACTAATATATTTCTATCATACTATATCTGAATTTAGTGCCACCCATAAGCTCAGCAGTGCCTCGAGTGATTTTAATAGCCAAATCCACAATACCATCTTTACTAGCAGAAGGCACCACACAGAGACATTTATCTTCAGAGAGGTAAACACCTTCAGTTTCAATTTGACCAAATATACACAAAATGTCATCGTCTTCTTGAAATACTGGTCCAGTTATAATAATTGTTTCTCCTCCTAACATATTACCAACTGAGCGACTACTATATACAGGAAAGGACCCTATTAATTCAGATAATATAATTATTAATGTTCAGTATGTCCTGTTATACCTTCACATTCCACACCAGCATCCTCATAGTGTTTACACCATCTTACACTATATGTGTTCATATTACATTCTAATAACCTCTGCTCTGATCCAGAACATCGAAGATTAGACAAAAATATGGGACCAGATCCTCTACCAAAGAAAGCACCATAGCGAGCCTTAGCTCCTATAGTATAGAGAGTAATTATAAAAGGGCTGTATTGTCATATCTATACCTGAAGGATAATATCCTAGTTGGTTGCAGACTATATTAGCATCTACAGTGCTCCAGCCATTATCACATACTGTGCCCCAAACTCCATTAAAACATATTTCCACTCTTCCTTTAGTGACAATACTGCTTCCTGCTAATCTCAGTTCACCATGAGTACAGTTAGCAAAAGTAACAGTTGTATCTAATATAAGCAGCATTATATAAACTTAGTGTACAATACAACTCAGCACACCTTGACAGATAACACCAGCATCAGCCAATGGATCACAAGTTGAAGTGTCTCCTCCATACTTTATAGTACAGTCAAATATTGATGTTTCAGTACCAATACAGTTAACAGAATCAATGTTAGTGGGTATAAGTGATGTAGTGAAACTGTTAAAGCCAGCAATTGCACCTAAATATATTTAAAACTATTAAAGTCAAACTAACTTGTGTTTAGTCACATACCATAAGGAGAATATCCTTGTTGTTTACAAATCACAGATGCAGCTGCTTTATTCCATGTACTATCACAAATAGTACCCCATGTACGATTGACACATACCTCTACTCGACCTAACTTTGGAGTTGGACTTCCAACAATACGTATCTGACCATCATCACAGAGTTCTATAATAAACCAACATAGTAGTATTGTTGCATTATTCATTTAAATAAATACCTTCACATTCCACTCCAGCAATTTCATATCTGTAACAGTGTAATACTCCATATGTGTTTCTATTACAGTCTAACAAAGTCTCTTCAGAGCCAATACAGGCCAAATCAGCTAACATTATAGGTAGGCTACCTGGACCATATAGTGATCCATACTTTGGTGTGGAACCTATTGACACAGTACTGGTAAATACACAACATATATAGAAAAATTGTTCAACTAACCAAATGCTTGATATCCAAGCTGTTTACAGACTATATTGCTGTCTTGTATTCCCCAACCATCATCACAGACAGTACCCCATGTTCCATGTACACAAACTTCAACTCGTCCTTGAGTAGAACTATAGCCTCCAATCAATCTGACTTCACCATTAGTACAGTTGACAAATGGAATATTTGCAGCTTTATAGTAATATCAAATAATGTATTTAAACTATCAACATTGTAAGCTCACCTTGACAGATGACACCAGCATCATTATTGGCACATTGAGTGTAGGATACATTTTGAAGAGTTAAATGAATAGGACATTTGAAGAGTGTGCTTTCACTCCCAGTACAATTCACTCCATAGACACGAGTAGGATAGTTATCAAATAACAGAGACCCATAACCAGCCAATGCTCCTGTGAAAAGTATCTAAAAAATAATAATTAGTTATTGTAAGTTTACCATAAGGAGAGTAACCCAGTTGTCGACAGATGACTCTAGCATCATTATCATCCCAATGTTCATCACATACAGTAGTCCATGTACCATTGACACACACCTCAACTCTACCAACAAGTACATTAGTACTGCCTTGAAGACGTACATTGCCATCAGTACAGACACCTGTATGAATTAACACATATATGCATTAGAAGATTATTAGTATATGCCATCACAAGAACAAAAAATGTGTTTGAACAGAATCTATTGATCACTTACCTACACAATGAACACCAGCTATTTCACTGCTACTACAGTATAATAAATAACTATAAGAAGATCTTGGACATGACAATAATGACTGTTCAGAACCAGAACAATAAAATCTTCCATACAAATATGGAGGATTGTTTGAAACTCCAAAGTAATTGTAACGGTAGTATTGAGACCCTTAAAAAGCATAAAGGATATAAATGTTTCAATATAATATACATACCATATGGTTGGAAACCAAGCTGTCTACAGACCACATTTGAATCAGTCCTTCCCCAGGAGTCATCACATACTGAACCCCAGGCATTGTTGTAACATATCTGTACATTGCCTTCATTGTCTGTACTACCTCCTACAAGTCTAATATCACCATTAGAACAATTATTATACACAATTGTGTTAGCTATTAACATTAAATAAAAGACCTTCATTTGCCCAAAAGTTATATAACTCACGCATGCAAAATACAGAAGCATCATCACGTTGGTAACAGTATTGTCCTCCATGAGATGTGTTATATGTACAGTCCCAAATGCTAGTCTCATTACCAGAACACTTCAGCTCAAATAGACCAATAGGCCACTCATAGTTGATGAATATATTTTTAGTTGCCATTGCACCTAAACATAAGACAGTTACGTAACTATTATTTGTCTTTTATACCATATGGTGAGTATCCCAAATGAGAACACACTACACTAGCTTCTTGTTGTGTCCAATGATGATCACAGATTGTACCCCATGTACCATTAATACAAACCTCTACTCGTCCTCTTAACACTGCACCATCTCCTAGTCTAATATCACCATTAGTACAAGGTGCTATACAAAAAGATAGTAACAGCAACCTGAATAGAATTGTATCTTACGTTCACAGATCACTCCAGCATCATTAGTATGTGTACAGCTGGTAACGTAACAAGATTGCTGATTACAATCTAATAAAGATGACTCACTACCAGTACAATAAAGATTGGATAAAAGAATTGGACCACTTCCTGAACCAAAATATCTGACTCTTGCCCCTAAATTAGACATAACTTCTTGCTAATGTCCTAATATCAAACCTATATGTGAATATCCCAATTGCCTACAGACAACATTGGCATCTGCAGTACTCCAACTGTTAGAGCAGACTGTACCCCAAACCTCATTGACACAGATTTCAACTCTTCCCTCATAAGGATCACTACCACCAACAAGTCTAACTTCACCATTAATACAATTGGCTTGTTTAGTAGACACTAGAATAAAAGTATATGTATTAATATGCACATTATATATAGTATACCTTGACATACAACTCCAGCATCATCATGAGAGTTACAATTGTATAATATAGCATTGTTATGTGAACAGTTGATAAGATGTTCTTCAGAACCAGTACAATTAATGTCAGTGATACCAAATGATAGTTGACCTTCGGTATAACAGTTATATGTTGGAACAGCACCTGAAAAGTAATAAAGTAATACATTACCAATTGTAATAGTTTAAAAGAAGTGTACTAACATAACTAAGAAGATAATCATGCATGAAGCAAAATGGTCTAAAGGTTTCCTTTCACACAAGACTGTCAGTTGTTATGATTAATTTTTTCTTACCATAAGGAGAGTATCCTAATTCTTTACAAACAACTTGAGCATCTTTGAAGTCCCAGCTCTCATCACAAAGTGTGGTCCATATTCCCTCTGTACAAATTTCAACACGACCAGCATATTTAATAGAAGAACCACTCAGTCTAACTGAACCATCTGTACAAGACTCTGTATTTGAACAAATGGAAATTCTACCACTATAGCATGAGTAAAATTCTTACCAACACAAACTACACTAGCTACAGCACCATCTCCACAATTGATAGCAGCAGATATAACATTATGAGAACATTGTAAGAGAGAGTTATAACTACCAGAAGAGTAACATCCAACATTATTAAGAATGTGAGGTGACTGATCATGACCAAAATAACTATATAGTAATGCTGTAGCACCTTTAATACAAAACATACAAAATAAGTTATAATGATTGATTCATTTGAACCTGTAGGTTGATGTCCAAGTTGTTTACATACAACATTAGCATCATAAGTACTCCAGGAATTATGACATACAGATCCCCAAATCTTATTATAACATATCTCCACTCGACCTTCTAATTCATTTACACCACCAACCAAACGTACATCACCATTATTACAAGATGTGTCCACAGTATAATTGGTATCTAATGATATGAATTAAAGTTAGTTTGTGTGATAACTACTTACATTGACATATAACTGCTGCATCTCGATATCTGCTGCAGTAATGGTAGCTATCATCATAAGGACAGTCTAATATGTTATTTTCCACACCAGTACAGTTCAAATCATATATATTGGTAGAACGGTAATAATTATAGTAGTAGCAGTTGTAGTAGTAGCAATTATTATTCAGTGAAATGGCACCTACAAATGTATTATTTAAAACAATCTTTTATCTACAAAACTCACCATAAGGAGAGTATCCTAACTGTTTGCACACAACACTGGCATCTTTGTCATCAAAACTGTTACTACAGATAGTACCCCAAGTTCCATTACGACACACTTCTACTCTACCTATTGTACTATAACTTGTACCAGCAAGACGTACATCACCACGTTTACATTTAACTACAAAATATACAAATAAACACAAAAGTAAACATAACTAATACTTTGACAAGTAACTCCTCCATAGACATAACCGTATCTGTAACGTAAACTATAGCAGTTAATAGGAGATTTGTAACAATCAAATAGAGACTTTTCAGTACCACTACATGAGAACTCATATGGTATTAATGGTAGAGTAGGTAAGTCCAAAAATGAACTGGAATATCCAAAATCATCTGCAATATATTAGGAATAAGTTATTACTGATAAAATTATTACCTTGATACGAGTATCCTAAAACTCCACAAATAGTACTTGGTTTATTGTAGCTGTTGTAATTATCAGCACATATTCCAAACCACACATTATTATAACATATCTCTGTTCGTCCATTCATTGAAGATGATCCACCAGACAGTCTCATTTCACCATTAGTACAGTTAGCATATTCAACTTCATAGTCTGTAATGAATAACGTAAATATTAACAGAGAATGTGTTAGTGTTACCATTAATACAAGCTATTGCTGCATCACGCCATAAACTGCATGAGTAGTGAGTTAGTCCATTATGGGGACAATCAGAGAGTCTTAATTCATTTCCAGTACAATTAACATCAATATAGTGATGTGGAAGAGCATATTCTGTCTTGATGTTACCCATTGACACAGAGCCTGTTAAAACATTAGATATTGGTTAATAACATATTTGCTTCTATTGTATACCTAAGTGAGAATATCCCAGTTGTCTACATGCAACTTTGGCATCATTATCATCAAAGAAGTTACTACAAACAGTACCCCATGTTCCATTAACACACACTTCAACACGACCCATCTGTTTGTTGTAACTGTTATAAGGAATGATCTGTATGTCTCCATCTGTACAATCTACATAAAATATTTAGAGATAAAAATCTAAATTAAAAAATATGATATTAACAATACACTCACTATGACATTTGATTGCAGCAATACGTTTAGCATCACAAGTAGATGTTTTAGTAAAGTGACTAAAGGTACACTCAGACAGAGTAGTAGCAGTGTTAGAACATGTAATACCAGTAACCAGTAGTACATCATAAGCAGCTTTAGGAAACTGACCAGTGTATGGTATACCTCCTAATTATAAGAAGATAATAATTATGTAGTCAACAGTATATCTAACCTCGTTGATATCCCAGTTCAAGACAGATCACTCCAGCATCATTATAGTCAATGCCACTATTACAAAGTGTTCCCCAGACTCCATTGATACATATTAGGAGTCTTCCTTCATTAAGACTGGGTCCATCTACTAGTTTAACATCATAGTCAGTACAGTTTGAGTATGGAACATTTAAATCTGTAAGAAGTGAACAATCATTAATAGCAAATTAATATATAGTAAGTCAATAACCTTGGCAAATAACACTGGCATCTTCATAGCTATAACATTTTGATCCAACACTAACTACTTCACTATACACACAATTAAACAATGTAGTTTCATTTCCTGTACAACTCATATTGAACATAGTGTGTGGAAGAACAGACTCTGTATAAAATGATGCCTTTGCAATGGCACCTAAAATGTAGTAATAGTGTATAAGTCATACAAGACAAACTATACAGAAACAATTTACCATAAGGTGAAAATCCTAGTTGTCTACAGATCACACTGGCATCAGTATTATCCCAGTAATCATCACAAATAGTACCCCATGTACCATTAATACAAACTTCAACTCGACCAAAGTTATTGTACTTTCTGTCACCTTTTAAACGAACATCTCCATCAGTACAGGGAGCTGAATTATATAATATTTAATATACTTCAAAGTAGAGTGTCACTATTACCTTCACATTTAACACCAGCATGATATGAATAATAACACCATGAATAAGTGTAATAGGTACAATTTAGTAGATTGTTCTCACTACCAGAACAATAGAAATTTGAGAAATGAACTGGTCCAACTCCCTTTCCAAATGTGTTCACAGTAGCTGCACCTAAAAATTAAAAATCATAACTTGTGATTCCATCATCACTGTCCACTAACCAAAAGCATTGTGGCCCAGTTGTCTACATACAACTTTAGCATCATTACTGTCCCATACCTTAGGACATACAGAACCCCAGACACCATTATAACACACTTCAACTCTACCCTCGTACACAGTGTCTCCACCCACTAATTTGATCTCACCATTAGTACAGTTATCAGTTGTGTTTGGAGCTGTATGAATAGAATGTCTTTATAAAATCAATAAAATTTACCTAAATACCTGGACACTGAACATAAGCATCTTCATAATAATAACAACTATGTCTTTGGATGCTGTTATAAGAACAATTAAATATATTATTTTCATTTCCATTACAGTTCAGATCAATGATATGAAATGATTTAGCACTCTCAGTATAAGAACCAGTACCAGCAGTTGCACCTAATTATTAAATTATCATAATTATGTAGGAACAGACAATACAAACCTTCTCCTGGAAATCCAAGTTGTCTACATACTACACTGGCATCATTGTTATCCCAGTAATCATCACATATAGTACCCCATGTCTTATTAACACATACTTCAACTCGTCCTATCAGTGGATTAGTACTGCCTACTAATCTGATATCACCGTGTTGACAAAATGCTGAAATGAATAATATAATACTTTCTATACTTTAATGTATCTTCAACTCACGTTGACATCTTACTCCAGCATCATCATTGTGATTAGTATAAACATAATAATAATAATAACGACTATTAATATTGCAGTTTAGTAGTGAAAATGTTGGCACTGAACAATGCACATAGTAGAGAAGAACTGGACCAGTTCCTTTACCAAAGTAAGCATTATAGAAACTTTGAGCACCTTTAATAATATAAGGATGATATTTAATGCTTCAATAAACTCTTGCTTTCATACCTAGTGCAGTATATCCTAATGCATTACAAACAGTCTGAGCTTCTTGGTATCCCCATCCATAGTCATCTGATATAGTTCCCCAAGCATTGTTGACACAAATCTCTACAGTGCCTTCATAATCTGTGGAGCCTCCAAATAGTCTGACTAGTCCATCAGTACAGTTAGAATATGTAGAACCATGAACTAAAGTTTAATTCAGAATACATATAATTTATGTATAGATATAGTCATTACTAACCAGGACATATGACATTAGCATCATTCCATGCAGAACAAGCTGAAGCACTGGTATTGATAGCACAGTTAAACAAGTGATCCTCAGATCCATTACAGCTTAAACCAGTGAAAACTGTGAGAGCAGAATTGTCAGAATATCGAGCAGTAAACTTTGCAATAGAGCCTGCAAATGCAATATTAACATAGGCTGATATTATACATCATGCAGTAATACCATAAGGAGAGAATCCTAACTGCTTACAGACCACACTGGCATCATTGTTATCCCAAAAACTGTCTCTACATACTGAACCCCATACTCCTCCAATACAAACTTGTACTACACCATAGTAATAAGTACCACCATACAGACGAATATCACCAGTAGTACAATGTTCTATTAGAATATAGATATAGTTAATAGTAGCTATGCCATAATTAGTACCAATTGAAGAAGGCCATGGTCGTAAAATGCACTGGATTAAATGACTAATTTTGACCATATTCTTCAAAAAATTTCTAGCCATAGAAATGCTATGAGTACATTTATTTGATATGCCTTCTCACATCATATAGAACATGTTATTGTGTTCTATTGTAATATGGAGTTCACCCACATATCATATGTACAAAAACTAATATATAAAACTTAGCCTTACAATTCCATTAAAGAAATATATTTAATAGTATTGACCTGCACATGTCAATTTCACAACTTTCTGATTAGAGCAGTATTGGATAGTTGAGGTAAGTGATGAACTACAAGAACTCAATCTAGTTTCAGTACCAGAACAATCAAATCTGGTATAAATGAAGGGATACTTCTCACCTGTCCAGTCACTTACATAGGTATTGCCTACAGATAAAGATAGCATTCTTAAAAAATTGATACATGTAGCTAATAATACCATAAGCAGTATATCCAAGTTCATAGCAAGCAACATTAGCATCACTATTACTCCAGTAACCATTGTTACATACTGAACCCCAAGCTCCATTAGTACAAATATGGACTATTCCCTCATTTGGTTTTGAGCCACCATAGAGTCTGATATCTCCTTCAGTACAATTAACTGGAGCTTCAATGGTAGCTACAAGTAAGGTTTGAATGAAAAACATGTCACTTTTATTATTACATAAACACTTACTTTTTTGGCACAATACTGCAACAGCACCAGAACAATACAATGAAGATATAATGTTAAATTTACAGTCTAATAGTTTTGTTTCATTTCCATCGCATTGGACATTGAAAACTTTGTAAGGATAGATGTAGTCTGTCCCTATACGATAACTTTTAGCACCTGAAAACAGAATAACCAAATGTTGTAAACACTAAAGATATAGCAAGAAATTAATTTTATATTGTTAAAATCACCATATTCAGAGTATCCAAGCTCAGAACAAATTACACTAGCAAGATTGTCATCAACTACAGAATTGCCATATCCACAGATTTTACTCCAAATACCATTGATACAGACACGTACATTGCCATGACGACTGGAGATACTAGAATATAGACTAATCTCACCATCATTACATGGAGCTAAGATTGACATAACAATAATTAACTAGATATAAAATTAATGTCATTACTCACGTTCACATTTAACTCCAGCTTCTTGATAATTGTTACATTGAGAATAAGAATATGGAAACTTATTCATATTGCAGTTGAAGAGATTGTTTTCATAACTTGAACAGTATGTATAGTAGATAAGAATAGGATGAGTGCTAATACCAAAATGAGAATTGACAAAATATCCAGCACCTGTAGGTATAATGAAAATGTTAATATTTATAAAATAAAATATTTATATAGAATAAATACCTTGGTATCCTAACTGACGACAAACAGCATAAGCTTCTCTAGTATCCCATCCATAGTCACAAACAGCTCCCCAGACTCCATTTATACACACTTCTACTCTTCCTTCATATTGTGTTGTTCCATCTGTTAGTCTGATCTCACCAGTAGTACAGTTAGTAAATGATACATGAGTCACTATACAAAATTAATTCAAACACATTTATTAAAAATCGTCCTAAGATTATTTAGATATAAGACTAGTAATTCTATTTCAGTAAAGGTGTTGACAATTATAATATGGATAAAAAATACAAGTGATAATTATAATAATTATGGTTTAAGACATTTGATACTAAACCATTAAATGGTATAAAGTACATACAACCATGATTTGAAATGGCCTACATGATCACATTGATTATTGAACAGCAAATATGTGTTTAAGGAGATTAATTAATCACATCTGATATACTAAAGTAGAGTTTCTCACGAAACAATTTAAGACATGCATGTACCCAAATAGATAGCTTTTCCCTATATATTGTATTAATACTATACATTTGTTTGATATGGTTTAGAGTTGAAAGTATTATGCAATAGACACAGTGAACAATATTTTCAACATAGATTATATGCTCATGAATTATTTTCTATGAGTAATAAAATTCCTTTTACAGTAAGTATTCAACTATCAGTGACTATGAGCTAATTTAGAAAGTATCTACAAACAATATTAAAGTTCATGGTTAATACAGTGTATGTATCCATCCCAATAGTAGCAATATGGACTTCCCTCAGATGTCTATACAGATCCATACCAATAAACCTTAATTGTTAATATTTTGTATTGAAGTCTAAGTTTTCGCTTAATCACTGACATCTTAGTGATTTCATTTGCCCTTTATTAAATGATATAACTCTATATTTTGCATGTTATGAAACAGCTAAACTGTGTTGAAGGTATATCTCTGACTCCAAATTAAAATATTATTATTTAATATTATTTAATAGCATTATAAATCAAGTGGTACAAAATTATGCAGGCTCATATTCTGTCTTAACTTACATTGACATATTACTGAAGCATCTTGATAGTGATTACATGAATATCTACTCAATCCATTTTGTGGACAGTCCCAAATAGACTCTTCCTTTCCAGTACAGTTCAAATCATTGATATGAATATACCAGTTTCCTTCAGTATATGCATTACTCTGTGCTGATGCTCCTAAATAAATAAAAAAATTCTAAAACAGTACAATTTACTGAGTACATACCATGTGGTGAGTATCCTAACATTCTACAGACTACACTGGCATCTTTGTCATCCCAGAAGTCATCACATACAGTACCCCAGATATTGTTAACACAAATTTGTACTCGACCATATCTCCTAAAGTAACTACCAGACTCACTATACAGACGTATTGTGCCATTTTCACAGGGAGCTGAATTAGCATATAGTCATGAATCAGTTAACACAATAGTAGAGTTTACCTTCACATTTCACTCCAACATCATAAGAATGAGAACATGTTGATAAAGGAAATGGTTGATAAGGACAATCAAGGAGGTTAGATTCTTGACCAGAACATCTTACTACAGACATTAGTATTGGACCTGTTCCTTGTCCAAACTGAGTAGCAGTTGTATAAGTAACTGAGCCTGTTATACAATAGTATTTAATTATGTTTGTAATAACAAAAATGTGTACCTAATTCCATATGTCCAAGTTGTCTGCATACCACATTACTATCTGGTGTTCCCCAGTAATATCTATAGTACCACCACCATGAGGAGTATCTAGAGCTACACACAGTACCCCAAACTCGATTAATACATACTTCAACTCTTCCTTCATATTGTGTATTGCCTCCGACTAATCTAATATCACCATCTTCACAGTCAGCCATAATGGTGTTATTATCTAATAAATGGTATGAATATTAAATATGTTTGCATTTTTTAAGCATACTATCATACTATCATTAAAAACATGAAATGTCAGTTTACAATTTCCCAGATGAACAAAATGTAAATTAAAGATCAAATATATTTTATAAAATATTGGGAATAGTATATACTCATCATAATAAAGGTACTGCATTAAACAAATTGCTTAGCTTCTTAAAAGCCACATTTACCTTGACATTGTAATGAGGCATCATGACTTGATGGACAGGTATAATTCATCACTACATTATATGAACAGTCCCAGATACTATCTTCCTCTCCAGTACAGTTCAAGTCAATGATGTGGACTGACAAGGTATAATCAGTGTAGTAACCAGAGACAGCAATAGCTCCTACAATGAAATATTTGTTATCAATCTGCATTTTTATACAAAAGATATATATTATATAATGCAGGAAAGTGCATGTTTTCATTGTCTGATGAGGTTTGATGATTTATGTTTAACAGTCTGGGAAGGTATAACTATTGATCTAACACTGCTTTGCAATTTCTTAATTGATAATAACTGGAGTTTAAATTATTTTGTGTTTAACCAAAAAGATATTATGCTTAATTATCTGTCTAGAATGTAGGGATAGCATGATTGACTTAAATGTTTTCTTCTTCAATCTATGATTATTATAACTGTCAGACATTGAATAAATGTGTGAAGGTGTTAAGAAATCATGATTTACATGATGTATCCTAGAACATTTAAAACAAAAGCAATGACTTTTAAAGAGCTCAAAAGTAACCTAACTGAGATATGCAATTTTATTTGCATTGAAGTAATAATTATTATCTGAGAAGCAAAAAATGGATGTCCACTAGCATTTATTCTAAGTACACAAGCCCTGATATTTTTGAGTAAATCCTGTGTTTTACTGGTACATCTTTAATCTTCCAGTAATCTTAAAGAAAAATACAAGACTTGTTATTTGCTATGTACTACAAAGTATTTAATTGCACAGTTGAATTATTTTAGTTACTTACATACTTTTATACATTTAAGGCATACTAACTAATGTCATGTTGGCATTCCTAATATAATCTTATTTAAAATATTTGTATAGGTAACCCTCCATTCATGAATTTTATAGAAATTATTTTATTTACTCATATTATATTACCTTTCTTAACAAACCACACCCTAGTAATGATTATAGAATCATAATTATTTATGCTATTAATAAGAATCTATACTACTTTTAGCATAAAATGTTAACGATTTATAATTACACAGAGACCATATTATTAGTATATTTTGTATATTTCAAAACATAGATGGAAAAAAAAACTCTTTCCATACCATAAGGTGAGTATCCAAGCTGTATACAGACAACACTAGCATCAACATTGTTCCAGTAGTCACTACAAACAGTACCCCATGTTCCATTTACACACACCTCAACACGACCTCTAGTTTGAGTACCACCTTGTAACCGTATAGCACCATCTTCACAAAAGGCTTAATAAGAAATAGAGACATAACTCAACCAAAAGAAATATATTAAATCTCTTACGTTCACATTTCAGTCCTAAGTCATAGTAATGATTAGAACAGTAATAAGAAGTAACACTAAACACACTCCTACTACAGTCAAATAAAGACTCTTCATTTCCATTACAGTACATGTAACCAAACAATATTGAACCATTTCCTCGTCCATAGGTACTACTGCCATATGTGACTCCACCTATTAATGCATTAAATAATTAAAAATGTACTTGTTACCAGCATTTTAAACACACTTTCTAGATGTCCAAGTTGTCTACAGGCTACTTTTGTATCAGTACTACCCCAGCTTCTACTACACACTGTACCCCAGACTTTATTAATACATACTTCAAGTCTTCCTTCATGGTCTTTTGTTCCACCAACCAAACGAATATCTCCTGTCTTACAACTAACAGGTTCAGTACTGTTTGCTATATATAATAATAAATTAAACTCCACTTTAATCAACAATGATTACCTTGACATATTACAGAGGCATCGTGACTTGAAGGACAAGTGTAAAAGTCAGATGTTCCATTGTATGGACAGTTCCATATACTACTCTCATTTCCAGTACAGTTCAAATCAATGATACCAAAAGGCCACACATAATCAGTGTAATAGCCTGAAGCAGGTATGGCACCTACAATAAATATATGATAAATACGAGAGAAAGCATGGCAGTCATATTTACCATATCGGGAGTATCCAAGTTGACCACAAATAACACTGGCATCTTCATAGTCCCAAAAGTCACTGCATATTGTTCCCCAAACATTGTTTACACATACTTCTACTCTGCCATAATATGATCCTCCTCCCCTCAGTCTAACAGTTCCATTCTTACAAAAAGCTTTATATAAAAGAGGGAAGAATAAATAACCTTAAGCTAATGAAATATGTAATAGAGTAATAATCAATGAATATAAATAACTGACACTCTTTCAAAAGTCATAAATCTGTTAACACAATAGTAGAGATTACCTTCACATTTCACTCCAACATCAAAAGAATGAGAACATGTTGAATGAGGAAATGGTTGATAAGGACAATCAAGGAGGTTAGATTCTTGACCAGAACATCTTACTACAGACATTAGTATTGGACCTGTTCCTTGTCCAAACTGAGTAGCAGTTATATAAGTAACTGAGCCTGTTATACAATAGTATTTAATTATGTTTGTAATAACAAAAATGTGTACCTAATTCCATATATCCAAGTTGTCTGCATACCACATTACTATCTGGTGTTCCCCAGTAATAATTGGAGGACCATGACCATATAGTGTATCTAGAGCTACATATAGTCCCCCAAACTTGATTAATACACACTTCAACTCTTCCTTCATATTGTGTATTGCCTCCGACTAATCTAATATCACCATCTTCACAGTCAGCCATAATAGTGTTATTATCTAATAAATGGTATGGTTATTAAATATGTTTGCATTTTTTAAGCAGATAATACAATCATTAAAAACAGGAAATGTCAATTTACAATTTCCCAGATGAACAAAATGTAAATTAAAGATCAAATATATTTTATAAAATATTGGGAATAGTATATACTTATCATAATAAAGGTACTGCATTAAACAAATTGATTAGGTTCTTAAAAGCCACAATTACCTTGACATTGTAATGAGGCATCATGACTTGATGGACAGGTATAATTCATCACTACATTATATGAACAGTCCCAAATACTATTTTCCTCTCCAGTACAGTTCAAGTCAACGATGTGGACTGACAAGGTATAATCAGTGTAGTAACCAGAGGCAGCAATAGCTCCTACAATAAAATAATTGTTATCAATATGTATTTTTATACAAAAGATATATATTATATAATGCAGAAAGGTGCATGTTTTCATTGTCTGATGAAGTTTGATGATCTTATGCATAACAGTCTGGGAAGGTATAACTATTAATCTTCCAGTAATCTCAAAGAAAAATACAGGACTTGTTATTTGCTATGTACTACAGAGTATGCAATTGCACAGTTGACTTATTTTAGTTACTTACATACTTTTATACATCTAAGGCATACTATTTAATGTCATGTTGGCATTCATAATATAATCTTATTTAAAATATTTGTATGGCTATCCTCCATTACATGAATTTTATAGAAATTATTTTATTTACTCATATTATATTAATTTCTTAACAAACCACACCCTAGTAATGATTATAGAATCATAATTATTTATACCATTAATAAGAATCTATACTACTTTTAGCATAAAATGTTAATGATTTATAATTACTTAGAAACCATATTATTAGTATATTTTGTATATTTCAAAACATAGATGGAAAAAAAATTCTTTCCATACCATAAGGTGAGTATCCAAGCTGTGTACAGACAACACTAGCATCAACATTGTTCCAGTAGTCACTACAAACAGTACCCCATGTTCCATTAACACACACTTCAACACGACCTCTAGTTTGAGTACCACCTTGTAATCGTATAGCACCATCTTCACAAAAGGCTTAATAAGAAATAGAGACATAACACAACCAAAAGAAATATATTAAATCTCTTACGTTCACATTTCAGTCCTAAGTCATAGTAATGATTAGAACAGTAAGAAGAAGTAACACTGAACACACTCCTACTACAGTCAAATAAAGACTCTTCATTTCCATTACAGTACATGTAACCAAACATTATTGGACCATTTCCTCGTCCATAGGTACTACTGCCATATGTGACTCCACCTGTTAATGCATTAAATAATTAAAAATGTACTTGTTACCAGCATTTTAAACACACTTTCTAGATGTCCAAGTTGTCTACAGGCTACTTTTGTATCAGTACTACCCCACCTTCTACTACACACTGTACCCCAGACTTCATTAATACATACTTCAAGTCTTCCTTCATGGTCTTTTGTCCCACCAACCAAACGAATATCTCCTGTCTTACAACTAACAGGTTCAATACTGTTTGCTATATAAAATAATAAATTAAACTCCATTTTAATCAACAATGATTACCTTGACATATTACAGAGGCATCGTGACTTGAAGGACAAGTGTAAAAGTCAGATGTTCCATTGTATGGACAGTTCCATATACTGCTCTCGTTTCCAGTACAGTTCAAATCAATGATACCAAAAGGCCACACATAATCAGTGTAATAACCTGAAGCAGGTATGGCACCTACAATATATGTATGATAAATACAAGAGAAAGCATGGCAGTCATATTTACCATATCGGGAGTATCCAAGTTGACCACAAATAACACTGGCATCTTCATAGTCCCAAAAGTCACTGCATATTGCTCCCCAAACATTGTTTACACATACTTCTACTCTGCCATAATATGATCCTCCTCCCCTCAGTCTAACAGTTCCATTCTTACAAAAGGCTTTATATAAAAGAGGGAAGAATAAGTATCCTTAAACTAATGAAATAAGTAATGAAGTAATAATCAATTAATATAAATAACTGACACTCTTTCAAAAGTCATAAATCAGTTAACACAATAGTAGAGTTTACCTTCACATTTCACTCCAACATCAAAAGAATGAGAACATGTTGAATAAGGAAATGGTTGATAAGGACAATCAAGGAGGTTAGATTCTTGACCAGAACATTGTACTACAGACATTAGTATTGGACCTGTTCCTTGTCCAAACTGAGTAGCAATTGTATAAGTAACTGAACCTGTTATACAATAGTATTTAATTATGTATGTAATAACAAACATGTGTACCTAATTCCATATATCCAAGTTGTCTGCATACCACATTACTATCTGTTGTTCCCCAGTAATAGTAAGTAGACCACCACCATGAAGAGTAGTATCTAGAGCTACACACAGTACCCCAAACTCGATTAATACACACTTCAACTCTTCCTTCATATTGTGTATTGCCTCCGACTAATCTAATATCACCATCTTCACAGTCAGCCATAATAGTGTTATTATCTAATAAATGGTATGGTTATTAAAAATGTTTGCATTTTTGCAAGCAGATAATACAATCATTAAAAACAAGAAATGTCAGTTTACAATTTCCCAGATGTACATAATATAAATTAAAGATCAAGTATATTTTATAAAATATTGGGAATATTATATACTTATCATAATAAAGGTACTGCATTAAACAAATTGATTAGCTTCTTAAAAGCCACATTTACCTTGACATTGTAATGAGGCATCATGACTTGATGGACAGGTATAATTCATCACTACATTATATGAACAGTCCCATATACTATCTTCCTCTCCAGTACAGTTCAAGTCAACGATGTGGACTGACAAGGTATAATCAGTGTAGTAACCAGAGGCAGCAATAGCTCCTACAATAAAATAATTGTTATCAATATGTATTTTTGTACAAAAGATATATATTATATAATGCAGGAAGGTACATGTTTTCATTGTCTGATGAGGTTTGATGATCTTATGCATAACAGTCTGGGAAGTTATAACTAGTGTCCATTTGTAAAATGGATCTAACACTGCTTTTGTAATTACTTAACTGATAATAACTGGAGTTTAAATTATTTTGTGTTTAACCAAAAAGATAATGTCGCTTAATTATCTGTCTATATCAAATAGGCAGTATAGAATGTAGGGATAGCACAATAGTTTTACATTTTTTCTTCTTCAATCTATGATTATTATAACTGTCAGACATTGAATAAACGTATAAAGGTGTTAAAAACATGATTTACATGAGATATCCTAGCACATTTAAAATGAAAGCAATGACTGTTAAAGAGCTCAAAAGTAACCTAGCTGATAGATGCAATTTTATTTGCATTGAAGTAATAATTATTATCTGAGAAGCAAAAAATAGATGTCTGCTAGCATTTATTCTAAGTACACAAGCCTTAATCTTTTTTGAGTAATTCTTGTGATTTACTGGTACATCTTTAATCTTCCAGTAGTCTCAAAGAAAAATACAGGACTTGTTATTTGCTTTGTATTACAAAGTATGTAATTGCACAGTTGACTTATTTTAGTTACTTACATACTTTTATACATTTAAGGCATACTAACTAATATCATGTTGGCATTCCTAATATAATCTTATTTAAAATATTTGATATTTGTATGGCTACCCTCCATTTCATGAATTTTATAGAAATTATTTTATTTACTCATATTATATTAATTTCTTAACAAACCACACCCTAGTAATGATTATAGAATCATAATTATTTATACCATTAATAAGAATCTATACTACTTTTAGCATAAAATGTTAATGATTTAAAATTACTTAGAAACCATATTATTAGTATATTTTGTATATTTCAAAACATAGATGGAAAAAAAATTCTTTCCATACCATAAGGTGAGTATCCAAGCTGTGTACAGACAACACTAGCATCAACATTGTTCCAGTAGTCACTACAAACAGTACCCCATGTTCCATTAACACACACTTCAACACGACCTCTAGTTTGAGTACCACCTTGTAATCGTATAGCACCATCTTCACAAAAGGCTTAATAAGAAATAGAGACATAACACAACCAAAAGAAATATATTAAATCTCTTACGTTCACATTTCAGTCCTAAGTCATAGTAATGATTAGAACAGTAATAAGAAGTAACACTGAACACACTCCTACTACAATCAAATAAAGACTCTTCATTTCCATTACAGTACATGTAACCAAACAATATTGAACCATTTCCTCGTCCATAGGTACTACTGCCATATGTGACTCCACCTGTTAATGCATTAAATAATTAAAAATGTACTTGTTACCAACATTTTAAACACACTTTCTAGATGTCCAAGTTGTCTACAGGCTACTTTTGTATCAGTACTACCCCAGCTTCTACTACACACTGTACCCCAGACTTCATTAATACATACTTCAAGTCTTCCTTCATGGTCTTTTGTTCCACCAACCAAACGAATATCTCCTGTCTTACAACTAACAGGTTCCGTACTGTTTGCTATATATAATAATAAATTAAACTCCATTTTAATCAACAATGATTACCTTGACATATCACAGAGGCATCGTGACTTGAAGGACAAGTGTAAAAGTCAGATGTTCCATTGTATGGACAGTTCCATATACTACTCTCGTTTCCAGTACAGTTTAAATCAATGATACCAAAAGGCCACACATAATCAGTGTAATAACCTGAAGCAGGTATGGCACCTACAATAAATATATGATAAATACAAGAGAAAGCATGGCAGTCATATTTACCATATCGGGAGTATCCAAGTTGACCACAAATAACACTGGCATCTTCATAGTCCCAAAAGTCACTGCATATTGTTCCCCAAACATTGTTTACACATACTTCTACTCTACCATAATATGATCCACCTCCCCTCAGTCTAACAGTTCCATTCTTACAAAAAGCTTTATATAAAAGAGGGAAGAATAAATATCCTTAAACTAATGAAATAAGTAATGGAGTAATAATCAATGAATATAAACAACTGACACTCTTCCAAAAGATATCAGTTACAATAATGATAAATATCAAGTTGGTATACATTATAATGACCAGTATGGATCGAATCGAATCTTACTTTCACATTTTAGTCCTAAGTCATAGTAATGATTAGAACAATAAGAAGTAACACTAAACACACTCCTACTACAATCAAATAAAGACTCTTCATTTCCATTACAGTACATGTAACCAAACAATATTGAACCATTTCCTCGTCCATAGGTACTACTGCCATATGTGACTCCACCTGTTAATGCAATAAATAATTAAAATGTACTTGTTACCAGGATTTTAAACAGACTTTCTAGATATCCAAGTTGTCTACAGGCTACTCTTGTGTCAGTACTACCCCAACTTCTACTACACACTGTACCCCAAACTTGATTTATACATACTTCAAGTCTTCCTTCATAGTCTTTTGTTCCACCAAACAAACGGATATCTCCTGTCTTACAACTAACAGGTTGAGTAGTATTAGCTATTATAAGAGAATTAAAGCAAATAATGCATACATATATACATACAGGCATCTCTATAAGAAGTAATGGCAAACATGTAATAGCTATTTTATGCTTTTGCTATGCCACAAACACAGATTATTTGTGTAAAATATAAAATACAAATTTTTTTGTTGAGGTGTGATAGGCATATGATGTTAGGAATACCAAAAAAAGTAGACATTCAGTCTACACAGAAATCACCAATATTAATTTCTATACGTATAATACAATCCACATAATCCAAATTTCTCTTGGAGGTGTCACAAATGGAATGCTTTACTAATAAATTTCTAAAACATTTCATGATTATTATGTTATAGAAGCATTATAAATGAAAGGCACTAAAGTGCCGAACCTCGCTGTAGTTTCTAAGTTATTTATAAATTCTATGCCAGCTTAGGCCCAGCTATGATGTTGTTATTGCAAGAAAATTTATTAACATTCCAGAAGGTGTGGTTATAAAATGGCAAGCTTTGTCATTCTGTATATGCTCATTAATTGTTGCTTGATTTCTAGCTTTGTCATGTTTGTGAAGCAGTAACTGAATAAGTGATAGTATCATTCAATTCCCAAGCAAGATTAAGTGCTACTTTCGTGATGAAAAGTTTCTCTGAGTCTTTACATGACCCTTTAAAATCTATCAATATTTCATATACAAAATTTATTGTAACTTGAAGATGAAACCTTCTTTGGAAACGTCCCGTGGTACAAATATAAATCGATATATTATCTATTAGTAGCAGTCTTTTCAGTGCTTGGAGACGTTTCCTGAATGCGTTACTTCGCTCCAAGTCCACAAAACACTTTTCAGAACTTTTCTAACGATTACTTCGACCAACGCCCTTCTGTCTTGCTGATCCGTATTCCTCTGAGATTGTTTACAACATACTAAAAAATCTCCACGTTAAGTTTTTTACTTTTCGAGAAACGGCACTTGACCTCTGCAGCCTGAAAATTCTTTTGCGAGTTTTAAGCTTCTGTTTTCCTTGACGATGTTCTTGACACTACTGTTGTAAAGTCCACATGCTTTTCTATTCGTTGCTAAACGTTGGTAGCTGCTAATGCTTCTGTTGCCAAGTTATAGCAGTTCAAAAAAAACAACTCTGGTAACAGACACACGCACAGCGAGGTTAATTAACGTGTTGTAGTTTCAGTGTGCTGATAAAGTACATGCCAAAGCTTCCCAAAATTGCTTAGATTTGTGTAATCATAATGTGAACACATTGAAACCAATCTTAGATAACTCAGCATTGAACTATATGTTATTTCAATGTAATCATGGAAAAAAATGAAGACATACTGAATAATCACACTAAAATTAATAATTAATGAATGTATCTTATTCCAAACAATTGACTTCTCTAGTAAAAATGATCAAAAATTGAATACAATCTTGTTTAGTTCTACAATGCCTATTCCCTAAGCCAGCCACTGTGAAAATTAATGCATTTTTACAACCTGTGCATGACTATTTAGATTTCATTGTTTAAATACTCAGTTTACTTTGTGAGAAAGATAAGTATATAGTTTGCAGAAGATGTATATATATAGTAAACTATATGATGTTGTAATATATAGAGCTTGATTCTATATGACTACGGTTAGTTACAAATGCTTTGTCATCCATCTCTAACTCATGGCTTCATTAGGTAGACACTGAACTGAAACAACAATGTTTTGGCTTCTTAATTAGCTTGATGTTACACTAGTTTTGTCTTCATGTGTAATTTTAGAGTTAATCTACAAGAATATTCTGAACATATGCACATTCTTTAAAGCTCTGCCTTAGCACAGTTTCTTGTGACATGTTGAGGATGTTCTAATCGAAGTCTCCATCTGACAACATGAGCTCTAGATCACTATGTAAAAGTTCACAAGAAAATACATAACTTGGTGATGGATGGCACATTGATGAACTACAGTAACCAAGAGTTAGTTGAAATGACAAAATCTAGTTAATAGAATGGATTTCCAACAGTCATGCATCTATTTTGACTAATTGACTACTCTAGTAAATACTATCAACGAACCAAATATGAACGTGTTTATTTCTACACTGCCAGCCCCCGACAATATATATAGTGGTGATAGATCTATATTGACTAATTGATTACTATAGAAATACTATCAAAGAAACCTAATATGAATATGTGTACTTCTACACTGCCAATTCTTGACTGGATTCCTAATTTAATATGGGCATGACATCTTATGAACTATTACAACTTTGTTCAGATTTGCCATAATTTAATAACACATAAAGTATGTTATTTGTTCAAATGATTTTATGTATATGCATATAATACAAGAAGATAAGGTTAATTGTATAGATAAAACTAATATGAAAGAGATCAAGAAATACAAGTTGACTATAAATACTACAGTATAAGATTACGCATACATGCAACAACTAATTTATTCTATACATTTCTTCCATTATGTGTACAAAACATACAATATTAATGTACAGCTATTATTATACCTTGACATATCACTGATGCATCATGATTTGATGAACAAGAATAAAAGTCAGATGTTCCATTGTATGGACAGTTCCATACGCTACTCTCATTTCCAGTACAGTTTAAATCAATAATACCAAATGGTAACTGATACTCAGTATAATAACCTGAAGCAGGTATGGCACCTGTAAAATGAAATATATAATTGTATTATCTATTGAAAACACAGAAAACAACATACCATAAGGAGAGTATCCAAGTTGACTACAAACAACACTGGCATCATCATAGTCCCAATAGTCACTGCATATTGTTCCCCAAATGTTGCTTGCACATACTTCTACTCGACCATAATAACTACCTCCACTGGTCTATAAAGAATACACATATATAGAATGAGAGATCCATCAACGTACCAAACGAATTGATCCATTTGTGCATGTTTGAGCAACTACTGTATTTCTTAGAGAAAAGCAGAGCAAAAGCTCTAACAAGAATATGAACAACATATTACTTGCTGTTCAAAGTGATATTTAGCTAGAAAGGTGTGCAGTATTTATAACCTCGTTCCTTTATACAGTTATTAAAGTACGAAGGCCGGACACATCGTTTAAATAATAATATATATATAATATCCTAGCCCCTCCCCCACAAAATTATAGGTGTCGATTTATGTCTACATTTATTAATTTAATTGTGAAGAAAAGTTTTGAAATTATAACTATAAAATCAAATAGCAATGTAATAATATATTAATTTAATATTTCACTTAAACAAAAAAGTTACTTTATTTTATTACATACAATCAGACTCTAAGAACTCAGAGACAACAGGCATATATAGGTGGTGTTATGCATGGACAGATAAATATGTAATGTAGCTATAGCACATTTTTATACAAATATCTTTATTTAACTCAAAATTTTTAATTATTCCATTCTTAATGAGCGAGATCTGTATGTTTAGAAAGATATATATTTGAAATGTTAGCCTCACACTCACAAAAACAATAGTAATAAATTTAAAAAAAATTGATGTTATATTAATCAAGGATTCACTAAAAATTAATGTCATTTTAACAACTAACTTGTAGCTTACATGAATGGATTACTATGGAATATAAGAATTCTTGTAAATTACTTACTGTGTAATTTGTTGGTATGTTGTACTTTTACAAAGCAACAAATTACATAATGAGCAGTTCATATGAACTCTGGATTCCATAGTAATCAACACATGTAGGCTACAAATTGTTAAAATAACATATTAATTTAATTTTAAGACCACCATTACAGGTGCTACATACATGTCCATGATATTATGTGTAGATAATATGGGTACATAATATATAATGGTATATGTACATAATAGATATAATTAATGGTTAGATATACTTTATATGCCCTTCTTCTACACACAATGTATCTATTTATTAACATATTATATATATCCATTCATGCATGTAATGTGTGTCTATTCATCCATTACGTTTATCACAAACAGCAGTTTAAACTAAAAGTGGTCTGCTTTTAGAAAGCTCTTATTTTCTAATTTATGTCGCTCTGTCTCTCATTGCCTATATACACACACACCTACAGTAATACTAAAAACCACATACACAATCATGTCATAATAATATTGGACTGGTCATGTAATTGTAATCATAAACTTTTAAAGCTGAAAATCAAAGCAGGAAATAGTCTATACTTACTGCCAAAAGTAAAAAAATTGAGCTTCACCATAGCTACAATGAAACGATTGTCTTTGTTCCCATCCATTTCTTTTCTGTTGATATTAATTATTCATAAAAAATGGCTTCCTAATGCTAGTATATTGCTGAAACCATTAGTATGTTTCTAAACCAGTCAAAATGAGACCTATAATAGGTCATGAGAATACTGCTTTTGTGAAGTTAGTGTCCAAATTGTTTATGGTTATTGAGAGCTATAAATCAGAGACAGCAAAGGCAGAAACAGAGGAAAGATAAACAAATCAAACATGTGACCAATTGTGTCTGTGATAATAAAAAAGCCTTCTCTTAACATAAAGTCATAATGAAGGAAGTATCATCAAAAGACATACTGCAAAGAATTGAAAGATTTTGATCAGTTTTGAATGAGATATTCATTGTTTTCTGCCAATACATTTCAATGAACAATCTTAGCTCTATCTCTATCTCCTTGCAATCGTCTCTTGTGCTCTGAGCATGAGGCCATTCTTTAGTAGAGGGAAGACTTAATGGTAACCATTTTGTAGACAAAAGTAGTTCATGTAACGAGAGAGTTGTCTAGGAATAGCCTTGATATATACAAAGACACATGAGTTAATTTTAATAAACCTCTCCTTTTAATAACTAGTTCTGGCGGCAAAATTGATGTCAATTTTTATTTGCCATTCCTAGATAACTTTTTGAAATAAGGTAAAAAGGTCTTACTGTGTCTTACAGCCGTACAAGTGAAAGGAGATGTCTTTACTGCAAAGACAGAGACAAAAGGGTTCCTTTTGAAGACCTCTATCCTACATGACTTTACACCAACCCAATAATGTTGTTAGAGGAATTCAATAAAATGACTATGATCAGACAAAGAGGTAAGAATAGGATAAGTAGGAATATAGAGAGGTAGTGAGAGGTAGTTATGAATGGTTGGGGATCCCAAACAAATAGACTGGTTGAACAGAATTAGTCCAAGACCAAGAGAATTACACAATTTTAAAACTTAAAAGCCATCACTGTGAAACCTGAGTGAGCATATTTGAGGGCTTTATTAGGCTTGCTGACCTCTAAATTATGTAGTGTTCATTTGGTCCATGAAGAAAGCCCAGTACCTAAAAAATAGGTAGCTATATCTGACCAATCAGATCACTTGATTAAATAATTACAATGTATATATACACTAATAGATAGTGGCTTTTGGAATGAGACTTGCTAAGACAAAAAGTATATCTATATATGTGCATCAAAATGTACTCTACTTGTGTTTGTCTTACATATATTGTGTAGAAATTAATATAATAAAACAGAAAATGTGATGATATACTCAGATATAGGAGATAAGACAACCTGTTGATATAAATATTGACTACACTCTTTGGTTCTTGTTGAAAATGGAAGTTGGTCAAAGATAAAGAGAAACTAACTGAATTGGATTACATTATACTTTGTATTCAAACAGGTTTTTAGGTGATCAGAGGAAAAAATCCATGGTGATTTAGATAAACAAATTGATTTAAACAAGCAGGAAGAAATTACCAAATTATATTTCCCTTATTACTAAAGGTTTACATCATCTTGAGGTAAATTAATGATTACATGTAACAGATCTCTCAATGCTCTCTTACAGTATATGCACTTATTGTAGAATACCAAGTCTTGAGCTTATACTATCTTTGATTACCTTAAGCTTCTTTACACCTATTGATTTAGCAATTATTAAACTGCAAATGCAGATTTTTGAGCAACACCCAATCCAATTATTCATGTTATGACTATGTGTGTATGTGACTGTCTTTGTACAGACTAAAAGGGCTCTGTTATATTATCATACCTAATGCCTCTTTAATTAATACTGTAGTTAATACTACAGTATTAATTATAACTATTAATAATAATAGTTAATACACACAATCCACATTTTAAAGTTTTTTAGTCAATTAAATTTTACTTTAAAGAATTGATTGTTATTGACATAAAGCAAACAAATGACTAAAAGGATATTGTAATTTTCATTCTTTAGTGAGGACTTATGATATTGATTTCTCCCTCAAGAAGTTGAACTGTTGAAGTGAGTAACCAAATGTTCATTCAGACTAATTATTAACAATATGATATAGCTCAAAGTACCTGTATATATTTAATGACTTTAATCCAGTATAGTGTTATTCACATAGCAGTTGTAATTTATTGGTGAACCAAAGAAGTGGCATAATACTAATAACTCACTAAACTACAACATCAATACTAAATTACAACACTAAAACAAACTTAAATTAACACTACAAAGACATAACAAACTATATAAACATTGTTCATGAGTTTTTGGCAATAGGCTTGCTCTATGACTGATGATATTTCCCTTCTACTTCAAGCATTTTCTTTTCATTTTCATCCTCAGTAAATGTTCTCTCAGTTGACATAACATCTTCTATCTCCGACTCTGTCTTTGTGTTGTCTAAAGCTGTCTCATAAATAGTTTCTTTTTCTGGGTTAACAGAAGCCATAGTTGTGGACAAAGGGTTAGTTAACACAAAAGATTCATTGTATTCTATCTTTGAGTCTGTCTTCATATTGCATAGAGCTGTTTTATTAATAGTCTCTCTTTCTTGCTTAATGGAAGCCATAGTTGTATTTGAAGTATAAGTTCCCCTAGAGTCGGCTTTATTGCGTTTAGTAGCAAATACAGATACTGTCAGTTCATTAAAGTCTTTCCCTGAAACATTAAAGAACCATCGTTTCCAAACAGTTCTTACTTCTCTGGAACGAAGGCAATGCATTATAAAAATAAATAGACCATGAAAGGCAGTAATAAGCACAAAAAATGCAGCAAAGAGATCTCGTACTGTCTTATTAGTATGAATATCTTGAGTTGCTAACAGTCCAATACCCCATCCCAGACCAAACATGAAAGACAATGTTACAGCTATAATGAGTTGCTGGCGAACAAACTTTACATTAGTACTGTTCTTTGATCTAATGTTGGACCGAAACGTTTTTAGTAGAAGAGAGACAATGATGATAAAGAATACTGTCCAATTAAGTATATATGCAATCAGAAATGGAACTACCATACCAATATAATATGGTTCATTAAAGGCACGACAACTATAAATAAAATATGGGTATTTTATATATGAACTTAACAAGTGTACTTACAAATGATCACTCGTGTAATTTTTATAATTTGGAGCAAAGCAAAATAAGACAATGAATAATGGAGTAACTACAAGTAAGAAATTACTATAGTTAATCATATCAATAACATCAGTACTCACTCCATGATAATATGGTTGCTTTTAAAACAAAATGAGGAATTTTTTTCCCAAGAACAATCACTAAATTCATATACAAGTTGATAGCCTCAGCAGCCATGACCATAAATGTAACAAGAAAAAAATATTGCAACACAGCAGCTGTAAGAGCACAAAGACCAGGGACAGATTGACTGTGTACAGCAAAGATGAAGGCAATGTAGAGACCAGTTAAAGCTAAACACAAATTAAGAAGAAGTTGTCCATGATCAGAACTACGTAATTTCCTATCAGGACATGTACAACATTATAATGAGTATAAATTAATAGTATACTTGTTAGCAAGGTAAGAGATGATAGTAATAGTTAGACAAAAGAGAGAGACAATGATGCCAATGTAAGTCACAGAATCCAATAACAATGTCAGTCCAGTTTGCTCTGTTGGTTCATCAATAACAGGAGATACATCCTATAATATATCATAATAATAATGAAATATTGATTCTTTCCACTTACTAGTAATATAGCAAAGTTAGTAAGATGATTACATTCACATACAACTTCTGTTTTATTATTAGTAATGTTATGACATCCTTCATTAGACCAGTCTCCATATCCATCTAATAGAAGCAGTTATTTTAAAACAACAACTACTTCAACTTACTGTCTAAAGATTGATTCCAAAATGAACATTGTGGAGATGATCCATTTAAATTCTATAGGAAGTAAGATATTAAACACATACTACAATAATATGAACTTACTGGATTGACTTGGAATCTAAGATCTACTGGTGGATCCAGTTCCCTTATTGTATCTGTTCCTACAACAGTAGTTGAGATGATAACACTACCAACCTCTAAGTTATAATTATTTCTTCTCAAGAATAAAGAGTCAGTAATAAAAACTGAATGAGTGATTCTAGTATTATTTTTAGTAATATTTGAAAGTGCACTCAGTAAATTATTTGGTAAATTAATCACTGCTGTTGGTTGTTCACTAGGTATTCCAAATACCAAATCATTAGAATTAAGAGTTTGATTTTCATCAGAAAATCCTTTATAATTTACACTGAATGTTTGACCAAATTGTGTGAATTCCTTAGTATCCACTTGTTGTACAGATACAGCAAATGATTTTTGTGCTATTACAATGGGTTCGGAAATATTTATGATTGGTATATTCTCTACAACTGATTCAACAGCTTCTAGCATTCTGTGTAAAGAAATAATATTGATTTACAAAGTATTAAAAGCTAACTGACTTAGCTGAAGTGTTAGATGTTTCTTGGCTAGTTTGTAAAGTGTCTCTATTGACATCTAAGATGTTACCAACCACTTCCAAATAAGTAGTAGATAACTATAAATAACATAATGTGTAGTTCGTCAAAACAGGAATGTCTTACACTGAGATTTCCTGACACATCTTTTGTAGCTGTTACCAGAACAGTAACACTTGCTATAACTTCTGTAGAACCTAATCTGTTACTATCACTGGTAAGGTTCTCTAGTCGTTCTACCTTTTTTGTAACTGGTGCCTAAATAAAGTAGTTACAATCAATGTTTTTAAAGAATGTTTACAAACATTTATTAGGTCACAAATTTCACGAGTTAAATCACTGAAATTACAAGCTGCTACACTTGCTTCAGCCCATATAGCTCCACTGAAAAAGTCACCTCCACAATATCTAGTAGCTTGAAGTATTCCTGCACCATCTGAACTCTGATTTCCACAGGGGCAGCTCCTGATGACTTGCACTCCAATATTAGTTTCAGGCCACAATATAGTAATATTAAGGTCTTTTCTTCCAGAATGTGATGGTATAGTAGTATTGGTAGCAGGACAACCATCTTGATGTTAAATGAATAATTACATAACTTATATCAATAAATTAAATATATTCACATACCAAATCTATCCACTTCAACTAATGAGATGTTAATATTAAGTTCTTGACTTAGTGTAGCTAATTGTTGTTGTACTCTAACTCTGAGTTGTTCAGTAGCTTCATCTTTTGTTACCAAAGTAATAACAATAGGAATAGTATTTAGTTGATCAGTGTAACTATATAAAGTAAAAGGCAGTCACTACATATAAATAACTATGTGCTCACTTGACGTTATTTGCAGGTTGTATAAATAAAAATGTACTTGAAGTGTTTGATAAACTGCTACCAGAAAGTAAACTGTTAGCCTACCAAAAAGAAAATATATGCTATGCTCTTCATATTTATGATGGACAGTACCTGATTAATAAAACCCTGAATTACTTCTGATAAAGTCCTATTAGCTGTCTCGTTAGATATGTGCATCTCAGCTGTATATTGAACAACATCTATATTGAATATAAAATACAATAAAACATACAAATCTCTATTAATACCTATTATGTTTAGTATAACACTTGAAGAGTTTACTGAGATAAAACTTCCTCTAATTAAACTTCTAGCCTCACAATGATAAAATCCTCTGTCCTTCAAATTCAGTTCAGAGAACATCAATACAGAAGGATCATTGTTGTCATTTGGAATTAATACATTATCTTTATACCACAAAATAGTAGGAATAGGATTACCAGTAGCTCTACAAGTAAGGTTAACAGTGGAGTAGAGATTGCCTGAAGTGTTTGTAGGTTGTTGTGTAATTTTTGGTAAAATATAGACTGTCACAACTATAATTGATAATGTAACATAATATATATTGCTTCATATAAACTTACCTTGTTCACAGTTAATACCAGTATATCCACTAGAACAATCACACACATATCCATTACTCAAACTGTGACATTCACCATGTTTACCACATGGAGAATTTAAACAGTAGTTTGTTGGTAAGGCTAGTAAAAGGCAATATCCAATAAAAACTAATACATTGAGTCACTTACGTTCAATTACTTGTAATACATATGGTTTAGTTAATACAGCTACAGTGTTAACTGCATTTTTAATTCGACAGGAGTAACTACCATTATCACTTCCTCTTAAATCTGTAATTGTTAATACACTTGTAGTAGGAAAATGGTAAGAGTTAAAACCATTAGATTGTTCTGTTGAACTAATAGTTACTCTACTTGTGTTCAATAAAAGCTGTCCATTTTTTCTCCACACAATAACAGGTCGTGGAATACCATCTGCAGTACAGTTGAATGATACACTTCGTCTCTTTTCTTTGGATATGTACTGTCCATTGTTGTTTAACAAGACTGCAATAACTAAAACATATAAGGACTTTTGTTCAAGTAAGGATACTATACAATATACATGTGGAAGAACATATTTGACCCTTTTTTAAAATTGTATGTTATGCTTATGTAGATGTCCCCCTCACCTACAATGCTCTTAAAGTAATTATACAAATATGGTAGAAATGTATATATAAAAGCATACAATAGTAGCCAGGTTTCTAAGAACTGAAAAAAGCATGCATATCTAATATTTTATGTTATATCCAGAAATAAATCCAGGCTTAAAACTATAGTAAATTTTTGTTATTATTTTACCTTCACATTGAACACCAGCTATTTCATTATTTCTACAGTTCAACAAACTACTAAAAGATCTTGGACAATTTATCAGTGACTGCTCAGATCCAGAACAAGAAAATGTTCCGTATAAATATGGAGGACTGTTTGTAACATCAAAATAATTATTATAGTAATATTGAGTTCCTGCATTAATTGAAGGCTATAACAACACTACAAAATATATAGTACCATAAGGTTGGAATCCAAGTTGATGACAGACCACATTAGAATCAGCTATTCCCCAGTTATCATCACATACTGAGCCCCAAGCATTGCTGTAGCATATCTGGACATTGCCTTCATTGTCTGTACTACCTCCTACAAGTCTAATATCACCATCAGAGCAACTATCATACTCAGTTTTGTTAGCTAATAATGAATTTTTGTTAATGAATGTTCTCTTATTAATGAACTTACGCATGCAAAATACAGAAGCATCATTATGTTGATAACAGTATTGTCCTCCATCAGTTATGTTATATGAACAGTCCCAAATATTATTCTCATTACCAGAACATCTCAGTTCAAACAAACCAATAGGCCACTCATAGTTGAGGAATAAATTTGTAGTTGCCATTGAACCTAAATACAATGACAGGTTACTAAATCATTAATACATGTACACTGTCTCTTATACCATATGGTGAATATCCTAGATGAGAACAGACTACACTAGCTTCTTGTTGTGTCCAATGATGATCACAGATTGTACTCCATATACCATTAATACAAACCTCTACTCTCCCTCTCAACACTGCACTATCCCCTAGTCTGATGTCACCATGAGTACAAGGACCTTCATAAACGTGACTTAAACATTTGCTAAATATATCTTATATACTTACGTTCACATATAACTCCAGCATCATTATTATGTGTACAACTGGTAACACCACAAGATTGTTGATTACATTCTAACAAAGATGACTCAGTACCAGTACAATAAAGATTAGATAAAAGAATAGGACCAGTTCCTGAACCAAAGTAACCATTAGTTTTGACCCTTGCTCCTAATTAAAAAAAATGATATGGCAAGTAATAATTTTACATAATTTTTAAACTTCAAACCTAATGGTAAGTATCCTTGCTGTTTACAGACAACATTAGCATCATCATTGTTCCAATTACTAGAACATACAGTCCCCCAAGCTTCATTGATACAGACTTCAACTCTTCCCTCATGAGGACCACCACCATCCACTAGTCTGACTTCACCATTAGTACAATTAGCTTGTTTAACAGACACTATTGTGTTATAAGTTAATTATTTTACATCTAAATAATATATACCTAGACACACAACTCCAGCATCATCATGAGAGTTACAATTATATAATACAGCATTGCTATGTGAACAGTTGATAAGATGTTCTTCAGAACCATTACAATTGATATCAGTGATACCAAATGATAGTTGACCTTCAGTATAACAGTTATATGTTGGAACAGCACCTGAAAAGTAATAGAACAATACATTACTAATTGTAATAGTTCAAAGAAATGGAGTGTTTCCTTCCACACAAGACTATCGGTTGTTATTATGATTACTTTTCTCTTAAGATAAAAGAAAAGATGAGAATTATTACATGAATATAACAAAAGGTCAATAAAAATATATAATTATGTTTAGGTCAGGTCGTTATATTAGATTTATCTTATTATTAAAATTCCATCAAAACTATCCTGTTTCTTTTCACAACTATCAGTTACTATTATGATTATTTTCCTTTACCATAAGGAGAGTATCCTAATTCTTTACAAACAACTTGAGCATCTTTGAAGTCCCAGCTTTGATCACAAAGTGTAGTCCATATTTCCTTTGTACAAATTTCAACACGACCAGCATACTTAATAGAAGAACCACTCAGCCTAACAGAACCATCTGTACAAAAGTCTGTATTTGAACAAATGGAAATTCTACCACTATAGCACGAGTAAAATTCTTACCAACACAAACTACACTAGCTATAGCACCATCTCCACAATTGATAGCAGCAGATGCAGCATTATGAGAACATTGTAAGAGAGAGTTATAACTACCATATGAGTAACATCCAACATTAGAAAGAATGTGAGGTCCCTCCCCATGACCAAAATAACTATATAGTAATGCTGTTGCACCTTTAATATAAAACATCCTTTAATTAATAGTTGTTTTATGCAAATATCTACCTGTAGGTTGATACCCAAGTTGTTTACATACAACGTTAGCATCATAAGTACTCCAGGAATTATGACATACAGATCCCCAAATCTTATTATAACATATCTCCACTCGACCTTCTAGTTCATTGATACCACCAACTAAACGTACATCACCATTGTTACAAGATATGTCCACAGTATAATTGGTATCTAATGATATGAATTAATGTTAGTTTGTGTTATAACAGTACTTACATTGACATACGACTGCTGCATCTTGATAGTATCTGCAATAATGGTAGCTATCATTATAAGAACAGTCCCATATGTTATTTTCTATACCAGTACAGTTCAATTCATATATATATGTAGGATGGTAATAGTGATAATAGTAGTAACGAGGCAATGGAACAGCACCTATCAGTACACATATTCACACAATAAAATTTTAAAGTCATCTTTACAAAACTCACCATAAGGAGAGTATCCTAACTGTCTACATACAACACTGGCATCTTTATCATCAAAACTGTTACTACAGATAGTACCCCAAGTTCCATTAAGACATACTTCTACTCTACCTATTGTACTATAACTTGTACCAGTAAGACGTACATCACCATGTTTACATTTAACTACAAAATATACAAATAAACACAAAAGTAAACATAACTAATACTTTGACATGTAACTCCTCCATAGACATAATTGTTTCTGTAACGCAAACTATAGCAGTTAATAGGATACTTGTAACAATCTAAAAGAGACTGTTCAGTACCACTACATGAGAACTCATATGGTATTAACGGTAGAGTAGGTAAGTCCAAAAATGAACTGGAATATCCAGTACCATCTACAAAATATTAGAATAATAATTTTACTTGTAAAATATATACCTTGATATGAGTATCCTAGAACTCCACAAATAGTATTTCGTTTATAGTAGTTGTTGTAATTATCAGCACATATTCCAAACCATACATTATTATAACATATCTCTGTTCGTCCATTCATTGAAGATGATCCACCAGACAGTCTCATTTCACCATTAGTACAGTTAGCATATTCAACTTCATTATCTGTAATACATCACATACATTTAACAAAGACAGTACAACATTACCATTAAAACAAGCTATTGCTGCAGCATGTGATGAATGACATGAGTAGTGAGTGAGTCCATTATGAGGACAATCAGAGAGTCTTAATTCATTTCCAGTACAATTAACATCAATAAAGTGATGTGGAAGAAAATATTCTCTTTTGATGTTACCCATTGACACAGAACCTTTTAGAACATTAGATATTGGTTAATAACATATTACTTCTGTTATATACCTAAGTGAGAATATCCCAGTTGTCTACATGCAACTTTGGCATCATTATCATCAAAGAAGTCACTACAAACAGTACCCCATGTTCCATTAACACACACTTCAACACGACCCATCTGTTTGTTGTAACTGTTATAAGGAATGATCTGTATGTCTCCATCTGTACAATCTACATAAAATATTTATAGATAAAAATCTAAATTAAAAAATATGATATTAACAATACACTCACTATGACATTTGATTGCAGCAATACGTTTAGCATCACAAGTAGATGTTTTAGTAAAGTGACTAAAGGTACACTCAGACAGAGTAGTAGCAGTGTTAGAACATGTAATACCAGTAACCAGTAGTACATCATAAACAGCTTTAGGAAACTGACCAGTGTATGGTATACCTCCTAATTATAAGAAGATAATAATTATGTAGTCAACAGTATATCTAACTTCTTTGATATCCCAGTTCAAGACATATCACTCCAGCATCATTATAGTCAATGCCACTATTACAAAATGTTCCCCAGACTCCATTGATACATATTAGAAGTCTTCCTTCATTAAGACTGGGTCCATCTACTAGTTGGACATTATAATCAGTACAATTTGAGTGGGTAACATTTAAATCTGTGAGAAGTGAACAATGATTAATAACAAATTAATATATTAAGTCAATAACCTTGGCAAATAACACTGGCATCCTCATAGCTATAACAGTTTGATCCAACACTAACTACTTCACTATACACACAAGCAAACAATGTATCTTCATTTCCTGTACAACTCATATTGAACATAGTGTGTGGAAGAATAGTCTCTGTATAAAATGATCCCTTTGCAATGGCACCTAAAATGTAGTAATAGTGTATAAGTCATATAAGACAAATTATGTAGAAACAATTTACCATAAGGTGAAAATCCTAGTTGTCTACAAACCACACTGGCATCAGTATTATCCCAGTAATCATCACAAATAGTACCCCATGTACCATTAATACAAACCTCAACTCGACCAAAGTTATTGTACTTTCTGTCACCTTTTAAACGAACATCTCCATCAGTACAGGGAGCTGAATTATATAACATTTACATTATACTTCAAAGTAGAGTGTCACTATTACCTTCACATTTAACACCAGCATGATATGAATAAGAACACAATGAATAAGTGTGATAGGTACAACTTAGTAGATTGTTCTCATTGCCAGAGCAATAGAATCGAGAGAAATGAACTGGTCCAACACCTTTTCCAAATGTCGTCACACTAGCTGCTCCTAAAAATTGAAAAATTCATATTTTATGATTCTATCATCACTGTCCACTAACCAACAGTTATGTGGCCCAGTTGTCTACAGACAACTTTAGCATCATTACTGTTCCATGAACTAGGACACACAGAACCCCAGACACCATTATAACACACTTCAACTCTACCCTCATACACAGTGTCTCCACCAACTAATTTGATCTCACCATTAGTACAGTTATCAGTTGTGTTTGGAGCTGTATGAATAGAATGTCTTTATAAAATTAATAAAATTTACCTAAATACCTGGACACTGAACATAAGCATCTTCATAATAATAACAACTATGTCTTTGGATGTTGTTATAAGAACAATTAAATATATTATTTTCATTTCCATTACAGTTCAGATCAATGATATGAAATGATTTAGCACTCTCAGTATAAGAACCAGTACGAGCAAATGCACCTAATTATTAAATTATCTTAATTATGTAGAAACAGACAATACTAACCTTCTCCTGGAAATCCCAGTTGTCTACATACTACACTGGCATCATTGTTATCCCAGTAATCATCACATATAGTACCCCATGTCTTATTGACACATACTTCCACTCGTCCTATCAGTGGATTAGTACTACCTACTAATCTGATATCACCATGTTGACAAAATGCTGAAATGAATAATATAATACTTGCTGTACTGTAATGTATCTTCAACTCACGTTGACATTTTACTCCAGCATCATCATTGTGATTACTAGAACTAATATAATAATAATATCTATTAATATGGCAGTTTAATAATGAAAATTTTGGAGTTAAACAATACACATAGTAAAGAAGAATTGGACCAGTTCCTTCACCAAAGTAAGCATTATACAAACTTTGAGCACCTTTAATAACAATATAAGGATGATATTTAATGATTAATATTCTCTTGCTGTTCATACCTGGGGCAGTATATCCCAAAGCATTACAAACAGTCTGAGCTTCTTGGTGTCTCCATCTATAGTCAGATATAGTACCCCAAGCATTGTTGATACAAATCTCTACAGTGCCTTCATAATCTGCAGAACCTCCAAATAGTCTGACTTGTCCATCAGTACAGTTAGAATAGGTAGAACCATGAACTAAATTTAATATATAATGCACATATGTATAAATGTAGTCATTACTAACCAGGACATATGACATTAGCATCATTTCTAGTAGATGAACAATTTGGAGCACTAGTATTGATTGTACAGTTAAACAAGTGATTCTCAGATCCATTACAATTTAATCCAGTGAAAAATGTGGGATCATAATAATTATTATAATAGGTTGATTGAATTGCAAGTGATCCTAATATTGGAATACTAAGTTAACAACATACACATTATAATAAATACCATATGGAGAAAATCCCAATTGTTTACAGACCACACTGGCATCATTGTTATTCCAAAAGCTATCTCTACATACTGAGCCCCATACTCCTCTAACACAAACTTGTACTGCACCATAGTAATAAATACCACCATACAAACGAATATCTCCAGTGGTACAAGGTTCTATAAGAGAATATATAATTATTGATTCATTAGTTAGAATTACTAGTTGTTCAATAAACTGATTGTTTGTTTTGTATTATAATGAAATTGTATATAATTTAGATAAACAACTATTTTGTCAATAAGATTCAATACTAAAGTTGTGTGAAATTTGCCAAATAATTTTTTACTAGCTTTGAATGTGAAATTTCATATAGTACTGACCTTCACATGTAAGATTTACAACTTGATTATTAGAACAATATTGGATGTTTGAGGTAACTGATGAACTACAAGAGCTCAACCTAGTTTCAGTGCCAGAACAATCAATTCTAGTGAAAATGAAGGGATACTTCTCTTCTGTCCAGCCTTTTGCATAGGTATTACCTATATATATATGATTGAAATGTACATAATTATAAATATATCATTAAACAAACCATATGCAGAATAACCAAGTTCATGACAAGCCACAACAGCATCTTTGTTACTCCAGTAAGAATTTAAACACACAGTACCCCAAGCTCCATTAGTACACATATGAAGTATTCCCTCATTTGGTTTTGAGCCACCATAGAGTCTGATCTCTCCTTCAGTACAATTAACTGGAGCTTCAATTGTATCTACAAAATATATACAGTAACTTCAACTAGTTAGTTCAAGCACACTTACTCTTTTGGCACAATACAGCAACAGCACCACGATAATTATAACAATATGAAGAGGATGATGGATCATAACGACAGTCTATAAACATTGTTTCATTTCCATAACATTGTACATTGGTGATATTAAAAGGATAGGCGTTATCATACCATACATTATAGGAACTTTTAGCACCTAATGAAATAAGGTGAAAACTATTAATGGACATTTGTATTACCAATTTACCATATGGTGAATATCCTAGTTCAGAGCATATAACACTAGCAAGATTGTCATCAATTACAGAATTGCCATATCCACAGATTTTACTCCAAGTACCATTGATACAGACACGTACATTACCATGACGACTGGAGATACCAGAATATAGCCTCATCTCACCATCAGTACATGGAGCTGTGATTAAAATTAAAATCAACAACATGTAATTAGTAATTAACTTACGTTCACATTTAACTCCAGCTTCATGATAATTATTACAATGAGAATAAGAATATGGAAACTTATTCATATTGCAGTTGGAGAGATTATTTTGATAACTTGAACAGTATGTATAGTAGATAAGAATAGGATGAGTACTAATACCAAAATGAGAATTGACAAAATATCCAGCACCTGTAGGTATAATGTACATGTTAACAGTTATAAAATATTTATATAATTTATTACATACCTTGGTATCCTAACTGATGACAGACAGCATAAGCTTCTCTAGTATCCCAACCATAGTCACAGACAGTTCCCCAGACTCCATTTATGCACAATTCTACTCTTCCTTCATATTGTGTTGTTCCATTTGTTAGTCTGATCTCACCAGTAGTACAGTTAGAAAATGATACATGAGTCACTATAGAAAATAAAATAAAATTCAATTATCCTAAGATCATTTAGAAATAAGACTAATAATTCAATTTCAGTAATAATAATATTATAAATTAGAACTCTCAGTGATCATGAATTAAGTTTAAAAGTATTAACAAACAATGTTAAAGTTCAGCGCATCCATCCTAATAGTAATATGGACTTCCCTCAAACTTCTATACAAATCTAAACCAATTAAACTTAATTTTAAGTAATTTCCATTGAAGACAAAATTTTTGCTTAATCACTGACATTTTAGTGTTTTAATTTGACTTTTATTAAAATGATATATCTCTATATCTTACATGTTATTAAACAGCTAAACTGTATTGAAGGTATATCTCTGACTCCAATTTAATATAATATTATTTAATGGCTTTACAAATCAAGTGATACAAAATTATGTAGGGTCATTACCTGTCTTAACTTACATTGACATATTACTGAAGCATCTTGATAGTGATTACATAAATATCTATTTAATCCATTTTGTGGGCAGTCCCAAATAGACTCTTCTTCGCCAGTACAGTTCAAATCATTAATATGAATATACCAAGTTCGTTCGGTATATGCATTACTCTGTGCTGATGCTCCTAAATAAAGCATTTAAAAACAATATAATTTGTTGAGTACATACCATGAGGTGAGTATCCTAACATTCTACAGACTACACTGGCATCTTTGTCATCCCAGAAGTCATCACATACAGTACCCCAGACATTGTTAACACAAATTTGTACTCGACCATATCTCCTAAAGTAACTACCAGACTCACTATACAGACGTACTGTACCATTTTCACAGGGAGCTGAATTAACATATAGTCATTAATCAGTTACCACAATAGTAGAATTTACCTTCACATTTCACTCCAACATCATAAGAATGAGAACATGTTGAATAAGGAAATGGTTGATAAGGACAATCAAGGAGGTTGGATTCTTGACCAGAACATCTTACTACAGACATTAATATTGGACCAGTTCCTTGTCCAAACTGAGTAGCAGTTGTATAAGTAATTGAGCCTGTTATACAATAGTATGTAATTATGTTTGTAATAACAAAAATGTGTACCTAATTCCATATGTCCAAGTTGTCTGCATACCACATTACTATCTGGTGTTCCCCAGTAATAACTAGAGGACCACCACCGGTAACTGTATCTAGAACTACACACAGTACCCCAAACTCGATTAATACATACTTCCACTCTTCCTTCATATTGTGTATTGCCTCCAACTAATCTAACATCACCATCTTCACAGTCAGCCATAATAGTGTTATTATCTAATGGTTATTAAATATGTATAGATGTTGCTTTTAAAGTAGACATTTACGGTGATTAAAACAAGAAATGTCACAGTTTATATTTTACAAAATGAACAAAAGGTATAATAAAGATCGAATATATAATAAATATTGGGAATAGTATATATTCATCATAATAAAGGTACTGCATTAAACAAATTGCTTAGGCTCTTAAAAGACACATTTACCTTGACATTGTATTGAGGCATCATGACTTGATGGACAATTGTACTCCAGCAATCCATTATATGAACAGTTCCATATACTATCCTCCTCTCCAGTACAGTTCAGATCAATAATATGGAAAGACCAGGTATTATCAGTATAGTAACCGGAGGCAGCAATAGCTCCTACAATAAAACAATTGTTACAAGACATATTTTGATATAAAAGGTATATATTGTATAATGCAGGATGGTGCATGACTCACTATCTAATGAAGTTTTACAATCTTAGTCATAATAGTTCTAAAAATGTGTAGCATTTTTAAAATGGATCTATCATTGCTTTAGCAATTACTCATAATTGATAATAATTGGAGTTTAAATTGTTATGCATTCAACCAATTATTATGCTTAATTATCTGTCTATATCAAGTAGGCAATATAGAATATAGGGATATCCTATATATATATAGATGTGCTCTCTATGTATTTACTTACATAGTTGAATTAAATAGTTATTTACATACATTTAAAAGAAGCTAGCTAATGTCATGTCACTCTGAATACAATCTTATATAAATATTTGTATCACCACCTCACTCTTCCTGAATTTTATATAAATTATTTTATGTATTCATAAATTTTACCTTTTTCAATAAACCACACCCTAGTACTGATTACAAAATCACATTTATGGCTTTAATAAGAGTCTATACTATACTTTTAGTATAAAATCTTAATGATTTATAATTACATGGAGACATTATTATTAGTATATTTTGTTTATTTCAAAACATAGATCCAAAATAAATTCTCTCCATACCATAAGGTGAGTATCCAAGCTGTGTACAGACTACGCTAGCATCAACATTGTCCCAGAAGTCACTACAAACAGTACCCCATGTTCCATTAATGCACACTTCAACACGACCTCCAGTTTGAGTACCACCTTGTAACCGAACAGTACCATCTTCACAAAAAGCTAAATAATAAAATAGAGATATAACACAACCAAGAAAAATACAATAAATTTCTTACGTTCACATTTTAATCCTAAGTCATAGTAATGATTAGAACAGGAAGAGGAAGTAACACTGAATATATTCCTATTACAATCAAATAAAGAGTCTTCATTTCCACTACAGTACATGTAACCAAACATTATTGGACCATTTCCTCGTCCATAGGTACTACTGCCATATGTGACTCCACCTATTAATGACACATAGAATATAATGTTGTAACAAAACCTAGATAGTGATAGCATACCTAGTTCTTGATATCCAAGTTGTCTACAGGCTACTCTTGTGTCAGTACTACCCCAGCTTCTACTACATACTGTACCCCAAACTTGATTAATACACACTTCAAGTCTTCCTTCATAGTCTTTTGTTCCACCAAACAAACGAATATCTCCTGTCTTACAACTAACAGGTTGAGTAGTGTTAACTATTATAAAAGAGAATTAAAGCAAATAATGCACACACACATGTAGGCATCTCTATAAGAAGTAATGGCAAACATATGCTAGTTATTTAGCCATGCCACAAATACAGAATATTTTTGTAAAATATAAATGTACATGTTTGTTAAGAATAGTATGATCCAACTGTACATGACCTAATATGTATTCAAGCAAATACAGAGTCACAACAGAAGTATTAGAAATTTACCAATTTTAGTTTCAGTGTGCTGACAATCTGCATCACCAAAGTTCCCCAAAATTGTCTAGAATCATGTTTACAGAAGTGGTGCAACTGGTTCAAACCATTACAAATCAATCATTTGTATTGAGTTATAACATAAACAGAATGGAACCAATCTTAAAGTGCTCAGCATTGACATATATATATATATATATATATATATATATATATATATATAATTATATATATATATGTTTAGACTAGAATTGAGGGACAGAAGAACAGATGCAACCTCTGCCTAACCGAAAAACTCTCTATTATCAACGCTGACAAACCTACCACCCTCAACAAAAGGCCCAAACTCATCTCAAAGTGCCAACATGAAAACAAGTACAATTTAGCAGGTTTCTCAAGGGACAAGACATAGTTAACACCTCAATACTATATAACCAAAATTCAATCAGAGTAGTATCCAGCTGTCTGATGATCGCATAACGCGTGAAACTCGGAGTAACAGCAACTAAGAGAGAGCTCTGTTCTTCTGTCCCTCAATTCTAGTCTAACCCGCTCTGTCTAAATGATATCAAGCACTCTTCATGCAACAGACCTAGATACTTTGGTATATATATATATATATATTTATATTTATATATATTATATACAATATGGTCACAACAGAAGTTTTAGAAATTAACCCATTTTAGTTTCAGTGTTCTGACAATGTACATCATCAAAGTTCCCCAAAATTGTCTAGTATCATGTAATCATAACATGAACACACTGGAACCAATCTTAAAGAGCTCAGCATTGACATATATATATATATATATATATATATATATATATATATATATATATATATATATATATTACTTACAACACTAAAAATATGGTGAGTTTTCCTAATATTGATGACCATCACCTTGGCTCCAATGTTCATATTAAAGAGCACAATTTACAACTTGCTAGGTTTACCTGCTAAATTCATCAAAACTCTTTTACTCATGCTATTTCAATACATTCATAGAAGTTAAGGAAGACATATTGATCAATCACACTAAAATTAATTAATACATCTTATACTGAACAGTTGACTTCTCTAGTAAAAATTATCAAAAAGTAAATACAAACTAGTTTAGTTCTACAGTGTCTATTCCTTAAGCTACCCACTGTGAAATTAATGTGCTTTTACAACTTGTTGAATGATTATTTAGATTTCATTAGACAAAAATTATATAATTTATTAACTTTAATATTCAGTTTATCTTGTGAGATAAGTATGCATGCAGTTAGCAGAGGATGTGTATATATAGTAAACCATACGATGCTGTGATATATGGAGCTTGCTTGTAAACTGAATACATATATAGTTAGTTGCAAATGCTTTGTCATCCATCTCTTACTCATGGCTTCACTAGGTAAGCATTTAACTAAAGCAACTACTATATTTCACTTGTTAATTAGCTTGATGTTACACTAGTTTTGGTTTCATGTGTTATTTCAGAGTTAAAACTACAGGAATATTCTGAACATGTGCACATTCTTTAAAGCTCTGCCTTAGCATAGTTTCTTATGACATATTGGGAATGTTCTAATTATAAATTTCTTATAGTGGCACTTTAATTGAAGTCCCTGTATGACAAAATGAGCTCTAGAAGACTGTACAACAGTTCACAAGAAATTACATGAGTCAATTTAGTAGTGCACATCAATGAACTATGGCAGCCTAGAGTTGGTTGAAATAACACAATGCAAGTTAATTGAATGGATTCCCAAAAGTCATACATCTATTTTGGCCAATTGGTTATTCTAGCAAACACTAAAGTTTAAAGAACCAAATATGAACATGTTTACTTCTACACTATCAATCCCCAACAACATATATGGTGATACATCTATATTAATTAATTGATTACTCTAATAAATACTATCAAAGAAACCAAATTTGAGTGTGTTTACTTCTACACTGCCAATACTTGAATGGATTCTGAATTTACTATGGACATGATTTGGAGGTTGTATATACATATTATTAGCAAATAGAAACTACTCATACCCATATTCCTAATTCTTAGTAGGTTTATCAAATTTAATTATACCCATATCAGAAAACTAAACATAATTAGTACCAATGATACTATGTAATCTAATACAACTTGTTCGCATCAGCACTTTCAATTCAAAGTCTCTATTTTTGACATTTGTTCCTATTTGTAAATCCTACTTAGTCATTACTTGCAGGATTAGGGCGAGAAAGTAGTCAGCTTAGAAACTATGCTTAAATATTATTTAAACTTTAAAACTTTTAATTAGAGCATTTACTTGTTTTGAACAAATTGTAACTATACAGATCAAGAAATACTAATTAACTACTATATACTGCAGTAAGATTTGTGTACAACAACTAATTAATTCTATACATTTCTTCCATTATGTGTACAAAACATTAATGTACAGCTATTATTATACCTTGACATATCACTGACGCATCATGATTTGATGAACAAGAATAAAAGTCAGATGTTCCATTGTATGGACAGTTCCATATACTGCTCTCATTTCCAGTACAGTTCAAATCAATAATACCAAATGGTAACTGATACTCAGTATAATAACCTGATGCAGGTATGGCACCTGTACAAAGAAATATATAATTGTAGTATCTGTTGAAAACACAGAAAATAACATACCATAAGGAGAGTATCCAAGTTGACTACAAACAACACTGGCATCATCATAGTCCCAATAGTCACTGCATATTGTTCCCCAAATGTTGCCTGCACATACTTCTACTCGACCATAATAACTACCTCCACTGGTCTATAAAAGAATACACATATATAGAATGAGAGATCCAACAACTTACCAAACGAATTGATCCATTAGTGCATGTTTGAGCAACTACTGTATTTCTTAGAGAAAAGCAGAGCAAAAGCTCTAACAAGAGTATGAACGGCATATTACTTGCTGTTCAAAGTGATCTTTAGCTAAATAAATGTGCAGTATTTATACAACTCGTTTGTTTGTACAATTATTAAAGTATGAAGCCCGACAAATTGTCCAAATAATATATATATATATAATCCTAGCCCCTCCCCCACAACTTCGGTATAGGAATTTCAAACATATTAGATATTCATTTATGCCTACATTTATTGACTTAATTGTAAAGAGAAGCTCTGAATTTATAACTATAAAATCAAATAAACATGAAAGTATTAACTTGACAAGATGTGGAATGGTCTCATATAGGATGTTGCTGTAGTAGATATGGCTGAAATACATTATACTTCACATTGTCTACTTTATTAATTAAGGATATAATAAATATATAATAGACCTTTTGTCAAGCAACCAATGTAATGATATATATATATATATATATATATATATATATATATATATATCAATTAAAAATTTAAATTGATGTATATATTTAAATAACAATGTTACTTCACTTAATTGCATATAGTCACGCTCTAAGAACTCAGGGACAACAGGCATAAGATGGTGTTATGCATGAACAGATATATTAAAAATATATTAGCATCTTTACTCAGAGAACAATAGTAGTCAGGGACACCATTATAAGGACAATCTAGTATACTGTTCTCAATACCAGTACAATTTAAATCAATGATGTTGTGTAGAGTGATAGATGAGGAGTAGTAGGTTATAGAAATAGTTCACTCATCTTTTACAATAAGGAGAGTATCCTAGCTGTTTACAGACCATGCTGCATCATTGTTATATCTCAGATATCGGTACAAATACTATCCCAAGTATTATTCAAACAGTCCTCAACACTCCACAGGAACATGAGGGCTAAAAAGCACTACAGCATGCAATTTAAAACAACTAACTTACCACACAAATTGTCCCATGTGTTTCTTTCAGAAATAAACAGAACAACAACAGAGTAAAGAGCATTTTGCTGTTAAACAATAGTCAGTGCAATATCGATACTACTTTAGTTTGCATAAGGCATAAGTACTAGTAAGTTAATACTACAGTGACACATTACAAGAATCCACGTAGAATACGCTATTGTTAGATAATACATTTGTCATGTGATATTATTCTGTATGAGTAATATTCACATTTAATATGTTTTGATTTACACAGCACATGATTTTAAGTTGGTTCAATTATTCCAAATTGTTATAATCATATATATATTATTAATAATATTAGTGGTAAGGTTTTGTTCCTAATATGAGATGGCTAACTTATGTGATTCTAATATTTACTTTAACCCACTCTGATTGAAAATGAAGATTACAATCTATTGAATAAAGAAATAGTTTATATGACCTAAAAATTCAAAATTGACTATTAATGAAAAATGAAAAACACATTATGTGTTCAATTGCAATTTCTTTCATCTATTTTTTATTATATATGTATCATCAATGTATATCACAAAAGTAGAGAAAGTACACAAATTAATAGTTTGAACAATAGTATTCTCTTACCATAAATGCAAGGCAATATTGGAATAGAAATGACTTATATTGTCATTTATATACAAGTGTCCTGATCTTATCAACTCTAAAATTCCCACAGGAATTTTATACTCATCACTAAAATAGCTACTAGATTTCTAAAGTTATTTCTCTTACTACAATGTAAACATATACTACAGTTTAGAAATGGATTGTTTTACTAAGTTTTATTATTTCATCATTCCCAAGTCCATCAAACTATAAACGAAATCAAATTATTCATTATCACTAATTCATACATATAGTAAAATGTATATACAATTACCAGCAGCCTATAACCTTCCAAAGGAGTAAGGAGTATGCAACTGTGCTGTACAGCATTTGACAAATTTAAAAACACCTCACACATTTGACCTTACAAGGAAATAGGAATATTCAATACAAAGTATATTCATAACCTAACCTATACTTAAGTTATTAATCATATCGACATGTCTAATCATGGACCTCATCTTTCTCCTCAACATCCCTGATTATAGTTTTTGATAAATACGTAATTTATATCATGTAACTTATTCACAATATGTTGTAATTCATATTTTTTCAACCATTTGGACGTTTTGGGAGCACTAAATAGTCTTGTCCCCAGATGCCCACTCACTTAATATGAGAAAGGGCATCTGGTGACTTTAGTCTAATTCCTTAGATTTGACTGTGATGACATTTAATGAAATGTGTTATTACAAGGAACAAAAAGATAGCTGGTTACAGTTGCAAGTTGTGCACTAAAGAGCTGCAGTCTTCAAAACAAAATGAAATCAAACATTGGATAAACAAAGACGTCTCTACCATCTAAAATCTCACAAACAGCTTTCTCTTGATTAGTATTTGTTTGTTAATTCTGATTGCCCAAAATTGATTGCTTCTATGAATATCAAAAGGAACTACAGATTTGAGTCTATATAGGTATCCACACTTGTTCTCCATTTTGACAATGACATTTGCAATAACCTTTCCCTAGGAGAATTCTGATTGGTGAACCAAAGAAGTGGCATAATACTAATAACTCATTAAACTACAACATTAATACTAAATTACAACACTAAAACAAACTTAAATTAACACTATAAAGACATAACAAACTATATAAACATTGTTCATGACTCCTTGACAATAGACTTGCTCTATGACTGATGATATTTCCCTTCTACTTCAAGCATTTTCTTTTCATTTTCATCTTCAGTAAATGTTCTCTCAGTTGACATAACATCTTCTATCTCTGACTCTGTCTTCGTGTTGTCTAACACTGTCTCGTAAATATTTTCTTTATCTGGGTTAACGGAAGCCATAATGCTGTACATAGGATTATTTAACACAAAGGATTCTGTGTGTTCTATCTTTGACTTTGTCTTCATATTGTATAGATCTGTCTCTCTAATAGTCTCTCTTTCTTGCTTATTGGAAGCCTTAGTTGTGTACAAACTGCTACTTACCCCATAGGATTTATTGCGTTTAGTGGAAACATTAAAGAACCATCGTTTCCAAACAGTTCTTACTTCTCTGGAACGAAGGCAATGCATTATAAAAATGAATAGACCATGAAAGGCAGTAATAAGCACAAAAAATGCAGCAAAGAGATCTCGTACTGTCTTATTGGTATGGATATCTTGAGTTGCTAACAGTCCAATACCCCATCCCAGACCAAACATGACAGACAATGTTACTGCTATAATAAGTTGCTGGCGAACAAACTTTACATTAATACTGTTCTTTGATTTAATATTGGACCGGAATGTTTTTATTAGAAGAGAGACAATGATGATAGAGAACACTGCCCAATTAAATATATACACAATCAGAAATGGAACTACCATACCAATATAATATGGTTCATTAAATGCACGACAACTATAAATATAGACATTTTATATACAAACATAACAAGTGTACTTACAAATGATCACTCAAGTAGTTTTTATAATTGGGAGCAAAACAGAACAAGACAATGAATAATGGAGTAACTACAAGTAAGAAATTACTATAGTTAATCATATCAATAACATCAGTACTTACTCCATGATAATATAGTTACTTTTAAAACAAAGTGAGGAATTTTTTTCCCAAGAACAATCACTAAATTCATATACAAGTTGATGGCCTCAGCAGCCATGACCATAAATGTAACAAGAAAAAAATACTGCAACACAGCAGCTGTAAGTGCACAAAGACCAGGGACAGATTGAATGTGTACAGCAAAGATGAAGGCAATGTAGAGACCAGTTAAAGCGAAACACAAATTAAGAAGAAGTTGTCCATGATCAGAACTACGTAATTTCCTATCAAGACATGTACAACATAATAATGAGTATAAATTAATAGTATACTTGTTAGCAAGGTAAGAGATAATAGTAATAGTTAGACAAAAGAGAGAGACAATGATACCAATGTAAGTCACAGAATTTAAGAACGATGTCAGTCCAGTTTGCTCTGTTGGTTCATCAATAACAGGAGATACATCCTATAATATATCATAATGATAATTAATGAAATATAAATTCTTTCCACTTACCAGTAATATAGCAAAGTTAGTGAGATGATTACATTCACATATAACTTCTGTTTTATTATTAGTAATGTTATGACATCCTTCATTAGACCAGTCTCCATATCCATCTAATAGAAGCAGTTATTTTAAACATCAACTACCTCAACTTACTGTCTAAAGATTGATTCCAAAATGAACATTGTGGAGATGATCCATTTAAATTCTATAGAAAGTATGATATTAAACACATACTATAATAATATTTACTTACTGGATTGACTTGGAATCTAAGATCTACTGGAGGATCTAGTCCACTTATCATATCTGTTCCTACAACAGTAGTTGAGATAACGACACTACCAACTTCTAAATGATAATTATTTCTCCTCAAGAATAAAGAGTCAGTAATAAAAACTGAGTGAGTGATTCTAGTATTATTTTTAGTAAGATTTGGAAGTGCACTCAGTAAATTGTTTGGTAAATTGATAACTGCTGTTGGTTGTTCACTAGGTAATCCAAATACCAAATCATTAGAATTAAGAGTTTGATTTTCATCAGAAAATCCTCTATAATTTATACTGAACGTTTGACCAGATTTTGTGAATTCCTCAGTATCCACTTGTTGTACTGATACAGCAAATGATTTCTGTGTTATTACAATGGGTTCAGAAATATTTATGATTGGTATATTCTCTACAACTGATTCAATAGCTTCTAGCATTCTGTATAAAGAAATAATATTGATCTACAAAGTATTAAAAGCTAACTGACTTAGCTGAAGTGTTAGATGTTTCCTGGCTAGTCTGTAAAGTGTCTCTATTGACATCTAAAATGTTACCAACCACTTCCAAATAAGTAGTAGATAACTATAAATAACATAATGTGTAGTTCGTCAAAACAGGAATGTCTTACACTGAGATTTCCTGACACATCTTTTGTAGCTGTTACCAGAACAGTAATACTTACTATAACTTCAGTAGAACCTAATCTGTTACTATCACTGGTAAGGTTCTCCAGTCGTTCTACCTTTTTTGCAACTGGTGCCTAAATAAAGTAGTTACAATCAATGTTTTTAAAGAATGTTTACAAACATTTATTAGGTCACAAATTTCACGAGTTAAATCACTAAAATTACAAGCTGCTACACTTGCTTCAGCCCATATAGCTCCATTGAAAAAGTCACCACCACAATATCTAGTAGCTGTAAGTATTCCTGCATCATCTGAACTCTGATTTCCGCAGGGGCAGCTTCTGATGACTTGCACTCCAATGTTAGTTTCAGGCCACAATATAGTAATATTAAGGTCTTTTCTTCCAGAATGTGATGGTATAGTAGTATTGGTAGCAGGACAACCATCTTGATGATAAATGAATAATTACATAACTTATATCAATAAATTAAATATATTCACATACCAAATCTATCCACTTCAACTAATGAGATGTTAATATTAAGTTCTTGACTTAGTGTAGCTAATTGTTGTTGTACTCTAACTCTGAGTTGTTCAGTAGCTTCATCTTTTGTTACCAAAGTAATAACAATAGGAATAGTATTTAGTTGTTCAGTATAACTATATAAAGTAAAAGGCAGTCACTACATGTAAATAACTATGTGCTCACTTGACGTTATTTGCAAGTTGTATAAATAAAAATGTACTTGAAGTGTTTGATAAACTGCTACCAGAAAGTAAACTGTTAGCCTACCAAGCAAAAAAATATGCTATGTTCTTCATATTTATGATGGACAGTACCTGATTAATAAAACCCTGAATTACTTCTGATAACGTCTTATTAGTTGCCTCTTCAGATATGTGCATCTCAGCTGTATATTGAACAACATCTACATTGAATATTAAATACAGTAAAGCACATATATCTATTAATATATACCTGTTATGTTTAGTATAACATGTGAAGAGTTCACTGAGGTAATATTTCCTCTAATTACACTCCTAGCCTCACAATGATAAAATCCTCTGTCCTTCAAATTCAGTTCAGAGAACATCAATACAGAAGGATCAGTGTTGTCATTTGGAATTAACACATTATCTTTATACCACAAAATTGTAGGAATAGGATTACCAGTAGCTCTACAAGTAAGGTTTACAGTGGAGTAGAGATTGCCTGAAGTACTTGTAGGTTGTTGTGTAATTTTTGGTAAAATATAGACTGTCACAACTATAATCAATTAATAATGTATTATGTATTGCTTCATATAAACTTACCTTGTTCACAATTAATACCAGTATATCCACTAGAACAATCACACACATATCCATTATTTAAACTGTGACATTTACCATGTTTACCACATGGAGAATTTAAACAGTAGTTTGTGGGTAAGGCTGATAAAAGACAATATCCAATAAAAACTAATTCATTGAGTCACTTACGTTCAATTACGTGTAATACATATGGTTTAGTTAATACAGCTACAATGTTAACTCCATTTTTAATTCGACAAGAATAGCTACCATTATCACTTCCTCTTGAATCTGTAATTGTTAGTACACTTGTTGTAGGAAAATAGTTAGAGTGAAAACCATTAGATTGTTCTGTTGAAGTAATTGTTACTCTACTTGTGTTCAATAAAAGTTGTCCATTTTTTCTCCACACAATAACAGGTCGTGGAATACCATCTGCAGTACAGTTGAATGATACACTTTGTCCCTTTTCTTTGGATATATACAGTCCATTGTTTTTTAATAAGACTGCAATAACTAAAATATTTAAGGAATTTTGTTCAAGAAAATATACTATACAATATACATGTGTAAGTATAAATGTGTGGGTTTTTAATCCAAATTGTATCTTATGTTTATGTATATGTGCCTCCTGTAATACTATTAAAATGATTATGTTTTTGTTGCACTGGGGAAAAGTATATTTAATATTTATAATTATATATAATATTTTGTCCTATATCCAGAAATAAATACAGTATAATAAATTTTCATTATGTTATAATTACCTTCACAGTGAACACCAGCTATTTCATTGTTTTTACAGTTCAACAAACTACTATAAGATCTTGGACAATTAATCAGTGATTGCTCAGATCCAGAACAAGAAAATGTTCCATATAAATATGGAGGACTGTTTGTAACATCAAAATAATTATTATAGTAATATTGAGATCCTACATTATTTGAAGGCTATAACAACAGTACAAAATATATAGTACCATAAGGTTGGAATCCAAGTTGATGACAGACCACATTAGAATCAGCTATTCCCCAGTTATCATCACATACTGAGCCCCAGGCATTGCTGTAACATATCTGGACATTGCCTTCATTGTCTGTACTACCTCCTACAAGTCTAATATCACCATCAGAGCAACTATCATACTTCGTTTTGTTAGCTAATAATGAACTTTTGTTAATGAATGTTTTCTTATTAATGAACTTACGCATGCAAAATACAGAAGCATCATTTTGTTGATAACAGTATTGTCCTCCATTAGTTATGTTATAGGAACAGTTCCAAATATTATTCTCATTACCAGAACATCTCAGTTCAAACAAACCAATAGGCCACTCATAGTTGAGGAATAAATTTGTAGTTGCCATTGAACCTAAATACAATGACAGGTTACTAAATCATTAATACATGTACTCTGTCTCTTATACCATATGGTGAGTATCCCAGATGAGAACAGACTACACTAGCTTCTTGTTGTGTCCAATGATGATCACAGATTGTACTCCATGTTCCATTAATACAAACCTCTACTCTCCCTCTAAACACTGCACTATCCCCTAGTCTGATGTCACCATGAGTACAAGGACCTTCATAAACGTGACTTAAACATTTTCTAAATACATCTTATATACTTACGTTCACATATAACTCCAGCATCATTACTATGTGTACAACTGGTAACACCACAAGATTGTTGATAACATTCTAACAAAGATGACTCAGTACCAGTACAATAAAGATTAGATAAAAGAATAGGACCAGTTCCTGAACCAAAGTAACCATTAGTTTTGACCCTTGCTCCTAATAAAAAACATGATATAAGTAATAATTTTACATAATTTTTAAACTTCAAACCTAATGGTAAGTATCCTTGCTGTTTACAGACAACATTAGCATCATCAGTGTTCCAACTACTAGAACATACTGTTCCCCAAGCTTCATTAACACATACTTCAACTCTTCCCTCATGAGAACCACTACCATTCACTAGTCTGACTTCACCATTAGTACAATTAGCTTGTTTAACAGACACTATTATGTTATAAGTTAATTATTTTATATCTAACTAATATATACCTTGACATACAACACCAGCATCATCATGAGAGTTACAATTGTATAATACAGCATTGCTATGTGAACAGTTGATAAGATGTTCTTCAGAACCATTACAATTGATATCAGTGATACCAAATGATAGTTGCCCTTCAGTATAACAGTCATATGTTGGAACAGCACCTGAAAAGTAATAAAGTAATACATTACTAATTGTAATAGTTTAAAAGAAATGCAATGCACTAATGTTATTTGTAAGAAGAAACAATATATTTAACAAAAAGCTCGATGTTTCTTTCCACACAAGACTATCAGTTGTTATTATGATTATTTTTCTCTTAAGATAAAATGTAAGATAGTAATAGAACAGTTACATGCATATAACAAAACGTCAATATAATAAATAATTATGTTTAAGTCATGTCACTATATTAGTTTTATTTAATTTTAAAAATTCTATCTAAATTGTTTTCACAACTATCAGATACTATTATTGCTTCTTTTCTCTTACCATGAGGAGAGTATCCTAATTCTTTACAAACAACTTGAACATCTTTAATGTCCCATCTTTGATCACAAAGTGTAGTCCATATTTCCTTTGTACAAATTTCAACACGACCAGCATACTTAATAGAAGAACCACTAAGTCTAACAGAACCATCTGTACAAGACTCTGTATTTGAACAAATGGAAATTCTACCACTATAGCACGAGTAAAATTCTTACCAACACAAACTACACTAGCTATAGTACTATCTCCACAATTGATAGCAGCAGATACAGCATTATGAGAACATTGTAAGAGAGAGTTATAACTCTCAGAAGAGTAACATTCAACATTATTAAGAATGTGAGGTGACTGATCATGACCAAAATAACTATATAGTAATGCTGTAGCACCTTTAATACAAAACATACAAAATAAGTTATAATTATTGATTCATTTGAACCTGTAGGTTGATGTCCAAGTTGTTTACAGACAACATTAGCATCATAAATACTCCAGGAATTATGACATACAGATCCCCAAATCTTATTATAACATATCTCCACTCGACCTTCTAGTTCATTGATACCACCAACCAAACGTACATCACCATTATTACAAGATGTGTCCACAGTATAATTAGTATCTAAAGATATGAATTAAAGTTAGTTTGTGTTATAACAGTACTTACATTGACATATAACTGCTGCATTTATATATCTCCTGCAGTAATGGTAGCTATCATCATACGAACAGTCTAATATCTTATTTTCCACACCAGTACAGTTCAATTCATATATATATGTAGGTTGGTAATAGTTATAGTAGTAGTAAGGAGGCAATGGAATTGCACCTATCAATACACATATTCACACAATAAAGTTTTAGTCACTTTATAAAACTAACCATAAGGAGAGTATCCTAACTGTCTACATACAACACTGGCATCTTTATCATCAAAACTGTTACTACAGACAGTACCCCAAGTTCCATTACGACATACTTCTACTCTACCTATTGTACTATAACTTGTACCAGCAAGACGTACATCACCATGTTTACATTTAACTACTAAATATACAAATAAACACAAAAGTAAACATAACTAATACTTTGACAAGTAACTCCTCCATAGACATAATTGTTTCTGTAACGCAAACTATAGCAGTTAATAGGAGATTTGTAACAATCAAATAGAGACCGTTCAGTACCACTACATGAGAACTCATATGGTATTAATGGTAGAGTAGGTAAGTCCACAAATGAACTAGAATATTCAGTACCATCTACAAAATTACTATTATAATATATTATATTTACTTATAAAATTATTACCTTGATATGAGTATCCTAAAATTCCACAAATAGCACTTGGTGTATTGTAGCTATTGTAATTATCAGCACATATTCCAAACCACACATTATTATAACATATCTCTGTTCGTCCATTCATTGAAGATGATCCACCAGACAGTCTCATTTCACCATTAGTACAGGTAGCATATTCAACTTCATAGTCTGTAATGAAGAACGTAAATTTATCAAAGACAGTATAACATTACCATTAAAACAAGCTATTGCTGCATCATGCCATGAATTACATGAATAGTGAGTCAGTCCATTATGTGGACAATCAGAGAGTCTTAATTCATTTCCATTACAATCAACATCAATAAAGTGATGTGGAAGAAAATATTCTCTTTTGATGTTACCCATTGACACAGAACCTGTTAAAACATTAGATATTGGTTAATAACATATTTGCTTCTATTGTATACCTAAGTGAGAATATCCCAGTTGTCTACATGCAACTTTGGCATCATTATCATCAAAGAAGTCACTACAAACAGTACCCCATGCTCCATTAACACATACTTCAACACGACCCATCTGTTTGTTGTAACTGTCATAAGGAATGATCTGTATGTCTCCATCTGTACAATCTATGTAAAACATAGATAGATTGATAGACAGACAGACAGACAGATAGATAGATAGAAAAACAAATCATAATATATAAAATATATATAGACAATAGATAGACATAAATAAAAAAAATATTAACAATACACTCACTATAACATTTGATAGCAGCAATATTTGTAGCATCACAAGTAGAGGTCTTAGTAAAGTGACTAAAGGTACACTCAGACAGAGTAGTAGCAGTGTTAGAACATGTAATTCCAGTAACCAGTAGTACATCATTAGCAGCTTCAGGAAACTGACCAGTGTATGGGAAACCTCCTAATTATGAGAAGACAATCATTACATTAGTCAACTGTGTATCAAACCTCTTTGATATCCCAGTTCATGACATATCACTCTAGCATCATTATAGTCAATGCCACTGTTACAAAGTGTTCCCCAGACTCCATTGATACATATTAGAAGTCTTCCTTCATTAAGACTGGGTCCATCTACTAGTTGAACATTATAATCAGTACAATTTGAGTGAGGAACATTTAAGTCTATAAGAAGTGGACTCTGATTAATAATATTAATTGTAATATATTATGTTAACAACCTTGGCAAATAACACTGGCATCTTCATAGCTATAACATTTTGATCCAACAGTAACTACTTTACTATACACACAAGCAAACAATGTAGTTTCATTTCCTGTACAACTCATATTGAACATAGTGTGTGGAAGAATATATTCTGTATAAAATGAGGTCTTTGCAATGGCACCTAAAGTGCAGTAATAGTGTACAAGTCATACAAGACAAATAATGTAGAACAAATTACCATAAGGTGAAAATCCTAGTTGTCTGCAGATCACACTGGCATCATTATTATCCCAGTAGTCATCACAAATAGTACCCCATGTACCATTGATACAAACCTCAACTCGACCAAAGTCATTGTACCTTCTGTCACCTTTTAAACGAACATCTCCATGTGTACATAGAGCTGTAAAAATTTAACCATTATAATATACTTCATATTAGATTGTTACTAATTACCTTCACATTTAACACCAGCATGATATGGATAATAACATGGTGGAAAAGTGAAATAGATACAACTTAGTAGATTGTTCTCATTGCCAGAGCAATAGAATCGAGAGAAATGAACTGGTCCAACTCCTTTTCCAAATGTGGTTACAGTAGCTGCTCCTAAAAATTGAAAAATTCATATTTTATGATTCTATCATCACTCTCCACTAACCAAAAGGATTATGGCCCAGTTGTCTACATACAACATTAGCGTCATTACTGTCCCATGAATTTGGACACACAAAACCCCAAACACCATTATAACACACTTCAACTCTACCCTCATAGACCGTGTCTCCACCCACTAATTTTATCTCACCATTACGTTCATTAGTACAGTTATCCTTTGAGTTTGAAACTGTATGAATAAAATATCTCTACAATATTAATAAATTTTCCTAAATACCTGGACATTGAACATAAGCATGTTCATAATGATAACAACTATATCTTTGGATGCTGTTAAAAGAACAATTAAATAGATTATCTTCATTTCCATTACAGTTCAAGTCAATGATGTGAAATGAGTTAACACTCTCAGTATAATAACCAGTACCAGCACTTGCACCTAATTATTAAATTATCATAATTATGTAGAAACCGTCAATACTAACCTTCTCCTGGAAACCCAAGTTGTCTACATACTACACTTGCATCATTTTTATCCCAGTAATCATCACATATAGTACCCCATGTCTTATTGACACATACTTCAACTCGTCCTATCAGTGGATTAGCACTGCCTACTAATCTGATATCACCATATTGACAAAATGCTAAAATGAAATGTAATATAATACAGGGTGTTATTGAACTCACGTTGGCACCGTACTCCAGCATCATTGTGATGACTACGATATAGATGATAATAATTGCTGATATTGCAGTCTAGCAAGGAAGACCTTGGTGTTGAACAATATACATGTGTTAAGAGAATTGGACCATCTCCTTTACCAAAATATGCATTAATGAACTTAGCAACCCCTAAATATCAACAATAACACAATTATATATGTGTGTATATTAATTATTATAGTACCTGGAGCAGTGTATCCCAAGGCATTACAAACAGTCTGAGCTTCTTCATATCCCCATTCATAGTCTGATATAGTACCCCAAGCATTATTGATACAAATCTCTATAGTGCCTTCATAATCTGTGGAGCCTCCAAACAATCTGATTTGTCCATCAGTACAGTTAGAATAAGTAGAACCATAAACTAAATTTAATACAGAATGTTCACATGTATAGATAGATATAAGTCATTACTAACCAGAACATATGACATTAGCATCATTACCAGTAGAAGAACAAGCTGAAGCACTGGTATTGATAGCACAGTTAAACAAGTGATCCTCAGATCCATTACAATTTAATCCAGTGAAAACTGTGAGAGCAGAATTATCAGAATATTGAGTAGTAGACATTGCAATAGAGCCTACAAATGCAATATTAACATAGATTGACAATATACATTATATAGTAATACCATAAGGAGAGAATCCTAACTGCTTACAGACCACACTGGCATCATTGTTATTCCAAAATCTATCTCTACATACTGAGCCCCAAACTTCTCCAATACAGACCTGTACTGCACCATAGTAATAAGTACCACCATACAGACGAATATCACCAGTAGTACAACGTTCTATTAGAATATAGATATAGTTAATATTTGCTATGCTATAATTAGTGCCAAAATAAATCTCCAATTGGTAGTGCCAGTGGTCATAAAATGCATTGGACTAAATAATTAATTTTAATTGTATCCTTCAAAAAATTTCTTGCCATAGCAATGTTACATTATGTTATAATGTTTATTTATGTATTTTTTAAAGTCTTATCGAAGATGCTATTGTAAAAGGAGCTTGTAGATTTAATTTTCATATGCACAAAAACTAATATATACATCCTAGCCTTACAATGCCGTTACTGAAATCTATTTAATAATATTGACCTGCACATATTAATTTCACAACTTTCTGATTAGAGCAATATTGGATATTTGAAGTAAGTGATGAATTACAAAAACTCAATTTTGTTTCAGTACCAGAACAATCAAATCTGGTATAAATGAAGGGATACTTCTCATCTGTCCAGTCACTTACATAGGTATTGCCTACAGATAAAGATAGCATTCTTAAAGCATTGATAGATGTAGCTAATAATACCATAAGCAGTATAGCCAAGTTCATAGCAAGCCACATTACCATCACTATTACTCCAGTAATCATTGTTACATACTGAACCCCAAGCTCCATTAGTACAAATATGGACTATTCCTTCATTTGGTTTTGAGCCACCATAGAGTCTGATATCTCCTTCAGTACAATTAACTGGAGCTTCAATGGTAGCTACAAGTAAGGTTTGAATGAAAAACATGTCACTTTTATTATTACATAGACACTTACTTTTTTGGCACAATACTACAACAGCACCAGAACAATACAATGAAGATATAATATCAAATTCACAGTCTAATAGTTTTGTTTCATTTCCATCGCATTGGACATTGGAAACTTTGTAAGGATAGATATAGTCTGTCCCTATACGATAGCTTTCAGCACCTGAAAACAGAATATCCAAATGTTGTAAATAATTAAAAATATAGCAAGAAATTAATTTTATATTGTTAAAATCACCATATTCAGAGTATCCAAGCTCAGAACAAATAACACTAGCAAGATTGTCATCAACTACAGAATTGCCATATCCACAGATTTTGCTCCAAGTACCATTGATACAGACACGTACATTACCATAGCGACTGGAGACACCAGAATATAGACTCATCTCATCATCAGTACATGACACTATGATTAAAATTAAAATCAACAATATGTAATTAGTCATTAACTTACATTCACATTTAACTCCAGCTTCATGATAATTATTACATTGAGTAGAGGAATTTGGGAACTGATTCATATTACAGTTGAAGATATTATTTTGATAACTTGAACAGGATGTAGAATAGATAAGAATAGGATGAGTGCTAATACCAAAATGAGAATTGACAAAATATCCAGCACCTGTAGGTATAATGTGAATGTTAACAGTTATAAAAAATTTATATAGCTTATTGATACCTTGATATCCTAACTGATGACAGACAGCATAAGCCTCTCTAGTATCCCATTCATTATCACAGACTGTTCCCCATACTCCATTTATACACACTTCTACTCTTCCTTCATATTGTGTTGTTCCATCTGTTAGTCTGATCTCACCAGTAGTACAGTTAGAAAATGATACATGAGGCACTATAAAAACCACAATCAAATACAATTATTTAGAATTGTGCTAAGATCATTGTGATATAAGATTAGTAATTCTATTTATATCTATTCTAATTATAATATAGATTTTTAAGACTTTTGATGATAAAATGTTAAATAGTATAAACTGTGTATGACCAGATATTGAAATGGCCTACACAATCACATTGAATTTTGAATAACGAACCTGTGATTAAGAAGAGTAATTAATCATATATTATTATGAATAGATATGTTCAAGTAAACGTTTTCAAATACTCAAATAAATAGCCTTTCATATATATTGTATTACACTTTTTTGAAATGGTCTTGAGTTGAAAGCATTATGCAATGAACTCAATGAACAATATTTGTAATATGAATAATTCAATGAGTAATAAAATTCCATTTACTGTATGTCATTCAACTACCAGTGACCATGAGTTAATTTAGAAAGTATCTACAGATATTGTTAAAGTTCAATGTTTATACAGTGTGTGCATCCATCCCAATTTTAATTTGGAATGGATGCACACATCACATCAGACTTTCATACAGATTCAAACCAATAAACCTTAACTGTAGCAATTTGTGCTGAAGTCTAAGTTCTTTCCTATGTATTGCATGTTCTTAAACATAAGCTAATATATATACTGAAAATTGTATGACTGACTCAAATTTCAAATAATACTATTTAATGGCATTTTAAATCACCAATATGAAATTGTATTGACTGATTAGGTTCATGACTTACATTGACATATCACTGAAGCATCTTGATTGTGAAAACAAGAATGTCCACTCAATCCATTTTGAGGACAGTCCCAAATAGACTCTTCCTCTCCAGTACAATTCAAGTCATTGATATGAACATACCAATTTCCTTCAGTATATGCAATAGTCGATGCCCCTGAAAGAAATAACATATAATTATTTAAAGATAATGTAAAATGTCAGTACATACCATGAGGTGAGTATCCTAACATTCTACAGACTACACTGGCATCTTTGTCATCCCAGAAGTCATCACATACAGTACCCCAGACATTGTTAACACAAACTTGTACTTGACCATATCTCCTAAAGTAACTACCAGACTCACTATACAGTCGTATTGCGCCATTCTTACAAGGAGCTAAAGTCAAAATAATGTATCAAAAATAGAATATATAATTTAATATCACCATCCTTACACAGTTAGCCCTAATAGTGCTATTATCTAATAAAATGGTTATTGAGTGGTTATTATGTAGTCAATTACAGTAACTGAAAACAAGAAATATTAGTTTTACAAATTCAAAACGTAAAATACTGATGAACCATATTCTTTTAAAGATTGGGAATAGTATCTACTCATCATAATACATAAATCTGCATTAAACATTTCGCTTATGCTTTTAATACATACAGTTACCTTGACATTGTAGTAAAGCATCATGACTTGATGGACAGGTGTAATTTGTCAAAAAATTATATGAACAGTTCCATATACTATCCTCCTTTCCAGTACAGTTCAAATCAATAATATGGAAAGACCAGGTATATTCAGTGTAGTAACCAGAGGTAGCAATAGCTCCTACAAAGAAACAATTGTTACAAGACATATTTTGATATACCATAAAACATGTGCGTTATATAATGCAGGATGGTACATGACTTCACTATCCAATGAAGTTTTATAATCATATGCATAATAGTTTGGGAAAAGTATAATTATTGTTCTATTTATATAATGGACCTATCACTGCTTTAGCAATTACTTAACTGCTATTACCTGGAGTATAAATTAAACAAACATATCTTCAAGAATAAGACATATAGAGGGATTCTATAACTAATATAAATTTATATAGAAATCTAAATATATATTCTGTTAAACAACTTGTAAAAATAACCCATTGTTATTTCCTTCAAAACAAATAAATTGTAATGGTGATGATAGCAGATTTATATATGGATTAACTCATCAAATATTTTCTACATTATTGGCTCAATACTCAATTAACTATAGGTAGGCAGTATGGGACTGAACATGTAGGGATGGTCTTTGTTTTTTCTTCTTTAATTGATCTATGATAATTAATTTGAGATATTGTGTTTTCTGGTACATCTTTATGATGATCTTCAGTAATGTTTTAAAAATGCAAGACCTGTTATGTGTTATATACTACAGAGTATATACTTGCATGTTATATTATTATATACATTTAAGACATTTTAGCTAATGTCGTGTCATTCTCAATACAATTATATTTAAAATATTTGTATGGCCATTTATACATTTCGTGAATCATATATTCGTTTGTTTACTTACCTTCATCAACTAACCAACCACACTCTAGTAATGATTATAGTATAATATTTATGACATAAATAAGAGTCCATGTCCCTTTTTAACACAGAATGTTAATTTACATAGAAACCATAATATTATTATTAGTATTTTTTAAAAAACATAGATGCAAATTAATTCTATCCATACCATATCGAGGGTATCCAAGCTGTGTACAGGCTACACTAGCATCAGCATTGTCCCAGAAGTCACTACAAATAGTGCCCCATGTTCCATTAACACATACTTCAACAAGACCTTGAATTTGAGTACCACCTTGTAACCGTATTGTACCATCTTTACAAAAGGCTAAATAACAAGTAGTCACATAACTCAAGTAATATATAAAATTAATAATGTTATTATTATCAATCAATTTATACCTTAATTACAATGGTGTATTACTAAATGGAATTAATGTGAAATTGTCAAAGTTACTCGCTGTATAATTAGTTTGCTTTATATAAAGTTATAACATACAACCAACAGTAGTCACATATAAACAACCAACAAAGATGTATTAAATATCTTACGTTCACACTTTAGTCCCACGTCATAGTAATGATTAGAACAGTAAGAACTAACACTGAACACACTACAATCAAATATAGAGTCTTCATTTCCATTACAGTACATGTAACCAAACATTATTGGACCATTTCCTTGTCCATAGGTACTACTGCCATATATGACTCCACCTATTAATGACACATAGAATATATAATGTTGTAACAAGCCCTAGATAGTGATAGCATACCTGTTTCTTGATATCCAAGTTGTCTACAAGCTACTTTTATCTCAGTACTATCCCAGCTAAGACTGCATGCTGTTCCCCAGACTTGATTTATACACACTTCAAGTCTTCCTTCATATCCTTCTATTCTATCAACCAAACGAATATCTCTTGTCTTACAATTAACAGGTTGAGTAGTGTTATCTATAAAAGACAAAGAAGCCAAATAATCTACACACACAGGTTGAATAGTATTAGCTATTATAAAAGAGAGTTAAAGCAAATAATGCACACACACACACACACACACACACACATGCATGTATCTCTATAAGCAGTAATAGTAAACATAACTCTAGTTAGGTATTTAATTTTATGCTGCACAAATGCAGAATATTTGTTAAGAAAATCTAATATACAAGTATTATATTGAACATTGAGGGATATAAAGCATGTTATGAAAGTTAAGCTATATATATATATTGAAATAGATCAGCTGTTTTAACCAATTACGATCACTTAGGTAGCATGTATGACTACAAAATACATTTGAAGTTGTTGACAACATACACCCGTTCCCATTACTAATTAATTACTATGGAATTGACAGTTCATATACTTCAACAAATAACCTTTCATGGAAAGATGTGCGACACGTAACATCTACTTTAATTGTAACTTACATAGATGGAAAATCGTGGAATCTAGAATATTCTAATTATGAGAACTACTCACTCTATAATTTGCTGTTTTGTACTAGTAGTCTAGTATGCCAACAAATTGTATAGTGAGTTATTCAAACAAATATTAGATAATAATCTATTCATGATATAGGTAGTTGAGATAACTGAATCCCTTCACAGTGTATGACTGTCCTGTTATAAATTCAATAGCGACAGCCCTTGCACACAGGCCCACCATTCATGAAAATTGTTGCAGCTAACTAATGAGATGAATCTTCATAACTCTTACATGATCATGACAAACAAGACTATAATTGAAAAACTATCCTATAATTGTATGGAGTATACTAATTCACAGTGAAACAATGATTAGAGCTACAAAGATTCTAAAATTAATAGCAGCGTCCGTGGAAGACTATAGCTATTGAATGCTGGAAGTATAGAAGCAAGCTAGAGAAATGCTTCGAATGTCATTAGTCACATCCACCATCATCGACGTCGTAGTGCTCGTTGGTTGCTAAATGCGTCGGCTATTAAAGGATGAACTTTAATTTAATTTGCTGCTCTCATGATAAAAAATCGCATACAACAATATAAATATTAAAGCGATGAAAACAAATATACCTGTATATATATATATATATATATATACATATATATATATATATATATGTATTACACGTGTTCCAAAAACGTTATAGGACTGCCTGCACACATGGTGTGGCAGGTGGAATAAATAACCAGTTTGTATCTTAGAGGGATGGATTACTATCGAATCTAGAGTTTATGAGAGTTACTCATTGTCTAATTTGTTCTTTTGTTATATATTACAAACTGTTGTCCAGTAAGTAACTTGATAAACTTAGGATTCCATAGCAATTGATCCACTGATGTAAGCTACAAACTGTGCATGCATACACAAGAAGATAATGCTATATACGTATATATATATATATATATATATATATATATATATATATATATATATATATGTATGTATGTATGTATGTATATATATATATATATACACACACACACACAATTGTATAGTGAAAACTAATATTAAAACGTGAAATTGATCAAGAAATACTAGTTGAGTACAACATATATACTGCTGTAAGATTTGTGTACAACAACTAATTAATTCTATACATTTCTTCCATTATGTGTACAAAACATACAAGATTAATGTACAGCTATTATTATACCTTGACATATCACTGATACATCACGATTTGATGAACAAGAATAAAAGTCAGATGTTCCATTGTATGGACAGTTCCATATACTGCTCTCATTTCCAGTACAGTTTAAATCAATAATACCAAATGGTAACTGATACTCAGTATAAGAATAACCTGATGTAGGTATGGCACCTGTACAAAGAAATATATAATTGTAGTATCTGTTGAAAACACAGAAAATAACATACCATAAGGAGAGTATCCAAGTTGACTACAAACAACACTGGCATCTTCATAGTCCCAAAAGTCACTGCATATTGTTCCCCAAATGTTGTTTACACATACTTCTAATCGAGTAAAGTAATTACTTATACTGGTCTATAAAAGAATCACAAATATATAGAATGAGAGATCCATCAACTTACCAAACGAATTGATCCATTAGTGCATGTTTGAGCAACTACTGTATTTCTTAGAGAAAAGCAGATCAAAAGCTCAAACAAAAGTATGAACGGCATTTTACTTGCTGTTCAAAGTGATATCTAGCTGGGAAGGTGTGCAGTATTTATAAACCTCGTTTCCTTTGTGCAATTACTAAAGTATGAAGGACACGTCGTCCAAATTATGTATATATAATATCTTACCTTATTCTCCACAACTTCTACATAGGAATTTCAAACTATGTCGATTATTGTCTTATTTATTGACTTACTTGAGAAGAAAAGCTCTGATAATATAAATATAAAATCAAATAATTATGAAAGTATTAACTTAAGAAAATGTAAAATACTGGTCATTTTCAATTATTACTATCTTTTTTTTCTTTCTCTGTAGGACCAGCCAGCCTTGATGGAAAAGGTGAGTTGTCTCTCCTTTCTAAATTCATTCATCCATCTTCTGTTTAGCAATGCAATTAATTTATTTCTCTATTTTTCTTTCTCTATGTTCTCAAATTGTGAACTTGGATGCTGGACTGTCTCTCTGAACTGAATGTACTCTATTGGAAGTCTCACTGGTTCTTTCTGGACTGGATGTCTGGGAACATTGTGGAGGTCTCTTGATTTTTGTTTCTTTTTAGTTTCTTTATATTAACTTTTTACTGTTACATTTTTAAACATTATTATCTCAAAATTTTTCAATTGAAATTTTAAAATCTTTTTTAAAATGAATTTCTTTAAGTGTAATTTGCATACTACTATGTAATTGTTAAATGTCTTACATGGTTTTGTCAATTGTAAATTAAAATAATTGCTTTTTGTCTGTTTAATAACTTTCTATATTTGTTCAGTTAATGTATTTTTCTGTTAAATATTTAATGTTAAAATTTTAACCTAATTTTGTCAACCATATTTTTAAAAATATTATACTTGTTTTGTCAATTAATTTTTTAAGTAGTTTATCAGGCTTTTAATTTGTTAAATGTATTTCTCTGTTAATATTGAAAAAACTAGTTTGACAAATTAGATTATTAATTCTTTTATATTCTTTAAATAATTTATCAGGTTTTCTTTAATTTGTGAATTTTTAGCCTATTTCAATCCAATTTAAAACGTATAAACCCACTAAGTTCTTTACTTTTTGATAAAAATTATTGTTTAAACAAAACTTGGTTATTGATTCATTAAACTTGTTAATAGCAGTTCAATCATATTCATAAAGTTATATTACCATTTATGGGCATTGTTTTGTAGTAATTATCACTCTCTATTACAAACTTTGCTGGCATGCCTTGTATGCATCATTGTATGCTAATATTACATGCAACAGTATATTATAGTCATCAAAACCATTAAGTGCAAATCTCTCACCACAGTGGTAACTGCATATGTTAATATCATACAGTCAAAGTGTTAAAATCATACACCCAAAGGTTTATTATTATACAACTAAAATGTACAAAATATTGATTTTATACTCATCTCATGTTTGGTTTTTCTTGCCATAGGCAGTTGTAAGGATGTTTAGTAGTCATTCATTTTATTTTAAAAATGTATTTATTTTAATAGTAATTCAATGACTTGGTATATACAGTTATATCATCATTACCATTTTTAGACAAACTTCATAGACATGCCAAAACAAACAATAGGCTACAGGAAAGACCCTTTCTTAGGTACACTAATATTACATGCAATAGTACTATAGTAATGACATCACTCTTATAATTATTAGTAGTAATGTGATATCTTTATGATTAAGGTGCTGACTGTTATCAAAGTAATATCATTACTATTATTGGTACTATTAAGGGGCTCCCTTTGAAGTATATTGTTTGTATAGTTAGTTACATAACTAAATTCATCAGTGCTATATAATTAATTGAATTCAATATAATAATAATATCATTAGTTTTTGTATTATTATTTTATTCATATTTTTGTCAATATGGTTTATGACAATTAAATGATGATATTGGTATCATTTTCATTTTGAGTTCTTTAATATGATGATTAAATATCAGATATTTAATGATATGAAATGACCCTTTATTAAAATTTTTATTGTGACAATATAATTTAGTGAGTGTGTTTGTTTGTTTATAGTGTGCGTGTATGCGTGTGTATATTAATGTGTATTAGTGTATATTAATGTGTTGAGTAAAAGTTAATGATTAAATATATTATTAATACAGTCAAATAAAAAACATACATATATAAGTAAGTGCAAGTAATCAAATTTAAATTTGTTATGAGGCTAATTAACATCAATATCTCTAGCAAAAAAATTACTCATGTCAACATTGATACTAGTACTTGCATTTAATAGTTGTCTTTCTGTATACTCTTCAATAATAGCTTGACGATTGATATTAGAGGGTTCATCTCTTTGACGATATTTGTACCAACGAGATACAAGAACATAGAAGAGAAGAGAGACTATAGCCAACAATGTCTTGACAATATAGGGCCAGTAGTGACAGTGTACATCTTGTAGTGTTAGTACTGAGACTAGTCTGACAACTACTCCCAGTGACTGGTAGGCATACCATAGTCCAATGAGAAGACCTTGCATACTGCGTGGAGCCTGAGCTAAGATAAACTCCAGTATAGTCAGGAACACCAGTAAGTAACTTAATCCACTGATGAGCTCTGATGTGATAAGAAGAAAGACTTTGTATCCTTGTAAGCCAAAAGGATCTGGTAAAATACTGACAATGCTTTCATTAGAGAAACATACTACATCATTGTAAGTATAACTGATATACATCAGTGCTATATAAACAGTAGTGAGAGTAAATACTAGAATTATCAATAACAAGCCAATTCCCATTTTTTTTCTTAGCATATTAGGTAGATGATAATGTAAAGAAGGTCGTAGTAGACACATGTACACTGGAATACCAATTATGATGACATAGTACATGAAATAATATGGCATCCAAATTCCAATTTCAACTAATGAAAACGTTTTAGTTCCCTTACTGTAGTAATAGTTTAAGTATATATCCCCTGGTTGTCCATTAGAGCCCTCAAGTAACAATAATCCAAATAGTGTCAGCATTAATAATAAAATACGTCCAAAACTTTTCACATCCTCTACTTGTACAGTAGTAAATGGTCCTCCATATCTCTCTTTAGCTAGGTCTAGTCTGGAGGGAGGTAGCTCTCCATAAGTGAAGGCACTACGTCTCACTGGTTGTTTGTGTATTCTAATAAAAGTCAACACTTTAACAATCTGTTTCACTGGGTTAGTGTGACCCACTGGCTCAGTAAATAAATGATGACGATAGCGACATGTTAAAATGAGAGCTATTACTGAACAGGTAAGGGCAGTAATAGATATTAAAATCCAAATCCATACTATGTATTTGTCGTTTAAAAAGAACAAAAATGGTATTAAAGATGAAAGAGTATATTGAACAACATATAATGTCCAGAAGTACCAGTGAACAAATTTACTGAGTTCTTCATTACTAGCAAATTGTAACTGATCTGTTCCAAATTGAATAGCATTAGCTTCAAATAAACTAAGTCCAAAATAATAGATTATAAATCCAGGAACACCTGGTATCATTGTAGACCCGACAATAGCATCATTAAAATTACCATTAAGATATATTACAATAGTTCCAGCAATAGAAGACAATGAAACTTCAATTAATCCAATCACTGCTATTACAGTACCAATTATCATAACTTTATATCGAGTGAGTAGTGTTTCTGCTAGTAAACCAGACACAGGATAAAGAAGAAGAGTCACAATTTTAGCACTTAACGAAACGATAAAAACAACCCTAGCGTCCAAATGTTTAAAACTGGCCCTATTCTCTACGACGCTAAGAAATAGAAGATAGAATCCCAGACAATGCAGTAAAGTAGACCACACTAACACTAGGAAAGCTCCTTTGAAAGGAACACAACAAATGGTAAAATATTTTGATAAATACTTTGTTGACGTGCTTTTCTTGCCATTCTTTGTAAGTGGAGTTGAGCCATCCATTTTACTGTCTAGTCAGCTTCTAATAATGTTCATATTTTAATAACTATAGTACAACCTCTATAGTATACACTATGTACATAGTATGAACATATATTAGTTGCATAGGCGTAGGAAACAGGGGGCTCCGGGGGCTGAAGCCCCCCTAGATTTTTTGGGCTTACTAACCTAGCTTGTATGTCCAGTGCCTAGCTCTAGCATGCATAATGATGCACTAACTGGGCGCGGTTGCCAATTTGAATAATTGATTGTGTGCACTAATTAGAGTAGAGTTGTGTCACACGTTTTAGCACATGTCACGAGATGGCTTGTATGAAAGAACAACTAAAGCTGAGTTTTACTCCTGCCAAGAAAGGAAATAGCACTCAGGATCTGGGATCTATTCAAATCCAAGAGGCTGCTGAGAGTAGGTTTTAAATTTCATTAAGCGCTTTGTCTTAGCCTAGTGGATTATTTTCACTTTCTATTTATAGGTGCAGTGTCCACTGATGGAGCTAGAGATGAATTAGAAGCATCTGAGCAGCGTGAAATACAAATGGAGTCATTGGATGAGTCCTGTCAATGCCCATGCTGTGTTGACCAAGCCAGTGCTCATCATCCACCTAGCATATTCAATACAGGTGTCACGTACACTCATAAAGACAAAGGTAAACAACTGAAGACATATGCTAGACACTTACAACCTTCTTGGTTCCAAGAGTTTCCATGGATAAGTGTGTGCTCGTCAACACTCAAAATCTATTGTTGCGTTTGTCAGGAGGCAAAATCAAAAGGTTTCTTGACTTTTTCTAAGAACTATAAACCAGCATTTGTCGAAAATGGCTTCCAAAATTTGCCAGTAATACATGTGCATTGTCAATATCTTTGCTTATTGGAGCCCCCCTACCCAAAATTATCTTCCTACGCCTTTGAGTTGTGAAGTACTTTTAATATAACAACAGTAACTATCATTACTGACCTTGTTTAAAATTGTAATTACAGTTGTACAACTAGTCTGAATTGTACTGAAGGGACCTCTTTTTAGTTTCTGGTTGCTAAAATAATAACTCTTCTATTTAATCCTGTGGTTGTTATCTATTATACTCACTTGATTATTATGATTGGTATTGTATTAGCAGTGATTGGATTAGCTGTGGTATTCTTGTCTTTTGTCTTTGTTTGGAGGAATTGAACTCAATTATGACAAGAATTTCCTGGCCAATATTGACTTAATATATACATACAATTACAGTACATACATTACATACATTACAATTGTAATATACATTGTCTTTGGATTCATGATCTGTCATTTTGGACTTGTTTTATTTGAAGCTAAAGCTATTCAGTTTGGAGCAGATCACTTACAATTTACTACAAAATACCTCAGTAGGTATGTATTTCTGATATTGTATGTTGTTCAATATACACTTTCATTTTGTAATACTATTATACAAAGTGTGGTGTGTATCATTAAAATCTGTTATTGTCTTTATTTGTCCACTGGTTGCTGTCTTATAATTGTTTACTGAGCTACTTGGTCACACTCATCCAGTTAAATAAATTGTATCATTATACCTGTTATTAACCATCCCCACATTTACTTCATTTTTTATATAACGTTTTTTATACATAATTATATGGTTTGTTTAATTTATCACTCGATTATATGTAGTTTTATATGTATCCCCACACTGATGGCACTGAAAATTGTATGATTGCATCTCTTCATATTGCATTACACCTTCAAAACAAGTCATCTCTAGAGAGCATTCCTATATATATGGCCCTTCAAAATGTAATGTGGTAATGGATTATATTCTATAGTTGTGTGATTAGTACATTCTTTTAGAACATTCGATGGATGGTGATCACTGATTAGATGACATGAAAAAGACCTGGGTGTATTATGTAGCCACTGATGATGACAGTTGAACTAACTGTTGAAACATTTGGCGAATAAATAATTTTTTGTTTGGTGAATAATAAAAAGTGAACATTACTACTGATAAGATGACATGTAACTTCATGGTGGATACATAAAATTAAGGTAAAATAAACATATATTAACAATGATAAATAGCTACACAATTAGTTTTTTAGGAGCTAAAAGAAACTAATGACTTTAACATCTCCATCCTACACAGGTAAAATGAATGTCTTGTTTATTTAAAATAATTATAAATTATACGATTTACGTTTTAATGACACTCTTTTGGTGCTTTATTTATTAAAAACAGCATATGTATATACACTCCATTGTTAACATCATTGTCATATGTTGTACAGATACAAAAGGGAAAGAGTACTGGTTTGTAGCTCAGAGTATTTTCTTTAGGCTCAAATCAACTAGAAAATTTCACTTAAGTTAAAATAATCACTGTAATATGACTGGTAATATAAACTGATGTAAATTTCAGAAATATCATATTAAGAGTGACAGTAGTAATATAATTACTATAATATTATTGTAATTGATTAATATACATTGCTATTACAAGTATGTTAAGTAATGACTACACAAATTTCACATACTCCCAAAACAAACTAACTATATGTGACTCCTACAGGGCGTATAGTGTTCATTATAAATGTCTAGTATATATGTGTGTATGTGTATGTGTGATAATACATGTGTATAGATACTTTGATTGTTGTTATATAGATCATAAAAGTCAGATAGATGTTCCATTCTATGGACAGTTTCATATACTGCTCTCATTTCCTGTACAGTTCAAATCAATAATACCAAATGGTAACTGATACTCAGTGTAATAACCTGATGCAGGTATGGCACCTGTAAAAAGAAATATATAATTGTAGTATCAATTGAGAATACATTCATAACATACCATAAGGAGAGTATCCAAGTTGACTACAAACAACACTGGCATCATCATAGTCCCAAACGTCAATACATATTGTTCCCCAAATGTTGCCTGCACATACTTCTACTCGAGTAGAATAATTACTTATACTGGAATATAAAAGAATATACACATATATAGAATGAGAGACCATCAATTCAACTTACCAAACGAATTGATCCATTAGTGCATGTTTGAGCAACCACTGTATTTCTTAGAGAAAAGCAGAGCAAAAGCTCTAACAAAAGTATGAACGGCATTTTACTTGCTGTTCAAAGTGATATTTAGCTGGGAAGGTGTGCAGTATTTATAAACCTCGTTTCCTTTGTACAATTATTAAAGTATGAAGGACACGTCATCCAAATTATGTATATATGATATCTTACCTTATTCTCCACAACTTCTACATAGGAATTTCAAACTATGTTGATTATTGCCTAATTTATTGACTTACTTGAGAAGAAAAGCTCTGACATTACAACTATAAAATCAAATAACATGAAAGTATATGTATTAACTTAACAAAATGTAGAATGGTCTCATATAGGATGTTGCTGTATTAGTTAAATACAATTTACTTTAAGGATAAATATGATATATATTTTTGTCAAGAAATCAATTAATGTAATGATATATCAATTTAATATATTTAAAAAACAATAATACTTCACTTAATTACATACAATCAAACTCTCAAAACTCAGGGATAACAGACGTAAGATGATGTTATGCATGAACAGATAAAATGTACTATATAGATATACTGTAAAAACTCATTGGTTGATTTAACCAATATATGGTTATATAAGTTGTATGTAAAGTAAACATCATACTGTTTTCATTCCTAAAGTACTATCAGATTTACTTAACATTCCTAATGTACTATTGGATTGACTGTTTATCTGATTGTACAGTAGAATAGATTTATATATATATATATATATTATTGGCCAAAAGTAGTTTTGAAGTGGAACAAATTACACTGAAAATTATTTCATTTGAAGCAATTAATTCAAAGTGAAATGTACATGTCGTTGGGAATCAAAGAATGAAATGTTGAATTTCACTACCTTACTAACCAAATCTATATGTACCTTAGCTTTCTGAGTAACATTAATGTATGAGTCAAAATACCAGAGTATACACGTTATTGTATATATAATAATAATAATAATATATATATATATAATATATGTGCGTGCGTGTGTGTGTGTGTTTGTGTGTGTGTGTCCCACCTGTACATACCCGCCAAGCTATATATATATATTGGATGCATTGTTTTGATAATATTCATGATTTGAATTAACTTTATTAAGCATTCTTATTAGTGGACCAGGATACATGTTGTATATCTCATTATTATATTAAATAAAATATTTGTTGTCTCTCCTTTAAAAAATTATTTTGTTCATAATCTTTGTCAATATGTTTAGCTGTATAGGTTATGATATGACAATTATATGATGATATTGGTATCATTTTCACTTAGAGTTTATTAAAATAATTAAACAAATATCAATCAATTATTTGATAATATTAAGTGACTCTTTAATTACAATATTACTACCACTATATATTTTAATATAGAATGTTTGTGTATTTGTACTAATGTTTAAATTGAGTGAAGTTAGTGATCCATTATGATGGTAATACATTCAAATAAATAAACATATATATATATATATATATATATATATATATATATATAAGTAAATGTAAAGCAATCAAATTTAAATTTACTTAGAGGTAATTAACATCTCTAGCAAAGAGACTATAGCCAAGACTGTCTTGGCTATAGGGCCGATGTGACAGTGTACATCTTGTAGTGTTAGTACTGAGACTAGTCTGACAACTACTGCTAGTGACTGGTAGCCATACCATAGTCCAATGAGGAGACCCTGCATACTACGTGGAGCCTGAGCTAAGATAAACTCCAGTATAGTCAGGAACACAAGTAAGTAAACGAATCTAATGATCAACTGTGATGTGATGATAAGAAAAAATGTTTTGATAATTAAAAAATATCAATCAATTATTTGATAAAAAAGTTAATGATCCATTATGCTAGAGATACAGTCAAATTAAAAAACATATATAAAGTAAATGCAAGCAATCAAATTTAAATTTGCTATGAATCTAATTAACATTAATATCTCTAGCAAAAAAGTCACTCATGTCAACATTGAAACTAGAACTGACATTAATTAACTGTCTTTCTGTATACTCTTCAATAATAGCTTGGCGATTGATATTAGAGGGTTCTTCTCTCTGACGATACTTGTATGAACGAGATACAAGAAGATAGAGGAGAAGAGAAATTAGAGCCAAGACTGTCTTAACAATATAGGGCCAGTAGTGACAGTGTACATCTTGTAGTGTTAGTACTGAGACTAGTCTGACACCTACTGCCAGTGACTGGTAGGCATACCATAGTCCAATGAGGAGACCCTGCATACTACATGGAGCCTGAGCTAAGATAAACTCCAATATAGTTAGGAACACCAGTAAGTAACTTAATCCACTAATGAACTCTGATGTGATGATAAGAAAAATTTCATATCTATGAAAACCAAAAGGATCTGGTAATATACTGACAATGCTTTCACTAGACAAACATACTACATCATTGTAAGTATAACTGATATACATCAGTGCTATATAAACAGTAGTGAGAGTAAATACTACAATTATCATTAACAAACCAATTCCCATTTTCTTTCTTAACACATTAGGTAGATGATGACGTAAACAAGGTCGTAGTAGACACATGTACACTGGAATACCAATTACGATGACATAGTACATGAAATAAAATGATGTTCCAATTTCAAGTGATGAAAACCACTCAGTTCCATTTCTATAATAATAGTTTAAATATATAATTCCCGATTGTCCATCAGAACCCTGAAGTAACAATAATCCAAATAAGGACAGCATCAATAACAAAATCCTTCCAAAACTCTTAACATTTTCAACTTCTTCAGTTGTGAATGGTCCTCCATATCTCTCTTTACCAAGATCTAGTCTGGAGGGAGGTAGCTCTCCATAAGTGAAGGCACTACGTCTTACTGGTTGTTTGTGTTGTGCAGAAAAGCTCAATACCTTAATGATCTGTTTAACTGGATTAGTGTGACCCACTGGCTCAGTAAATAAATGATGATGAAAACAGCAGATTATAACAACAATCAATATTGAACAGGCAAAGGCAATAACAGATACAAATACCCAAATCCACACAATGTATTTGTACTTGTAGTATAAAATAGTTAATAATACTAACAAAGAGGAAAGAGTAGTTTGAACAGCATACAATGTCCAGAAGTACCAGTGAACAAATTTACTGAGTTCTTCATTACTAGCAAATTGTAACTGATCTGTTCCAAATTGAATAGCATTAGCTTCAAATAAACCAAGTCCAAAATGATAGATAATAAATCCAGGAACAATTGGTATATAAATTGAAGGGTCAGCAATAAAGTCATGTCCTTTATATATTAAGGCAGTTCCACTAATAGTAGACAATAACACTAGAGCTAATCCAATCACTGCTATTACAGTACCAATCATCATAACTTTATATCGAGTGAGTAGAGTTTCTGCTAGTAGACCGGCCACTGGATAAAGAAGAAGAGTCACAATTTTAGCACTTAAAAAAACAATAAAGCTATCCCTCAAAGACTTATTCATAGTGGCACCATACTCTATGATACTAAGAAATGGAATATAGATATCCAGACAATGTAATAGACAAGACCACAGTAACACTAGGAAAGCTCCTTTGAAGGGAACACAACAAATGGTACAATATCTCTTAATGATTCTTGTGGAACTGATTTTATTGACATAGATTTTAAGATTTGTTAACTTATCCATTCTAATCGCTTCTTTCATTTCCCGTCAGAGCCCTTATTAATTGCTGATACAAGAGAAAGCTAGATTTAGCCACACCTACACTGAGTAATTCAAGCTAAGTAAATTTTATATGCATGGTAATGTCATAAGCTTAATACGTACAAGTATGTATTAAATGTTAGTCAGGGAAAAAGGTATCTCTCTGAGTGATCACAGATGTCTAAGGGTTCCTTACTGTATTAAATATAGATTTCATAGACCTCCCACTGATACTTTGTCAGGAGGAATGACTCACTATAGGTAATCAAGAATCACAGCATCTTCACCTAAATAATGTTTATATCTGACTTCCAGATGTATAAATGTTTTTATATTTGTACTAAAGAGTATTCCACAATTTGTTCGGTTTATTTACCTATCCTAATTATAAGTGAAGTTCAATATTCTTTTAATATAGGTATGTACATGAATGTTATGATGTTGCCATAGTAACACCATGATTGAGCTGTGAAACCTTTACAATACATAATAATACATTATAATAGATACTTAAAGAGCCTACACAAATTTTACTCATTTCAAAATAACTAACTATAAATGAGCCCTGCATATATCATACTTAGTACAATCAATGTTGTTAGTTGCTGAGTCATTATTTTACTCATATTTTTATCAAAATGTTTAGCTGTATAAACTATGATATCATAATTACACAATGATATTTGTATCATTTTCACTTAGAGTTCTAACAATGGTTAATAAATAGTTGATCAAATATTTGATGATATTAAATGTCTTTTTAATAACAATATTACTATCACTAAATATTTTAATATAGTATGTTTTTGTGTGTTTGTACTAATGTTTACATTGAGTAAAGTTAGTGATCCATTATGATGGTAATACATTCAAATAAACAAATCGTTCTTTCTTTTAGTCAAACCAAATTTATTTATCATTGCAATTTTCAATCATTTTCTTGTCACGCATTGATAGATTGCCCATGTATGCAGTCTAGTGACATTTAGATTTTAGTATACATCATTGTATACTAATACCATTACTTGAACTATACCTTTCAGTAAATATGTACACTGTTACTTCTGGACATTGTATATTGTTCAATATACACTTTTATTTTGTAATACCATTATACATATATCATTGTATGTAATATTAAAATCTGTTATTGCCTTTATATGTCCACTGATTGTGATTATAATTGTTTATTGAGCAACTTGGTCACACTAATCCAGTTAAATAGATTGTATCATTGTATCTGATATTAACCAGTCCTAAATTAAATCAGTTTTTATAAAATGTTTTTATGTATAATTATATGGTCTGTTTGGTTTATCGTTTGATTACATTACATTATATCTCTTCAGATTACATTACACCTTAAAAAGGAGACATCTCTTGAGAACATTTATATATATATATATATATATATATATATATATATATATAGGTCCTTCAAAATGTAATGTGGTAATGGAATAATATCTATATTTGTGCGATTAGTACATTCTCTTAGAAACATTCAATAGATGGTGTCACTATTTTGATGACATAAAAGTTCATGGTGGATAGATAAAATTAAGGTAAATAAGCATGTATTAACAATGACAAATAATATGCATTTAATTTTCTATGAGCTAACAAAATGACTTTGACATCTCCACCCTGCACAAGTAAAATAGATGTTTTGTTTATTTAAAGTAATAATAAATTATATGTTTTAAGTTTTAGTGGCACTCTTTGGTGCTTTACTTCTTATACACTTCATCGTTAACTTCATTATTATGTGTTGTACAGATACAAAAGGGAAAGAGTACTGGTTTGTAGCTCAGAGTATTTTCTTTAGGCTCAAATCAACTAGAAAATTTCACTTAAATTAAAAAATCACTATGACTGGTAATATAAACTGATGTAAATTTCAGAAATATCATATTAAGAGTGACAGTAGTAATATAATTACTATAATATTATTGTAATTGATTAATATACATTGCTATTACAAGTATGTTAAGTAATGAGTCTAATGACTACACAAGTGTGTGTGTGTGTGTGTGTGTGTGTGTGATAATACATACCTGTAGATATTTTAATTTTTGTTATTATAGATCACAAACCATCAAAATGCCATAATAATGTGCAATTAAAACTAGTCCTATATCCTCTGTATATAGAGGTCAGAATCTAGTTTATCACAGAACCTAGGTGTAGTTTGTAGATGAAGTAATGCTTTCAAAATTTGTGATTATTAATATTAAGTATTACCAAAAGATCAAACAAGTATTAATAATCAAAAGAATCTTCTATAATTATGTCAATGGTATCAACATTGGTAGTACTTGTATTTATTAGTTGTCTCTCTGTGTACTCTTCAATAATAGCTTGACAATTAATATTTGAGGGTTCATCTCTTTGACGATATTTATACCAACGAGAAACAAGAAGATAGAGGAGAAACGAGACTATAGCCAAGACTGTCTTGACAATATAGGGCCAGTAGTGACAGTGCACATCTTGTAGTGTTAGTACTGAGACTAGTCTGACACCTACTGCTAGTGACTGGTAGGCATACCATAGTCCAATGAGGAGACCCTGCATACTACGTGGAGCCTGAGCTAAGATAAACTCCAGTATAGTCAGGAACACCAGTAAGTAACTTAATCCACTGATAAACTGTGATGTGATGAGAAGAAAGATTTCATATCCTTGTAAACCAAAAGGGTCTGGTAGAATACTGACAAATGTTTCATTAGAGAAACATACTACATCATTATAAGTATAACTGATATACATCAGTGCTATATAAACAGTAGTGAGAGTAAATGCTACAATTATCATTAACAAACCAATTCCCATTTTCTTTAACATATTAGGTAGATGATAATGTAAACAAGGTCGTAGTAGACACATGTACACTGGAATACCAATTATGATGACATAGTACATGAAAAAAAATGATGCTCCAATTTCTAATGATGAATACAATTCAGTTCCATTTCTATAATAATAGTTTAAATATATATCTCCTGGTTGCCCATTAGATCCCTGAAGTAACAAGATTCCGAATAAGGACAGCATCAACAACAAAATCCTTCCAAAACTCTTAACATTTTCAACTTGTTCAGTTGTGAACAGTCCTCCATATCTCTCTTTACCAAGATCTAGTCTGGAGGGAGGTAGCTCCCCATAAGTGAAGGCACTACGTCTTACTGGTTGTTTGTGTTTTCCAATAAATGTTAACACTTTAACAATCTGTTTGACTGGGTTAGTGTGACCCACTGGCTCAGTAAATAAATGATGACGATAGTGACTTGTTAAAATGAGAGCTATTACTGAACAGGTAAGGGCAGTAATAGATATTAAAATCCAAATCCATGCTATGTATTTGTAGTTTAAAAAACTTAAAAATGGTATTAAAGATGAAAGAGTAGATTGAACAGCATACAATGTCCAGAAGTACCAGTGAACAAATTTACTGAGTTCTTCATTACTAGCAAATTGTAACTGATCTGTTCCAAATTGAATAGCATTAGCTTCGAATAAACTAAGTCCAAAATAATAGATTATAAATCCAGGAACGATTGGTATGATAGCAGATTCAGAAGTAGTGTCATTGATATTACCATTAATATATATTACAATAGTTCCAGCTATAGCAGACAATGAAGCCACAGCTAATCCAATCACTGATATTACAGTACCAAACATCATAACTTTATATCGAGTGAGTAATGTTTCAGCTAGTAGACCAGCCACAGGATAAAGGAGAAAAGTCACAATTTTAGCACTTAAAAAAATTATAAAAATGTCCCTCAAAGACTTATTCAAACTGGCACTATTTCTCAAGATACCTAGAAGTAGAATATAGATGTCCAGACAATGTAATAGACAAGACCACACTAACACTAGGAGAGCTCCTTTAAAGGGAACACAACAAATGGTACAATATTTTGATAAGTATTTTGCTGAAGTGCTTTTCTTGCCGTTCCTTGTAAGTAGGGTTGATTCATCCATTTTATTGTCTAGTTAGTTCTAATAATATTCATAATTTAATAACTTTATAGTATAAACTACGTAGTATGAACTTACATTATTTGTTAAGTACATTTTGTATAACAATAGTGCCACTGCTGGTCTCGATATAATCTCCTAATAGGTATATTGGTATTACATATATTAATATATTAATAAGATGAAAAAACAAGAACTTTAATCACATTGCACCCTCGACTACTTTCTCACAATTGCATTGAATTACTGAAATCATATAATTGAATATATTGGTTCATTATTATTGGACTTTCAACATAAACAGTTACCATAAATCTAAATATTCTTTAATATATGCTATCACTACATAGTTGTACATTCGAGTGCAACAGTGATCATGAAAGATCCTCCATATCTCTCTTTGGCTAGATCTAGTCTGGAGGGAGGTAGCTCTCCATAAGTGAGACACTTTATCTTAACGGTTGATTGTTAATATCTTAATGTTTAACTGGATTAATGTGACCCACTGGTTCATGATAACACGAACAAATTACAATCACAACAATTAGTGAGCATAATAACAAATTTTATTAATAAATACCATTTTTTATATATGAAGAATGGTGCTACAGATATGAAAACATATATCAAACAGCATACAATGTCCAGAAGCATCAGTGAATAAATTTACTATGTTCATCATTTCCAGAAAGTGTACCTGATCTCTTCTAAACTAAATAGCATTATCTTCAAATAAACTAAGTCCAAAATAATAGATTATAAATAAAAAATGATATGAAAACAGATATGTCAATACTCTTAATATTACTATTAAAACAGTTCCAATAGCAGACAATGAAGCTACAACTAATCCAATCACTCCTATTACAGTACCTATATCATCATAACTTTTTATCGAGTGAGTAGTGTTTCAGCTAATAAATCAGCCACAGGAAAATGGAAAAAAGTCACAATTTTAGAAATTAAAAGCTATAACAACGTCCTTTAAGCTTGTTAAAATAATTAATGACAAATGGTACACACTTAATTTTCTATGAGCTAAAAAATGACCTTGACATCTCCATCCTACACTAGTAAAATGGATATCTTGTTTATTTGAAGTAATTATAAATTATGTGTTTAAGTTTCAGTTACACTCTTTTGGTGCTTTACTTATTAAAATCAATATAATCTATATACATATACACTTCATTGTTAACATCATTATTATGTGCTGTACTAGTTTGTAGCTGAGAGTGTTATTTTTAGGCTCAGATCAACTAGGATAATACACATAAGTTAAAATAATCACTATAATATGACTGGTAATATAAACTGATGCAGATTCCAGAAATATTCTATTAAGAGTGACAGATTACTTATTATATGTACCATAATATTATTGTAATTGATTAATATGCATTGCTATTACAAGTATGCTAAGTAATGACTACGCAAATTTCACATACTCCCAAAACAAACTAACTATATGTGACTCCTACAAACATATAGTGTTCATTATAAATGTCTAGTGTGTGTGTGTGTGTGTGTGTGTGTGTGTGTGTGTGTGTGTGTGATAATACATGTGTGTAGATACTTTAATTGTTGTTATTATTGATCACTGACCATAATTTTCAATACCATAAATAATGTTTCATATTAATATAATACAAAAATAATTTACTCAGATATTAACATCACCATAACATTATATTAATATTGGATTACATATAACTAGTCCTATATCTTTCTTTATAGAGGTCAGAACCTTAAAGTGATAATCTAATTTATTACAGAACCTAAGTGTAGTTTGTAGATGAAGTAATATACTCATAATTTGTGGTTATTAATGTTATCCAAAATAGATCAAACAAGTATAAATAGTTAATAATCAAAAGAATCTTCTATAATTATGTCAATGGTATCAACATTGGTAGTACTTGTATTTATTAGTTGTCTCTCTGTATACTCTTCAATTATAGCTTGACGATTAATATTTGAGGGTTCATCTCTTTGACGATATTTATACCAACGAGAAACAAGAAGATAGAGGAGAAACGAGACTATAGCCAAGACTGTCTTGACAATATAGGGCCAGTAGTGACAGTGTACATCTTGTAGTGTTAGTACTGAGACTAGTCTGACACCTACTGCTAGTGACTGGTAGGCATACCATAGTCCAATGAGGAGACCCTGCATACTACGTGGAGCCTGAGCTAAGATAAACTCCAGTATAGTCAGGAACACCAGTAAGTAACTTAATCCACTGATAAACTGTGATGTGATGAGAAGGAAGATTTCGGATCCTTGTAAACCAAAAGGGTCTGGTAGAATACTGACAAATGTTTCATTAGAGAAACATACTACATCATTATAAGTATAACTGATATACATCAGTGCTATATAAACAGTAGTGAGAATAAATGCTACAATTATCATTAACAAACCAATTCCCATTTTCTTTAACATATTAGGTAGATGATGACGTAAACAAGGTTGTAGTAGACTCATGTACACTGGAATACCAATTATTGTGACATAGTACATGAAAAAAAATGATGCTCCAACTTCTAATGATGAAGACCGCTCAGTTCCATTTCTATAATAATAGTTGAAATATATATCTCCCGGTTCCCCATTAGAACCCTGAAGTAACAAGAATCCAAATAAGGACACCATCAACAACAAAATCCTTCCAAAACTCTTAACATTTTCAACTTGTTCAGTTGTGAATGGTCCTCCATATTTCTCTTTACCAAGATCTAGTCTGGAGGGAGTTAGCTCTCCATAAGTGAAGGCACTACGTCTCAATGGTTGTTTGTGTTGTGCTGAAAAGCTCAATACTTTAATGATCTGTTTAACTGGATTGGTGTGACCCACTGGCTCAGTAAATAAATGATGACGACAACAGCAGATTATAACAAAAACCAATAATAAACAGGCAAAGCAAATAACAGATACTAATATCCAAATCCACATAATGTACTTTAAGTAAAAAAAGCTACAGAATGGCAATAAAGAGGAAAGAGTAGTTTGAACAACATATAATGTCCAGAAGTACCAGTGAACAAATTTACTGAGCTCTTCATTACTAGCAAATTGTAACTGATCTGTTCCAAATTGAATAGCATTAGCTTCAAATAAACTAAGTCCAAAATAATAGATTATAAATCCAAAAACAATTGGTATGAAACCAGATTCAGCATTAGTGTCATTAAAATTACCATTACGAAACATTACAATAGTTCCAGGAATAGCAGACAATGAAGCTACAATTAATCCAATCACTGCTACTACAGTACCTATCATCATAACTTTATATCGAGTGAGTAATGTTTCAGCTAGTAGACCGGCTACAGGATAAAAAAGAAAAGTCACAATTTTACCACTTAAAAAAATTATAAAAATGTCCCTCAAAGACTTATTCAAACTGGCACCATCTTCTATTATACTTAGAAGTAGAATATAGATATCCAAACAATGTAATAGACAAGACCACACTAACACTAGGAGAGCTCCTTTGAAGGGAACACAACAAATGGTACAATATTTTGATAAATATTTTTCTGAAGTACTTTTCTCGTCGTTCCGTGTAAGTAGGGTTGATTCATCCATTTTACTGTCTAGTTAGTTATAATAATGTTCATAATTTAATAACTTTATAGTATACACTACATAGTATGAACATACATTACTTGTTAAGTATACTTTGTATAAATGGTACCATTACTGGTCTCGATAATAATCTGCTAATAAGTATAATGGAATTATATTTGAGTGTAACAATGATCATAAAAGATCCTCCATATCTCACTTTAAATAAATCTAGTCTGGATGGAGGTAGTCCTCCATAATTGAAGGCACTACATCTCGATGGTTGATTGCATTGTGCAGCATAAGTTAATATCTTATTAATCTGTTTAACTGGATTAATTGACCCACTGGTTCAGTATAAACAAATAAGGATAACAACATAAATTACTTATAATTACTGCAATTAGTTAGCGTATAAAGGCAATAACAAATTTTATTAACAGATATTACTTTATGTATATGACAAAGAATAGCATTATACAGATTAAAGTGTATATTGAACAGCATACAATGTCAAGAAGTACCAGTGTACAAATATACTGAGTTCTTCATTACTAGCAATATTGTAATGACCAGTTCCAAACTCCATGAATAGCGTTACTTTCAAATATACCAAGTCCAAAATTATACATTTTGAATCTGGAAACAACTGGTACAAAAGCAGATACATCAAAAGAATTAATATTACTATTACGATGTATTACAATAGTTGCAACAATAGCAGATATTAAGTTAATGGCTAATCCAATTATATGCTATTACAGTTGAATCAACATAACATTATATTGAGTGAGTGGTTCAGCTAGTACACTGACCACTGGCTAAAGAAAGGTCGTAGCCTTTTTTGCCATGGCTTGTACATAGTGTTGATTCTTCTATTTAGTTTAGCTAAATAGCTAGTTAAAACTCTGTTAGCATACAATTGTGTATAAAATAACTATTATGATTAGCTACTACATTTATAGTCAAAATATGCATTATTATTTAAATCTACACAAACTGTCAGCATATGCCTACATATCCAAATATGTCACTAAATGTTTAAGGAAATAATATAATAGAATGGTAGTATATCTTAAAATGGTTCAGCTCATTTTATGTTTGTGTATTATATAATTACTCTTTTAATGAGCACACACAAATAGCTAATCTAGTCTGAAAATTGATCAGAATCTAATTCATTATTTTCAACAACAAATACAGTGCCTTTTCTTGTCAGCTCTCTCTCTGTATACTCTTCATAAAACTATATGTAGTTTGTAGATGAAGTAATATACTCATAATTTATGGTTATTATAATGATAAGTATTCCAAAATAGATCAAACAAGTATAAATAGTTAATAATCAAAAGGATCTTCTATTATTATGTCACCAGTATCAACATTGGTAGTATTTGTATGTATTAGTTGTCTCTCTGTATACTCTTCAATAATAGCTTGACGATTAATATTAGATGGTTCTTCTCTTTGACGATATTTGTACCAACGAGATATAAGAAGAAAAAAGAGAAGAGAGACTATAGCCAAGATTGTCTTGACAATATAGGGCCAGTAGTGACAGTGTACATCTTGTAGTGTTAGTACTGAGACTAGTCTGACAACTACTGTTAGTGACTGGTAGGCATACCATAGTCCAATGAGGAGACCCTGCATACTACGTGGAGCCTGAGCTAAGATAAACTCAAGTGCAGTCAGGAATACCAGTAAGTAAGCTAATCCATTGAAAAACTGAGTTATTATAAAGAGAAATGTAATGTATCCACCTAGACCATGTGTATCGTGTATGCTAATAAGACTCGACATGTTAGAGAAACATTCTATGCCCTCGTAAGTGTAAGTCATATGCATCAGTGCTATGTAAATAGTGGTCAGAACTAAGGCTACAATTATCATCAACAAACCGATTCCTAATTTTTTTAACATGTTAGGTAGAGGATGACGTAAACAAAGTCGTATTAGACACATGTACACTGGAATACCAATTATGATGACATAATAGATAGCATATGAGTCTCCCATTTTAACTGCAACAAATGAAAATATTTTCGTTCCATTTCCATTGTAGTAGTCATCATAAATATCTCCCATTTGTCCATTAGAACCCAGAAGTAATGATAAACCAAATAACGACAGCATCAGCAAAAAAATCCGTCCAAAACTCTTAACATCTTCAACTTGCTCAGTAGTAAATGGTCCTCCGTATCTCTCTTTACCTAGATCTAGTCTGGAAGGAGGAGCCTCTCCATATGTAAAGGCACTACGTCTAACCGGTTGTTTGTGTTTCCAAGAATAGCTCATCACTTCAATTATCTGCTTGACTGGATTGGTGTGACCCACTGGCTCAGTAAATAAATGACCCTGGAGTCTAAAGAATGCAATTGCTGCAAACACTGAGCAGGCAAGAGCAATAACAGCATGTAAATTCCAAATCCATGCTATGTATTTAAAATTTACAAATGTTAAGAAAGGTAATATTGATGAAAGAGTATATTGAACAGCAAACAATGTCCAGAAGTACCAGTGTACAAATTTACTGAGTTCTTCGTTACTAGCAAATTGTAACTGATCTGTTCCAAATTGAATAGCATTAGCTTCAAATAAACCAAGTCCAAAATGATAGATTATAAATCCTGGGATGACTGGTATATAAATTGAAGAATCTAAACTAAAGCCACCTTTCTTATATATTAAGACAGTTCCACTAATAGTAGACAATAACACTATAGCTAATCCAATCACTGCTATTACAGTACCTATCATCATAACTTTATATCGAGTGAGTAGAGTTTCCGCTAGTAGACCAGCCACAGGATAAAAGAGAAGAGTAACAATTTTAGCACTTAACAAAATTATAAAGCTGTCCCTCAAGGAATTATATATATTAAAGGAAGATCTATATTCTATGAGGTTAATGATAAGAAGATAAAAGCCCAAACAATGTAATAGACAAGACCACAGTAACACTAAGATAGCTCCTTTGAAGGGAACACAACAAATTGAACAATACCTTCGTATATATCTTGTTGAAGTCCCTTTATTGCCATGGCTTGTAAGCGAAGTTGATTCATCCATTTCAATTAACGCTTGGGATGATTCCTGTATGCATAATAATAATTTTGAATCATATGACTCGCCATATGATTATAGCAAACGTCATTGTATGTCTGTTATTGTTAAGCAAGCATGTGCATACTCAAGCAATATAAGGATAGATATAAGTCAACATTAGTTACTTAATTATAACTAGTCACTTTTACCAGCCTTACCAGACAGTCACTGGATGTTCATTGTAACTATTAATTCTTGCAATCACAGCATCCAACCTATTAATATAGATCCTAGAACTATATATTTGGTACATCACTCACAGCTTTTATTCTGTCATTGTGATTTTAAAAATACTGAGTGTACAAGTAATAATACTTGATTGCACAGTATGCAGGGTACAGTATTTGCTGTAATTTTATCATTGCCCCACATGTCACAAGTTTTATTATATAATTAAATATGCTAGCCTCACAACTTATGTTCTTCCCATCCATTAAACCTGAACCTGCCCTTCTCCAGATCTTCTGCTATCCTCCTTCCTTCCCAGTGCTATCTTCCCATGGAATTTCCTTTTCTCCTCATTCAAAGATCTTAACTCTGTAAGTCAGTTCAAGCAAAATATATCTTATTTATTTTAGAATTATCAGGAATATACCATACATATTGTTCATATTTATTCATTCATCCATCTGTTAATATCATTACTTATCATAAATCCTTTACTTTTACCTTATTTTATTCTCATTATCTTGTATTGTTATTGATGCTCTTTATATTAGCTTTGCTATTGAGTGTCTTTTGTGTTGTAATAAAAAAACTAAGAAATATAGAAATAAACATATACATTAATAACACAAATATAAAGATAGTTGGATTGCGGACATCCATCGATCCTTGCATTGAAAGACACACGACAGTTCTTACTTTGTTTATAATATATAAATAATGAACACATTAAACACAATTATAAAATAAGAAATCATTTTAGTTAGTTATAATATATAGACATTCATGACTAAATTCCATGCATTGTCTTTTACAAGATCAACAAACAGAGTAGATCAAAAACACACATATAAAATTTATATATTTTGTTGACATCTGCTAATAGTTATATCAGTAAACTGCTTTGCTTGACTGTCCAGCAGCTGTTTAATTATTAGGTGAGAGATTGTCACTGTTGTCAACAGTCTCTTCGTCAATGGAATGTCCGGTGGTCTTGTTAGCGGGACAGAACACAGTAACTGCACCAACATAGCTCGTTTAAAAGGAAACAAAAATAACAATAATTTAAATAGAATACATTGTAGTTAATTGGGAACAAACTTATCTAACCACACCCATACTATAGCAAAATAATTAACAGGGATTTACCAAATTCCAAAGGAGCGAATATTCATTATTCATAAGCCAATGTACTACATTATATTACACTAATGTCATTAACTTAGTACATACTGTTATGTATTACTGTTTGCCAGCAAAGCATTTTGGGGAGGAAGACATCTTTTGTGAGTGAGCCGTCTAAATCGAAACTTCTTTCTCCTATAAGTCGATAGTCACTCTTCCTACTTGCTTAGACGGCAAGATGGATTTCATGGACCTTCTTCTCGCTGATGCTTTGGCAGCGGGAATGGCTCGCCAGGCAGCCCGAGAAGCACAGCGTCCTCCTCCAGATAACTTCTTTATTTTGCCACCTGACTCCCAGGTAAGTCGGTGTATCATAGCATTTCTTCCAAGGTTAATTCTGTACGCTCTAAGCGATGATTAAAATATATAGGAGAGGACCTGTATGTAAATAGTATAATTAGGTTATACCCAATGTTTCTTATTGCCAAGTTGTAGTAAAATACTTACAAGGAATCAGTTTCTGAATACAATAGAACACAATCAATAACACAATGTGACTCAACTATTATGGTACTTTACTTTTATATGTAAAAGCCTAAAAGGTAGGAATGGGTGTGGCTATACTAATTACATATTCTTTCTCAAACTAGGCTTGGCGTAAGCTTCATACTGCTTGTAAAGAGGAGCACATGGTGATATGTATTGAAATAACTGATGATTCTCATCCTCCATCGCGAAGAATACAACCTATCGTCGTTGACTTAGCTAGGGAGATCTCACAGATTCCATTCTTCAGAGTGAAAATTGGTCTAGGACGTACTTATGATCAGGTATGGCTCAATCTGATTTTACATACACCTATTAATCCATTCATTCATTCATTCATAATATCGGTACATGACTCCATGCATAAAATCAAGCATACATTCCATTATTCAACACATTAATCCATTCGTGTGTCCATCTACACATTTGTTTTTGTTTACGATCAACATCTATACTTGACTATTACACTATTATACTAACCATTGTAGTTCTATTCTTCATGATTCTTTTCACGTGTCTTACATAAACAACTACACTATATAATATTTATTGTTTGTGGAGTTTTAATATTCACTTTCAATATACTAATATACTATATATATATATATATCTGTTTGCGTTGAGAATGACTACAGTATAGTTGAATTTCAATTCTGACAATGTCATTAACCTATACTGGGTGTGGTATCATAGTTGTAAAGATTTTGGTGGGTCATACTGTTTTTCTTTGGGGCTGTTTCTTCATCTATCTTGCTATTATGATTGTTAAAGATATTTTGGCAGTTTCTTAACTTTTCTGCTGAGGCTAGAGAATATTTGTGCGAGCGTTTTTTAATAATATGCAAATATGTGTGACATTAGTCATTGTGGAATGCAAAGAACACCATTCACTTTATATGTGACTTTCTTAGATAGTTAGTGTTTTTTTTATTAAATTTGTAGAGTTGCAAGGCATTTTGAATGGTACAGACCATTTCTCTCTAGCTTATTCTAAGCTAGAGTTATAACACTGAGTTAAGTGTTCATTCTCAATTTGAACAGAGTATAGATACAAAGATAGTGCTTTAATACTGTTCCCTTAGACTGTACTCTCAGACTCTCTATTGATTAATAGTACATGTCATTATCTATAGTCACATACAATTCAGGATACATGGACTTGTTACATTATGTTTTATTTTATTATTGTTGTTGTGTCCATAGTTACGTGAAGATTTAGGAGGAATACGTTTCACTCCTTCCATTCTTGTTGTCTTCTTTGATGATGACGGTGTTCGTATAAAGAGAGCCGAGGGAGAAGAAGAGATTAGATTGGCAATACGAACTGGAGCCCTTCACAGAATCATCAAAGAATTTATTGATCAGAGAATTAAACTGAAGTTAGTTGAAAGGTTTGCTGAACAACTTGTTGGAGCAATGGCAGATGACGCCAGACAAAGGAGACAAGCTAGCATTGAGTATGAGACAAAATTAAAGCGCGAGAAAGAGGAAATGGAACGAAAGCAGCGAGAGAAGGAAGAAGAAGAACGACGCAAGAAACAAGAGGAAGAGAGACGCAGGCTGAGAGAAAGAGAAGATGAGGAGAGACGTAAGAGAATAGATGAACAGGAGAAGGCGCTAGAAGCTAAAAGAAAGTCTGGATTGGTGGATGATTTAATGAAAATGGATTTAGGCTCGGCAAAAATACGTGATATTAAAGACAAGATGGATGAACTAGGTCTGAGCTATGTAGGGTGTACCTCACGTGATGACCTCATCAATAAACTCAAGTCACATTATCCAGTTTTGAAGAGTAAAATGGATCAGATTGATAGTCCAACAGTAAGTAAAAAATTATTTATTATGTATTTCTGGTAAGGAATAATGAAAGGTTAATATCTGTAGTACTGTTTGTTTAAAACTTTTGTTGTGTACTGTTGTCAGTAAAAATAGAACAGCTTCAGAACAAGAACACTTTAGATGTAGATTTGTAATACTGTGTGGATGCCACATACAATAGCTAAATACCTGGTGAGCATTTCATGATAAATTATAAACTTATTATTATATTAAATGGTATGTAATTATTTAAGAATACTTAGATGCTAAAATTATATTCACGTGAGATATTTGAGTTGTGTAATGTCACTATCGACAATGATTTAGTTCATTTCTTTTGTGTTGAATACCAACAAAACGTTGAAAGAACTACATCTCATCAACTGTGATATCACCAATAATGGCATCTGTTATGTCAGTGACTTAGTTGATAAAGTTATATTCATTATTTATATACAATTACTTCCAGTATTGATGGTATCTTCGGAATAGTGTAATACATAATCTAATTGGTTTCTTTCTTCAGTCTTCAGGTTCTTTTATCCCTTCAAGTTATGCTACATCAAAGAGACATTCTGATGTACTGACATTCCCTGAGCTAGACAGAGAATACCGAGATAGTGGAGGAAGTGATAGAAGAGATGAGGATAAAACACGTTTAGAACGAAAGGTTAAATTACTTGAGTCGAGTGTTGAGGAGATGGATTTTAGACGAGCTAAATTGGAAAGTGAAAAGGATACTTTGGAGAGCAAATTGAGAGAAAAAGAGGAACAGTTGAAGAAAAAGGACCAGGAAATACGAGAGTTAAAAAACAATCAGGTAGGATTTGTGTACATATATCAACACGTTTGTATTATAGTAATTTAATATGTACTATGTTCACTGTAACCTCTCTTAGTGGACACTTTAGGACCTTGGAAACAGCTCTTAGAATAATCATAGTGTCCTCAATGTTGTCATTATAGTATATGGACTCTTGCAAGTGTTTTACTACAAAAAGTGTCTTTAAGTTTACTATCATAGTTTCACTATAGTCTGTATAATTAATAGACTAATAAATTAATTAATTGCTGAGTCATTATGTAAGCTAAGATATTAACTATTGTACTGAGCTATATTGTGTGTAGTAGCAATAAAATAACATAATAATTGTTATATATACTTTTCTGGGAATACACTTTAACACTTTTTATTGTGTAACTTCTCAATAAAAAATGTGTTAATATAACAATATTATACTCTTCCAATATATCATTGTTGTATTGTGTTATGTGCTATCATATGTTTGTGTCTGGGGGGGGGATACATTATACTCTTTCAATATATCATTGTGTTGTGTACATGTATATGTACATATTAGGTATATTAGATATGTTTGTGTCTGGGGGGGGAGGGGTACAAAGTATATATTAATATTGTAAGCACTTTTATTAGACCATGAATACTTTTAAATAATAGTTGAATGTACCCCCCCAAATTGTTGTTTATTGTTAAATGGTATTTATTAGATTGATACATGTATTACATTTTCAATATTAGCTATTTTTTATAATTAATTGTCTTCTATATATCAAGGCCCCAAGACGAGGGGTCTTTGAGAGACCATCTAGAGTTAAAGAACTTGAGGAAGAATTACTGGAAACCAGAATGCTTTATGCTTGTACTCTAGAAGATATGGACATTGTAAGTAAATGTTCTTGATTTTACAAAAATTGGGTTCAATATTTAGAATTTTATTTAGTCTAGCACAATAACTTTGTAAATGCATTACTAGTACTAGACCAGGAGTGTACAAACGTCATGACAACAATTGAATTATACACTAAAATAACAAGTGAAAGAGAATACTCAGTCATGTATATAAGTAGTACTAATAGCTTAATGTAGTGTGAGTGCTACAATGACATATCCTACTAGCCAGGAGGCCATGATACTCATGAGCTCATGTACTAACCCAATACCAAAAAGTATTGTCTTTTATATACTAATAATGTAGTATTAACTCTAGTTTTAGGCACTTACAAAATACTAGCAGCTAGTATAATTCCATTATTTGTTTTCTTTACTTGTCTTGATTGTTTTACTTTATAGCTTGGTGTGATAGCCAAACAACAACAAGGAGCAGTTGTACGAGTGAAATGTCTGAAAAAAGGTCTTCCTTATCCTAATAGAGTGTATGCTTTGAAATTGGTATCTAATGTGCTGGCAGCTACTACTATGACTAAAGTAAGATATCACTTTGATGATAATAACTCTCTCTCTCTCTCTCTCTCACACACACACACACACACACACACGCACACACACACACACACACACCCATGCACCTATCAAGGCTCGAACAGATTTTAAAAATGAATATGAAATACTAAGCTCATTATCTCCACACAAGAACATTGTTCGTCTTTATGCTTTTTTCTACGATCGTCCTAAAGTTCATCCTAAACTGAGAGAGTGTGGAGATGGTATGGCATTATGTATGCTAATGGAACAGCTCTCACAAAACATGCAACAACAACTGGATGTTCTCTGTAGAGGTACTGGTCCAAATGTAAGTGAGATAGAGGCAATTAGGTGATGGAGGGAAGGAGGAAGAAAAGTAATCATCATTACATATTCAATATAACTGTTTAGGCACGGAATGTTATAAGCTGGTTAAAGGATGTTATCAATGGATTACAATATCTGTATTCACATCATATTGTACACAGGTACCTAACTTATAATAACTGTTATAATAAGCTGTTAATATCTTTGTTTAGAGATTTGAAATTGGAAAATTTGTTGATGAGTGAGGATGGTTTGAAAATTGCTGATTTTGGAGTGGCCATTCAACTAGATGCTAACATGCAGCTGCCATATAACTTTGGTAAACCATCAATCCATTATTTGCCCATTCATCCATTTATTTTTCATTTATCCTATTATCCATCCATCCATTCATCCAACTACCTGTCCATTATTTCTCTCTGTCATCTAGCCATACCTATTGGTGGTAATGATGCTCATTTTGCTCCAGAGATCCTCAATACTCGACCTGGTCCTGGTCGTGTCTTAAACTATCAGAAACAACCAGTTTGGGCAGCTGGTGTATTAGCTTATGAGCTAGCAGGACATGGCAACCCTTTCCAAAATCCCAAGATTGATCAGAGAGCTTATGATGTTCGCTCTCTACCTCCTCTCTCATCTACATATTGTCAGGTTAGAACATTGCTACTTACTACAGTGACCTAGGATAGTTACCATTAGTAAGCTCTAGACTAGTAAACATCAGTACTTACCACTATATCTAAGGATAGTTATATAGATCTAAACTAGTTATCACCCACTTAAGCTATCATTCTATAGTTTAATTATTATTTGTGCTATTCTCTTATAGCGATCTGGTCGTCCTCAAGTTTTGCCTTCAGACTTAACAAGACTTGTGGAAGCGATGTTGGCATTTGATCCAGATGGTCGTCCAACATTGGATGAAGCACTCAGGAGAGTATCACGCATGTAAAACTTGCTGTCGACTCTATAAAATAAAGCTGTTATTAAAACGTTTCTATATAGTATTACTTATTTTATAGTTTGTGTTGATTCTATAATGATGATATAGCTAGTTATAAAGAACAATTTGTCATGCAATATTGTCTTGTTAATTTAGCTTGTAAATATTTTCACTAATTTGAGCTTGTAATTTTTTCAGTTCATTACGTTTATATTGTATCGTTTACATTATACTATTGTACATGTACTTATTATACTATCCATATAGTAGCTAGTTGTCATTGAATTACATGTATACAACTTATATTCTATACATGTACATGTGTGAGATTTCTTTACTATTATTGTTGTTACATGTATTTCAGTAACAATAAATAAATTTTTGTTTTGTGTTTCACTTACTAATAAATGTATCAAGTATAGATCCTTATTACCATAGTAACTGATAATTACTTGTGGGAGGAGTTTGTATCATGGATGACAAGAAGTTGAGAAAAAAGTTAAAGAGGAAGATGGCTCAAGTCTTGTCACGACTCCCAGACTGGGATATCCAATTCTCTACTGAGCCCACAACAACATTATTTATTGGTAATGCTGGTATACAAACTGGTGTAGATGAGATTCTCTTGAGACAGCTACTAGACATTGAGGGTATTCCTATAAGTCTACATATACCACGTGAACAAGACTTTACATTTGCTGTCTGTCAACAAGTATCAGAGTCTACCTATCTATATGAACATTTTAATGGCTCTTGTATACAGGAATTGATATTAGACAAACAGCTTCATTCAGTGTGCACTCCTTCTCTATTCAATGGTCCTCCTCTTCATTTGTACATCTCATATGTAATAGATATACCAAAACAAGTTCTCCTGACTTGTCAAACTGGTTTATTAAGTAATATTGTTTCATTACCTCCAGGAATGTCTTTGTTATTAGAGTTTATTACTGAGAGAGAAGAAGAGGAATTGTTTCATTATTTTACTGAGCAATTTGAACATGAGGAATCAGTTGATAGTAAGAAAACGGATTTTAGGACTGCCTACGACTCTTGTCATTGTCTGAGTAAATGTAAAGTTGATAATTCAATTGTTGGTAATATAGATACATCTGAATCTAACAATACAATTCCTATACTAACTGAGTCTACTAATGCAGTTTCCATAACAACCAAGTCTACCAAAACAGTTTCTATAGCAACAAAGTCTACCAATGCAGTTGTGATGCTAAATGACATTACCACTACAGTTCCCATACTAACTGAATCTACCACTATAGTTCCCATACTAAATGAGTCTACTAATACAGTTTCCATAGCAACTGAACCTATCAATACAGTTCCCATATCAATCGAGTCTACCAATACAGTTTCCATACTAACTGAATCCAGTAACAAAAGCTCAATATTATCTAATACCACTATTACACGTTCAGACACCTATTATACAGCATCAACTTATAATCTAGTAACTGATGCTCTGTCCTCCAATACATCACCCACAGTAACTATCACTACTTCTAACCCATTACAAGAAACAAGTACTGTATCTCATTCTTCTTTGTCATCTGTTACATCTTTCCAAACTTCACAACCTGCAATAACTATAACGTCACCATCATCTATGCACAATAAAAGTGTTGACTCTACAAAATTGACTTCACAACCTCAATTCCTTTCAGCCCATCTCAAGTTAAGGTCTGTACGTCACTATGGCTACAAGTTTCTATATGGTCTCAATACAATAGACCCATCTCAGCCTTTATCTGGAGGTCTACCTGATATATGTGATCCGATATTGAAGAGAATGATCGTAAATGGACTAACTGAGAATATACCAGATCAATTAACAGTTAATATCTATAAACCAGGAGCAGGTAATATAGACTATATTCTGTTAAATGATAAATGGCATGACAGATTTTAATTTTGTCTGGACAACCAATACTAAAAACCGCTTTGCAATTGATTGTACAGGCAAAAGTAAAGTCTTTCATCTTTGTCATTAACTATTACCTCTCTAACCGAGTGTCTTCTAATGTTCAGTTAGTATTTTCCTAGAACTAAAGACAGACGTGTATCATGTGCTGTAGTATAGTGAGTATACAGATCAGTTCTTAGAACTAAGAACTAGAACCTCACACTTTGTTGGTAGAAATCAGCCGTAATGTACATGTACAACAAATATTTGTACATAGTACATGTATATTTATCATTACCTTTAATGTTTATGCTTTAGAGGTTATAATTATTTGTTGTTAAACTGGACAGATCGTGTATTGTTAAGTATCGTCCATCATTGTGTTTTAAGATCATCCTAAAAATAGAATTATGAATATTACTATTTATAGTTCTAAAAATAGAACTATGAATGTTACTATTTATAGTATTAGTATATTTAGCTATATACCCAATCTTTATCATACAGGTATACCACCTCATATTGATACCCACTCTGCCTTCAAATCATCAATAATCTCATTGACATTAGGCTCACATGTAAGTCAACAGTGGAGTAGGAACAAAAGGAGCATTGGGACAAGACACCTTCCCCTTTTCCCAATGATTGTACAAGAGAGGTACATCCAAACCCACCCTACCAGATTAATTACCAATTAGGTCTGAATACAGTCTGATCCCCCCTCCCTACCCCCAATCCTATTCATCTTCCTACTCCACTAAGTCAAATCACATTAATTTGTCTATTATAACTTCTCTATATTATATTAAGACCGTGATGCAATTTTCTCATCCTAATGGTCAAAAAATTGATGTCTTGCTGCAAAGACGAAGCTTGTTAGTTATGTCAGGGGAAGCTCGTTATCTTTGGACACATGGGTAAGACAAACTGAAATGATTCCCTTTTTAACTATCACAACAGATCTCCTATCACTTGTTAATTTCTCACTGGATATACTTGTATTGTTTATATTTAAACTACTCATTATTATTTTTATTGAACTAGACTATAACAAAGAGGAGTGTCTAATTCTGTAGACTATTGTTACTTGCAATTCTCTGGAAATTTAAAAAATTTTTCGATATCAATGAAATTAGTCATTTTCGAGTTCAAAATGTGATATTTCAAAGTATGACATTATGAAACTAGGTGATGTTAATTAATGCATATCTCACTTCTTCATTGTGCACAGACTTCCTGTCAGACATTGTCACTTTTTAAATCCTTTAAAGCCTTAATTTTATGATATCTTCAGGATTTTCAAAAATCTCTCGATTACATATCTATGTAACAAATTTAATCTACTGTCACACTCTACATCTACTATTAAGCATTCCATGAATACCTTAAGCCTACTATTAATTACATGTACTAAATTTAACAATTTAAAGCATTCAAATTTAATGAGTATTTACTTTATTGTTTGTCCAAACTAATATTTTATTTGTTTAATTAAAGGTTTAGTGTGTCTCAAATTTAGCAATTTATCACAGAACTTACTAAATATCATATATGTGTTAATAATAGGTTTATGATAATGACACACTGACTCACTAAATATCACATACATGTTAATAATAGGTTTATGATAATGACACGCTGACTCACTAAATATCATATACATGTTAATAATAGGTTTATGATAATGACACGCTGACTCACTAAATATCATATACATGTTAATAATAGGTTTATGATAATGACACGCTGACTCACTAAATATCATATACATGTTAATAATAGGTTTATGATAATGACACACTGACTTACTTAATGATAATTCATTAAACTCTTGTTCAATTAACCATTTATCTGTGTATTAATTTGGTCTAGTTATAATAATAAAACACTTGTTATTCATAAATGTAATACAATATATTATATGTGTAACAAGCAATATAGTCCATGAATTTACAATATATATATATATTATTATTATTATTATTAAAATATAATAAGGAAGATAATCCTAAACATTAACTTTGACCTTGTTAATTATTTAAATGGCTTTGTAATCTTACTATGTACAAATATATGTGTGTCATTATTACCAATACTAACTATAGTACCATAAAACATTGTGACTGTAGACATTTTTACATTACATTAATGTATTAATGGAAGAATTTGATACCTTATAATTAGAAATTGAACAAGAAAAGGCAAAATATAAATAAGGATAGACATTATCGCAGATTTTTAGTTACTTCCATGTCTTATCTTGGAGCAATGTGTATGCTATTAGTTCAGGAATACAATCTATAATCCTATCTAACACACTATGCTATAGAAATGAGGATAACCCTAGTAATTAATGATATTATAGGCTATCATTGTGTCTTATCTTGGAGCAATGTGTATGCTATTAGTCCAGGAATACAATCTATAATCCTATCTAACATACTATGCTATAGAAATGAGGATAACCCTAGTAATTAATGATATTATAGGCTATCGCTGTGTCTTATCTTGGAGCAATGTGTATGCTATTAGTCCGGAATACAATCTATAATCCTATCTAACACACTATGCTATAGAAAGAGGATAACCCTAGTAATTAATGATATTATAGGCTATCGCTGTGTCTTATCTTGGAGCAATGTGTATGCTATTAGTCCAGGAATACAATCTATAATCCTATCTAACACACTATGCTATAGAAATGAGGATAACCCTAGTAATTAATGATATTATAGGCTATCGCTGTGTCTTATCTTGAAACAATGTGTACTCTAAGAATACCAAGAATTCAACTGTCATACATTATGCTTTAGAAATATGAATAACCCTACTAGTCAGTTATATTATAAGCTATTACCGGGAAACAAAGAATGTGTCTCACACACATTTTTCTATAAAAATATTGATAACCCTATTGGTTAGTGATAATATAGGATATTACTGTGTAAAACAAAAGAATGTAGCCCACACACATTTTCTGTAGAAATAATGATAACCCAATTGGTTAGAAGCTATCACCGTGAAACATAGAATGTAGCTCACACACAATTTGCTATGGAAATGAGGTTAACTCTATTGATTAGTGATGTTATAGACTATTACTATTATTATTATTATAGTCTATGCTATACACGTAGAATATACCCCGTTATCCTATCTATTGTTCTTTCAATGTAGTCAGTTTGTTTTTATGTCATGTTCTTTGTTAAGTTATTTATTATACTAGTGTATACATATAGTATATATCTGTGCTGTATTAATAATCTGTTTCTGACACTTGGTATACATTATCAAGATGCTATATTTATTATGTCAAGTGGATTATTAGCTACATTTTGTTTATTTATTGATTTGTTTATCTATTTGTTTATCTACAGTATTTGTTTATTTATTTATAATGGTTATATAAAATGTCTCTTTATCTCTTTATATAGCATTCCAGCACGTAAATCTGATCTAATTAACCCAGTAATGCCAGGATATTCTACAAAAATTACTCATCACAATAATCCAATTACCACACCAATAATTGTGTCTCGAGGAACAAGAATATCGCTAACGTTCAGGACAATTCACTGTGCTACGTGTACATGTGGTAAGTAGTGATATTAGTATGTATCATCTGTACTTTGAACTTAACAGACGATGACATCAAACTTCTATTGTAAACAGTAATAAATATCTTGTATATTGATCTTTGTAGTATTGTATTTGAGATTGTTACGTAACAGAAGTTACAGAACAAACATTACTCGGAGAAACATATGGTTTTTCATCTGAGTTGGCCTTGATGTTAAAATTAATGTAGAAATGTACTTATTAGGAGATTTGGTTAACCATTTTGGTTATAGTAATTTGTTTGATGTGGACAATTACTTGTTGAACCAAAAATAATGGATTTGTCAAAGGGCAGATTAAAGCCGTCGTAAGTGTTGTTAATTATTTTATGTGCCTTTGTTATAATTGTTTGAGGTTTTATTAATAATTAGATTTTGTACCCATTTATTGATTTTCACGGGCTTCATTTGCCACTTCATATAAAATTGTACTTTTAATTCTCACGACTTCGTGCTCACATACACGCAAGTTCATATACATATCAACTGATCTGTTAATTGTATTTTTAATTCCAATGATGTCATATTCATATACCTGTATACTCGAATACATGTGAACTTGTATGTTTTATTCCCATGACTTCATACTCACAAACACGCAAATTCACATGTATATAAACTGATATGTTAATTCTCATGACTTCATACTCACATACCTGGAAACTTGGATGCATGGAAACTCTTTAATTCCCATGACTTTGATCATACTCACATACATACAAACTGATATGTTTATTTCCCATGACTTCATACATATGTATGATGTACATGTATGTGGAAGACCATAATATCTCCGTAGTAACAGTCGTATGATATCATTTTATACATTCTAATCTTTTTAATGTGGATAGATTTCTGGCAAATAACAAGGCCAGCTGTTTGACTTGATAAGATTGTAGTCCCATTGAAGTATAGATGCATTGTACAACTTTGAAATAAAGACATTTTTTAAATCACATTTGGCCCTGATCCTGGCAAGGTGTCTCATTGGACAGACATAACTTCTTTAATATGGAATTAGTCTTCAATAAGTGGTATATATAAATAAGTTTATTAGAACAATCTTCAGTTATTTAAGTTTATATCTAATTCTTAACTTTTTTGTAAGAAATAAAGCTAAGTAGTCTTATTGGGGAACGAACCTAGATCCTTTTAATTGTTTGCTAGATATTCTGTGCCCTTGAACCACGTGAGCTTTAGATCAAAGAAACACTACATATATACACAATCAATGGATGTCTAGATCAGCTTAATGTCCCCTAATCTAAATATTAATAACCACAAGATTGTTGTTCAACATATCAACAGATTTTATAAGGTCATTTGATGTGGTTATTTGACTCTTTAAATGTTCTTTTACTTACCAACCTCTGAATTGACTTACAGTAGTAATATCATTGACCCTGGTATTGTTTTACTGTTCTAGTTTAACTAATTAATTCATTAAATTATATCTTATCGAATCTCTCTATTTTGTGATTAGATTTTCCAGAAAAATGTGACAGATCCACATAACCAAAGTATCCGTTTAATTTTCAATTAGTTAATAAAATACCTGAATTGTTTATTTAATTTCCTGATCTATTTGATATAACACGTGAGTAAAACAATCTGATTGGTCGATCGTTTTTACTACGAGAATAACTATAAAAGAAGCACTCAGGGAGGAGGAACGTAGGAAAGTATCAATAGAATGTTTATTGTTCTAAAGTTTAATGATGACATGATTTCAAAAGTTGTTTATAAAGATTGAAAATTGACAGACTGAAGTCGTTCGTGTTAACGGTGTGGAGGAGACGTTGAGTAGAGAAAGTTTCGTTTATAATTGATCCAGCTGCTGTCCGTTTTAATTTTAAAAAGCTGTCTCACTGATGTATCATGATAGTTGCAGTGGTCCTGGTACGAGCAGCAAATGGTACTGACACTGGAGGAAGTAGTTCCCTCAGGTTAGTATACTTTCTATTGCACGTTACACGCTTCACTTCTTTAACACAGTCATGTGAAGTCAAACGTCTCAATTCTCGCATTTTCACTTATTTATGTGTGCAAACTTTGTCCTAAATTGTCATGATTTGATTATTACTTAACAAGAATATAGAGATATTGATATATGCTATTTCTAGACATAGTTATCCCATCTGTTCCATACATAAATATTATGTTCTCAAAATACCATAAATTTGCTGATTGTCATACCAATTGTCTATAGTGTTAATTAGAAAGGTAGCTTACAATACAATATCAAGTGTTTCCTACAGATTAGGGGTCAGTAGACAATGGTTACATTCTTGGCCTCTCAAATATGTTTGCTGTTACCATCTGTTTATAATAACTCATTTTTTCCAAATAAATTCATGTATCCCAGTCAACTGACTCTTCAAAGAGTATGTGTAAATTTCATATAATTTACACTATGCATTATTATAATGTAAGGTCACATTGCCCTTCAAAGTTGAAGGGTGTGATGTTAACTTGCTGGAATTGTTACATAAGGAGTATTCCATTGCTATATTATGGATGTATTGTAAATACTCCAGTCAAGTTTCTAATATTTGATTATTATTATCTTCTTGTTGTGTTATTGTACTTGAATGTGTTATGATAGTTTTTTGTTGCTTATACTACATTTGTAGTATAACTTGACTGACTGCTCAGATCAAGGATTCGTTATCAAAGCTCAAAGGTCACCGTACTTTGAGACTCTATTCTTTGTCTGCAATTAGTGTGCAGTTACACTGGTCCATTGTTTAACTATTTAAGCATTTCCGTTACGGCTTTTAACAATTTCCTTTTGGTTCACGTTATCTTGTTAGAACAACACCTCTTGTCATATTTTGCTTACTCTAATTACAGGCTTTGTTCCGTTAAGATATTACATGTAGCAATTTTCTCTGTGCAAGACGGAAATCAGTTCAAGCTGCCAACTCTTATGATACTTTAAGCTATCTTGTTTTAGCATGTTTCATTCATATATGGTATGAGAGATGATATTCTATTCTAAGGCCTCAATATGCTCTAATGTGTTAGTATTAATGATTATCTGAGGAGAAAATGTTTTTTTAAACTCCAGTTGCTGACTCAGTAAATATACTTAACTATATTGCTTGCTTGCATTTTGAAGAGCTTATCCACTAACACCTTAAAATGACTTGTTTTTGATAACCTTCTGTTATTATACCTTATATATTTATGACCCATTATATATAATTAGTAACCTGTAAACCTGTTACCCTTCACACCTATTTACGTTGGCATAACAACTATTATACTATGGACCTGACATATACTGATGTGAACTCTTATATCATACTGGGAATAATGTGTGTAGGACTGTCATCTTTTGTATGATGCTTTGTTATAGTATTTTGCTCATTCTCACTCTCCCCCACAAATTATAGAAATAGGTGTATTGTCTAAAAATGGACATTAACAATGGAGTACTTTATTGTTATGTTAATGACAATTATGTAGTTGTTGTATTAATGATAAGCTTAATACTACTATATAAATGTTTACATTGAAATAATGGGTTTGTGTTATGATAAACTGTAGGCAAGATAATGCAGATGTTAACCAGAAGGATTCTGTATGGTTTGATTAAATGGATTGGTGGTTGAGAAATGAGTTATGAATTCATTGAGAGATGGATGAGTAGGTGCGTAAATTGATCATTCTATGGACAAATAGAAGAAGTAACATAAGACATTTTTGGGGTCAAAATGTCATGCATATAGTGATCTCATGATTGTTGTTAATTTATAATTATAGTATTAACGGTTATTAGATTTCGTCACTTTACTTTGTTGCCATGTCAACTCCTCCTAATCTGATCATAACAGATTTCATGTTATGATAAAAGTTTAATTGGTAATTGTTCTGAAAACAGGAAGTCATGGTAGCAGAAATACTCGTCTGGGCCACTACTTCCCATTTTAAAATTGATGCATTTGCTGTAATTTGACAGTACTACCTCAGACAAATTAGACCATCAACCCACAATTATTATTTATAACATGTAATTATATAATACTAATACATGTACTTTAGCAAAGCGCTCTTTGTGTATAAGAATATAATTGTTTGATTGTCAAAATTCCAAAACTTGCCATGTAGAAATAAGTTTTCATCAAAGGCAACTAAAATGATCTGTTTTATAAACATTGAGAGAAAATAGCAAACAGCGTGATCAATATGGTCAAGTTAACAAATGTGCTAAAAAATGAGACATTTTATGAATAAAATGTCTTCATAATAGTCACTTTTATGCATCAGAAACAATTTAGTCAAAAAGTGACTTTTAATATAGAAAAAATTTAACTTTATTAGCACAATACTAATATGTTTATAGATGTTGATATGACAGTTGAAGTTCTAAGGTCAAAGGATTGGGTATGCTCTTTTAAAGTGGTTAAGCTGGAGATAACTGTGTACCAAGAGGGTTAAGTAATAGTGTAGACCTTATCCTTGTTGATGTGTGTGATTATATGTATAGTTGTAAGTATAGTTATTTAATATGTGGTAATTTATTCGTCTAATTAGATTGTGTTAGAATAACTAAGGAAGTCAGTGTTATTTTAATATTGTTAGTAATCTTCACTACTAATCTAGAGCTTATAAATATTGACTGGCTTCCTAGAGCTTTCTATCCTTGGTCAATGTGGTAAGCACTGATGTTCACTAATCTAAAGCTTATAGATGGTGGCTATCCTTGGTCATTGTGGTAAGCACTGACATTCACTAGTCTAGAGCTTATAGATGGTAGCTATCCCCAGTCACTGTTGTAAGCACTGATGTGCATTAGTCTAGAGCTTATAGATGGTAGCTATCCTCGGTCATTGTGGTAAGCACTGATGTGCATTAGTCTAGAGCTTATAGATGGTAGCTATCCTTGCTCATCACTTAATGTTCAAGTCTAGAGCGTACTAATGGTTGCTATCATAGGTCACTACAGTATAAATAAGAATGTCACTACTCTAGAGTTTATTGATGATAGCTATCCTAGGTCACACTGGTAAGATTTGTCATATTCAAGAACAAAGACACAATTGGAAATTAGTACTTGTAGTAGTAATACAGTAGTCAGTTACATTTAGTACTATGTTTTAATTGTCAACAGATATACCTCCTAACTATTGTTGACTGTCAGTTGACACAACTACTACATCAATTGCCTGATTTGATGATGTCACTTATCACAACTCTTTAATACAGACCTGATATGGTAAACCTGAACAATACAACCTTGTAGCTAGTTCAATTTATGTCAATTTGCCTTACTCATCGTAGCATAGCTTACCTTGTAACATTTAACGCAATGAAAAACTTGTTTATGTATAAAGTTATAAGAACTTTCTACGTAGGTGTTGTTCCACTTGATAGTAGTATAAGTGTTGTATAAGGGAATTGTTAATTAAGTTATTATATTGGTAAGGTATCAAATGCAAGGCAATCAATACTGGATTTGCTTTGTAATATTTGTAATGTATACATGTCTGTTCATTTAATGCACTATAATATGATATTGATTGTTAAATCTATGTAATGAAGACAGGTGACTGTCTTTATATTGTTACCAGGTTTTATTGACATTTTTGTACAAAGAAGCAATGGAAAGCTATACTTTTGCTTAAGGACATTATTCCAAGTGTCCATTTGCACTGCTCTATTTGTTTATCGTGTTTGCAATGTCACTATCTTGTCGTATATGTTAATATTCTATATTACTATAATTTACTTATGTATAAAATATATTATTTTTAAAAGAAATTGGCCGATAATCCTACGTTGTATATAACTGTCCTTTTGAACCCATATCCTCCCCCCTACATTTCACGTTAATATAGTGTAATTGAATTTGATTACTACTTCAAACACACACACACATCAAAGTTTGAATGAGTTACTTGTACATGTATTTTGTGCACAGATACAGGATTATATTTCATGTACACGAGTATATGAAATATTTCCGCATGTAATTCATGTCTTTTGGCTATTTTACTCTAGTTGTATTTAATGTTACCAAATGTCATAAAATAAAGTGTTATGTAATAACAATAATTGTCAAATAAGTGTGTGTATTGTGTATGAAATATCAGTTATCTGAATTAAAAATTAGTTTACTCATTCAAAATTGCAACTCATGTTTTACTGGTTTCGTTAGTTTCTATGGCAATTGTTATCCACTGACTATTCATCTTAATCAATTAAGTAAATTATTCCAACAGTAAAGAATTCTTTGATGATAAGGCTTTCCCTTATAGGATATTTAGCACTAGCAAGGACACCAATTGCAGTTAGCTATTGAATTCATCATAAACAATATCAATACAATAATATATTATCCTTTTTGACTTTTATCTTACACTTAATGAAAATAACTTGGCCTAATTCAAAAGTGTTAATTCAATAATGGTCTGCCTATATAACAAGGTATTTCACTGGCAGCTAATGGACCATTAGTTAAACTTGTTCATGTCGGTGTGGTAATTCAATTAGTCTCCCGTTAATGATAGGGAGTACAGACAGTCTCCTCCAATAAATTATCAACTATATCTGACTATAGTAAACATCGGTGTCACTTACTGATACCTGTCAGTTACTCCTACATTAAAATGTCTGTGACCATGTGTTCAAAGTAGTCGATTGGACTCACAATTACATTTTACTCACATGATGTGTGCATGCATAAGTTATGTTGATGTTGTATAGCGCTTAATTATGAATGAATTTGTTGTCAGGTAGTATTCTGTGTGTCGTACTTATCTTCACATTTTCCACATTTCTTAATCAAAATTTAATGTTTGTTTATTTAGTGACATAAATTGCTTTTATCTTTAAATTCTGCTGTTGTAATAATGGCTTCTTTCACCTCCTTTCCATTCATGTCTGGTTAATATATTACTTATTTGTACAATATAATAGTCTTTTTAGTATTGACATCAAATAAAGGAGCATTTTTAATTGGTTCGCTAAACTATTATAATAATTATTTACACTGTAAATTAAAAATTATATACCTACAAATCATTCATGATTTTAAATTTATGCACGGCAAGTTTTATTTTTTTGCTAAAGTGGCAAATCTGGCATTATCACAACACACAAATTAAATACCTTAAATACTTTATATAACTTTATTTAACTTGTATACTCTATAAAATTATTCGATAACAATGTAGGACTGTAATAGATAGCATTATTGTTATTTCAAATGTTCTAATGAGTAGTTCATCGAACTCAGCTGTGTAAGTTAGCAATCAATTTCCCATTACTTATACAAACATTTGCTATGATATAATTGGTCTGTTAAACATAGAAGAATTGTTAGGTACACTAATTCTTTTAAGTGTCTATATAAATTTAAGTTGATCATCTAAAATTTAATGTAATGATCCGTTGTGAGGTATTAACTAGGTACTGGTACATGACTACGTGTACTAGTTATGTAACTATTTGTCTCATTGTGTGTGTGTGTGTGTGTGTGCGTGTGCGTGCGTGTGTGTGTAGCACATCCAATAATTTAATCTTATCTACAAGCTATTGGATATTGGTTACAAGAGAACACAAGAGTTGTTAGTGTGGGTTACTTAACTCGCTGTTTTACTACAACCTAAATCAATTATCTCTCTTTGTACTTTAATTGATGGATGAATGGATCAATGCTTCGTTGTTATCACCATCGTTATATATGGAATTTTTATGTCTCCTAAGTAACAGATGACAGTTATTTTCCGTTGCTATAGTTACTTGAATTATAACAGCGTAATGAGAGGTGATAGATTCCTACGTTATTGTTGTAAACGTATATTGTGTTAATTGTAAATTGTTGTATTGTCCACTTTTGTATGGAGTTTTGTTGTACTGGTCTTATTGCTTACAAATTTTTTGTTTATTGTTTGTGTTCATTGGTTTGTTTAGTCATCTCACAAACATAATTTATCAGTGATGTGTGTAATTCTACTTACAATAAGGCATTTAAAATATTAGCGCTACAACTCAATTTGAGTAAAAATTTATTAGATTGTTGGCTCCCCTGTTCATAGCTGTGTAGGCAAACATCCTTAGTGAAAGCGTTACAACTCAGGAAAGTTGCATCACTTTTGTGGGCAGTTATAATACCCCAATGTAAACCCGTTAGTTTACACAGCTGTCTCATATCAACTCTAAGTTATGATTTCTTGTGATTTCTTGGTATAGCAGTACTGTTTCAAGCTGTAGTTATTATAGAATACTTACTCATCTTACTTGAACTACTACGTTGTTTTGGTATTAACCTTGAAATACGTTGTTTTGGTATTAACCTTGAAATAGGAGAAATTAAATTGTAATTCCTTTTATTGTTGTGTTAATATACTTACCATTACAATTGTTTAATTTATCAATTGATGCTGTCCTGCCATTATACTAACTACTCTCTCTGTTAGCCATTAACATACATAGTTGATAAATAACTAGTCAGTTTATCTTAATACTGTGTTTTCATTAACACTTACAAAATTTTCACTAGAGATAGGAGTGCTACAAACTTTTGAAAGTCATACAACATTTTTTAATTAATAATAATACAATTAAGTGAAAACCTATCAATTAATGATATAACAAAATAACAAGTAATTTAATAAGAAGTTTATGGAAGGTAAACTGGGATTTTTAAAGGTATTGTTTACTAATTACTTGTTATCATAATTTGTGGTCTTTTTGGTTCAAGGTGTGTCACTCTGTCTAGTTAGTGGTTAGCTCTTTAATGGACAACAATGGTAACTAGTCTCTTGTGGTTTGTAATGGTCATGTGATTTGTAGCCAATCAGATCATTTGTATTTGGTCATATGATCTTGTCTTAGTTTATGCATCCATGTCATGCAGGTTCTAGTGGCTCAGATTAGTAGATGTAACTTTACTCTGTTTACATTAAGAATGACTTCTGTTTAGTGGAATTTCAGCTATGACAACATCATGAACCTAACTTGGGTGTGGCGTTATAACTTATAGTTGTAGAGTTTTTGGTAAGTCATACTGAAGCTTTTTTGGTTCATTGTGGCTGTTTCTTCTTAATCTAGCCTACTTTTACTATTAAAGATATTTTCATCAGTTTCTAAACTTTTCTGGAGAAACTGGCAAACGTTTACATGAGGATATATTACTGATATACAAACTATACATGATATTAGGTCATGGTGGAACGCGAAGAACACCATTCACTTTAAATGTGTTTTCTGATTTATGACTTTCCTAGATAGTTAGTACTCTAGCTTTTTGATAACATTTGCAGACTTACAAGGTGTTTTGTATAGTATAAACCATTTCTCTCTACCTCGAGTTATAACACTGAGTTAAGTTTTCATTCTTAGCACGAACAGAGCATAGTATTCAGAAAGTCCTGAGTTCTAATCCCAGAATTTTTTCCTTAACAAAGGTTAAAGTACCAAGGCTTCTTGGCCTGTTGGGTATAGCCAACGTAATTGTCATAATTAATAGGGATCTCCTTATTTCAGAAATTTGTGTTCATATTATTTACTCTATTATGTAATAGGTTGTCCAAGAGGTGTCGCCCTTTTAATTGTACTAATCAAAAGTGATGTCCTCATTTCAGAGGTTTATTGTTATTAACCTTATCAAGTAATAGGTCATCCACTTATGGTCACTTGTAATAACAGTTAAGATAACCTTCATAATTAAGTAGAAATTGTTTTAGATTAATCACTAGATATGATTGTCCTTGATAGTTGCCAGTGACAACCATTACAAAGTCTCATGGCTGTCATAAATTTTAGTTAGCTTATCATGACTTAACTTAGGTGGTCTCGAGGCTTACTGTTGCTAACAGCAACCATTATATACTACCACTTATTACAACTACAAATTGAGTGGTTTCAAACTAATAACAACCATTTTAAGTGGGTAGTATTGTTTATTCTATTATTATTACTACTAATTAAGCAGTTTCAAACTAATGAAAGCATTATAAAGGTTAGTACTGTTTATTCAATTTTATGGCTACAAACTTAGTGGTTTCAAACCTCATAATTACTAGTACTAACAATCAGACGAGATGAGTTGTGCCCAGTATCTACTAGCACTGCCCTGTTCAGCATATAAATTAAATGTAATTAGTGGGCAATTAATAATCAATTAACTAATACCTTTAAAAACACCTATTATTTTGATGCAACAAGATTTATAAATGCAATTATGAAAATTGCAATATTGAAATTATAAATATTTTGATTTAATTATTTACAAACTAAATGTCAAATGTCTTTTAATGTAATAGCAATATTGACATTAGGACTGTTACTATAACAACCACATATACTCCATTGATATATAGAGTATAATAGTTTAGTGGTCATGAGGGCTTTACTGACAATGTTTGGTTTATAATGAGTGTAACTAGTGAACCACTAGGGCTGAGTAGAGACATTAGGGAGGTCTACTCCAGTTTAAATTTTGCCCACAAACAAGCAGCTGTTTAGAAAGAAGAATAGCAATCCAATGTTTAGTAGATATCTTGGAACAATATTATAGACTGTATAGAGATTGTATAATGTGTTCATATGAATACTTAGTCCTATTTATAATGGTATGTCCTTAATGTTCTTTATGATAGCTCCAACTATATTATTTGATGTGTATTGTGTATATTTTACTTACAAATACAGGACACTCTACTATGACTGATGAGTCAAAGACTAACACAATGCCGAAACTTGATAATTGCTATCGGTTGATGTACGAACAAGCCACTAATTATTTTAGTACAACACACCCTTAAACCTAGTGACAATTCTCTGTAATAATGAAATTATTACAAGTTGTAAACATTCTTTAGGGTAATGCTTTATTTTATAATTCGACTGATATCTTCCGCAGAAACATACTACTCATTTTGTTAATAAAAATAAAGTTTTCTTGGTGGCTCCTCCCTCTATCACATCTAAAAATCCTTGTATATATTAGTCTTAGATAAATTGCTACATAACATTATAAATTGATGTAGAAGAAAATCTAATTCTCCAATTGTATTTAAAACATTGTTCACATACAATGTAGTTACCATGACAGCCTATTAGTTACATTGAAATATTTAGAGATGGCCATATTGATATTGTGACGGGCCACTTGTTGTTACTCAAGAACTACTCATGTTACTTCAAAGACTATTGAAGAAATATTAGTAATTGGATAACAGATAATGGGATATACATTATAATGTACATTATAGTAACATATCCATTGATTTGTTGAGTTTATTTAATATTGGACTTTTTGTTTGTGTATATATATATATATATATATCTCCAGATGTGGCAAAGTATATTGACTTATTAATGCTTCATTCCTTATTGTATTAATATTATTAAGGAAGAATGCAATTCTGTAGATTAATCAGCATTAGTGTATACTCAGATATTATATAGAGATATTAATGTGCTGAAGAAAAGGAAGGAACTCTTACCTTTACCATACTATTACTAGTAATATTACATGTATACATGTAGACTTTGTGTATAGTATATTTAATGCAATAACAGTTACTTTTAATAATTTGTTAATCTTTAAACAAAGTACTAAAAACTTGTCTGGTAAGTAATATGAAGGATGTTTGCCTGTTTAGTCTTCCTTGTGCTCAACTGTGTATACAAGAATTTGATAACAACTTCATATGTAAACAATGTTATAATACTATAATAACTTGATATTTTATGATGCAATTCCTCTTATATAAATTACCCCACATATACAGCATATAAAGTACAACTTGACTACACATATTATATGGTATTTATATCATATGACAAGTATACTGTATCTCATATTGAAGTTCTATATTGTCTGACCAGCTGGGATAGTTGGCATTGATTACATAATAGTGTGTAACATCATTAGCAGGTGCCCTTGAGGTCCAATTAATCCAATTTAGCCTCCTTTTAGTCTGTGACCACAAAAAACAGGGCTGTGGTAATTTGAGTTGGCTTATAAGGGCTTAATGAACTTAGCCAAAACTAGACAAAAGATGAAAGTCTGATCCAAGCTGGATTAAAGAGGCTCATACTCAAGCTAGATTAAAGAGGTTATACTTGAGTTAGATTAAAGAGGCTCATACCCAAGCTAGATTAAAGAGGCTCATACCCAAGCTAGATTAAAGAGGCTTATACCTGAGTTAGATTAAAAAGGTTCATACCTGAGCTAGATTAAAAGGTTAATTTAAATAACTCTGAATGGCTTTAAGAAATTTCATCTATTATGTATCACAATAACTGACAGTCAAAGTCGAATCATCAAACATGTCACTATAGTAATCTCTAATTGTCCTAATTATGATCAAACAGCAATCCACCTACATTTAAATTCATAACTCCAAACACAAACACACCTCATGCCAGTATATGGACATATTGGTTAGATATGTTATACCTGATATGGAAAACAGTTTGTTTGTGCCAAGATTAATAAATTATCTTACTATTGTTACAATTGTTTGATTATTGTAATGCCAATAGTTGCATGTACTTGAGGAGAAATGGTACAACTTTTCATCTAGATTAATAATAAAGTCGTCTTCAAGAGTAGTTAATTACAATGTTTGTGTCTCGGGCTGGTTCTCTCATGTTTTAATAATTATTGAGATCTAGTTAATGTGTTATTTGATACTAGAAATTAGTAATAAGATATTGTATCATTTTTATGTTGATGTGATAACTGAATACTCTTTGATGTCACAATTGTCTTAGTCTGGTTCCCATTCTCACTAGCCTCAATCCTAACCCCTCAACATTAAAAGCTAAGATTTAGAATAGAACAAAGCTGTAAGTGAGAAATTTGGTTTAGAATAATATAGGAGTACTTGTTTATTATCTCAATGTCTGTTAATCAAATCATTTGTTTATTACTGACTCACGTCTAATATATTACGTAAAATTATATAATATCTGGCACACCACATAGTAAATGTATAAGTGAGGAATGTACGCATACTGTCAGTGTTGACTTGTTGCCATGACAAGCACACGTCACCCAATAGCAAAACTTGTTATTAACATAGTCTGAGAGTAGACTTGAAGAGCTAGTGTTATTGATAAAGATCATTTTACTATATATTTGTATAATGTTATATTTATTGTTAATAATTACTGTACTTATTACAGTTCAAAATACTTCTCAATAGATACTACTAGATTTAAGATATTTCACTAGAAACTATTGTACTATCAGTATATAGCCTACATAATCATGTATGTTACGATGGTAGTGATCCCATGTGTTTGCTCATGTATAATTGATGTATAATAATATTATGGAAATTATATTCATAACTTTTACTTCTATTTATATGTAATATAGTAACATTTTTTAATTTAGTTGAGTTTGTTGGTATGAGAATATGATATATGATGCGAGTCAACGAGTCTGATTGTATTTCCTTTTGTTTATAATCAGGTATTCATTACTATTAACTGGCTTCTAATTGTTACTACATGTTAGCAGTAATAAATACTGAAGAACAAAAGATTATAATGTAGTGTTGAAGAGCAATAAGTTTATTTATTATCAGGTGTTACTTTATATTGGATTAAGTACTTACCATATGATCATAAGACACTAATTATGATATATTATACCGATTCTGTTTATTGATAAGTATTGTTTCAAATGTGGCTTCTAGGAATGAGTGCAGTAGGTATTATTTTATCCCGATTCTATTTTTTGCTTGAAAGAGCATTGTGTCTTCTTTTACTACAGTAATATAATGAGGTATTCTTCTGATGTACTGTATTGGAGAGTAGCCTACTAAGTATAAAGAAATATTTAACTTATGATAGAACAGTTCAATTTGATTAATGTCTTGATAATATTTATCATTTACTCTAATGGTTTTAGTTATTGGAGACCCATTATTGAATACACAAAATTCTAGAGAGAGGTTTCTCTTCCGTTAATAGTCAATGTGTATTAATGTGATCTTAACACTATTCATTGTAACTATTGAAGTGTAATGTATTGTATTGAAGAAGCTGATAAAATACTATACCATTACAATACATGTAATGATATATATATATATATATATATATATATATATATACTGATTTATAATTATTTGTAATAAGTTATCATGATATTTCAAAAATGTCCGATTACTCAACATTACATAACTTTGTCTTTGTATACACATTTCTAGTTGTTGTGTGGTCATCTATTTGACTGGCCTCAAATTGGCTAGTAATACTAATTTATTATGATAACAAATTAACCTAACATACAACAGAAAACATATAATACATTAGTATAATATAATCTGTTTACATTGTATGTATCATGTACTAAGTTACCATGACAACATCAATAAAGTTAACTCTAATTAAACTAATTAATCTATTTTAAATTATGCTAATAACATAATCTTTAATGTCAGTGTATTAGACAGAAAATATTTTAGTCGTTGACTTGTACATATACTCTCTTACATCTAATATGTTTTTTTCTTTTTTCTTAGTTTTGAGGGCTGGCTTACTCAGTACTGGTATGTCTTGTTAATAGTACTTGCTATACTTGTTGTTGTCTGTGTTCTTGTCTGTGCTTTTGTATTGCGTAAACATCCTCGTAGTTCTTCCCCTCTTCAAAGTCATGGACCCAATCACAAGTATGTTGAATGGATATTTAATAGATTTTGTTACACACTCTCTCTCTCTCTCTCTCTCTCTCTCTCTCTCTTCTCTCTCTCTCTCTCTCTCTCTCTCTCTCCTCTCTCTCTCCTCTCTCTCTCTCTCTCTCTCTCTCTCTCTCTCTCTCTCTCTCTCTCTCTCTCTCTCTCTCTCTCTCTCTCTCTCTCTCTCTCTCTCTCTCTCTCTCTCTCTCTCTCTCTCTCTCTCTCTCTCTCTCTCTCTCTCTCTCTCTCTCTCTCTCTCTCTCTCTCTCTCTCTCTCTCTCTCTCTCTCTCTCTCTCTCTCTCTCTCTCTCTCTCTCTCTCTCTCTCTCTCTCTCTCTCTCTCTCTCTCTCTCTCTCTCTCTCTCTCTCTCTCTCTCTCTCTCTCTCTCTCTCTCTCTCTCTCTCTCTCTCTCTCTAGGGCACCTAATTATCTTGAAGAACACAGAGGTAGTTCCGATCATCAAAGTAGTTTACCTACAATGCCATCAGGCTCTATATCAGCAGACTCCACTCCTATTCCTTCACCTCATTCTTCACAACGTTCTGTACAGGTTCCAAGCAGTCTAGGTGGAGGAGGTGGTAATGGCAGTGGCCGATCAAGGAGAACATCCCCTCACCTCAGTTCCAATTCAAGTGACACTTTAAGAGTAAGCATTTGAAATGTTCTAGTTATTAAAAGATTGCCTGGTCCTTTATTGTTCTTACAAACAGCACTGATGTTAGCCATATATCATACATGTACCAATTTGTTAAAGATATACTAGCCCAATGAGATTTCCAAGATCAGCATATTTTAATACTAAACCCTACCTTGTATACCTTAAACAATAAGAGTTAATTATTTGGCAAGGTTTGTATTGTCCCACTGAGCCAGGTCTGAGATCAGACTGTCTTACTAGGCTTCTGTATAAATGTTAACTAGTAGGTAAGCTACTTTAAAACTCACGCACTAAAGATGACAAAATTAATTAGATTAAGGTTTATATGGTAGATTTTGAAAAGACTTAAACCACATTTACAATATGCTTATTACTGCCATAGTCAATCATTATTTTACAACATTTAATTTCTCAAACAGCTGCTCTGTATCAGCATTGTTGCAGCTGTCATCTTGTAGGTATATGTTGTTTCCATGGCAACAGCTCCATTGCTGGAAGCACACACTTTTAACATAACCATCATAGTGTCAAATGTGGTTGCCATACCAACCAGACAGGAAATTAGTAGGGTGTTTCATGGTAGACAGGATAAAAGAGTGTTGTAGACAAGTACTTAACTGATATGTTCTTGTGTAAACTGTTTTTACTCCCTTTATGATAATAAAATGTAATAAGAATAATGAGGAATGAAGGGCGATATATAAATGGACGAATGGATAGATGAATGGATTAATATGTAATACATGTACATGTACTATAGAACAAACTCTAAGACAACAAAAACTCACTCAGACTTTGACACACTAAACCAAATGGCAAACACATTCTATTCATTGCTAACTTTGACTTTTCAACTATTATAGTTTGACACTATATTCTGTTCATTAATACTACATACACAGTATTAGCAGTATTATATATAACCTCTACTATATTGATCAATACTACATACACAGTATTAGCAGTATTATAGTTACATATACCAATACAACAATCATATCCTGATATTGTTTGTACTGTTGATTTGATAGCAGTAGTATGATAATAACGATATTTTATAGGTGATTGTATTGTGATTATAACAATGATGTCTCTCTTCTCATAGCCTGGAGCACACAGTGTGTCTTCAAACAGTTCCTCTCCTTCAGTAATGGTGGGTCAAAATGGTAGTCCTACACGACAACAGGAAAGACAGTCTCCAATGGAAAGACAAGGTTCTCTCCAACGACGGCCTCGCTCCAGTCCTATTGTTAGGGTGACTAGTATGCCTGATGTTAAGAACCCTGGAGGAAGTTTACGTACAGCCCCATCTACTGTATCTGTAGAATCATCATCATCTGGTCGGTCCGGGGTATCATATAGATTTCAACCTTCATCTGATTCTGAGGCTGTTGTTGAGGTATGGAATTGAGAGCAATGAAAACTTGGAAGTATTGTGATATATACTTGGACAGTGATCAATGTATAATGTTCTCTCTCTCTCTCTCTCTCTCTCTCTCTCTCTCTCTCTCTCTTTCTCCCCTCCAATCATACAGGTGGGTGTAACAGTACACACTCCTGGTGATCCTGATAAAGCTGTGAGAATAGCCACAGCTGCTGCACTGGCAGAATCAGCTCGAAAACTAGCTCAAGAGGCTGCTAGTTTTATTGATGAAGAGGTAAACCATTTTTAACCCTCATATTTTATATTAAAGATTTCGATAATCCTACATCATAGTAGATACACTCTTAGTTTGTACTGTAGCCACACACACACACACACACACACACACATATATGTGTGTCATGTAAAAAAACAATAATTCTTACTAGCAAATTAAATCATGTAGTTTTACATGTACTACAAACTTGGAGTCATTTTCCCCTATTATTTCATCATGAATATACACATATCATGTACATTTATGATAGGAAGTTTTTAAAATACCCAAAGTTATCATAATTATTAGAAGAATGAAAATCATATTATATTGAATGCATGTTATCGTATCTTTTATTTGTTACATTTGTATCTTACAATTTATAAATGATAGTATTTTACTTTATTGACAATTGCTTCATTATAACTAGATGTCCCCACCCACTGCTCCTCCCCCACACATTCACTCAAATATCCAATATCATCCCAAAATGATGTACACTAATGGTCCCAATCGAACTAACAGTGGCCGCTCCTCCTCAATAGCATTTTCTCATCAAATGTACCCAATTAATCAACGTCGATCAGCATCTTTAGCAACTCCTAGCCTAGAACACCAACCCATTTCATCCAGTCGTCTAGACCCAGGACGTGGTGAATACTCCTCTTTACCACGTACCCAACATCACTACTCCTCTCAACTATCAGGGCTTAGTACATATGGACACAGTAGAGGAGGGTCCCAGTTCAATGACTCTGACTATCATTCTTATCATGCATCACAAACACTAGACTCAAACCCAAGCATACCACAATATATGGACCCTGATTCAAACTTCACCCAATCTCATCATCCTCGGACCTCTGTTGCCATGTCCCCACGAGGAGAGCCCTATTCTTCTACTACAATTAACTATATGCACGACTATATTCCGCCACGGAAGCACTCTCTGACAGAGGAACATGGTTTCAGACATACAAATCATAGGAGAAACTCAGAAAACTCTTTACCATTTCGTAAACCTTCTCATTTGTCAGGACCTGGTCGAAGAGATGGGTCACCAATGGTTAGTTCTTCTCTTCGTAAAAAATCTCAACTTGATATGTTGAGATCTGAGAAAAAATTGACCATGCCAATTAGTTTACCAGATGTACCTAATGTTGTCATTACCAGACGACCTGATATTAAAGAACCCAAAAGTTCTGAAACTACAGTAAGTGTCTTATAAGATACTGCTTGTATCTTATTTACAATGTGTGTTTTTAATGATACCAGTGTTACTTTATGGTCTGTGAATACTGGAGGTGTTTGTACAGTGCAATGTGTTTCCAAAGAGTTAAGAATTTTATACAAGATGTTAGTACTTATCTTTTTGCAAGAGACTCTTGGTGGACTGTGAATGAAAGTGTTGACAAGAAAGTGTGTCCACAATATAGTATATACAGTGTAAATTGTTTAGTTAAGAAATACTTACTCTTTAGTATAGATATAGGAATTGGGGGCCTCTGAGGGTCGGTGCTCTCAAAATAAAGAGTATTAATTAGTTACGACCACTAATCATTTTCCTACGCTAATTATGTATGAATGTTTAATAAATTGAATGATATTTTCTTTCTAGATGAGAGCTGATACTCTTAAAGTTGTTGATACAAGTTTAATGGAATCAAACATACCACATTCTCCATCCAATTCAACTGGTCTCTCATCCACACACACAGAAAACAGTTCACAACATGAAGATCCTTCTCCTAATCCTTCACAAGAACATCTCCAAAGCAACGTAAGTCCAATGTCTAAAATAATGTAAAACCATGATAGAATTAAATTAGATTTATTTTAGTAGATTTATAGAATATATAATAGATTTTATTAACATAAACCAACACATTATGGGACTGTGTCAATAAGTTTGTATAAGCAAGAGTGTGTCAGGGTTGGTAACTGGATGGGTACATATGACTAAAATTTATGTATCCTCAGTTAGTTCAAATAAGCTAATACTATAACTTAAATGTTAAAAATGTGCCCTGTAAGCTATTAACAATGCAAGTCTGTGTATTCTAATTACACAATGAAAACAGTACTATTTGTCATGTGTTGTTACTGTATTACAGGATCCTCCTACTATAAGAAGTCCCATACAATCCAAATTATCAAGTGATTCACATACCTCATCAAGTCAGAAATCATCTGAGCCTTCTTCCTCTGAAGTGGTAAATCAAATTGAACCACATTCTGAAACTGAGACTGAGAAAAAGTCTGTTACTCAGACAGAAACTCAAACTGAAACAAACCCAAGTAAGAGACACAACAAAAGGGATCAACATTTTTTACATGGAGACAAGACTCGAGAAGAGATTGAGTTAACACCGTTATCAACAGTAATTCAACCAGACACTGATGATATGTTAACACTATCTAAACACCAAACTAATCCTGTATCAGACAGATCAGTACAATCAAGAAGACTCCAAAGAGACGAGACTCAATCTTCCATTGAAAGTGAAGAAAGCATTGAAGTTCCTACTCCACAAGTCCTCCCCCTTGTTGATGATGTATTTAGATTACACACAGCGGGTCCTTTACCAACAAAATCACATAGCGTATTGACCAATGAAATCACAACTAGTCACTTAAGAGCACATGACAATAGATATAAACGTGTAGATCATGTTAGATCATTGTCTAATGGAAACCAGTTCTCCTTTTCTCCTCGCTCCTCATACAAATCAAATCGTATACCCACGGATGTGGGGTTAATGGAACGTCCCTCTTCTTATCGACAATCCTCTCTAACAAGAATTACGAGACCTTATAGTCCTCCTGGAGATCGGTTGACTCTCTCTCGTCAATCTTATCAAATTCCTTCTCGTCTTCCTTCTACTTTTAGTTCTCCTCACACTCTTATTCACCCTTCTTCTGTTGATGTTACTGTTGATGTTTGAACATGACTCTCTCTCTCTCTCTCTCTCTCTCTCTCTCTCTCTCTCTCTCTCTCTCTCTCTCTCTCTCTCTCTCTCTCTCTCTCTCTCTCTCTCTCTCTCTCTCTCTCTCTCTCTCTCTCTCTTTCTCTCTCTCTCTCTCTGTAACATGTTGTTTTTATTCCTATAAACATTATAATTACTGTCTTTGTTTCCTGTCAGTATTATTATTGAAATTTCTAAAATGTTATTTGCTCAAACAAAGAAAATAATATCATAATAAATAATATTTTATTTAAAAGTTTAAGGGTTTAAATTATTAGCTTTTAAAAAATATAAAGTGTTATATACTAAAATTAGCCAAAACTATTAATTGCTTAATATCATTTAAAGTACACACTTGAAAAATGTGGAAACGTTTAAAGGTGTCGCTCTTTATTAGTTTTCACTCAAATATTATATAATGACCAACTAATGCTGGTTCATATGTGATTTGTAGATCAATGGTAACTTAATTAATTGGCTATACAGTAAAGTCACTTCAGTTGTTAGAGAACAATAATGATTCTCTATAGTTATCACATGATTCATAGAAGGAATCATTTGTATCTTGTAATGGCAAACGATGAGATCTTTTGTTACCATGGTACTGGTATTTACGATTAAAATGTGAAAAATGTTGACCTTTTTTTGTATATATATCAATTACTTTTCTTCTTATTTTCTTTAGTTGTCCTGTAATAAACAAGATATGAAAGGCCAGTACAATGACGATGGTCATGAAGAAAAGGAGAATAGCAATCTTACTGTAAACTGTTATCTCCATATGTCCCAGATACCATGTTGTGATGTATACAAAGGCAAGATTGAAGAGTAGCCAACAGTCTAACAGGTTAATAAAGTTACTCTTGTAAGGTCTGAACATAGCCTGACCAATTATAAATAAGATTAACACTGAGGCAATGGCTATGTAGATAACTTGAGCATAAGGTTCAACACTGTACAATATGTACATTATAATGAGAAGTAAGAGGCGAGCTACAAACCAGTACTGCTTATCATTCTTATATGGAGCATAAATAGCTTCAACTATTGGTCTTGTGTATTCATTGGCACATGTCCAATGTCTGAGAGGTTTAGCAAAGAGAAGAAGTAGAACATAGGGTATGAGGAGAGGAAAGACAACCAATGATGTCATTACCATGAGAGTAATATGTCCTTTACTACCATATTCCACAGACCCATCCCAATACCATACATGATATGTCTGTTCTGAAGTAAAGACTTTAGCTGGTGTATAGACATTGATAATTGAATCTAATAGTTTTCCAAAGGAGAGATGTACAACAGTAACCAATACTTGAACTGAGGAGTGAGCTATTCTGTTTGAAAGCCTTAGAGAAAAACGACTGAGGATAACGAGGACAACAACTATTGTCAGGAGATAAAGTGAGAATATTAAACTGAGACCAGCTTTCCATAACTCTGTCATTCCATTGTAAAAACATAGAGGAAATCCAAGTCCAAGATTTAGAACTGAAAGTAAAACAATTGATATCCTTCTCACTACTTCCATTTTCCCATTGTAAACACTTAACATATCTAGTATCCCCACATTAGCAGCCTGAGCATAGAATATAATTCCATTGAGTGTACCAGTTGTTAATGTAAGTCTGAGAGCAAATAACAGGTAAATGAGGAGAGGACCAGCTACTGCATAGAGGACTAGTGTCCACAACCACCAGTTACTACATTGTCTACATTCTGTAGAACCAAACACAACACTGTAGTTTGTAGAACAATTGCCACATAAAATGCCTCCTCTGTTGTAAAGACATAACGATGAATTAAATGATAAATCTTTTGAAAATATTACATATTTTTTGTCTCTATTGCTGTAATAAAAGTTGATGAGGTTAGGGTCACTATTGCAGTATCCATGATGACAATATAAAGACAACAGAAACCTGAATGTACTGTTAAGCTGTACAGAACCAGCCCATGAAGTAAACGTTGGTCTGTTAAATGTTCTAGTGTTGATACTACAGCTAGGAGTATATCCATCAATATTTAATAGGACTTGTGAACAGGCACAAGATCCTGTTACATTATTCAATTCAAAACCAGGTGGACAAGATTTTAGATTGATTCTAACAACTTTTATATCAGTTATACTTGGAATTGCAAATAGGAGGGTACCATGAGGTCCATCCAATGTACTGTGATCATTGGTATGTATAGTTACATTAATGAGAGTACATTGCTTACTTTCTATTATAACTTGTGTATCTTCTCTCTCTGAAAACCACCAGTTAATGGGTATAAATCCAATGTTTGTATTCTTAACTGCTGCTACAGTAATAACTGAATAACTGTGGTTGCCTACAGCATCAATAGCAGCCATTGAAAAATTAATTTTCTGTCCAGGATAAGCATCAGATGAATATGGCATGATAGGATTATGTGAATCACATATAGTCAGGTTTACTGGTGTTGTAGAAATTGGATATATGTCTCTTGGTATAAAAGTAAAGATTTTCCTATAAATGTCAACAGCCTTTTTTGAAGTAATAAAATGTTTTCCGATATAACAGTTATACAATTTTGATGAATACACAGCATTACCAGCAATTGTTGCTTTGTTGTTTTCAAATAACATCTGTATCTTTTTATAATGAGAAGGATTGATTTGAAATTTGCAGTATGTTTCACCATTTGTATTACCTTGAGCATATATAGCTCCTCCACTAGACAGAACTTTGTTGTTTGTAAAGTTAGCATGAAGTCCTTCATTAAGATGAATTAGATTATCTCCTATTAACATAATAGCTGCTCCATTAATACCTGTATTGTTGTGAAAAACTATATGTCCCTCTAGAGTAATATCAGATCGAATAGCCTGTATAACTGTACCATAGTTAAAGGCAAAAATGCTAGGATTCTGTAATGATCCACCAATTCTGATAGTGTTAAAGTTTGATAAATAAAACAAACTAACTGGTGATAAGAAAGTAGATGACATCCCATATTTGGTTGGTATGTTATTGTATAATACTTTGACAGAAATGATATCCAATCGTATGTTGTTTTCTTTTGGTGGATATACAACTGCAATAATAGGTAAGGCCAGGTTTTTCTTATAGGTGATATTAAAAAGGGAAAGTCTAATAGAAAGTTTATTGGGATTGATCATAACAATATGTATAAGACTTTCTTGAAGCTCACCCGAAAATTTTTCAGCAAATGTGAAGGTTGTAGCAGCTATAAGTAATGGATGGTGCTTTTTATCGTGAGAGGAAGTTAATGTTTTTCTGGATGCTTGATCAAAGAACATTATAAACACAATTGCACTTCCAGGACATTTTTGATTCATGAGATTTATCTTAAATATGGAGTCATTGCAAATGACAGTCCGTGAGTGTGTTTGTGTATTCAGATGTAATACTAACATTGCTCCTGCTATTGAACCAGTATTGTCTGTAAAGGTACATCTTGATATATTAACTTGAGCTCTAGTGTCATTTTGAGTATAGAGTATTGTAAGACCTGCAGCATTGATGACTGGTTTAGGAGATGTTTTATTAATAGAAGAATTATAGAAGTCAGTAGCACACATTAATCCAGGATAGACTATGTGGTCAAAATTGTGCATGAACTTTGAGTCTGTAATCTTTACTTGGTATTGGCTTAAATTTGAGAGTGAATTTTTATATAACAACAATACTCCACTACCAACACTGTAGTTACTTTGAGATGCTACTCGAAGGTTTAGAAAAGATTTTATATTAATACAATCCAAAGTACCATTAGATAAGTCGACAGCTACAATAGCAAACCCATAGTACTGGGATATATTCACTTCTCTCATGACAAGTTGACTAATATCAGTGAACACCAGTACAGCAGCATGATATTGTGTGAAGTAGACAAGAGAACTATTAGAGTTAATAATGTCAAATCGCTCTATATCTAGGGTGCTGAGGGTAGCACCACAACCAATAAATGTCACTCTCTGTAGAATCAGACTACTACTTCCAGTGAAGGCAAATCCAATAGTTGGATGGACAGTATCATCATAAGGGAAAAAGACACATTGAATAGTGGCCATTGATTGGTTGCCTTGTATGGTAAGTGAGTAGTTGGTATTAATGGTACACAAACTCCCATTACCACTAATATTGTAGACAGTATCCAGGAGGAGAAGAGTAGTGTCACCAGTGTAATTATAGTGATGACACAAGTATAAACTGAGAGGATCATGTGAAGTAATATTGATTACCTTATTACATTTACTACATATCAGTAGTAAATGAAAGAGGAGTACCAACACAAGGCACTTCATGTTGCTAGTGAACATATCATCTAATTTGATCAATAGAAGGTAACTTCACAATAATTTAAACTACTTCACTGTTTTTCTTTTGTGTATAGTTGTTGATATATTGTGCCCAATTAAATGTAAAGATATCCTGTTGTGCAAATAACAATCCTACCATTGACCTGTATTAACAATGACAAGTAAAAGGTCTCTTAAATAAACAATTTACACAATAATCATCATAGTGATAACTTATGCTATTAGTTTCTGGTTTTAGTTTTAATTTGATCCGATAGAATTCAACTTATATTATCCATTTGTGTAAATTTGTTGATCAATTGTATTCTATTGTTTAACAAATAAAGAAAACACAGTTGAATTAGTTCATGCAAAAACACCAATTTACATATTCACCTTTTATTAATTGTTAGTAATCTGCTTGTATTTTCACTTTTAACATAAAATGAACAAACTTGAACATGATGAAGAATGACTATAGATCATAAATTTGTCTAATGTATTGTAATGATATATCTACTATTGCAAAACAGAGCATAAAAATTTAGGAATTCAGCTAGTACTATTATGCACTCATTTTACTTAATGTATATACCTATTGTGAAGCATCTACTCTGTAGTGTCATAAGCAAAATGAAGATAAGTTAGTTATAATGTTGATCTATACATAGACCAGCATATGTTGTAAGATACAATACTAACTCTAAGTGGAACACTACAGTTGATGGGTGATCTCTTTGTTATTATATCTTTAGTAAAAGTTGAATGTACTATGTACCAGTAATAAACATTGTTGTCATTTATCTTGATAATTTGATAAAACTCTTTTATACAATTACTTATTAAACACAAGTTTAATAAAGTTTTTTTTGTTTCTGAATTTATGGATAGAGCCAGTTCAAGAAAGTCAGAGTAAATTAAAGATAAAAATGTTTTAACGTGTCTTTATAATGAAAATGAAAAGGATACAAACTGTATTAAATAATGTTAGCTCTGACACAAAGTAATAGTCATATTGTAAATTAATAGAAAAAATGTGAAGAATTATTTAAGGGTTTTAAGAGGCTCACAATATTTAGAGTAGCTATCATCAAAAAACAACCAACCCTGTGCTTAAAAACAAACAAAATTAAATAAATGAGTAAGTATTAAAATGGTTAAAATAAAAATTACTACACACACTTTATACATATCAATCTTTAGATGATAATGTACAATTTATTAAGATGGCAAATGTATAAATTGTTATGGACTTATGAGGGGTTCACGATATTCAGAATAGCTATCATCAAAAAATGAGGAGTCCAACTCTTCTCTAAATTTTTGGGGTCGTGACACTGGTTGTGAGTTCCTAAGACATTGGGTCATTTTCTTGATTGAGTTTTTAACAGCATTGATACAACCTATAAAACGAACTTGTTGTCCAGTAACTAACACTATATGATGGAACACAACTACAGAAAAAGTAAACATCAGTATATATACAAATGTGATATTCAATAATCCAGATATACAATATTGTTCCTCGTTAATAAAGTACCAATTAGTACATACAATGATACCAAAATTAATCATTACAGAAAGATCTAAAAGGTTTATTATCTTGTTTTTAAATGGTCTTAGATGAGCTTGAACAGTGACAAACAAGAAATAAATGGGTAGAGCAATAGAGAATGGAAGTAGAAGATGTCTGCCACGATAAATAGTATACAATATGTAAAGAAATATCAGTAAGAGTTGTCTAGCAGTAAACCAGTATTGTTTGTTGTATTTATAAGGAGCATGGATAGCTTCATATATTGGTCGAAGATATTCTCTTATCTTGTTAGATTTCATTAGTAGACGACCAGTTAGAATTATTAACATGTAAGGTATTAGAAAGATACCAACTATCACTGATGTTACTATCATTAACTTCATGTGGTTTGTGTCACGATATTTAACACTGCCATCATTGAACCAAACATTTAGTGATTCATTTACATTACTACTGTACAAGTGGACAGGTGTGAAGACATCAATAATTGCTAGTAATAATTTTGAGAAGGAGAGATGTACAACAGTAACCAGTACTTGAACTGAGGAGTGAGCAATTCTATTAGAAAACCTTAGAGAAACCCGACTGAGGATAATGAGTAAAACAACTAATGTCAGGAGATAAAGAGGAAATATTAAACAGAGACCAGCTTTCCATAACTCATTCATGCCATTATAAAAACAAAGAGGAAAACCAAGATTAAGATTCATTGTTGATATCCAAAACACTGCCACCTTCATAAAAAACCAAGTTATTGGAAAACAGTGTCTAGCTTTAATAGACAGAATATCTAATAATCCAGTGCTAGCCACCTGAACATAGAATATAATTCCATTAATTGTACCAGTTGTTAATGTAAGCCTGAGAGCATATAACAGATAAATAAGGAGGGGACCAGCTGCTGCATAGAAGACTAGTGTCCACAACCACCAGTTACTACATTGTCTACATTCTGTAGAACCAAACACCACACTGTAGTTAACACCATTAACAGTAGAACATTTGCTGCACAAGATTCCTTCTCTATTGTTAAGACACATTGATGAATGATGTGATAAATCTTTGGAGGTAAGACCAAACTCTTCTTCTGTACTATTAAAATGAAAAACCCCAAGATTAGGACCAACATTGCAGTATCCATAATTGCAATGCATAGCTAATAGGAAAATAGGTGGTGTCTTATTGTTAACTTGTAATGAATTCAAACCAGCCCACGAACTAATAGTTGGTCTGTTAAATGTTTTGGTATTTATACTACAGTTAGGAGTGTAGCTATCAATCTTCAATGATAGGAAGACATTGGAACAGATACAAGATCCTCTTACTGGATCCAATTCAAAACCTGGTGGACAAGGTTTCAAATTTATGTTAACAACTGTTATGTACAATATACTGGGTATTGTAAAAAGGAGTTTACCATGATAAGGCAATGTACTGGGATCATTAGTATGTATAGTTACATTAATGAGAGTACAATTATCAGTTTCACTTATAACTTGTGTATTTTCTCTCTCTGAAAACCACCAGTTAATATGAGTATATCCTGAATTTGTTTCTTTTACTGGAGCTATAGTGACAATTGAGTAACTATGGTGACCTACAGCATCAATAGCAGCCATTGAAAAAGTATTTGTCTGTCCAGGATAAGTATCATTTGTATGTGGTATGTTAGAATTATTTAAATCACATATAGTCAGGTTCACTGGAGTAGTAGAAATGTTTTGAGTGTTATTATTGAAAATGGAGTCATAAATCTTTGTTGAAGTAATATATTCATTATCAATGTAACAGTTATATAGCTTTGATGAATAGACTGAATTGCCAGCAACTGTAGCTGTATTATTAGCAAATAATACTGATATGTTGTGATGATTTGAATAATTGACTTGAAATGTACATTTTGTTACACTAAGTGTATTGTCTAAAGCATATATAGCTCCTCCACTAGACAGAGCTATATTGTTGGTAAAGTTAACTTGAAGTCCTTCTTTCAAATAAATGACATTATCTCCTATTAACATAATAGCTGCTCCATTAATACCTGTATTGTTGTGAAAAACTATATGTCCCTCTAGAATAATATCTGATCGAATTGCCAGTATAACTGTACCAATGTTAGATGAAAAATTACTAGGGTTTGTTATTGATCCAGTTATAGTTATATTGCTAATGTCTGATAAATGAAACATGCTGACTTTTGATATTATCAACATTTTCGCTGTAAAGATTTTATTTGGGATTCCATTATCATATGCTTTTACAGAATTCATTACAAAATGTATATTGTTTTCCATTGGAGGATATGAAGCTGCAAAAATACAAGATGAAGAATTTGAAGTATATGTATTAGTGAAAGTAACATTGGAGAAGTTGAAAGTGATAGAATATTTTTTAACATTGATAATAGCCATATACACAGCACCTTGTTGTTTACTGGTAAAAACATCAGAGTAGGTAACTGAAAATACCACATCTTTCATTAAAAAGGGATAATAAACTTTATTGGCAACTGTTAATAATGAGTTTGTTATCTGATCAAAGAACATAATAAATACGAGGGCACTTCCAAGACATTTTTGCTCACTGCCATTTGTATCAAACACTGAATCATTGTCAATGGCAGTCTGTGAGTGTGTTTCTGTGTTCAGATGTAATACTAACATTGCTCCTGCTATTGAACCAATATTGCCTGTAAAATTACATTGTGATATATTAACTTGAGCTTTAGTGTCATTTTGAGTATAGAGTATTGTAAGTCCTGCAGCATTGATGACTGGTTTAGGAGATATTTTAGAAATGGAAGAATTATAGAAGTCAGTAGCACACATTAACTCAGGATAGACTATATACTCATAATTGAATATGAATAGTGAGTCTGTAATCTTTACTTGGTATTGGCTTAAATTTGAGAATGAATTTTTATATAAAAACAACACTCCACTACCAACACTGTAGTTACTTTGAGATGCTACTTGAATGCTTTGATAACTAGATACATTAATAGAATCCAAAGTGCCATTAGGTACGTTAACAGCTACAATTGCAAACCCATAGTACTGAAATATACTCACATCTCTCATAACAAGATGACTGATCTCAGTGAACACCAGTACAGCAGAATGATATTGCGTGAAATAGACAAGAGAACTGTTAGAGTTGATAATGTCAAATTGTTCATTATCAAGTGTAGTAAGGTTAGCACCACAACCAATAAAAGTCACTCTCTGTAGAGTCAGACTACTACTTCCAGTGAAGGCAAATCCAATAGTTGGATGAGTAGTGTTAACATATGTTGAAGGTGTACATTGAATAGTAGCCATTGATTTGTTACCTTGTATGGTAAGTGAGTAGTTGGTATTAATGATACACAAACTCCCATTACCAATAATATTGTAGACAGTATCCAGGAGGAGAAGAGAAGTGTCACCAGTGTAATTATAGTGATGACACATGAACTGGAGGAGATGATTTTGTGAAGTAATATTGATTACCTTATTACATTTACTACATATCAGTAGTAAATGAAAGAGGAGTACCAACATAAGCCACTTCATGTTGTCAGTGAACGTATCATCTATTTCAGTCGTTAAGATAGCTTTCCAATTTAAACTAACTGTCCATTTGTCTAAAGATGATGATAAATTGTGTCTAAACATGATTCATTGTGTTTACAATAACCTAACCATTATTTCAATGGAGAAGTGAAAGTAAACTATCTTAAGTTAATGCTCAAGTGAATAGTTTAGGTAAGAATCACCTATTATACATCTATTTAAAAGAATTGCATATTGGTTTCATGATATATTACTTTGAATGTAAACAAACTACTTAGTTTTCAAATTAAACTAATTGTCCATTTCCTTAGTGTAAAAGATGATGATAAACTTTTCTATTCAAATTTAAAGTGTGCTTACAATAATCCTCCATTTGAATTGACCAGTGAAAGTAAATGAACTTACATTATTGTTCTCATAAACATCAGTTTGGATAACAGTTACCTTTGTAGCCTTTCAAAGACAATTGTATTTGATTTCATTTTCATTTTAAATACATTAAGCATGTTCTAACTGTATAGAATGTACTCGTTGTCATTAGCAGATCATTATACCATATATGACAATATCATTATGATATGTATGTGCTAGTATTAACTATATTGAGTTTTATATGCTTCAAAAGAAAAATTAATTTGAAGTCACTAATGTTTATCAATGTTTAAAAATAAATATGTTGAATATATTAAAAACCATGATATTCTCTTCATAACAATGATATCAAAACCAGTCAAAAAAGCTTGTATTCTCTACATGTATTCCTAAACAGGGAGAACATGACCAACCAAAGTACAAGATATGAGTTAAGTACCCAATCAAAAAGACTATTGATAAAATAGGTATACCTGTATATCTCAAACTACAAAATATGTATAATAATTTACAAAACTGCAAGTAGATATATTTATTATATTGAGTTTAAAATTTGCTTCTCTTTAATTATCACATGTATAGAAGGAATCATATGAGTCTTGTAATGGTAAATGATGTGATCTATGATTAGTATGATCTTGATAGTTATGATTTTGAGTGACTCTTGTGAACATTGTATTGAACTTTATTTTTTCTTTCTTTAGTTGTCCTGTAATAAACAGAATATGAAAGACCAGTATAATGAAGAAGGTCACAAAAAGCAGAAAGATAGCTACTATATGTCAAAATGTGTTGTTATATAGATGAAGGAAAGGTTGAAGAGAAGTTAACAATCTAAAAAGTTTATTTATTGGAGGAGATGATCTTGTGAAGTAATATTGATTACCTTATTACATTTATTACATATCAGTATTAAGTGAAAGAGGAGTACCAACATAAGCCATTTCATGTTGTTAATGAACATATCATCTAATTTGATCAATAGAAAGTAAATTCAAATAACTTAAAGTGACTTCATTATTTTCTTTTGTGTATTGTTGTTGATAAACTGTGTCCATTTAAATAAAAAGATATCCTACTGTGCTTATAAAATCCTAACCATTGACCTGTATTAATCATGATAAGTTAATAGGTCTTTTAAATGAACAATTTACACAACAAACATCATTGATAACTTAGACATTTGATCAAATAACATAATAAATTCAATATCATTTCCAAAACATTTTTGGAGACTACCATTTGTGTCAAACACTGAATCATTGTCAATGACAGTCTGTGAGTGTGTTTCTGTGTTCAGATGTAGTACTAAATTGCTCCCGCAATTGAAGCAATATTGTCTGTAAAAGTACATTGTGATATATTAACTTGAGCTTTAGTGTCATTTTGAGAATAGAGTATTGTAAGTACTGTCTTATTCACCCTTCTCTTTATGTTACTGATGATGTTTGAATGTGACTCTCTCTCTCTCTCTCTCTCTCTCTTTCTGTACCATGTTGTTTTATTCCTATAAACATTATAATTACTGTCTTTGTTTCCTGTCAGTATTATTATTAAAATTTCTAAAATGTTATTTGCTCAAACAAAGAAAATAATATCATAATAAATAATCTTTATTTAAAGTTAAAGTATTTAAGTTTTAGCTTTTAAAAATAATGTGTTCTATACCAAAAAATAAACAAAACTATAAATTGTTTGATATCATTTAAAGTGCACACTTGAAAAATGTCAAAAAAATTTAAAGGTGTCACTCTTTATTAGTTTTCACTCAAATATTATATAATGACCAACTAATGCTGGTTTATATGTGATTTGTAGATCAATGGTAACTTAATTAATTGGCTATACAGTAAAGTCACTTCAGTTGTTAGAGAACAATAATGATTCTCTATAGTTATCACATGATTCATAGAAGGAATCATTTGTATCTTGTAATGGCAAACGACGAGATCTTTTGTTACCACAGTACTGATATTTACCATTAAAATGTGAAAAAAGTTGACCTTTTTTTATATTTATATCAATTATTTTTCTTCTCATTTTCTTTAATTGTCCTGTAATAAACAGGATATGATAGGCCAGTACAATGAAGATGGTCATGAAGAAAAGGAGAATAGCAGCCTTACTGTAGACTGTTACCTCCATATGTCCCAGATACCATATTGTGATCTATACAAAGCCAAGATTGAAGAGAAGCCAACAGTCTAACAGGTTAATAAAGTTACTTTTATATGGTCTAAACATAGCCTGACCAATTACGAATAAGACTAATACTGAGGCAATGGCTATGTAGATAACTTGAGCATAAGGTTCAATACTGTACAATATGTACATCATAATGAGAAGTAAGAGGCGAGCTACAAACCAGTACTGTTTACCGTTCTTGTATGGAGCATGAATAGCTTCAAGTATTGGTCTTGTGTATTCATTGGCACATGTCCAATGTCTGAGAGGTTTAGCAAAGAGGAGAAGAGCATAGGGTAAGAGGAGAGGGAAGACAACCAATGATGTAATTACCATGATAGTAATATGTCCTTTACTACCATATTCCACAGACCCATCCCAATACCATACATGATATGTCTGTTCTGAAGTAAAGACTTTAGCTGGTGTAAAGACATCTATAATTGAACCTAATAGTCTTCCAAAGGAGAGATGTACAACAGTAACCAGTACTTGAACTGAAGAATGTGCTATTTTGTTAGAACGTTTTAGGGAAAAACGACTGAGGATAATGAGGACAACAACTATTGTCAGGAGATAAAGTGGGAATAGTAAACTGAGACCAGCTTTCCATAACTCTGTCATTCCATTGTAAAAACATAGAGGAAATCCAAGTCCAAGATTTAGAACTGAAAGTAAAACGATTGATATCCTTCTCACTACTTCCATTTTCCCATTGTAAACACTTAACATATCTAGTATCCCCACATTAGCAGCCTGAGCATAGAATATAATTCCATTGAATGTACCAGTCGTTAATGTAAGTTTGAGAGCAAATAACAGGTAAATGAGGAGAGGACCAGCTACTGCATAGAGAACTAGTGTCCACAACCACCAGTTACTACATTGTCTACATTCTGTAGAACCAAACGCAACACTGTAGTTTGTAGAACAATCACCACATAAAATGCCTTCTCTGTTGTAAAGACATAATGATGAATTAAATGATAAATCTTTTGAAAATATTACATATTTTTTGTCTCTATTGCTGTAATAAAAGTCGGTGAGGATAGGGTCACTATTGCAGTATTCATGATGACAATATAAAGACAAGAGAAACCTGAATGTACTGTTAACTTGTACAGAACCAGCCCATGAAGTATATGTTGGTCTGCTAAATGTTCTAGTATTGATACTGCAGCTAGGAGTGTATCCATCAATATTTAATAGGACTCGTGAACAGGTACAAGATCCTGTTACATTATTCAATTCAAAACCAGGTGGACAAGATTTTAGATTGATTCTAACAACTTTTATATCAGTTATACTGGGAATTGCAAATAGGAGGGTACCATGAGGTGCATCTAATGTACTGTGATCATTGGTATGTATAGTTACATTAATGAGAGTACATTGCTTACTTTCTATTATAACTTGTGTATCTTCTCTCTCTGAAAACCACCAGTTAATGGGTATAAGTCCAATGTTTGTATTCTTAACTGCTGCTACAGTGATAACTGAATAACTGTGGTTGCCTACAGCATCAATAGCAGCCATTGAAAAATTAATTTTCTGTCCGGGATAAGTATCAGCTGAATATGGCATAATAGAATTATGTGAATCACATATAGTCAGGTTTACTGGAGTTGTAGAAATTGGATATGTGTCTCTTGGTATAAAAGTAAAGATTTTCCTGTAAATATCAACAGCCTTTTTTGAAGTAATAAAGTGTTTTCCCATATAGCAGTTATACAATTTTGATGAATACACAGCATTACCAGCAATTGTTGCTTTGTTGTTTTCAAATAACACTATTATGTTTTTAAGAGAAGAAGGATTGACTTTAAATTTGCAGTATGTTTCACCATATGTATTACCTTGAGCATATATAGCTCCTCCACTAGACAGAGCTTTGTTGTTTGTAAAGTTAGCTTGAAGTCCTTCATTAAGATGAATTAGATTATCTCCTATTAACATAATAGCTGCTCCATTAATACCTGTATTGTTGTGAAAAACTATATGTCCCTCTAGAATAATATCACATCGAATAGCCTGTATAACTGTACCATAGTTAAAGGCAAAAATGCTAGGATTCTGTGATGATCCACCAATTCTGATAGAGTTAAGATTTGATAAATAAAACAAACTAACTGGTGATAAGAAAGTAAATGACCTCCCATGTTGGTTTGGTATGTTATTGTATAATACTTTGACAGAAATGATATCCAATTGTATGTTGTTTTCTTTTGGTGGATACACAACTGCAATAATACTTAAAGCCAGGTTTTTCTCATAGGTGATATTAAAAAGGGAAAGTCTAATAGAAAGTTCATTTGCATTGATCATAACAATATGCATAAAACTCTCTTGAAGTACACCCAAAAAATGCATATGAAATGTGAAGGTTGTAGCAGCTATAAGTAATGGATAATGCATTTTGTCGTGAGAAGAAGTTAATGTTCTTCTGGATGCTTGATCAAAGAACATTATAAACACAATTCCACTTCCAGGACATTTTTGATTCATGTTATTTGTCTTAAATACGGAGTCATTGCAAATGACAGTCCGCGAGTGTGTTTGTGTGTTCAGATGTAATACTAACATTGCTCCTGCTATTGAACCAATATTGCCCTTAAAGTAACAATGTGATATATTAACTTGAGCTTTAGTATCATTTTGAGTATAGAGTATTGTAAGTCCTGCAGCATTGATGACTGGTTTAGGAGAGATTTTATAAATGGAAGAATTATAGAAGTCAGTAGCACACATCAATCCAGGATAGACTATATACTCATAATTAATTAGTAATAGTGAGTCTGTAATCTTTATTTGGTATTGGCTTAAATTGGAGTATAAATTTTTATATAATATCAACACTCCACTACCAACACTGTAGTTACTTTGAGATACCACTTGAATATTTTGATAGCTTAGTACATTAATAGAATCCAAAGTACCATTAGGTAAGTTAACAGCTGCAATTGCAAACCCATAGTACTGAAATATAGTTACTTCTCTCATGACAAGGTGATTAATATTAGTGAACACCAGTACAGCAGCATGATATTGTGTGAAGTAGACAAGAGAACTGGTTGAGTTAATAATATTGAGTTGTTCTTTATCAAGGGTACTGAGGGTAGCACCACAACCTTGAAATACCACTCTCAATAGAGTCAGACTACTACTTCCAGTAAAGGCAAATCCAATAGTTGGATGGGTAGTGTTAACATAAGTAGAAGAGATACATTGAATAGTAGCCATTGAGTGGTTGCCTTGTATGGTAAGTGAGTAGTTGGTATTAATGGTACACAAACTCCCATTACCACTAATATTGTAGACAGTATCCAGGAGGAGAAGAGAAGTGTCACCAGTGTAATTATAGTGATGACACAAGTATAACTGGAGGAGATGATCTTGTGAAGTAATATTGATTACCTTATTACATTTACTACATATCAGTAGTAAATGAAAGAGGAGTATCAACACAAGGCACTTCATGTTGCTAGTGAACATATCATCTAATTTGATCAGTAGAAGGTAACTTCACAATAATTTAAACTACTTCACTATTTTCTTTTGTGTATAGTTGTTGATATATTGTGCCCAATTAAATGTAAAGATATCCTGTTGTGCAAATAACAATCCTACCATTGACCTGTATTAATCATGACAAGTAAAAATATATCTTAAATAAACAATTTACACAACAATCATCATAGTGATAACTTATGATATTTGTTTCTGGTTTTAGTTTTAATTTAATACAATAGAATTCAACTTATATTATCCATTTGTGTCAATTTGTTGATCAATTGTATTCTATTGTTTTAAAAATGAAAGAAAACACTTTTGAATTAGTTCATGCAAAAACTGTTGATGATAACCTCTGTCTATTCAAGTGTAAAGATCATCCATTGTGTTTATAACAACATAACTATTATTTAAATGGACAAGTGAAAGTAATCTAACTTACTTTAATTCTCAAATTAATAACAATTGATAACAGACACCTTTTATAACTCTTATTAAATTATTACCTAATGGTTTCAGTTTCATTTTAAAAAGAATTAATCAATTAAGCATATAAAAGTGACCTATTATATTAACAAGGAAGCATATAAAAATGACATATTAATTTTGATATAGATTAAACTTCATATTATTATGACATTCTACTCAAATATAGTGTACTTGAAATAATCTTCCATTTGAATTGACCAGTGAGAGTAAACAAAAGGTAATTACCAGTCAGTTTGGCTGATAATTACCTTTTATAGATTTTCTAAAACAATTTGGTTTCACTTTCACTTTAAATGCTAAGTATGTTCTAACTCTATAGGTCTATAGATATAATTGTTGTTATTATCTGTTAAAGATACCGTATATATGACAATATCATTATAATAAGCATGAGTTATTTTTGAGTTGATACACTTCAAAGGAAAGATAAATTTCAAATCACTAATGTCATCAATATTAAAAACATTCTCTAAAATGCATTAATTATCATGAACTCTCAGATAAAGCATGAAATACACAGTGTGAGTTAAGTACACAATCAAAAAAACTAATGATAAAGAAAAACATTCTAATGATAAAAATAGTTGAAAAGACTCTTGTTGTTTTACTTTCAGTTATCTTCACAGAATATGTCTGTCACTCCCGTTTCTTCTCTATTTAAGCTAATGTTTCTTTCTAACTGTAATCTCTATCTCTTTTAGAAATAATTGCTGTCATTTGTTGACCGTCAGGCCACTTAATTTTGACTGACATGCTATCAATATATGCTAGCATTATGTATTAATACAGCAAGAGGAATTGCAATGTGTCATATTATATTGTAAATGAATACATCTAATTTTATTAATTGAATATCCTACTGTGCTTATAATAATCCTAACCATTTTTCTGTATTAATCATAGTACGTAAATTGGTTTCTTAAATGAACAATTTACACAACAATAATCATTGATAACTTGTGCTATTCACAAACAATTATTGCTTTTAGTTCTTATTTGATCCAATAGAACTCAACATCACAAGTTATACTACTTCACTGTTTCTATTTGTGTAAACTTGTTGATAAATTTTGTCTTATTCACTGACTTGATCTTGTTCAGCAAATGAAAGTAAACTTAATTGAATTAGTTCACACAAAACATCAATTTACATAATCATCTTCTATTTATTGTAAACAATCACCTTTTGTTTTCACTATCAAAATGAAATGAACAAACTCTAACATAATGAAAACTGACTATAGATCACAAGTTTGTCTAATATCCCCTATATATATATAACAAACATGGACAAAATGAAGACCAACCATAGATCATAAGTTTGTCCAATATATATATAATGATAGAGAACCAGTGTCCACAAGCACAATTTACTACATTGTTACCACTAACATTGTAGACAGTATCCAGGAGGAGAAGAGTAGTGTCATCAGTGTAATTATAGTGATGACACAAGTATAACTGGAGGAGATGATCTTGTGAAGTAATATTGATTACCTTATTACATTTACTACATATCAGTAGTAAGTGAAAGAGGAGTACCAATATAAGCCACTTTGTGTTATCAGTGAACATATCATCTAATTTGATCAATAGAATATAACTTCACAATAATTTAAACTACTTCACTATTTTCTTTTGTGTATAGTTGTTGATATATTGTGCCCAATTAAATATAAAGATATCTTGTTGTGCAAATAACAACCATACCATTGACCTGTATTAATAATAACAAGTAAATAGGTCTCTTAAATAAACAATTTACACAATAATCATCATAGTGATAACTTATGTTATTAGTTTCTGCTTTTAGTTTTAATTTGATCCAATAGAATTCAACTTATATTATCCATTTGTGTAAATTTGTTGATCAATTGTATTCTATTGTTTAACAAATAAAGAAAACACAGTTGAATTAGTTCATGCAAAAACACCAATTTACATATTCACCTTTTATTAATTGTTAGTGATCTGCCTGAATTTTCACTTTTAACATAAAATGAACAAACTTGAACATGATGAAGAACGACTATAGATCATAAATTTGTCTAATATATTGTAATGATATATCTACTATTGCAAAACATAGCATAAAGATTTAGGAATTCAACTAGTACTATTATGCACTCATTTTACTTAATGTATATACCTATTGTGAAGCATCTACTCTGTAGTGTCATAAGCAAAATGAAGATAAGTTAGTTATAATGTTGATCTATACATAGACCAGCATGTGTTGCAAGATACAATACTAACTCTAAGTGGAATACTACAGTTGATGGGTGATCTCTTTGTTATTATATCTTTAGTAAAAGTTGAATGTACTAAGTACCAGTACTAAACATTGTTGTCATTTATCTTGATAATTTGATAAAACTCTTTTATACAATTACTTAAGAAACACAAGTTTAATAAAGTTTTTTGTTTTCAGATTTATGGATAGAGCCAGTTCAAAAAAGTCAGAGTAAATTAAAGATAAAAATGTTTTAACGTGTCTTTATAATGAAAATGAAAAGGATACAAACTGTATTAAATAATGTTAGCTCTGACACAAAGTAATAGTCATATTGTAAATTAATAGAAAAAATGTGAAGAGTTATTTAAGGGTTTTGAGAGGTTCACAATATTTAGAATAGCTATCATCAAAAAACAACCAACCCTGTGCTTAAAACCAAACAAAATTAAATAAATGAGTGAGTATTAAAATAGTTAAAATAAAAATTACTACACACACTTTATACATATCAAACTTTAGATGATAATGTATAATTTATTAAGATGGCAAATGTATAAATTGTTATGGACTTATGAGGGGTTCACGATATTCAGAATAGCTATCATCAAAAAATGAGGAGTCCAATTCTTCTCTAAAATGTTTGGGTCGTGACACTGGTTGTGAATTCCTAAGACATTGGGTCATTTTCTTGATTGAGTTTTTAACATCATTGATACAACCTATAAAGCGAAGTTGTTGTCCAGTAACTAACACTATATGATAGAACACAACTACAGAGAAGGTAAACATCACTATATATACAAATGTGATGTTCAATATTCCAGATATACAATATTGTTCCTCATTAATAAAGTACCAATTAGTACATGCAATGATACCGAAATTAATCATTACAGAAAGATCTAAAAGATTTATTATCTTGTTTTTAAATGGTCTTAGATGAGCTTGAACAGTGACAAACAAAAAATAAATGGGTAGAGCAATAGAGAAAGGAAATAAAAGATTTTTGCCACGATAGATGGTATACAATATATAAAAAAATATCAATAAGAGTTGTCTAGCAGTAAACCAATATTGTTTGTTGTATTTATAAGGAGCATGGATAGCTTCATATATTGGTCGAAGATATTCTCTTATCTTGTTATATTTCATTAGTAGACGACCAGTTAGAATTATTAACATGTAAGGTATTAGAAAGATACCAACTGTTACTGATGTTACTATCATTAACTTCATGTGATTTGTATCACCATATGTAACACTACCATCATTGAACCATACATTTAGTGATTCATTTACATTACTACTGTACAAGTGGACAGGTGTGAAGACATCAATAATTGCTAGTAATAATTTTGAGAAGGAGAGATGTACAACAGTTACCAATACTTGAACTGAGGAGTGAGCAATTCTGTTAGAAAACCTTAGAGAAACCCGACTGAGGATAATGAGGACAAAAACTAATGTCAGGAGATAAAGAGGAAATATTAAACTGAGACCAGCTTTCCATAACTCATTCATGCCATTGTAAAAACAAAAAGGAAAACCAAGATTAAGATTCATTGTTGATATCCAAAACACTGCCACCTTCATAAAAAACCAAGTTATTGGAAAACAATGTCTAGGTTTAATAGACAGAGCATCTAATAATCCAAGATTGGCCACCTGAGCATAGAATATAATTCCATTAAGTATACCAGTTGTTAATGTAAGCCTGAGACCATATAACAGGTAAATGAGGAGAGGACCAGCTACTGCATAGAAGACTAGTGTCCACAACCACCAGTTACTACAGTGTCTACATTCTGTAGAACCAAACACAACACTGTAGTTTGCAGAACAATTGCCACATAAAATGCCTTCTCTGTTGTAAAGACATAATGATGAATTAAATGATAAATCTTTTGAAAATATTTCAAATTTTTTGTCCCTATTGCTGTAATAAAAGTTGGTGAGGTTAGGGTCACTATTGCAGTATCCATGATGACAATATAAAGACAAGAGAAACCTGAATGTACTGTTAACTTGTACAGAACCAGCCCATGAAGTAAATGTTGGTCTGTTAAATGTTCTAGTATTGATACTACAGTTAGGAGTGTATCTATCAATATTTAATAGGACTTGTGAACAGGTACAAGATCCTGTTACATTATTTAATTCAAAACCAGGTGGACAAGATTTTAGATTGATTCTAACAACTTTTATATCAGTTATACTGGGAATTGCAAATAGGAGGGTACCATGAGGTCCATCTAATGTACTGTGATCATTGGTATGTATAGTTACATTAATGAGAGTACATTGCTTACTTTCTATTATAACTTGTGTATCTTCTCTCTCTGAAAACCACCAGTTAATGGGTATAAATCCAATGTTTGTATTCTTAACTGCTGCTACAGTAATAACTGAATAACTGTGGTTGCCTACAGCATCAATAGCAGCCATTGAAAAATTAATTTTCTGTCCAGGATAAGCATCAGCTGAATATGGCATAATAGAATTATGTGAATCACATATAGTCAGGTTTACTGGAGTTGTAGAAATTGGATATGTGTCTCTTGGTATAAAAGTAAAGATTTTTCTATAAATGTCAACAGCCATTTTTGAAGTAATAAAATGTTTTCCCATATAGCAGTTATACAATTTTGATGAATACACAGCATTACCAGCAATTGTTGCTTTGTTGTTTTCAAATAACACTATTATGTTTTTATAATGAGAAGGATTGATTTGAAATTTGCAGTATGTTTCACCATATGTGTTACCTTGAGCATATATAGCTCCTCCACTAGACAGAGCTTTGTTGTTTGTAAAGTTAGCTTGAAGTCCTTCATTAAGATGAATTAGATTATCTCCTATTAACCTAATAGCTGCTCCATTATTATCTGTATTGTTGTGAAAAACTATATGCCCCTCTAGAATAATATCAGACCGAATTGCCTGTATAACTGTACCATAGTTATAGGCAAAAATGCTAGGATTCTGTGATGATCCACCAATTCTAATACTTTTAAGGTTTGATAAATAAAACAAACTAACTGGTGATAAGAAAGTAGATGGCATCCCATATCCGTTTGGTATGTTATTATTATATGCCTTCATAGAAATGATATCCAATTGTATGTTGTTTTCTTTTGGTGGATATACAACTGCAATAATACTTAAAGCCAGGTTTTTCTCATAGGTGATATTAAAAAGGGAAAGTCTAATAGAAAGTTCATTTGCATTGATCATAACAATATGTATAAGACTTTCTTGAAGCTCACCAAAAAATTTTTTAACAAATGTGAAGGTTGTAGCAGCTATAAGTAATGGACAATGCTTTTTGTTGTGAGAGGAAGTTAATGTTGTTCTGGATACTTGATCAAAGAACATTATAAAGACAATTCCACTTCCAGGACATTTTTGAACCATGTTATTTGTGTTAAATAGAGTGTCATTGCTAATGACAGTCTGTGAGTGTGTTTGTGTATTCAGATGTAATACTAACATTGCTCCGGCTAATGAACCAATATTGACTGCAAAATTACAATGTGATATATTAACTTGAGCTCTAGTGTCATTTTGAGTATAGAGTATTGTAAGTCCTGCAGCATTGATGACTGGTTTAGGAGATATTTTAGAAATGGAAGAATTATAGAAGTCAGTAGCACACATTAATCCAGGATAGACTATATACTCATAATTGTGCATAAACTTTGAGTCTGTAATCTTTACTTGGTATTGGCTTACATTTGAGAGTGAATTTTTATATAACAACAACACTCCACTACCAACACTGTAGTTACTTTGAGATACCACTTGAGCTTCTTGAGAAAGTGTTACATAAATAGAATCCAAAGTACCATTAGGTAAGTTAACAGCTACAATTGCAAACCCATAGTACTGAAATATAGTTACTTCTCTCATGACAAGGTGATTAATATTAGTAAACACCAGTACAGCAGCATGATATTGTGTGAAGTAGACAAGAGAACTAGTAGAGTTAATAATATTGAGTCGCTCTATATCAAAGATGCTGAGGGTAGCACCACAACCAATAAATTTTACTCTCAATAGAGTCAGACTACTACTTCCAGTGAAAGCAAATCCAATAGTTTGATGAGTAGTGTTAACATATGTTGAAGGTGTACATTGAATAGTAGCCATTGATTTGTTACCTTGTATGGTAAGTGAGTAGTTGGTATTAATAGTACACAAACTCCCATTACCACTAATATTGTAGACAGTATCCAGGAGGAGAAGAGTAGTGTCAACAGTGTAATTATAGTGATGACACAAGTATAAACTGAGAGGATCATGTGAAGTAATATTGATTACCTTATTACATTTACTACATATCAGTAGTAAGTGAAAGAGGAGTACCAACACAAGGCACTTCATGTTGCTAGTGAACATATCATCTAATTTGATCAGTAGAAGGTAACTTCACAATAATTTAAACTACTTCACTATTTTCTTTTGTGTATAGTTGTTGATATATTGTGCCCAATTAAATGTAAAGATATCCTGTTGTGCAAATAACAATCCCACCATTGACCTGTATTAATCATGACAAGTAAAAATATATCTTAAATAAACAATTTACACAACAATCATCATAGTGATAACTTATGATATTTGTTTCTGCTTTTAGTTTTAATTTAATACAATAGAATTCAACTTATATTATCCATTTGTGTAAATTTGTTGATCAATTGTATTCTATTGTTTTAAAAATGAAAGAAAACACTTTTGAATTAATTCATGCAAAAACTGTTGATGATAACCTCTGTCTATTCAAGTGTAAAGATCATCCATTGTGTTTATAATAACATAACTATTATTTAAATGGACAAGTGAAAGTAATCTAACTTACTTTAATGCTCAAATTAATAACAATTGGATAACAGTCACCTTTTATGACTCTTACTAAATTATTACCTAATGGTTTCAGTTTCATTTTAAAAAGAATTAATCAATTAAGCATATAAAATTGACCTATTATATTAACAAGAAGCATATAAAAATGACATATTAATTTTGATATAGATTAAACTTCATATTATGATGATAAACTGTGTCTACTCAAATATTAAGTCTACTTGCAATAATCTTCCATTTGAATTGACCAGTGAAAGTAAACAAACTTACATTAATGTTTACATAAATATCAGTTGGATGATAATTACTTTTTATAGATTTTCTAAAACAATTCGGTTTTACTTTCACTTTAAATGCTAAGTACGTTCTAACTCTATTGGTCTATAGATATAATTGTTGTTATTATCTGTTAAAGATACCGTATATATGACAATATCATTATAATAAGCATGAGTTATTTTTGAGTTGATACACTTCAAAGGAAAGATAAATTTCAAATCACTAATGTCATCAATATTAAAAACATTCTCTAAAATGCATTAATTATCAAGAACTCTCAGATCAAGCATGGCTAATCAGAATACACAGTGTGAGTTAAGTACACAATCAAAAAAACTAATGATAAAGTAAAACATTCTAATGATAAAAATAGTTAAAAAGACTCTTGTTGTTTTACTTTCAGTTATCTTCACAGAATATGTCTGTCACTCCCGTTTCTTCTCTATTTAAGCTAACGTTTCTTTCTAACTGTAATCTCTATCTCTTTTAGAAATAATTGCTGTCATTTGTTGACCGTCAGGCCACTTAATTTTGACTGACATGCTATCAATATATGCTAGCATTATGTATTAATACAGCAAGAGGAATTGCAATGTGTCATATTATATTGTAAATGAATACATCTAATTTTATCAATTGAATATCCTACTGTGCTTATAATAACCCTAACCATTTTTCTGTATTAATCATGGTATGTAAATTGGTTTCTTAAATGAACAATTTACACAACAATCATCATTGATAACTTGTGCTATTTACAAACAATTATTGCTTTTAGTTTTTATTTGAACCAATAGAACTCAACATCACAAGTTATACTACTTCACTCTTTCTATTTGTGTAAACTTGTTGATGAATTTTGTCTTATTCACTGACTTGATCTTGTTCAGCAAATGAAAGTAAACTCAATTGAATCAATTCACACAAAACATCAATTTACATAATCATCTTCTATTTATTGTAAACAATCACCTTTTGTTTTCACTATCAAAATGAAATGAACAAACTCTAACATAATAAAAACTGACTATAGATCACAAGTTTGTCTAATATCCACTATATATATATAACAAACATGGACATGATGAAGACCAACCATAGATCATAAGTTTGTCCAATATATATATATATAATGATAGAGAACTAGTGTCCACAACCACCAGTTACTACATTGTTACCACTAATATTGTAGGCAGTATCCAAGAGGAGAAGAGTAGTGTCACCAGTGTAATTATAGTGATGACACAAATATAACTGGAGGAGATGATCTTGTGAAGTAATATTGATTACCTTATTACATTTACTACATATCAGTAGTAAGTAAAAGAGGAGTACCAATATAAGCCACTTCATGTTATCAGTGAACATATCATCTACTTTAGTTATTAAGATAGCTTTATAATTTAAACTAACTGTCCATTTGTTTAGTATAAAGCTGATGATAAACTGTGTCTACTCGTGATCTGTTGTACTTACAATAAATAACCTAGCTATTCATATGAATGGACAATTGAAATTAAACTAAAATATTTTCACACTCACATAAAGAACAATTTAGATAACAATCATCTTTGTGGGATTTAAAATTTAAAAAACAATTGCTTTCTGGTTTCATTTACATTTCAAATTTTGAATTAAACAATGAAGTCTATAAAATTATCCTATTAGTTTTGATGGAAACTAACTGCAATATGTACTTGTTTTTATTAGAAATTTCTACTATTAAATGAAGTGTATAAATTACCATGAACTGTTTGTATATTTCTCCATAACAACAATGTCAAAACTAATCAAATATGTTGTGTAATCACTCCATGTCTTTTTGCACAAGGAGAATATATTTTGTGTACATTCTATATAAAATGATCATGTAGCAAATGCAAATAGAACATTCGTTCAAAATTCTTAGGAACAACATGTGGTTTTCATTAAAAAATGTAATAATTATGCTCATTCATATTATTTCTAAACTATAATATCTAACTTCATTAATGATATCATGACTAACAGACAGTAACCTTGAACATTGTTTTGTAGTTCTTGTGTTATATATATAGAATAACCTTGTTACAAGAAACATAATGATAGTGCCATTTTTAGTATGTTTACATAATGCCAACCAAAATACAAGTTAAGTAAACACTAATGATTTATACCTATTACTGATAATAATGGTTGAGAAGTATCTTTTTGTTTTACTTTCACTTTTAGTTATCTCCACTCTATATATATCCTTACTCCTCTTTCTTCCAGTATATAAGTTAATATGGCTATCTAACTGTCATCTCTATCTCTGTTTTAGACACAATTGTTATTATTTTGTTAAATTGATAAGCTGCGGCCACTTTATCTAAATTGACTTACTGTATGTATTATACACTAACACTATACAGCAAGAGAAATTGTAAAATGTCATATTTAATTGTCAACAACATAAACAATTTTTTAGTGGTTGTTCACTCAAATGTCATACTATGTATAAACTATAATAAAAAGTAATTAAATATTAATGTAACAATTGTTCATTATCTGGTACACTCATTATACAGGTATACCTGTATATCACAAATGTGTATAATTATGAGTACAACTGTAGCATATATTTAATATGCTGAGTTTAATATTCCTTCTCTATAATTATCACATGAACCATAGAAGGAATCGTTAGAGTCTTGTAAAGGTAAATGACGAGATCTTTGATTAGTATGATCTTGGTTATTTTCAATGACTCTTGTAAAAATTGTATTGAACTTTATTTTTGCTTTCTTTAGTTGTCCTGTAATAAATAGAATATGAAAGACCATTATAATGAAGAAGGTCACAAAGAACAGGAAGATAGCTACTATATTGTAAACTTTGATGTCAAAATGTTTTGTTGTGATATATATGAAGAAGAGGTTGAAGAGAAGCCAACAGTCTAATAAGTTTATTAGTTTATTTTTAAAAGGTCTATAAATAGCCTGACCAATTATGAAAAAGAACAGCATTGAGGCAATTGCTGTGTAGATGAAATATTCATAAGGTTCAATACTGTACAATATGTACATAACAATGAGGAGTAAGAGGCGAGCTACAAACCAGTACTGCTTATCATTCTTATATGGAGCATGAATTGCTTCAAGTATTGGTCTTGTGTATTCATTGACAAATGTAAAATGTCTAAGAGGTTTAGCAAAGAGGAGAAGAAGAACATAGGGTAAGAGGAGAAGGAAGACAATCAACGATGTAATTACTATCAGAATAATATGCCCTTTACTACCATATTCCACAGACCCATCCCAATACCATACATGATATATCTGATCTGAAGTAAAGACTTTAACTGGTGTAAAGGCATTGATAATTGCACCCAATAGTTTTCCAAAGGAGAGATGTACAACAGTAACCAGTACTTGAACTGAGGAGTGTGTCAACCTATTAGAAAGCCTTAGAGAAAAACGACTGAGGATAATAAGCACAACAATTATTGTCAAGAGATAAAGTGGAAACAGTAAACTTAGACCAGCTTTCCATAACTCTGTCATTCCATTGTAAAAACATAGAGGAAATCCAAGTCCAAGATTTAGAACTGAAAGTAAAACAATTGATATCCTTCTCACTACTCCCATTTTCCCATTGTAAACACTCAACATATCTAGTATCCCCACATTAGCAGCCTGAGCATAGAATATAATTCCATTGAATGTACCAGTTGTTAATGTAAGTTTAAGAGCAAATAACAGATAAATAAGAAGAGGACCAGCTACTGCATAGAGAACTAGTGTCCACAACCACCAATTACTACATTGTCTACATTCTGTAGAACCAAACACAACACTGTAGTTTGTAGAACAATTGCCACATAAAATGCCTTCTCTGTTGTAAAGACACAGTGATGAATTAATTGATAAATCTTTTGAAAGAATTTTAAATTTTTTGTCTCTATTGTTGTATTGAAAAACAGTGAAATCAATGTCTCCATTGCAGTATCCATGAAAGCAATATAAACACAAGAGAAAACCTGATGTTTCATTTATTGTACCAACCCATGAAGTAAAAGTTGGTCTGTTAAATGTTCTAGTATTGATCCTACAATTAGGAGTGTAACCATTAATGTTTAATGATGAGATGACATTAGAACAGACACAAGATCCTCTTACTGTATTCAATTCAAAACCAGGTGGACAAGATTTCAACTTGATTCCAACGACTGTTGTGGTGATGACACTTGGTATTGTGAATAGGAGGCTACCATAGTGAGAGCACATATTTAGAGTATCTGTATCATTGGTATGTATAGCTACATTGACAAGTGTGCACTCATCAGTTTCTGTTATGACACGTACATTGTCGCTTTCTGAAAACCACCATTTAATTGGCATAAACCCAACATCTGTAGCCTTAACTGATGTTATAGTAACAATGGAATAACTATGGTGGCCTACAGTATTGATAGCAGCCATGGAAAAGGTAATTGTCTGTCCAGGATAAGCATCATATATATAGGGCAAAACATTATGAGGTGAGTCACATATAGTGAGGTTTACTGGAGTAGTAGAAAGTTCATAAGCATCATTTGGCAAAAAAGTAAAAATGGTATTGTATATGTCGCTTGCCATTGTAGAATTAACAAAATGTTTGCCCATGTAGCAGTAATACAAGTTTGATGAATAAACAGAGTTGCCAGAAACTGTAGCTCTATTGTTTTTGAATAATACCTTGATGTTGTCATAGTGATACAAATTAACTTGAAATGTGCAGTAATTTTCTTCAAATGTATTGCTAAAAATATATATAGCTCCTCCTTTAGACAAAGCATGGTTATTTATGAAGTTAGCTCGAAGTCCTTGTGTGAGATGAATGAAGCCTTCTATTAATGTAATAGCTGCTCCATCAATACCTGTATTGTTATGAAAAAGCACATGCCCGTGTAGAACAATATCACATCGAACTGCCTTTATAACTGTACCATGATTAAAAGAGAATTTGCTGGGATTTTTTGTTGACCCATAAATTCTGACCTTATTAATATCAAATAGTTGAAACAAGCTGACCCGTGGGTAGACAATAGAAGACATACTATACCTTTCTGGTATGTTATTATGACATACTTCAACTGACTTCATTATCATGTTTATCTTGTTAATTTTTTGAGGACGTGCAGCTACATAAACAGTCATAGCCTTATTTTTGTCAAAGATGACATAGTTGAGTTCAAATCTGATGTAGAGTTTGTTGGCATTAATAAACAGTACGTACATAACACATTGTTGGTTACTATTGAGAAGGCTATTATTTGCATATTTAATAATCACATTGCTCAATTGTAATGGATGATATGACATGTTTGTATGTGATGGTTGTGATACCTGGTCAAAGTACATGATGAACACAATAGCACTTGCGTAACATTTTCCAACACTTCCATTTGTGTCAAATATAGAGTTATTGTGAATAAACGTTTGCGAGTTTGTTATTGTGTTCAGATGTAATACAAGTAAAGCTACTGCTATAGAACCAATATTACCTTTAAAAGTACATCTTGATATATTAACTTGAGCTCTAGTGTCATTTTGAGTATAGAGTATTGTAAGTCCAGCAGCATTGATGATCGGATTTCGAGAGACTTGGTAAGTGAAAGAGTTATAAAAATCCTTTATACATGTAAAATGTGGATAGTAAATTAAGTCGTAATTCCTTTCAAAATGTGACATTGCAATCACTACAATGTTTTGTGTAAAGGTCTTGAGTGAATTTCCATACAATAAAATTACTCCACAACCTACACTATAGACATTTTTATGCATTGGTACCCTTTCGATGCCTCGTGAAGAAGTTATATCAACAGAATCCAAAGTACCATTATGTAAGTTAACAGCTACAATAGCAAACCCATAGTACTGGGATATATTCACATCTCTCATAACAAGATGACTGATCTCAGTGAACACCAGTACAGCAGCATGATATTGTGTGAAGTAGACAAGAGAACTGGTAGAGTTAATTATGTCAAGTTGCTCTTTATCAAGGGTAGCAAGGTTAGCACCACAACCAATAAACATCACTCTCTGTAGAGTTAGACTACTACTTCCAGTGAAAGCAAATCCAATAGTTGGATGGATAGAGTTAGCATAAGCCGAAGAGATACATTGAATAGTAGCCATTGAGTGGTTACCTTGTATGGTAAGTGAGTAGTGGGTATTAATGGTACACAAACTCCCATTACCACTAATATTGTAGATATTATCCAGGAGGAGAAGAGTAGTGTCACTAGTGTAATTATAGTGATGACACAAGTATAACTGGAGGAGATGATCTTGTGAAGTAATATTGATTACCTTATTACATTTACTACATGTAAGTAGTAAGTGAAAGAGGACTACCAACATAAGCCACTTCATGTTGTCTGAATTAGATCTTTTTGTTATGACAAAACTTTACAATTTTAACTACTAAATGTTTTCCCTTTGCATATTAGCCGTTGATAAACTCTGTCCTTTCTATATAATTTCTTAATAATAATGCCGATCACTTATCTGATCACGTGTATCATGTGAAAAATAATAAAGTCCCTTATATCACAAAGATTTTAGTTAGATTAAAAAATAAGTACATGACAATCATATGTTATAATTTCATTATTTGCAAACAAACAGATTAAGGTTTCACTTTAGAGAATGTAAAATGAATAAATTCATAAACTTAATAACTTTAGAAAATAGAATCATAGTGTATTACTATAAGTACATATAATATTACATAATAATGTACACATAATTTGTATATTTGCATAATACAGTATAATTACATAAAAATTCAAAAATAATGAGAAATGTAGGAATGTCAGGTATGCATCTGGAAGAAGACAACAATAGGAATGGTGGTAGCAAACAGTCTTACAATCAATGTTTATAACTTTTGATGTCTCAATCAGATCATGTAGCAATGCTGTGTATATATCCAATGATAAAAATAAAGAAAATTAAGAGATTATATTAACTAGCGTTATGAATTCCACTTGTATATATCTAATCATCTATATTATATATGTGGCACTTTCTATTGACTTTTCAAAAGTTTATAATAATTGTCATGACTGTTTATGACATTATGAAATTGTCTTTTGGGATTACTAAAATAGCAAAAATGTCAATGTTAACAATTGTACTTTATCAAACAACAAATTGTGCATAAAAATATCAAAAGTATATTCAATTATTCAGTCTTTTAAGTCAACAAATGTTACTACTATGCAACTTATCAATGATGTTCTAACATATACTATACTACTTACTGTGTCAAATATAGTGGTGATATTGAGTAGGGTGGTCAAATCTCTGTCTTAACATGCACTGAACTGGATATCACAAATGATTAATATACAAGATGAAATCTTAAAGTTATCAACGCTCCATATAAGAATGATAAGCAGTTACTGGATACTTAACGCATAACACTTATTTTGGTTGGCCATGCTCTCCCTTTATAGGAATGCATGTAGAGATTACACAACATGTTTGACAAGCTTTGACATCATTGTTATATGGAGAACTAGACAAACAGATCATGATAATTGATAAATTTTAGATAATGTTTTTAAATATTGATGAACATTAGTCGCTCAGAGTTTCATCAAATAGCAAATCCAATATATTGAACATCCAAATAAGATCATAATAAAACTACTACTTAGCATTCAACCTTTCAATGTCAATAATATTAATTCCATACAATATATCAATGCACAAGGTACTATAGCATCTCTAGTGAAGAGGAGTAAGGTAGACCAATCTCTGTATTAACATCAGCTGGGTTGATTGTCATAGAAATGGGCTCTTTTTTGCTGTAGAAACAATCAATCTTTTCTTATTTAGTGTTATTTTACTTTGGAATGTTACATGTCTTCCTCTTGTGACAGTTGAGCCAAGATCTAACACATACAGTTATATGATAATGCTGTCCAGTGTCTTATGTACTAATAATCCTGATCACTGACCTGATCATATATAAGTTGTGAAAATAAATCCCTTATTTCTGTGAATATTAAATTTGATGCATGGCAATTACGTTTTATAACTTTTTATTTGTAAACAATTTGTTACAGTTTCACTTTCATTGAAAACAAAAATATTAATGAATAAATTGAAACCAGTTAACTTAAAGAGCAAATATTGATGTCTGAATCAATAATTGTTATTTAATTTAATCTACAATACTCAATGACAACTAGAGAAACTACATCAGCTCATGTTATGTATTCACTTATATATAAGTATCACTAACTATAGTAATGACTGTTTATGACTTCGTAACTTGGTTCTTCAGGGTTACTATAAAATAAAATAATGTAAAAAAGTGTCTAGCTATATCAACTATTGTACTTCATCAAATATGAAATAAATTATGCATCACAATATCAGTACAATATTATTCAACTGTTTAGTTCTGTAAGCTGATAAAAGTTATTACTATGTAACATATATCAATATAACATACCATACTGCAGTGTCATAAATTGTTGATGTTATGGAGTTAGGTGGATGAATCTTTGTCTTAATGTAAGCAGGACTGATTGTCATAGAAATTGAATTTTCGTTGCTATAGAAACATATTAAATTTATATTGAGTATTGTTATCTTCTTACTTGGGATTGTTATATGTTTTCTTTTTACAATAATAGACTGCTAGTCCAGTATATACAGTTAGTATAACCAGTAATATAACTACTATTACTGCTAGCAATGATATACCAACTAACAATGATGAGTCTATTGTTGATTCTAGAGAACTCTCCTTTGGAATAAATGAAGAGATTAATGTGTGAGTAGGACAAGATAAAGATATTGTTGGTGCTACATGTCCTGGTATTTGTACAGTCACTGGGGAAGACATAGGACCATTGTATTTCACATTATTAACGATTAGTACACCTAAAATTTGAAAAATATACTCTTTTTGTTCCTCTAAGTTTGATAATCCAACAAGTGAGACCAATGATGGTAACTCAATTTCTCGAGATGATATTTGAAAGACTTCTTTATATTTTATAATGTAACTTGTGAGGTAAATATTGTCCAATGGAGTCCATGATATTATAATAGTATTTCCCATTATTTGAACAGACAGACCTTCTACATCTGTGTATATTTTAATAAAAATGTTCCAATAATGTATATTTGCTTATGTACTTAAGGTATAGACTATACTGAATTGCTTACCTGGTAAATAAATGGTATTAAATTGTTTATTGATCCATTCTCCTGGTCCTACATTAGTGTATGCTCTTACTCCAATAGTGTAGTTAGTATATGAATGTAATTCTCCTATATTGTACTGTGTGTTGGTTGTATTAGTCATATTGTATGGAACATTTTTGTTAGATTCTCTATAACGTATCTCATACATGATAATGACACCGTTGGGTTCTGTGGGTACTTGCCATGTAATATTGATCATTTGTATATCTGTACCACCTTGTATCAGACCAGATACCACACCAGGTTCTACAGTATAATAATAATACATTATATAAGAGCAGTGACTAACTTACCAGCTTGTTTTGTCTGTTGTGTTACCCGACTACTCACTGGTCCAATCCCACCATCATTGTATGCTGTTATCGTCACAGTGTAGTTAGTGTGAGGAGTGATTGTTGTGAGGGTGTGTTGTCTGTAGCTACCTCCAGTGATGTAAATGGTGTCATTGAAAGTTCCATTGGCATAATAGAGCAAGTAACCAGTGATGAGTCCATTCTGTCCAGAGCAAGGTACCTCATCCCACGAGACAATCATGGACCTTGCTTGAATTGATGAAATAGTGATATTACTGACAGATGAAGTAGGTGCTGTAAATATTTGAATAGAACATTGTGAAAGTGAGAATGTTTTAACTTTACCAGATGAGCGTGTAGTTACAATTCTTGAACCCAGATTAACTTGATCACTGCCATAAACTCCAACAAGTACAAATATACAATAAGTACCAGGAGTAATGTCTGTAATTGTATATGGTGATGATATTGAAAAAACATAAATATTAGGACCAAAACTTTGTTCGCATTGTATACGACATTGTCTATAAATGTAATAATTATTGGCTGAAGGAGGAGCAAATGAAGGTGGTGTCCACGTCATAGTAATAGTAGTATTAGTGGTAATGACTGTTATATTAGCTAAGGGGCTATCTAGAGTAGAATTGATTATAATAATGAAGACATTTATCGCTCATCTACTCACCTAAGGCCACAGTAGCAATGTTACTATGGTCACTAGGTAGTACTGTACTATCCTCTCTGCCATATGACACTACAAAGAAATTATATGTACTGAATATACTCAATCCTGATGTTATATTTAATGTTGTATCTGTTGTAGCTCCTGCATTCAAAAGAGGATTATTGCCACAACAGTTAAGTTGATAAAACACATCAAAACCAGCCACTCCAGACACAGATGACCAGGAGAGTTGTACATGAGTCAGACCTGTATTTAATCTTGTAACAGCTAAACCAGTAGGAGTACCAGCAACTGCTTAGAGAAAGAATATGTACATTTTCTCACTCAATGATATGTTAACCTGTCAAAAGCTGTGATGAACTATTACTGTTTGTAGCAATGATATCATTAATATTCCCAGCTTCTACTCTGGCATTGGAGACAGTACACTGGTAGATGCCAGCCTGTCTCATCCTAACTGTCACTGTCACCTGTGTAACAGATTTTGGTCCATTCACTACCACACGGTATAGGTCACCTCTAGCAAGCATAATTGGGTCATTGCCATTTGTGCAATTGACAAAAGTGGGAGGTCCATTGGAGACATTGAAAGTGAAAGTGAAAACTGGAGGATTAGCATGTCTCTTGGAGATAAGAGAGAAATGCATAAAGGAATCTGCATTAGGACCATCTACATATGTGTAAAATATATCATCACTTTATTACTACATAAGTTTCTAGTTACTGACCATTGGTATTGTAAGTGTCACTTCTGTATGCTCCTACCACGAGTACTTGGTTCACTCCATTTTGATCAGGAATGACACAGGTGTACAGACCTTCATAACCTGAGAGTCCACTACTTCTAGCCAGTGCAATCTGACCTGAAAACCTCTTACTATATATTGGATGTGGTACACCATTATTTTGACTGAAGTTTCCAGAAAACACTTGAGTACCATCAGGATAATACCACAGTCCAATATCTGAACTGTTATTAGCACTCTGACACCATAAGGCATCATTGATAGAATCATTATTTGTATCACTGTGATAAATCTGTTCAGTATAAATCATTGAATAGTTTGGTATTGCCATATTCTTAAAGGCCAGATATAGCCCTACACCTTTATATCATTAAATATTTATAAGTCATCAAAATAATTTATTAGATCTGCTTACCATTGTTTGGTCTTGTACTTGGAGGAATTCCTGGACTTTGTCCATCTCCTTGTTGTACAAGTATTAGCATACAAGACAACAATATCTTCACTAACTCCATCGACATCTCTACAAAGTTAGTGTTGATGTAGATAACCTATATATTGGTTGAATCAACCAATGAGGTTTACGGTGTAGGACAGAAATTAAGAGTTAGTAGGCGTTTTGTTATTTATATATACAAATACTTAGTTTTACAATAACTATATCTGTCTTTGAAATAACATTGAAAGCTATTTTATCAATAAATCAGTATTTGTTTTAATCACAGCACAAAACATGTTCTTAAGAAATTACTTAACGATAATTACTGCATATCTTTATATGTTACTATTAACTTAGTGTGATATAACAGACTTTAACTCTTAAAGAGAATGTCTTTCAAAATAAAATGGATCTTTCTATATAGCACACACAGACACACACACACTGTAAAACTGACTTGTTGATTCAACTAATACATTGTTATACAGGTTGCATGTGGCAAACTTAGCATGAAATTAAAAGTAATTACTTTTTTGATTATTGATGTACTTCTGTTTATGTAGTAGTAATCAAAACAGTGTTATGTTTACTTTTACATCATACTAAGTTTGCTACATGTGACGTGTATAACAATATATTGGTTAAATCAACAAATCAATTTTTGCAGTGCACACACACACGCACATATGCATGATCAAACAGGTGAGATATAAGGTAATCTAAGGAAGTGATTAAGGTGACCCACATGGTGATCAACACGATATAATTGACAAACATCTTCTTACAGGACACATATGACTAAGAATGTAAAAGATGAAATGAAGAGATACATTTAATCTTTAAGACTAAATAACAAAACCAAAACTATACATCTATCACCTGGCCTAACCACAAATTAAAGATACAAAAGGAACAGTAATAACTAAAAATACATTTTATACAGAACATACATAATTACAACTACTGCTGTTATAAATTTAAATAGAAGAAGAGTGTTTAGGTAAGGATTTTTATTTTTTAAGCCCTGTAAAATCAAATATGATAAAAATTATTATAATTAGTAGTGTTGTTCTAGTTTGCTTAAGTTGGACTAGTTTTATTCTTGACCCTTAAAAGTATAATTTTTAGCTTTAATTTTTATAAAATATTATTAGCATTAATTTTATCAAATAAGTCTTTAACTGTTTTAACAAGTTTGAGTTTTTTGATTTGGTTTATTAGATGTATTCAAAAGTGATTGCCATGCAGATATCCTTACTGGGTGGACTAGGATACGGATGTTAGCCACCCTTTAAATGTGAAGAGGCTTGATGTGTTTACATTCTTGGTTCTACTGATAGTAACAGATGCTATATCGAACCACTTGGTCATATACAGTTTAATTTCTATAGTATCGTGTATGCTTGACTGTGTTTACAAATATTGTGCAAACTGTATATTTACATATTAGAGTAGTTCTGTAGTTGTATTTGTATATATGTTGTAATCCAGAAGATGGACTGGTCATCATAGTGATATCTATATATTTTAATATGTGATTTCACAATGTAAATATTCATTATGTAATTGTTGAACTGAAAATGATAGGTGTTAACATGACAGACAATAATATGGCAGCAAAACTAAACTTAAATCAATAAAGAGAAAGTTGCATGTATTTTCAATACATGGTAATATTGCATAACTTCACACAAATTGTCAGAATTAAGTACTATCCTAAATGTAAGGGAAGAAATACATATATGACTAAATGCTTCTAAGTAAAGCTCACACATGTATTTTGTTATTATTTTGAATTTAATATTGGCTCTCTAAAGTTATCACATGTGTCATAAAAGGAATTATTTGAGTCTTGTAACGGTAAAAAATGTCGTCTTCTGTTACCAGAGTTGTGCATCTGACTAAAACGTGAGAAATATTGACTGATTCTTTTCCAAATATCAATGACTTTTATCTTAGCTTTATTTACTTGTCCTGTAATAAACAGGATATGATAGGCCAGTACCATAAAGAAAGTCACAAAGAACAAGAGGATAGCTACGATATTGTAAATTATTGCCTCCATATGTTGCAAATACCATGTTGTAAAATATATAAAGGCAAGGTTGAAGAGAAGCCAACAGTCTAACAGATTAACAAAGTTACTCCTGTATGGTCTAAACATAGCCTGACCAATTATGAATAACAATAATATTGTGGCAATGGCAATGTTAATGGTATGTGAATAAGGTTCAATACTGTACCATATGTACATTATAATGAGAAGTAAAAGGCGAGCTACAAACCAGTAGTGCTTACTATTCTTATATGGAGCATGGATAGCTTCAAGTATTGGTCTTGTGTATTCGTTGGCACGTGTCCAATGTCTGAGAGACTTTGCAAAGAGGAGAAGGAGAATATAGGTTAAAAGGAGTGGGAAGACAACTAATGATGTGATTGTCATGAGAGTAGTATGTCCTTTACTATCATATTCAACAGACCCATCCCAATACCATACTTTATATGTTTGCTCTAAAGTAAAGATTTTAGCAAACGTGAAGCCATTGATAATTGCTCCTGATAGTTTTCCAAAGGAGAGGTGTACAACAGTAACCAGTACTTGAACTGAGGAGTCAGCTATTCTGTTAGAAAGCCTTAGAGAATAACGACTGAGGATAATAAGGACAACAACTATTGTCAGGAGATAGAGTGGAAATAGTAAACTGAGACCAGCTTTCCATAACTCTGTCATTCCATTATAAAAACATAGAGGAAATCCAAGTCCAAGATTTAGAGCTGAAAGAAAAACAATTGATATTTTTCTCACTACTTCCATTTTCCCATTGTAAACACTCAACATATTTAGTATCCCCACATTAGCAGCCTGAGCATAGAATATAATTCCATTGAATGTACCAGTTGTTACTGTAAGTTTGAGAGCATATAACAGGTAAATGAGGAGAGGACCAGCTACTGCATAGAGGACTAGTGTCCACAACCACCAGTTACTACATTGTCTACATTCTTTAGATCCAAAGACCACGCTGTAGTTCTCTAAACATTTGCCACACAAAGTCCCTCTTCTGTTGGAATGACACATTGGAAAACTCAGCAACATTTTTGAAGTTGTTAATACAAACTTCTTCTCTTCATCATTATAATGGAAAAAAACAAGGCTAGGGCCAAAGTTGCAATAAGCATGGTGGCAATGTAAGGCTATTTGAAAAATGGAAGATATCTCATTCCAGCCAACCCACGAAGTAAAAGTTGGTCTTTTAAATGTTCTAGTATTAATACTACAGTTTGGAGTGTATCTAGGAATAGTTACTAGAAATGATGAGCAGATACAAGATCCTGTTACATTATTGAATTCAAAGCCAGGAGGACAAGGTTTTAAGTTGATGGTAACCGACAATGTACTAGTAGTACTGGGTATAGTGAAAAGGAGGCTACCTTTATAATGAGATACATCCAATGTATTGGTATGAATAGTTACATTAATAGGAGTACATTCAACTTTTTCTCTTACAACTTGTATACTCTCTCCTTCTGAAAACCACCAGTTGATCTGTGAGGACAAAACGTTTTTATTTCGAATTGCTACTATTGTAACAATTGAGTATCTGTGGTGACCTACAGGATCAATTGCAGCCATTGAAAAATTAAGTGTCTCTCCAGGATAAGCATCATAAGATTTATAAGGATTTTGTGAATCTTGACCACAGAGACTCAATTTAACAGGAGTCGTAGATACTTCTTCATAAATATTATTTGGTTTTAGAGTAAAAGTCTTATTGTAAATTTTAGTAGCCATAGTAGAATTAACAAAAAGATGATCCATGTAGCAGTTATACAATTTTGCTGAGTAAATAGAGTTACCAGCTACTGTAGCTGTATTGTTTACAAACAATACTTTTCCTCTATATGAACTGTTGAAGATACCTTGAAAAGTGCATAAAGATTCATCGTATCCATTAGCATATATAGCTCCTCCACTAGACAGTGCCCTGTTATTTGTGAAGTTAGCTTGAAGTCCTTGAGTCAGATTAATGTGACTATCTCCTACTAACATAATAGCTCCTCCATTAATACCTATATTGTCCTGAAAGATTATATGTCCCTTTAAAATGATATCAGATCGAATAGCGTGTATAACTGTACCAAAATTAAAAGAGAATTTGCTGGGTTCTATTTCTGATCCTCTTATTGTGATATTGTTAATATCTGTAAATTGAAAAATGCTGACTGGAGATGAGATTGTAGGTGATAGATATACATTATTATTGATAGCTTTCACGGAATCCATCAAAAATTGTACTTTGTTTTTTGTCGAAGTACAAGCAGAAGCAAAAATACAAGTTGCGTAATTTGAAGCTTGGTTCTTTATAAAAATAACATTAGAAAATGTGATCAATATTGGAATATCTCCAACATTAATCATATTTATATACACAACACCCAATTGATTGTCGTAATTGTACGAATAGTTAGTAAATTCATAGGTAACATCAATCAATTGTAATGGCTGGTATTCTTCATTTGTCAATAAATATCTCGATCTTGAATCAAAAATGAAAAAAAGTACAATTGCACTTCCGTGACCCTCTGACTTACGATAATTTCCGTTTGTATCAAACACTGAATGATTGTCAATGACAGTCTGTGAGTGTGTTATTGAGTTCAAATGTAATACTAACATTGCTCCTGATATAGAACCCATATTGCCTCTAAAGGTACATTTTGATATGTTGACTCGAACATTAGCATCATTTTGAGAGTACAATATTGTAAGTCCTCCAGCATTGATAACTGGATTACGAGATATTTTAGAAGAGTAACAATTGTAGTAGTCTGTTATAGATGTGAATCCAGGATAAATTGTGAGCTCATAATTATGCGCAAAATTTGAGGCTGAAATCATTATTTGGTATTCTCTTATATTGGAAACTGTATTTGACAAGTTTTTATATAACAATAATGCTCCACAGCCAACACTGTTATTATACTGATATTCTGCTTTACTACCTTCAGATTGTGTTACATTAATGGAATCCAAAATACCATTAGGTAAGTTAACAGCTACAATAGCAAACCCATAGTACTGGGATATACTCACATTTCTCATAACAAGATGACTGATCTCAGTGAACACCAGTACAGCAGCATGATATTGTGTGAAGTAGACAAGAGAACTGGTAGAGTTGATAACGTTAAGTTGTTTTTTATCAAGTGTAGTAAGGTTAGCACCACAACCAGTAAATGTCACTCTCTGTAGAGTCAGACTACTACTTCCAGTGAAGGCAAATCCAATAGCTGAGTAGGTAGCTATAGAGTTATCATAAGTGGAAGAGTTACATTGAATAGTAGCCATTGAGTGGTTACTTTGTATGGTAAGTGAGTAGTCGGTATTAATGGTACACAAACTCCCAGTACCCCTAATATTGTAGACAGTATCCAGGAGGAGAAGAGTTGTGTCATCAGTGTAATTATAGTGATGACACAAGTATAACTGGAGATGATTTTGTGAAGTAATATTGATTACCTTATTACATTTACTACATATCAGTAGTAACTGAAAGAGGAGTACCAACATAAGCCACTTCATGTTGTCAGTGAGAGCAAGATCTAAATTGATCTAAGGCAATTTAAACTAACTGACCATTTTCTTTTAAATAAAGTTATTGATAAACTTTGTCCATTCAAATGTAAAGCTTACACGATCCTAATCCATTCATTTGAATTGATCTTGTCTGACAAGTGAAAGTAAACTGAGAAATAATCTATTCAAGATAACTGAATATGTTTATCATAATATTTCATTGACACTTTAAAGTTGTAATTTTAGTTTCAATATTCTAAAGTGATGCTGTGTACATATTTATTACTTTAATAATGCACTTTTAAAAGATGTTTAATGACATGTCTCAATGCCATATGATACTGATGGTATAATGTATCCTATAAAATATCAAAGTGACAATTGGGCATGTTCCCTTTTGATAAAGATCATATGAATAATAACCAATCAAACACTAGCTACCAAATGAAAAGGTACATATACAAAATTAAAAAAGTACATGTTATTTTATTTTGCCACACATTTGTATACTAAAATAGGTGACTATATATACATAGCTACTCTGCTCAGCAATTAACACACATTATAATAATAACACACAAACAATACAGTATAATGAACTTATCAAAAGTGCAATTGTCTGGAAGAAACTGCTAGTCAGCACTCAAACTATATATATTGTATATTAAGATGAACCCAACATTGGTTCTCTATAGTTATCACATGAACCATAGAACGGATCATTAGCATCTTGTAGTGGTAAACGACGAGATCTTTGGTTACCATGGTACAGGTATTTATGATTAAAATGTGAGAAATATTGACTGATTCTTGTACAAAAATCATTTGCTTTTCTTTCTGCTTTTGTTATTTGTCCTGTAATAAACAGGATATGATAGACCAGTACCACGAAGAAGGTCATGAAGAAGAGGAAGACAGCTACCATACTATAGACTGTTGCCTCCATATATCCCTGATACCATGTTGTGATATATACAAAGCCAAGGTTGAAGAGAAGCCAACAGTCTAACAGGTTAATAAAGTTACTCTTGTACGGCCTGAACATAGCCTGACCAATTATGAATAGGAACAATACTGAGGCAATGGCTATGTAGATAATTCGAGCATAAGGTTCAATACTGTACAATATGTACATCATAATGAGAAGTAATAGACGAGCTATGAGCCAGTACTGCTTACCATTCTTATATGGAGCATGAATAGCTTCAAGCATTGGTCTTGTGTATTCATTAACATATGTCCAATATCTGAGAGGTTTAGCAAAGAGTAAAAGGAGAACATAGGGTAAGAGGAGAGGGAAGACAACCAATGATGTCAATACCATGAGAATAATATGTCCTTTACTACCATATTCTACAGACCCATTCCAATACCATACATGATATGTCTGTTCTAAAGTAAAGACTTTAGCAAATGTAAAGACATTGATAATTGAACCTAATAGTTTCCCAAAGGAGAGATGTACAACAGTAACCAATACTTGAACTGAGGAGTGAGCTATTCTGTTAGAAAGCCTTAGAGAAAAACGACTGAGGATAACGAGGACAACAACTATTGTCAGGAGATAAAGTGGAAATAGTAAACTGAAACCAGCTTTCCATAACTCTGTCATTTCATTATAAAAACATAGAGGAAATCCAAGTCCAAGATTTAGAGTTGAAAGAAAAACAATTGATATTTTTCTCACTACTCCCATTTTTCCATTGTAAACACTCAACATATCTAATATCCCCACATTAGCAGCTTGAGCATAGAATATAATTCCATTGAATGTACCAGTTGTTAATGTAAGTCTGAGAGCAAATAACAGGTAAATAAGAAGAGGACCAGCTATAAGAAATATACTAACAGTTAATGCAATATATCCTGAATGACAATGTATACATTCTTCAGAACCAAATACCACACTAAGATTAGATGGACATATACCACAAAGTACACCCTTACGATTATACAGACAGAGAGGTATATTCCTTCCACTACTCTCAATTAAAGTATTATTGCTGCTTTTGTCTATAGTGAACACTTGCTGTGACTTTTCAAAATGACAATATCGTAGGGGACAAACCTTAGAAGCGCCAAACTCTTTTCTGCCAAATGCAAATGTTACCTCTCCTATCCAGGGTCTTCCATGAGATGGAGTAATAGTTTTGTCTTGTATATTGCAATCAAATTTTAATGAATCATAGTAAACAGCTAAATAATTTAATGCTGTATTACATATGCATTTTCCAGTGGAGTTATCCAGTTGAAATCCTAAAGGACATGGGTTGATAGTGATGTGTATTACTTGCAAACCTGGACTGTTTGGTAATGATAGCACTAATACTGCTCTTATATATCCATTGGTGAAATTATGACATGTTACAAAGACAGTTAAATTCATAGTTGTGCAGTTTTGTCCCTCTTTTATAATAGGGTTATCTTGTTTGCCAAGCCATACTTTGGTATTTGTATTGTTGTGCCAACTAGTATCTTGTAATATAATTGATATATCAATAGGTGACCTAACATGTTGATTAATTTTATCAACTGCTGTCATTGAACTCAGATGTTTCTCACCAGGATATATATAGAAGTAAGAATGACTGTCATCGCATCTTTTTAAACTACTTGGTTTAGTTGACAAATTTAAGAGTGAATTGTTAGGTGAATTCAAAAATTTAAATGAATTAAAAATCCACTGGTTAACCATTGTTCTTTTTCCATATAATGGATAAGCATATATGGAGTTTCCGGAATATATAGCTTTGTTTCCTGAAAATGTGACATTAAAATGGTTACGTACATGTATGACATTTTGTTTAATCTCAGAAGGCAGTGTATCTTTATATAGATATAATGCACCACCAGAGTGATATGCAGTGTTGTTTATAAACTTAGCTACAACTTCATCCTCAAAATAAACCTGACTATGACCTGTAGATTTAATAGCAGCACCATTCCTTGCTTCATTATTTAGGAACAATATATGGCCATGTAGATGAACATTAGAGTCTACAGCATGAATAACAGACCCACTGTTATTAATAAACATTGATTGTCTAGCAGCACTTCCTGTTATATTAACAGTACTTATTCCATAAAATGAGAAGATACCAATTGATGAAATTAAATGTTCATAATGAGAGGTAAAATGATTTTGTTTTGCATGAATGTTTTTCAAAGTAATCAGTACTTTTCCAGATGATTTGAGTCTTTCTGCTAGTACACACACTCCAGTTTCTTCATTCCAATTGGAAACTGCATTGTTATTAAAGGATGACTTCTCAAATACAATCTCAATATCAGTAGTAGGATTTCGCAATATCATAATATAGACAACACCACTTACATAGAATGGGCTACTGTTATCTCCAAAAATTCTATTATGATGGTTGAATATGCTGTCTCTAATAGCTAATGGTTTCTGTGCTGTAATGTCATGTGATTTATCATACCAGTAAAATGCCAGTCCTGCTCCATGACAATTTCCTAAATTAATATTTTTTGTAAACTTAGCATTTTCAATGATTGTTGATCCAGTGACACCAGTGCCATTAATATAATGTAAGATTAACATAGCTCCTGCAACACTTCCCCAATTCCATTTGAATTTAGTATCATTAACTTGTACATGAGATTTAAAATGTGTTTGTGCATACAATATAGTCAATCCAACAGCATAAATAATTGGGTGTACAACATCCTTAGAGTACATGTAGTAATCTATAAGAGGACATTCTAAATTGCTATAATGACTATTGTAACTAAAGTAACAATGAAGAAAAGAGACAGTGTAAGAAATGTCATTTGATAAGTCCACCACATCATCATTATCCATAAAATGTAGGATTAACCCACTTCCTGATAAAACAGCATTACCAGTATTTTTAGATACATTCATAAATGATAAAACAGAGTTTTGTAGATTTACACCAATCATAGCAAACCCATATGAATAGTATAGGTTAACGTGAGCCATAGTGACCTGACAATGAACAAAGACTAAGGTAGCAGCATGTGATGAATTGTAATACAGAGATGAACTATTGAGGTAGTCAGTTATTGTAGTATTTTGTATGGTAGCAAGATATGTACCACAATTCTTGAATACCAATCGCTTAAGAGTTACTTTGGAATTGAAGAAAACTAGACCTCTTCTGGGCTTTGAGTGACTCAATGAGATATCATTATGAAAGCAGGAAATGGTAGCTGACTTTGTGGAAGAATTACTTCGTATTTCAACTCTACTAGTCTGATGAGTTGTCACTTGACAAAAGTTACCAGATGAAATTGTGAAGTTGACAGAACTGTTTAATAAGAAGACAAGGTAGTGAGAGGACCAAGTTGTGTTACACAGGTACTGCTCTAAACCTGAGGATGAGTTAACATAATATGCATTATTACTGTCTCCAGTGCATGTACAATAACTCTTAAAGAGATATAAACAAAGAGATAGTTGCAGTAATACTGAAGTCAACATCTCTGTTGAAAGCTAGAACTCTAACAGTCTTTTACACACAAGTTGATATTGCTTATATTTATAACATCAACAATCTGGAATGTGAAGTATATGTACTTTTTGAAATAACATTGAAAATAATTTTAAACTATCTATACATTTCATGTTTATTTATGGTTAAAAAAATAAAATGTTAGACATTTGAATCAACAAAAATGTTTGTTCATGCATTACATAATACTATAATAATGACTAATGAAGTAAGGCACACAATAGTAACATAAATATCTGCATAGGTAATGTGCTTAGCAAATAACATACATTCACAACATCTGCAATAACATTGAAACAAATTTAGTGTTTTACTTACAGCAAAATATATAGAAAAGTTTTTAAGTATATAGTTCATATAATTCATCAATAGTAAATACATTACATAACACCAAATAATGACAACTAATAAATTAAGGGGTACATTTAATAACAAATAGTAGCATAAAATGTCTGCATGTCTAGATAATGTACATGTACAATTGTGTTCAGCAAATAGCACACATTTATTCCTTTGCAATAACATTGAAAGCAAATTCAATGTTTATTTACAGCAAATATAGGAAAGATGTTAAGCATATAATTTACCAATATATATATATATATATATATATATATATATATATATATATTAGATTACATTATATTATCTAAAAACATTAGAATATACTATAATGTCTGTGTAACTCACTAGTATACTGCATATAAATCACAATGATATTGTGTAATATAAATCATGTATAGATAAAAAAAACACAGAATACACTCCAATATTCAATTGCTGTGATCTAAGACAGGTTCTGTAAATTCTGAACCTGACCCATAACATAAAGCATCTGAAAAAGGTAAATTTTGATTATAAATGTTTGTAGATAACACTTTCATTCACCAAAGACGAACTTTTTCACATCAGGCAAGGCATAGCAGTACCTATGTATTGTAAAAAAACACAGAGTATCTCACCCAAAACACATCAGTATATTCCAATACTTGTCAGTCTTCTTCCCTAAGATTATGTTCATAATATAAGCTAAATGCTTCTAAGCATCACAGTAGAAGTTGATGAAAATGATGAATTGTTCGTGTTTCTTCTGGTTTTGTTGACAACAATCCAAAGTGTAAAACAAGATTTCCCAAATTTTTTACAGATGCTGCACAATTGAAAAAGAACTATCTGCTTTTGTATTTCACATTTTGAGCGCTTTTTAAACAAAAGGAAGTAATTCCAGTAGTTTACTCTCAAGAGATACCGTAGAGAAGCCATTTTTTATGAATAATAAATATTAACAGCCGGTGGAGAATGTTAGTCCCCTACTTCTGGCAGGAAATATAAACTATTTCCTCACTTAATAAATAAATAAAATAAATAGATAGGAGGGAACCAGTAACAAAATGTCTGGTTGAGTTTATTAAGAGAATATAATTATTGCTTCTATGATATTACCTTTGCCATTTGTATGAACAGACACGCTAATCTTAGTGAAATTAGTATCTTCTTGAATTATTTGTTCTTGGTCAAGAAAGTCTAACCAGACTTTGGTAGTATCAGAAATATTAGGTTGAAAGTGGCTTTTAATAATTAACAATTACTAGTGTAGAAAAAACCTTTCTGTTGAGAGCATCAAGAGCTGAAATTCAGTAATTAATTTCAGATATATTTATTGTCAAAGTTCAAGTTATCAGAAAGATAGATTGTCAGGAATTAATAACTGATCTATTATTGTTACTAAATTAAATGTTCTGGTGATGTCAACTCTATTGATTCTGTGGAAATAAAAAAATCCAACTGTTTAAAAATTTTTCCAGTATCTTGGGATTTTTTAACAATGATAGTGATGCCTAATGTAATGGGATGATGAATCCATGGACTGAGTATCTAAAGATATTTCAGTATTTGCAACAAGTGTTTTTAAAATTGAAAAATGTAGATGAAGTAATCCAAGTTGTTCCAAAAACGTTAATGTTAACAGGTGGTATGAAATAGCCTTGATGACTCAAAATGATGTGGCAGTGAATACTTTTGGGTTTTTAACATGATCCATAAAAGCAATAAAAACCACAAATACAATAGTTGCTTCATAACAGGCCTTAAAATAATGCTATCATGAAATAACTATTGATGTCTCTATATCTTTCATTACATGTGTATCAAACTGATTCACTTCTGCTAATCCTAGACATATTAACTTAACTAATTATAACTGTACACTGTTTTATTTAAAACTACATATGTTCATTAGAAAACTTTGTAAACTCCACTTGATAACATACAGCTCTTGAAGTAAAGTTGATTATGTTAAAAATCAGCTTCCCTGTCACCCATTTTGAATATCTTTATTACTAATTAAAATAAATATTGTTTTATTAAAATCAAAACATCTAATAATAAATGTACATGTAAAGTTACTAAACGTATGTAATCTAAAACACACACTATATACTACAATCTTTATACTACAATTGATTACTCATGACAGTAGGTATTATGTTTTCCAACACACACACACACTTGACACTACAATTGTTTTATCAATCATTGTAATTTAGGACAGGTTCTCTAAACTCTGGACATGATCCATAAAATGATCCACTGCTATCTGTAAGTGGTAAATGATTGATAATTCTTAAACGGGTACGAGAAGATGAAACTTTTATGTAGAAAAGATGGACTTTCTCCCATTTGTTTTCAATCCATCGCTTTATGTAGTACAATTTTCCCATAGCCCATAGAACATGATATGTTATAACAATCAATAATGTCACAAATGTCAGAAAGACAGATGTTACATTAAAAAATTTTTGTGCTAGTAGGTTTTTTTTCAGAAGAAAATACCAATTGGTAAGATAATGAAAAGTCAAATTTATCATCATCCAAGAATCTAAAATATTGACCAACTTATTCTTAAACGGTTTGATATAAGTTTGTAGGAGAAGAAATGCTACTAACATTGGACTTGTTGTAAAATAAAGAACATAAATGTCAGTAGCTCTATATCTTGAATATATGCCATACATAGCACATAGTAATAGAAGACGTAATGTAAACCAGTATTGTTTACCTTCCTTATAAGGAGCATGAATAGCTTCTAGAAATGGTCGTAAGTACTTAGTTGTACATGTTAATGGTCTAAGAGGCTTAGCAAAGAGGAGTAGGAGTACATATGGTAACAACAGACCAAGGACTATTATCAAAGTTACTGTCATTAGTATACGATGGGAGTGTCCTCCATATTCTACAGTACCATCAAAGAACCAAACATGATGTATAGTATTGGATGTATAAACCACAGCATAAGTCATTACATTTATCAATTGAACAAGTAGGCCTGAAAAAGAGAGGTGTACAACAGTAACCAGTACTTGAACTGAGGAATGAGCTATTCTGTTAGAAAGCCTTAGTGAAAAATGGCTGTAGATAATAAGGACAACAACTATTATTAGTAGATAAATTGGAAAGGCTAAATTGAGACCAGCCTTCCATAATTCTGTCATTCCATTGTACAAACAAAGAGAAAGGCCTGTTTCAAGATTCAAAACACTGATAATGAATATAGCAAACTCTGATAGATAATCAATTGATGATTTAAAATAGTGATATCTTAACATATCAAGCAGACCACAATTAGCAGCCTGAGCATAGAATATAATACCATTGAGTGTACCAGTTGTTAATGTGAGTTTGAGAGCATATAACAGGTAAATGAGGAGAGGACCAATTACTAGATAAATACCTATTGTTGCTATCCAAGCATTACTACAGTACTGACATTCTGTAGACCCAAATACCACACTTAATCCCTCACTACATCTACCACATAATGTTCCTTCACGTTGATATAAACACAATGGTGGATGATGGTCAGTCATACCATCTGACAGTTTAAAGCTTTCATTAGATGATATATCACCACTGTAGAAGTACGGTAGTGTGTGATTGCTATTACAATATCCAATTGGACAAGTTAAAGATACACCAAATTTTGTTTTTGTTTTGTTCTCATATTCTATTTTTCCTGCCCAAGTGATTACTCCAAAAAGTCTTGTTATTGTCTGACTACTGACATTACCAATAATAGTGGCTGTAAGGGGTTGATGTTTTCTCAAGTTATCAAATGAAGATGAAAGTTGACAGATTCCTATTGTCTTATTCAATTCAAATCCTAGTGGACATGGATATATTATCACTTTTTTCGTTATACTTGATGGTTGAGAAAATGTAATCAATCCATCTATAGTATTGATTTCATCATTTGAATGAACAGTCACACCAATGGTGGTACAATTTTTGCCTTCTTGAATGATTTTTTCTTGGTCATCATAAGACAACCAGAGTTTTGTTGTTTTAGGAATATTAGGCTGGGAATTATTTCTAACAATATCAATTGCTATGGTATAATAAACTTGTCTATTAAAAAGATCAATAGCTGCAATACAGTAAAAAAATTCTTGCCCTGAATATATTCGATGAGGGATTTGTGTTACATTTGAGTCTTCTATAAGGTATTTTGGAATTGTTGATATATTATATAAATTATTTTTTAATTTTGTATTAGCAAATGTGAAGTATTTTTTATAAAATTCCAGGTTGTAGTTTTGATTATAATTGTCAATTTTACAACTGTATATAGGTTGAGCATATATTGAATTACCAGCTCTTTTTGCTTCATTGTCTGAGAACACTATTCGAGAAACATTAGAATCAATTTGTATGACACATTTATCATTACTATCTGATCCATCTGCATATATAGCTCCTCCCTCTAACTGAGCTGAATTATGAGTAAAGTTTGCTGTAACACCTGACATAAAGTATAACTGACAGTTTTGAATTAGTCTAATTGCTGAACCAGTCATAGCATGATTATTATTAAAAGTTAAATTACCAGATAAATAGATATTTGAGTCTTCAGACAATATAACTGATCCATAATTGTTACTGAAGTAAGATGTCCCAGTGATGTCAACTCTGTTAAATCTGATGAAATAAAACATACCTGCAGCTGAAACAATTGGATTTCCTGTATTTTGAGAATTGTTCGTTACAAATATACTATCTAATGTAATGTAGACATTGCCTCTATTGTTAGGAAATTGTTTGACTTTGGCATATAAACATGTTCCTCTAACGGCTCCAAAATTGTTCGTAAAATTACAATTAACAAAATTGATACGTAGATGAAAAGTAGGATCGAAAACACTGATGTAGACAGCCCCGTAATTTTGACTACTTTTTGGCCACATGGAGATGTTGTGGTTATTTGAAAGTGAAGTGTTAATAATATAAACTATAGCTTTGTTTTTTTGAGTTTCCAATGACAAGCTATAATTAAATACAATGGATCCTCCACGACCAGTTTTAATAACGATATTATTGTGGAATAATGAATTAATAATTGATGTATTGGTGACAGCAATTGTGTTGTATTGCAAAACAAACATACCACCAGCAAAACTACCAATGTTATTATGAAAATATGACTCAGTGACAGAAACTGAAACCTGATTATGACTCTGTTGTGTGTAGACAATTGTTACTCCAGCTGCATTAACAATAGGTTTATAAGTACCAGATGATGAGTATGTATCAGTGAGACAAGTATTATTTTTATTATAATCTGAATTATTAGAGAAATTGGCATTTCTGATAATTATGTCATAGATAGCTATAGAGTTATTAATATCAATGTAATGAAGAAGAAGACCACTTCCAATACTGTGATTATGTTGGCATACTTCAACAACACTATGTGATGAATTAGACATACTAACACTATCAATAGTAGAGTTATATAGATCTACACCAATCATAGCAAACCCGTATGAAGAGTGGATGTTAACTTGACTTATATTGACCTGACAATGAACAAAGACTAAGGCAGCAGCATGAGATGAAGTGTAATACACAGATGAACTATTGAGGTAGTCACTGATGACAGGATCTTGTATGGTAGTAAGATATGTACCACAATTCTTAAATACCAATCGCTCAAGAGTTATTGAAATGTTGAAAAATATCAGACCTCTTCTGGGTAGCTCTGTGTTATTCTCATAAGCACATAAAATGACAACTGACTGTGTTGGAGAATCACTGCATATTTTTATACTAGTACTAGTAGCCTGGCTATTCATTTGACAAAAGTTACCAGGTGAAATGGTGAAGTTGACAGAACTGTTTAATAAGAAGATGAGGTATTGAGAGGACCATGTTGTGTTACACAGGTACAGCTCTAAATCTGAAGATGCGTTAACTTGATATGTTTGATTTCTGTCTCCAGTACATGTACCATAACTCTTAAAGAGAAGTAAACAAAGAGAGAGTTGTAATAATGCTGTCATTTTTGAAGCCAACAACTCTACCGTCTTCTACACACAAGCTGATATCACTTATATTTATAATCTGGAATGTAAAGCATATGTCATTTGAAAAAACTTTGAAAGCAATTTTGAATTATCTATACATTTCAATGTTTATTTACACTGAAATAAGTAAACTGTTAGACATTTGAATCACTAAAAATGTTTGTTCATACATTATCCAATATTGCATAGTAACAATTAATAAAATAAGACACACATATAATACTAATAGTAACATATAATGTCTGCTTGTCCAGATAGTGATCATGCATATTTATGCTCAACAAATAGCACACATTTATGTCTTCTGCAATAACATTAAAAACAATATAACTAGTATTATAATTGATATATCAATAGATGACCAAACATTGCAATTAATATAGTCAACTGTTGTTATTGATCTCTGATATTTCTTACCAGGATAGAAATAAGTAAGGTTGACTCAACAATCTGGAACAGGAAGTTTATTTACTTTTTCATACTGTAAGTATGAATTAAAATGTATAAATAGCTTAAAATTACTTTCAATGTTATTATAACATAATTACTATTCACCAAATATATTTCACAGAAGGTCATAATGTCAAAGAACAATATTTTAATTGTCATTCTTAGTTGGAAAATTATTAAATTAATTTACTTACAAGACAGATGAAATGTATTAGCATTATGATATTAAAATGATTGCCTTGTAGATGGGATGACAACTATCACTTCAAAAAATGCCAATGATTTCATGAATTATATATATTTTATACTCTGACTCTTCACTCCAAATGATACATAATTGAATATTTATATCTGTGAGATAAGTGGATTAGTTATTTAGTATACCATAAATGCTCAAAGTTACCCTATAATCCATTAAATGCCAACTTGTCCATTAGTTTAACTATTCATATAAGTATACTTAGTAGTAAAATGTTTGAATTCAATAATTACATACAATGTTATAGTAATTAAGTATTAGTATATCATATACTGTTCTGAATGTACTTATTGAGGAATAGTATCGATAAATTTATACTGTGAATCTTCCAGTTTACTTAACATGTTTAGTTATGCAGCTGCAGTTGTAGATATTCTAATGGAAATTGAATGAATATATGAATAATGTGCCTGCCATTCATTAGATGGACTGGTTGTCATAGTGATGTCTACATCATGTGATCTAATACTGTAAATAATCATTGTATTAACACCTTAGTGCTATAAAGTATATAAAGATATTGAAGATATGGAAGTATACAACAATACCAGTATTTTGTCAGCTGTTTGTTTGAATAGAGGAAGATGAAAGATTGTAAATCTCCTTTTGCTTTTAAAAACATTTTATCAAATTTACAACAGTTATATTATTAATATAATTTCCTGTAATAATGTTAAAAAACTCTAATTAATAACAACAGAGTTGTACATGTTGTACAGAGTTGTCTGTATTGATAATATTGTACTGTGCTCAAAGAAATTATTACAAGTAGTACTATTATGTAAATGTGGGAAAAGAACTACAGGCTTCAATCAATGCTTATAATTAAGATTCACACATACATGCACTTTGTCATTAGTTTGAGCCTAATATTGACTCTCTAAAGTTATCACAGGAGTCATAAAAAGAATCATTAGTATCTTGTAATGGTAAACGACGAGATCTTTGTTTACCACGATTGTGCATATGAGTTTTTCTTGTACAAACGTCATTGATTTTTCTTACTACTTTCCGTAGTTGTCCAGTAATGAACAGGATATGATAGACCAGTACCATAAATGAAGTTATTAAAAACAGCAAGATAGCTACTATACCATAAAGTGTCATCTCTAAATATTTCTGATACCATGTTGTGATGTATACAAAGGCAAGATTGAAGAGAAGCCAACAGTCTAACAGATTAATAAAGTTACTCTTATATGGTCTGAACATAGCCTGACCAATTATGAATAAGAACAATATTGAAGCAATGGCTATGTAGATAACTTGATCATAAGGTTCAATACTGTACAATATGTACATCATAATGAGAAGTAAAAGGCGAGCTACAAACCAGTACTGTTTACCATTCTTAAATGGAGCGTGAATTGCTTCAAGTATTGGTCTTGTGTATTCATTGGCACATGTCCAATGTCTAAGAGGTTTAGCAAAGAGGAGAAGGAGAACATAGCATAAGAGAAGAGGGAAGACAACCAATGATGTTATTATCATGAGAATAATATGTCCTTTACTACCATATTCCACAGACCCATCCCAATACCATACATGATATGTCTGATCTGAAGTAAAGATTTTAGCAAATGTAAAGACATTGATAATTGAACCTAATAGTTTTCCAAAGGAGAGGTGTACAACAGTAACTAGTACTTGAACTGAGGAATGAGCTATTCTGTCAGAAAGCTTTACAGAAAAACGACTGAAGATAATGAGGACAACAACTATTGTCAAGAGATAAATTGGGAATAATAAACTGAGACCAGCTTTCCATAACTCTGTCATCCCATTGTAAAAACATAGAGGAAATCCAAGTCCAAGATTTAGAACTGAAAGTAAAGCAATTGATATCCTTCTCACCACTCCCATTTTCCCATTGTAAACACTCAACATATCTAGTATCCCCACATTAGCAGCCTGAGTATAGAATATAATTCCATTGAATGTACCAGTTGTTAATGTAAGTCTAAGAGCATATATCAGATAAATTAGGAGTGGACCAGTAACTAGATAAATACTGATTGTTGCTATCCAAGCATTACTACAGTGATGACATTCTGTAGACCCAAATACCACACTTAATCCTTCACTACATCTACCACATAATGTTCCTTCACGTTGATATAAACACAATGGTGGATGATAGTCAGTAATACCATCTGACAACTTAAAACTTTGATTAGATAATAAGTCACCACTGTAGAAATAGGCCAATGTCTTATTATTATTACAGAATCCAATAGGGCAATAAATTGATACACCAAATTCTCCTTTTGTTTTGTCTTCATATTTTGTTATTCCTGCCCAAAAGTTTGTTGTTGCTGGTCTTGTGATCATCTGACTAGTTATATTGGATGTAATTGGGACTGAAATGTGTTCATGTTTTATTAAGTTATTAAATGAAGGTGAAAGTTCACAGACTCCTGTGATGTTATTTAAATCAAATCCAAGAGGACATGGAAGTATGTAAATGCTCTTTGACAAAATGTTTGGTTGAGAATATTGAGAGAATATAATTATTGCTTCTATAATATTAACTTTGTCATTTGCATGAACAGACACACTAATTTTAGTGCAATTAGTACGTTCTTGAATTAGTTGTTCTTGGTCATGAAAGTTTAACCAGACTTTGGTAGTATCAGAAATATTAGGCTGCAAGTGGTTTTTAATAATAACAATTGCTAGTGTAGAAAATACCTTTCTGTTGAGAGCATCAAGAGCTGAAATGCAGTAATGAATTTCTTGTCCTGGAAACATATGAACATAATCTAGTGATGTACTAGTGACCTCTTTAAGATCTTGTGGTAAAGTTGAAAAGTTATACAAATTATTGCTTGATTTGCTATTAATAAAAGTAAAGTGTTGGTTATAAAATGCCATTGTTTTGTTAGGAGATTTAATATAATTTGTTTTGTTGACATAACAAGAGAATATAGGTTGAGCATATATTGAACTACCAGCTCTTTTTGCGTCATTGCCTGAAAACACTATTTGAGAAACATTTGAATCAATTTGTATGACACATTTACTATTACTCTCCGCACCATCTGCATATATAGCTCCTCCCATTAACTGAGCTGAATTATCAGTAAACTTTGCTATAACACCTGACATAAAGTATAACTGACAGTTACCAACTAGTCTAATTGCTGAACCAGTCATAGCATGATTATTATTGAAAGTTAAATTACCAGATAGATAGACATTTGAGTCTTGAGAACTTATAACTGATCCATAATTGTTACTGAAGTTCGATGTTCCAGTGATGTCAACTCTCTTGATTTTGTAGAAATAAAATATACCTGCAGAGGATACAAAGGGTCTCTTGATATTTTGAGAATTGTTTACAGCAATAGTACTGTCCAAATTAATGGAGACATTATCTCTATTGTCACCAAATTGATAGACTGAGGCATATAAACATGCTCCTGTATTTGTGACATAATTATATTGAAATGTACAATTTATGAAATTTACTTGAAATTGTAACTTTAAATTATTAGCTATACCAATGTAAACTGCTCCACTGTTTTTGTTATCGCTGGTATGTTTTTTGCTATAGCCTTGATCAAACAATGTATTGTGAATATTAAGAGTTGATAAACATGTTTGGGCTTGAGACTTGTATGATGAATACTGGTAACATACAAGAGATGATCCATGACATTGAAGGTTGTAATTACTATTGAAAAAGGTAAGACTTATAGATGTATTAATGACATAATGTGTGTTGTGTTGCAGAATAAACATGCCACCTGCAAAATTGCCAATATTTTCATGAAATATTGATTCTGTAACATGAACAGTAACTTTATTATTATCTCTCTGTTGTGTATAAAGTATTGTTAGTCCAGCTGCATTAACAACAGGATAAGAATCATTAGTAGATGATAAAAATTTATTGTAGTATGTATCCGTGAGACAGCCATGAGTATTATAATTAAAATTATACAAGAAGAAGGCATTTCTGATAAGTATGTTATAGATAGCAATTAAGTCATTAGTATCCATAAAATGGAGAAGAAAGCCACTCCCAAGACTCTGGTTGTTATTTTGGTACACTTCAGGACTATATGTTGAATTAGACATATTAACACTATCAATAGTAGAATTATATAGATTTATACCAATCATAGCAAAGCCATATGAGTAGTAGATGTTAACTTGAGTTATATTGATCTGACAATGAACAAAGATTATGGCAGCAGCATGAGATGAAGTGTAATACAGAGATGAACTATTGAGGTAGCTAGTGATCACAGTATCTTGTATGGTAGTAAGGTATGTACCACAGTTCTTGAATACTAATCGTTTAAAGGTCACAGTAGAATTGAAGAAAACTAGACCTCTTTTGGGCTTTAGAAGACTCAATGAGACATCATTATGAAAACAGGAAATGGTAGCTGATTTTGTGGGAGAATTACTTCGTATTTCAACTCTACTAGTCTGGTGAGATGTCACTTGACAGAAGTTACCAGATGAAATGGTGAAGTTGACAGAACTGTTCAATAAGAACACAAGATATTGAGAGGACCATGTTGTGTTGCACAGGTACTGCTCTAAATCTGTAGATGAATTTACATAATGTATATTATTACTGTCTCTAGTACATATACAATAACTATTAAAGAGATGTAAGCAAAAAGATAGCTGCAGTAATACTGAAATCAACATCTTTGTTAAAAGCCACAACTCTAAAGTCCTCTACAAACAACTCAATATTGTTTAAATTTATAACCTCAGCCATCTGGAATGTCAAGTTTATGTTATTTTTGAAATAAGATTGAAAACAATCTTAAACCATGGATGCATTTCAATGTTTATTTCAATGGTTAAATAAGTGAAATGTTAGACATTTGAATCACCAAAGTGTTTGTTCATGCAATATCTAACACCACATAATGATGACTAATATAGTAAGGCACACAATAATACTAATAGTAACATAAAATGTCTGCATAGGTAATGAAGACATATGTACATTTGTGCTCAGCAAATAACATGCATTTTCATTATCTGCAATAACATTGAAAGCATATTCAATGTTTACTTACAACAAAATTTGTAAGATTTTATGTGCATAATTACTTAAAATAATTCATGTATATATATATATACACCAGGTATATTATTTTAAGTGAATTATATGCATGAAATCTTACCAATTGTATTGTAAGTAAACATTGAATATGCTTGCAATGTTATTGCAGATATATATATATATATATATACATATCATTAAAATATACAATATAATATCTGTGTAACTCACTAGTATACTGTGTACAAATCACAATGATATTGTGTAACTTAAATGTATATAAAAAAGACACAGACTTACAATACAACAGTCATCCAAATACTGTGACCTAAGACAGGCTTTCCCTACTATCGAAGTCACAATCATTAGTATATGATGAAAGTGTCCTCCATATTTGACATTAGCATCTAAATACCAAACATGATGTATATATTGGATGTGTAGACCTCAGCATAAGTAAAAAGTATTAAAATGGCTAACCCTGACAAATCTTCAATTGAAGACAGCCTGAGCATAGAATATAATACCATTGAGTGTACCAGTTGTTAATGTAAGTCTGAGAGCAAATAACAGGCAAATGAGGAGGGACCAGCTACTAAATAAATACTATTTGCAGACCAGCTACTAAATGAATACTATTTGTTGCTATCCAAGCATTACTACAGTGATGACATTCTGTAGACCCAACTACCACACTTAATGATGAGTTAACATGATATATATTATTACTGCTTAAAATGTCTGCATGGATGACATCCTCAGCAAATAATATGCATTTACATCATCTTGAATGCAAATTCAATGTTTAAGAAAAATTTTAAGGATATGATTCACTTAAAATAATATATATATATATATATATATATATAGATAGATAGATAGATAGATGATAGATAGATAGATAGATAGATAGATAGATAGATAGATAGATAGATAGATAGATAGATAGATAGATAGATAGATAGATAGATAGATAGATAGATAGATAGATAGATAGATAGATAGATAGATAGATAGATAGATAGATAGATAGATAGATAGATAGATAGATAGATAGATAGATAGATAGATAGATAGATAGATAAGTATATATGTATGTATGTATATACATGTATTTATATATATATATATATATAAATTTTTCTAATTCTTGATCTATTTTCAAGAGCAAACTACCAAGTGGTCAGATAAAGAAATGTCAAATTATCATTAACCAACAATCAAGAATGTTGACTAATTTATTCTTAAATGGTTTTATATAAGCTTGAAAGACAAGAAATATCACCAATATTGGATGTATTGTAATATAGAACATATAAATATTAGTAGCTCTATATCTTGAATATATGCCATATATAGTACATTGTAAGAGAATATGTAATATAAACCAATATTGTTTACCTTCCTTATAAGGAGCATGGAGAGCTTCTAGAAGAGGTTGTAAGTACTTTTTGAAACATGCTAGTGGTCTAAGTGGTTTAGCAAAAAGAAGTAGAAGTACATATGGTAACAGTAGACCAAGGACTACTATCATAATTGTGTTCAGTAAATAGCACACATTCACACCATCTGCATTAACATTGAAACAAATTCAATGTTTACATACAGCATAATAAGAAAGATTACAATAAGTCCAACATTAGACTTATTGTGATATAGAGTATATAATTGTCAGTGGCTCTAAATTTTGAATATATGTCATACATAGCACATAGTAATAGAAGACACCATGTAAACCAGTATTGTTTACCTTCCTTATAAGGAGCATGGATGGCTTCTAGAAGAGATAAGTATCTGTTGGTACATGCTAGTGGTCTAAGTGGTTTAGCAAAGAGAAACAACATAGAGTACATATGGTAATAGTAGACCAAGGACTACTATCATAATTGAGCTCAGCAAATACATTTGTGCTAGGTAAATAACACATATTCACATCATCTGTAATAACATTGAAACAAATTCATTGTTTACATACAGTATAATAGGAAAGATTCCAAGCATATAATTTACCAATAGTAATATATATATATATATATATATATTATATAATAATGTTGGAATATACTATAACGTTTGTGTAACTCACTAGTATACTATGTATACATCACAATGATATTGTGTAAGATAATATCATGTACATAATAAAAGACAGAGAGATACACTACAATAGTCTTTCAATTGTTGTGACCTGGGACAGGCTCTCTAAATCCTGAGCATGAGTTATAATATGAAGCATCTGAAAGAGGTAATTATTGGTTATATTGAAAGATAATACTTTCATTTGTCAAAGACAAACTTTCTCATATCAGGTATGTGTTAGCAGTGCCTATGTAGAAATGGTCTGGATTGTCAATCAAAATGTAGCATAAGAAAAAACCTACCTCACCCAAAACACATCAAAATACTTCAATACTTTTCAGTCTTCTTTCCTAGGATTATGTCCATGCTGTGACTGATTTATAGGCAAAACCAATGTTTCTAAGCAAAGGTTAAAGTGTTGATAAACAATTCTGAGCTTGAGACTTGTATAATGATTACTTGTAAAATACAATAGCTTCTCCATGACTTGAAGAATGTTGTAATTACTATTAAATAATGTATAACTTATGAATGTATAAATATTAAATACCATTGTCCTGCAGCATTAACAACAGGATACGAATCATTATATGATGAATGGTAGATAGTAGTTAGACACGAATGAGTATTGCCTTCTGAATTGTAAGAGTTTGATAGCAGTATAGAGTGTTAGTATCCATAATATGAGAAGACCACTTCCAATACAGTGGTTGTTATGTTGGTACATTTCAACACTAATTGATGAGTTATAAATACTAAACTATCAACACTAGAGTCATGTAGATTTATACCAATCATAGCAAACCCATATGAGTAGTAGATATTAACTTGACATATATTGACCTGAAAATGAACAAAGACTAAAGCAGCAGCATGAGATGAAGTGTAATACAGAAATGAACTAATAAGGTACTCAGTGATCATTGTCTTGAATAGTAGTGAGATGTGTACCACATTTCTTGAATACCATTTCTTTAAGAGTAACAGTGGAGTTAAAGAAAGCCAGACATTTGCCAATTGTGGAAGAATATCTAATATGCTATACACATTGTGAACACATCTTGTAGTAGCTGATCTAGGTTGGACAAAACCCACTATATATTTCAACTCTACTAGTCTGGTAAGTTGTCACTTGACAGAAGTTACCAGATGAAATGGTAAAGTTAACAAAATTGTTTAACGAGACCACATTTAAAGGGGCCTGTTCTATTACACAGGTACTGCACTTAATCTGAAGATGAGTTAGCATTATATTTATTATTGACTCCACTACAAGTACTACTGATGAATAGTAGAGAGAAATGATTGAATCAGTCATCATGGAAGGTATCAGTCTCTGTGTGATAGTTTGTGGGAGTTGTCTTTTAAATATTATCAGTGGGTGTTGCTGGTGATTAGTAGAGAGAAAAACAACTATATTAATATAGTTGTCATTGAGACAATGGGTTATTTTAAAATAAAATCTATGAAAGAGTAATGTGTATCTGTATTCTAATATATAACCTTAATGTTTACGATAAATGTGGCTTATTTTGAAATGACATGAACATAACTTTTAAAGTTAATCAAACAACTAATTATCTACTTTCATCATATTTAAATAGATATAACGCAGTCATTGAAAACAGCTACTTAAATGACTCTTAATTCTTCCTGCTTATGAAGTTATGAATTAAGCCACTAAAGTTGTTTTTGTGCACAATTGCCTCGTTGCTGATTTTGTCTGAATATGGTCAAAATAATTTTGCAGTTGTCATATTTAGATATCACAAACAGTCAAATATAATATTGTTAGTTTTATTATATATGTCCATAGCTATTACATATATAAATAGAAAATTCCTATAATTTCATGGATTACCTTTTTGGGTTTTTGCTTCAAATTTTGTAGCTTTGTGATATTAAAGTGTTAAGTGTTTTTTCTAGCTATTAGAAACTTTTATTACTTGGCATTTGAAAATAATATTTGAGAAAGTCAGTTTGAGAAAGTCAGTTTATTTCACATGTTTATCGTGACTCTCTTACTTACATACAGTAGTGTGCCAATATACAAGCTATTGCTCTTAAGATACAGACATAGAATGACAAGCTGCTACTACTATGAAAGGTGGGCATGGTCTTGAATCCTTAACACACCTATTTGTTTGTCAATCTAGGTGTGACAAAAGCCTTCAAGACAATAAACAGGAAACTAAACATGCCTTAAGCTTAGTGACAAAACATTATGATGGAGTTTGAGTGAGAGTCTTAAATTATGGATCTTAAAGAAGAGACTATTTCAAAGTTATAGATGATGCTATCAGAGAAGTAGATGATGAGGAAGTATATTGATATAACTGTTTATCTCCATTCATAATTTGACTTATCTAATGTCTTACTTTGATTTTTTGTATCTCTCTCTCTCTCTCGTTTTGGTAGAGTGACCTTATTGTATCTCAAGTATTAGATGAGTTAGGTATTTCATTAGACCAGGAACTAGCTGGAATCATTCCTTCAACCCACCACTACACAAGTATGTCATTTTATCCATTTGTATGTCTTTTTCATTGGTCCATTTTTAATTTTATTGATCCATTTATGTATCTCTATTGATCCATTATGTATCTATATGTAGAAACCATTTGTATCTATTTATCCATTTCTGTTTGTGTATATTTATTGATCCATTTGCTTGTATCTATTGATCCATTTTTGTTTATGTATATTTATCGATCCATTTACTTGTATCTGTCGATCTATTTATTTTCTTATAGAATATGAAGGTAGCAGTTGGTGTTGAAACTGATGATCTTCAAGCCAGACTAGACTCTCTACGTCGTGATGACCACTAACTATTCTTTCTTACATCTCTATTACACATTCCTTTTGCTTGATATAAATGTTATTATGTTGTAATTGTCACGACCTGACAATAATGTAATTAATAATAAATTAATAATGATGTAATTAATTTAATAATGTTAACGATGTAACTCAGTATATTATTGTACTTTTAAACTGTTGTTATTAGCCGCCATTATTATTGCATTCTGTCAAGTTATTTTTATAATCACGTGATAACTTACAAGCCACATCTGAAACATTTTGCTTGCAAAATCATGAGATGACTAACGAACCACTCTTTCACTACTAGTTTCGCAAACCAGATCCTTTGCTTAGAGAAGAAGGGTCTGGTCTACCACGCATAGTGCAGTTATGTCCTTCCCCAGCGTTCCTGGGGAAACCACTATTTGGTCAATAGGTACTTGATCCAAACTACAATTGTTTATGTAGTTGCATAATAACTAACTGCTAACGAAGTCTTCACGTATTAGAAGAAAAAGAATAGATGCAGAGGAGATTCCTTTAGAAGAGAAGATTTGGTCTCGTATCAATCCAAGTAGGGGAGAGACTAGTGTGGCATATATAAGGCTTTTACCAAACCCAGTTGGTAAAGTGACAAACACATCCATACCACTAACAAAAGCTTCTATAGCCGTCATCTGCTCTGGCTTAACTCTATAGTACTCGTATCCTAGCTTAGCGAACGTTTCTTCGACTTGAATAACCTGGTGTTTCCTTTTCTCCATGCTGATTCATGTGGTCAGTATGTTAACATTAACACGTAACTATTACAAACCACAGATAATGAAATTCCTTTTCGACAACTGCACTATGTGTGGTAGACCAGACCCTTCCTGTCTAAGCAAAGGGTCTGGCTCGCGAGACTACTCCTTCACTATTTGCAGAAGTCGACTTTCAAGAATTTTGACCCAAGATGAAAGGAACACTAGCTGTAGCTCTCTGCCTTACTTTTCTTAGTCAAGTAAATCTAACAATGTGTTTATGTTGCTGTGAAAAACTGCAAGGACATTTTTATAGCTAATGTGCTCTGTTTTCTTTGTTAGGTGCTAGGAAAGAACTGTACTGGTGACTGTCTTAAAGCAGGTAAGTTGTTGTAGTAATGACTATTTTTAATATTGCAAGAGGTAATTGAAATAATGAAGTACCATATTGTTAGAATAAATACTTCAATAGGCACACTTTATATATTTTATGACACATCTGAAGAATGAAGTGTGCATACTGTATATGAGTTTTTGTGAAACAGTTCCAAACTCATACAGTGTAAATTGAAGTGTATCAGTATAGCATGTCACCTTGGAGTGTCTGATTTAATATGTTGTAGTAGTTTAAGATAAGTTGCTAGTGTTCAGAAAACAAGATAGTTTACTTAACTATGACTGATAGACAACTACTTAATGACATCTGGACAATTATTACTATATCAGAACTACATCTACTGAGTTTATATAACTATATAAATTCAGTAACAATAGATGTAGTTCTGATAAGTGAATTTACCTTCACCCTCTTTATTTTAGATGTCAATGCTCGCATGCCATTTGTAATGAGACTGAAAATACAGGAATATGAGAGGTGTACAAAATCCAACACTTGCATTGCACATTCTCCTGCTCGTCAAAATGCACCATGCCAGTAAGTATATCTCTATAAGATAAATAAGAGCTAAGCAACTAACTTTTATTTCTTATGTTATTCTTTTTCACTAGGAATGGTAAAGCTAATGAGTATGAGTGCAAAAATGTAGACTTACTTGCTTATGTGCCTTTAAGTGAACTTGGTAGCAACCATATTGGTAATGATATTTGGGGCTGGACTGATCCTAAAACTGGGTGCGAATATGCCATTATTGGTTGTGGAGATGGTACTTCATTTGTTGACATCACTCAACCAACTGACCCGCAAGTTCTAGGGTTCTTGCCAACTCATACACATCCAATTCCATGGAGAGATATTAAAGTAAATTATTAGCTGATAATGGTTGTATGACTATGATCTAATTTTTCGTTAGGTCTACGCTAACCATGCCTTTATTGTCAGTGAGGCCTACAATCATGGAATGCAGGTTTTTGACCTGACACAGTTACGTGATCTGCAACCACAAAAAAAAGGAGTGAAATTACTGCAATCAAGTGCCCACTATGATGAAATTACTTCATCTCATAATATAGTCATCAATGAAGACAGAGGTTTTGCATATGTTGTAGGTTCTCGTACTTGCAATGGTGGTTTGCATATTATCAATATCCGAGATCCAGTTAACCCTCAATTTGTAGGTCAGCAAGCCAAAATAGTATACATGTACTCTATAGTAGCTTCATTATTGTAATGCTGTAAATATCTTTTTAGGATGCTTTCCATGTGATGGTTATGTACATGATGCACAATGTGTGGTCTACAATGGACCAGATGACAGGTATCAAGGACGAGAGATTTGTTTCTGCTACAATGAAAACACCCTGACTATTGTTGACGTGGAAGACAAAAACGATATTAAAATGATCTCTCGAGTTCCTTATCAAGATTCCTATTATACTCACCAAGGATGGCTCAATGAAGAACAAACTCATCTTTTACTTGGCGATGAATTCGATGAGTTGGGTGGACCACAGCCTCATACTCGTACTCTAGTTTGGAATATTGAAAGATTAGATAATCCTATACATTTCTATAGTTTCTACTCTTCAAAACAAGCTACTGATCACAATCTATACATTAAGTAAGTGTAATTGAGTATCATGAAAAGTTTCAATGGTTTAAACACAATTTTCACATTTGTTTGATCTTGTAAGTTTTACTCATTGAATTAGTTTTGGTTATACCATAAACTGCTGCCGTTTTAATGTCTTTTCATGTCATAATTGTCATTTCTCATGAATAGTGTGATTTGATCTATGAATCTCATTATTTCAATCATGTGATATTCACTATTTCACTATGTACACATTACATCCATCTATTTTCTCTCTAGGGGTCACTTAGCTTATGAGGCCAACTACTGTGCTGGTCTGCGTATCCTCAATATTGATGGGATAAAAGAAAGACAGTTGGAAGAGGTGGGTTACTTTGATGTTGAGCCAGATTGTGACTCTCCTGGTTTCCGTGGTTCATGGTCGAACTATCCATATTTTGAGAGTGGTACTATTGTTGTCAGTAGTATTGAACGTGGGTTGTTTGTTCTCAAATACACTGGTTCTTAACTGGTATTACTTACTTTATGTTACTTGTGTGAACCCTTTACAACTGCTTTTTAACTACTATCAATTTAATTTGTGATGTTTTAATAATTTGTATTTTGATGATACAAGAAAAGTTTAGTTATCCCCTTTGTGATAATAAATAAATGAGCTTTAAGAATATTCTCCTAAACAAATTATATCTCATTACTAGAAGATTAGTAGTTATTCAAGTTATAAAATTACTTAAACTTAATATAACTAGAATTATTGATTGCATTACATACTGTTCAATCTTAGTACTGTCCTTTAATTAGTCATAATTTCAGTCATAGCCTCTGTAAAAGAGAGACACATAATGGAGTGATAATTAAGTTAAGTATATTGATAAATGAAGTGTTATATAAACATTTAATTAAATTGTCATGTCAACAGCTTGTTCTGGCTAATACTTTATTATAGCAATATAATCACTATATGTTAATGAGTAAATATGTTGTTGATTTACACATTCCACAAGTAAGTGCTTTACAAATGACTTACTCTAATGCCACAATTTTATTACTATCATTAGTTAGTATTATATGAGAAAATACTTATACACAAAGTACATTTTCTCACACTTACCTCACGTATTCAGCTACCTCCCAGTAACCTTCAAATCTGTATAGACCAGTTATTTCAACACCTTCTGTAGTGATTGTAGCTAATTCATACTATAAGAGAGAGAGAGAGGTTTAAGTTAGACATTATTAAACCTATACTTTATTCCAGGATCTTGCATCTCGATAATATAAAATCTTGAGACACTTTTCCAATAATATTTGAGCTTCCTCCTGACTCATAGTTGGATTTTTCTCATAAGCTTCTCTCATCAGTGGCTAAGCAAAATATGTGAAATTATGACTGACAACTTGACTTGTCTTTCTGTCTGTCTGTTCTTACATTTTAAAGTCCAAAATATTGTTCATAGTTTACCCATAAAAGTGAAAATTGTAAAATTAGTTAATAAGAGAGAAATGTGGATGTATGACACAAGAGTTAAAAGGTATGTCAACTTGTGACAGTTGTTTTAATTACTTAAAGGACATCAACCAAACCACAACATAAACACTAAGTAATTTAGATCGTCAGTAAGTTTAACGTCAGTACATACTATATGACCTAGGATAATTACCATTAGTAAGCTCTAGACTAGTGAACATCAGTACTTACTACAGTGACCTAGGATAGTTACCATTAGTAAGCTCTAGACTAGTGAACATCAGTACTTACTACAGTGACCTAGGGTAGCTACTGTTAGTAAGCTCTGGACTAGTGAACAGTGACCTAGGATGGCTACTATTAGTAAGCTCTAGACTAGCGAACATCAGTACTTACTACAGTGACCTAGGATAGCTACCGTTATTAAGCTCTAGGCTAGTGAGCATCAGTACTTACTAGTGACCTAGGATAGCTATTAATAGACTTGTGAACTTAGTAACTTAATACGGGATAGCTACCATTAGTAACTACTAGTAAACATCACTATTTACTATAATGACTTAATGGATAATATACCTGAGCAATGTAGCTACCAAAACCCCAAAACCAGTTACTAAGGTGGGGGCTTCAAAGGTCACACCTATAGAGTTAACTAACCCAATAAATCTATAAAGAGAACATAATTAATTCTTTTCCCTTTCCTATCAAAACATACAACTTGTTGTCATGGTAACCACCAATGATAATAGTGTTCAAGAACGGGTTAATACAAGTTCATTGATTGTACATGACTCTAGTTAACTAAGAATTCATAGACTGAGGATGAATGACCATCACAAAGTGACTCTGACTCAATACTAGAAAAAGTAGATATAATTTATCAATCTATGCATTCATCCATCTATTTATATGTACTGATTACTTCAAACGTTCAAAGAGGTGTTCAATTTGTTGAAAATCAGCATAGTCACCAGTACTAGCTGCTACTGTCATATCATTCACTTAAAGAAGACGAGATACATCTCAAAAAAGAACTAATTAACCATAAGATCATAGACAATTATAAATTATTTCATAATAAGTAGGTGTGACTAGCTATCTTACCTAATGTATCCGCTGCTAGTATCTCTCTGCCATTAAATGTTACACCAATTGTCATCCATTCATCTAACATTTCATTCACTATCTATCTATTTATTATTCATCCAATCTTCTTTCATCCATTTATTCGGGTTAAGTCTACTTACAATGTACGACCTATAGGTACAGCTGTCTCTTTCACAGTGTTCTGTGAGGTCCTGACAGGTCGATTCACTCTATAAAAGCCATCACTAGGAATAATAGAAAAGGGCAAACAGAATTCAGTCGCCATTTTTCACATGATTATGAATTATTCATAATTATACATTTTGGGAAGTGCTATATAAATACTGGGATATGTTACTTAATTACAGAACAATAGCTTTCTTTTGAGTGTGTTCTGAGCTAACTGAAGGATCTTTGAGGAATCGTACCTTGCAATTAGCTGCAAGTCAGTGGCTGTTGCATTCAAGTAGCTGACAGTACAACAGTAAATAATAAACAATAGATTTTAAAACCTGAATAATTATATATAAACAATAATTGCTGTATATATAAATAATATAATATTTACGAAAATATTCCTTGGTATTTTGTGATAATAATTTAGTTGTGTTATTATTGTTAGTGTATGTTGTTTATTACGTTCAACACTGATCTTATTAACCATTATACACACAACAAGTATAACTAACTACATACAACAGCTAATAATAAAAACAGACAAGGAAGATGAAAAAGAACTGGTAACAGAAACTATATTTAATTTCCCATAGACCATCAATCCTAAACCTTGGAACCAAGCCATTTTAAGTAAAGCTGAAGTATTGCGTTATATGTTTTTTTTTACGGATAAATTTTATACAAGATAAGAATACAAAAAATGTCTCATTGTTTGCAAACTTTGTGTATAGTAAATGACAAAATACACAACATATGTAAACATAACTCTGTAGTTATTGTTCATTAAACTGATCTATAGGGAAAGCAATGTCAACCATGTGCCAACCATTCTCCATTATGTAATGTAGACAGCCTTTGCTTGGTACATACACACTATACTGGAAGAAACCTATGTATTGCACCTAATATCCTGTTCTGTCTGGTATGATTTTTTATTATGTAACAAGCAATTAAAGATGGTTAAATATAATTCAAATTTTATTTTGACAATTAATATGTGATCTGTAAACTGTACGTTGTTAAATTAAGCAAATGCCATGGCAATATTTTGGTATATTATCATAGTGTGTATTAGTTGTTGTTTGTGAAGTAATTGATACTTGTCTTGGACAATGTGTTAATGTGATTTTAGCCTAGTGTGTGTTCTTGTTTGTGAAGTAAGTCATATTGTTCATGGACAATGTGTTGATATGATTTTAGCCGGGTCGCATTCATGCATTGAGGAGACGTAAATTAAAGGAGGATGCATCTAATTATTAATGTATCATTTACTTATTAGTAAGAGTAGTTTCATATTGAATTCTGTTTTTATTAAGCTCAGTTACATACTGCAAAATAAAGTATATATTGTTTAGTTCTTGCGTATTTATAGATTAAGTGACAACATTATGTCATCATTAAAATACTAAAAATATAAGCTTGTGTTCCATATAGACAATAGGTTCTCCTATTAAATGAGTTTAGTTATCTCTAAACCTAACTATTATAGTTGTGTACCAGTTCAGGCATATTTATTGTAAAAACTCAAATTTAGCAAAAAGATAGATTGTTGAGAATTTATAACTGATATATTATTGTTACCAAATGAGAAGACGTCAACCATGTTGATTCTGTGAAAGATAAAGAACATTTTAAAACTTTTAGCTTTTTTTAACAGTGATAGTATTGTCCAATATAATGGGAATATGAATCCACAGATTGAGTATATAAACAAACTTAAGTAATTGCAACAAGTTTCTAAAATCAAAACATGTAGATGAAGTAATACTAGCTGCTCTAAAAACGTTAATGTTAATAGGTGATATATGAAGAAACCTTGATGACTCAGAAATGATGTGGCAATGAATACTTTTGAGTTTTTAACATAATCTATAAAACAATAATAAAAATAACAAATCAATAATTGCTTCATAACAGGTCTTTAAAAAATACAATCATGAAATAACTATTGATGTTTTATATCATTCTTTGCATGTGTATCAAACTGATTCACTCCTTCTAATCATAAACATATTAACTATTAACTAATTATAACTGTGCATTTATGTTTTTTATTATAAACCAGATATGTTCATTAGGAAATTTGTAAACTCCACTTGATAACATACAACTCTAATTGGAGTAATGTTGATGACCTTAAAAATCAGCCTCCCTGTCACAGATTTTTTTATGTCTTTAAAATCTTTAATACTAACTAAAAATAAATAATGTTTTTATTAAATTCAAAACATGTATTGTATAAATGTACATATAAAGTTACTAAATGTATGTAATCTAAAACACACACTTTATACTATGATTGGTTACTCGTGACTGTAGGTATCATGTTTTCTAACACACGCACACTTGACACTACAATTGTTTCATTAATCATTGTAATTTAGGACAGGCTCTCTAAACTCTGAGCATGTTCCATAAAATGAGGCACTGCTATCTATAAGTGGTAAACGATTACGAATTCTTATACGAGTACGAAAAGAAGAAAGTTTTATGTAAAAAAGACAGACTTTCTCCCATTTTTTTTCAATCCATCGCTTTATGTAGTACACTTTTCCCATAGCCCAGAGCACATGATATGTTATAACAATCATTAATGTCACAAATGTCAGAAAGACAGATGTAACACTGAACATTTTCTGTGTTAGTAGGGTTTTCTTCAGGAGAAAATACCAATTGGTAAGATAATGAAAAGTCAAATTTAACATCATCCAAGAATCTAAAATATGGACTAGTTTATTCTTAAATGGTTTGATATAAGTTTGTAGGAGAAGAAATACTACTAACATTGGACCTGTTGCAAAATAAAGAGCATAAATGTCAGTAGCTCTATATCTTGAATATATGCCATACATAGCACATAGTAATAGAAGACGTAATGTAAACCAGTATTGTTTACCTTCCTTATAAGGAGCATGGATAGCTTCTAAAAGAGGTCGTAAGTACTTGTTGGTACATGCTAGTGGTCTAAGTGGTTTAGCAAAAAGAAGTAGAAGTACATATGGTAATAGTAGACCAAGCACTACTACCAAAGTCACAATCATTAAAACACGATGGGAGTGTCCTCCATATTTCACATTGCCATCTAAATACCAAACATGATCTACATCATTGGATGTGTAGATTACAGCATAAGTCATTACATTTATCATTTGAACAAGTAGGTTTGAAAAAGAGAGATGTATAACAGTAACCAGTACTTGAACTGAGGAATTAGATATTTTGTTTGAAAGCCTTAGTGAAAAATGGCTGTAGATAATGAGGACAACAACTATTATGAGGAGATAAATTGGAAAGGCTAAATTGAGACCAGCCTTCCATAATTCTGTCATTCCATTGTATAAACAATGAGGAAGGCCTGTTTCAAGATTCAAAACACTGATAATGAATATAGCAAACTCTGATAGATAATCAATTGATGATTTAAAATAGTGATATCTTAACATATCAAGCAGACCACAATTAGCAGCCTGAGCATAGAATATAATACCATTGAGTGTACCAGTTGTTAATGTGAGTCTGAGAGCATATAACAAGTAAATGAGGAGAGGGCCAGCAACTAGATAAATACCGATTGTTGCTATCCAAGCATTACTACAGTGATGACATTCTGTAGATCCAAATACCACACTTAATCCCTCACTACATCTACCACATAATGTTCCTTCACGTTGATATAAACACAATGGTGGATGATAGTCAGTCATACCATCTGACAGTTTAAAACTTTCATTAGATAATAACTCACCACTGTAGAAGTATGGTAGTGTCTGATTGCTATTACAATATCCAATTGGACAAGTTAAAGATACACCAAATTCTGTATTTGTTTTGTTCTCATATTCTATTATTCCTGCCCAAGTGATTACTCCAAAAAGTCTTGTTATTGTCTGACTACTGACATTACCAATAATAGGGACTGTAAGGGGTTGATGTTTTCTCAAGTTATCAAATGAAGATGAAAGTTGACAGATTCCTATTGTCTTATTCAAATCAAATCCCAGTGGACATGGATATATTTTGACATATTTTGTTAGACTTGTTGGTTGGGAGAATACAATTATTGCATCTATAATATTAAATTGATAATTTGTATGAACAGTCACACTAACGGTTGTGCAAGTTTTGTTTTCTTGAATCATTTGCTCTTGATCATCATAAGACAACCAGAGTCCTGTTGTTTTAAGAATATTAAAATGAGAATGTTTTCTAACAATATCAATTGCTATAGTAGAATAAACATTTCTACCAAGAATATCAATGGCTGAAATGCAGTAATAAATTTCTTGTCCTGGATAAATTTTATCATAGTTATATAATATACCAGTGAATTCTTTAAGATTTTGTGGTAAAGTTGAAAACTGATACAAATTAGTGTTTAATTTGCTATTATTAAAGGTGAAATGTTGGTTATAAAATGCCATTGTTTCATAAGGAGAGTTAATAGAATTTGCATTGTTAATATGACAGGAGGATATTGGTTGAGCATATATTGAACTACCACCTCTTCTTGCTTCATTGTCTGAGAAAACTATTTTAGAAACATTAGAATCAATTTGTATGACACATTTATCATTACTCTTTGCACCATCTGCATATATAGCTCCTCCTACTAACTGAGCTGAATTATTTATAAACTTTGCTATAACACCTGACATAAAGTATAACTGACAGTTACCAACTAGTCTAATTGCTGGACCAGTCATAGCATGATTATCACTAAAAGTTAAATTACCAGCTAGATAGACATTTGAGTCTTGAGAACTTATAACTGATCCATAATTGTTACTGAAGTGAGATGTTCCAGTGATGGCAACTCTGTTGATTTTGTAGAAATAAAATATACCTGCAGAGGATACAAAGGGTCTCTCAGGATTTTGAGAATTATACACAGCAATAGTACTGTCCAATTTTATAGAAACGTTGCCTCCATTGTCAGCAATATGACACACAGAGGCATATAAACATGCTCCTGTATTTGTAAGATAATTATTTTGAAATGTACAATTTACGAAATTTATATTTAAACAAATCTTTGTGCTATTAGTTATACCAATGTAGACTGCTCCACTGTTTTTGTTATAATTAATGTCAGCATGGTTTCTGCTTAGACTTTGATCAAATGATGCATTGAGGACATAAAGTGTGGATAAAATCTTTTGAGCTTGAAAATTGTATGATGAATACCAGTAAAATACAAGAGCGGCTCCATGACAGTGAAGGTTGTAATTACTATTGAATGCTGTAGAACTAATGGATGTATTAATGACATAATCTGTGTTGTATTGCAGAATAAACATGCCACCTGCAAAACTGCCAAAATTTTTATGAAATATTGATTCTGTAACATGAACAGTAACCTTGTTATTATAACTCTGTTGTGTATAGAGTATTGTTAGTCCAGCTGCATTAACAATTGTTTCAGGCTCATTTGTAGATGAAAAATGCTTATTATAGTATGTATCAGTGAAACAAATATGAGTATTGTAGTCACAATTATACAAGAAGGAAGCATTTCTGATAAGTATGTCATAGATAGCAATTAAGTCATTGGTATCTATAAAATGAAAAAGAAGGCCACTCCCAAGACTCTGGCTGTTATTTTGGTACACTTCAACACTATATGATGAATTAGACATACTAACACTATCAATACTAGAGTTATATAGATCTACACCAATCATAGCAAACCCATATGAGTAGTAGATGTTAACTTGACTTATATTGACCTGACAATGAACAAAGATTAAGGCAGCAGCATGAGATGAAGTGTAATACAGAAATGAACTATTGAGGTAGTCAGTTATTTTAGTATTTTGTATGGTAGTAAGATATGTACCACAATTTTTGAATACCAATTGCTTAAGAATCACAGTAGAATTTAGGAAGACTAGACCTCTTCTGGGCTTTGGAAGACTCAATGAGACATCATTATGAAAGCAGTTAATGTTAGCCGATTTTGTGGGAGAATTACTTCGTATCTCAACTCTACTAGTCTGATGAGTTGTCACTTGACAGAAGTTACCAGATGAAATGGTGAAGTTGACAGAACTGTTTAATAAGAAGACAAGGTATTGAGAGAACCATGTTGTGTTGCACAGGTACTGCTCTAAATCTGTAGATGAGTTAACATGATACGTATTGATACTGTCTCCAGTACTTGTACAATAACTCTTAAAGAGATGTAAACAAAGAGATAGATGCAGTAATACTGAAGTCAACATCTCTGCTAAAAGCTATAACTGAACAGTCTTCTACAAACAACTTGATATTGTTAAAATTTATAACCTCAGCAATCTGGAATGTCAACTTTTTGCTATTTTTGAAATAACATTGAAAATAATTTTAAACTATGTATACATTTCAATGTTTATTATGGTTAAATAAGTAAAATGTTAGACATTTGAATCACCAAAAATGTTTGTTCATACAATGCCTAACACCAAAATAATGATGACAAATAAAGTAAGGCACACACATAATACTAATAGTAACATATAATGTCTGCATTGATAATGAATATACACATTTGTGCTTAGTAAATAACACACATTCACATCTGCAATTTATACTTATATGGTTTGATATAAGCTTGAAAACAAGAAAAATCACCAACAGCGTACTTAATGAATCAGTAGCTCTATATTTTGAATATATGCCATACATAGCACATAGTAAGAGAAGATGCAATGTAAACCAATAATGTTTACCTTCCTTATAAGGAGCATGGATAGCTTCTAAAAGAAGTTGTAAGTATTGCTGGTACATGCTAGTGGTCTAAGTGATTTAGCAAAGAGAAGTAAGTATATATATGGTAACAGCAGACCAAGAGCTACTATCAAAGACTAAGACAGCAGCATGAGATGAAGTGTAATACAGAGATGAACTATTGAGGTACTCAGTGATTACAGTATCTTGAATAGTAGGAGATATGTACCACACTTCTTGAACACCATTTTTTAAGAGTTAAAGAAAAGCAGACATTTGCCAGTTGTGGAAGAACATCTGATATGCCATTCACATTGTGAGTACACCTTATAGTAGCTGACCTAGCTTGCAAGAAAACTACTAGTCTGGTAAGTTGTCACTTGACAGAAGTTACCAGATGAAATGGTAGTGATAACAGAAGTGTTTAGCAAGAACACAAAACATTTAGAGAACCATGCACGTTCTGTTACACTGGTACAACTCTAAATCTGAAGATGAGTTAACATGATATGTAATATTACTGTCTCCACTACAAGTACTACTGATGAATAGTAGATAGAAAATGATTTCATCAGTAGAATTATCAGAGAAGGCATCAGTCTTTGTGTGATAGTTAATAAGATTGTCAAGGATTTATAACTGATCTATCCAAATCAGAAAATATCAACTGTGTTGATTCTGTGAAAATTAAAAAATATATGCTAATGATGCAAAAGCATTCCAGTTTCTTGAATTTTTTTTCACAGAGATAGTACTGTCCAATATAATGGGAATATGAATCCACAGATTGAGTATATAAACATACTTCAGTATTTGCAACAAGTTTTTAAAATACAAATATGTAGATGAAGTAATACTAGTTGCTCCAAAAACATTAATGTTAATACATATAGGTGATATATGAAAAAACCTTGATGACTCAGAATAAAAAAATAATACTATCATGAAATAACTATTGATGTTTAATATCATTTATTACATGTGTATCAAACTGATTCACTCCTTCTAATCCTAAACATATTAACTATTAACTAATTATAACTGTGCATTTATGTTTTATTTTAAACCAGATATGTTCATTAGGAAATTTGTAAACTCCACTTGATAACATAGAGCCCTTGAAGTAAAGTTGATGATCATAAAAATCAGTCTCCCTGTCACACAATTTTGTATATCTTTAAAATCTTTAATACTATATTGCTAAAAATAAACAATGTTTTTATTAAAATCAAAACATATATTGTATAAATGTACATATAAAGTTACTAAATGTATGTAATCTAAAACACACACTTAATACTACAATTAATTACTCATGACAGTATGTTTTCTAACACAAGCACACTTGACACTACAATTGTTTCATCAATCATTGTAATTTAGGACAGGCTCTCTAAACTCTGAGCATGATCCATAAAACGAGGTACTGCTATCTGTAAGTGGCAAACGATTACGAATTCTTATACGAGTACGAAAAGAAGAAAGTTTTATGTAAAAAAGACAGACTTTCTCCCATTTGTTTTCGATCCATCGTTTTATGTAGTACACTTTTCCTATAGCCCAGAGCACATGATATGTTATAACAATCATTAATGTCACAAATGTCAGAAAGACAGATGTAACAGTAAAAAGTTTTTGTGCTAGTAAGTTTTTTTTCAGAAGAAAATACCAATTGGTAAGATAATGAAAAGTCAAATTTATCATCATCCAAGAATCTAAAATATGGACTAGTTTATTCTTAAATGGTTTGATATAAGCTTGCATTAGAAGAAATGCTACTAACATTGGACTTGTTGTAAAATAAAGAACATAAATGTCAGTAGCTCTATATCTTGAATATATGCCATACATAGCACATAGTAAGAAAAGACGAAATGTAAACCAGTATTGTTTACCTTCCTTATAAGGAGCATGGATAGCTTCTAAAAATGGTCGTAAGTACTTAGTTGTACATGCTAATGGTCTAAGAGGTTTAGCAAAGAGGAGTAGGAGTACATATGGTAACAGCAGACCAAGGACTATTATCAAAGTTACCATCAATAGTATACGATGGGAGTGTCCTCCATATTCTACAGTACCATCAAAGAACCAAACATGATGTATAGTATTGGATGTATAGACCACAGCATAAGTCATTACATTTATCAATTGAACAAGTAGGCCTGAAAAAGAAAGATGTATAACAGTAACTAGCACTTGAACTGAGGAATGAGCTATTCTGTTAGAAAGCCTTAGTGAAAAATGGCTATAGATAATGAGGACAAAAACTATTATTAGTAGATAAATTGGAAAGGCTAAATTGAGGCCAGCCTTCCATAATTCTGTCATCCCATTGTACAAACAATGAGGAAAGCCTGTTTTAAGATTCAATAAACTGATAATGAATACAGCAAACTCTGATAGATGATCAATTGATGATTTAAAATAGTAATATCTTAACACATCAAGCAGACCACAATTAGCAGCCTGAGCATAGAATATAATTCCATTGAGTGTACCTGTTGTTAATGTAAGTTTGAGAGCATACAACAGGTAAATAAGAAGGGGACCAGCAACTAGATAAATAGTAATTGTTGCTATCCATGCATTACTACAATGATGACATTCTGTAGACCCAAATACCACACTTAATCCTTCACTACATCTACCACATAATGTTCCTTCACGTTGATATAAACACAATGGTGGATGATAGTCAGTAATACCATCTGACAACTTAAAACTTTGAATTGATAACAAATCACCACTGTAGAAATAGGCCAATGTCTTATTATTATTACAGAATCCAATAGGGCAATAAATTGATACACCAAATTCTCCTTTTGTTTTGTCTTCATATTTTGTTATTCCTGCCCAAAAGTTTGTTGTTGCTGGTCTTGTGATCATCTGATTAGTTATATTGGATGTAATTGGGACTGAAATGTGTTCATGTTTTATTAAGTTATTAAATGAAGGTGAAAGTTCACAGACTCCTGTGATGTTATTTAAAACAAATCCAAGAGGACATGGAAGTATGTAAATGCTCTTTGACAAAATGTTTGGTTGAGAATATTGAGAGAATATAATTATTGCTTCTATAATATTAACTTTGTCATTTGCATGAACAGACACACTAATTTTAGTGCAATTAGTACGTTCTTGAATTAGTTGTTCTTGATCATGAAAGTCTAACCAGACTTTGGTAGTATCAGAAATATTAGGCTGCAAGTGGTTTTTAATAATAACAATTGCTAGTGTAGAAAATACCTTTCTGTTGAGAGCATCAAGAGCTGAAATGCAGTAATGAATTTCTTGTCCTGGAAACATATGAACATAATCTAGTGATGTACTAGTGACCTCTTTAAGATCTTGTGGTAAAGTTGAAAAGTTATACAAATTATTGCTTGATTTGCTATTAATATAAGTGAAGTGTTGGTTATAAAATGCCATTGTTTTGTTAGGAGATTTAATATAATTTGTTTTATTGACATAACAAGAGAATATAGGTTGAGCATATATTGAACTACCAGCTCTTTTTGCGTCATTGCCTGAAAACACTATTTGAGAAACATTTGAATCAATTTGTATGACACATTTACTATTACTCTCCGCACCATCTGCATATATAGCTCCTCCCTTCAACTGAGCTGAATTATTAGTAAACTTTGCTATAACACCTGACATAAAGTATAACTGACAGTTACCAACTAGTCTAATTGCTGGACCAGTCATAGCATGATTATCACTAAAAGTTAAATTACCAGATAAATAGACATTTGAGTCTTGAGAACTTATAACTGATCCATAATTGTTACTGAAGTGAGATGTCCCAGTGATGTCAACTCTGTTGATTTTGTAGAAATAAAATATACCCGCAGAGGATACAAAGGGTCTTGTGATATTTTGAAAATTGTTCACAGCAATAGTACTGTCCAAGTTAATGGAGACATTGCCTCTATTGTCAGCAAATTGATAGACTGAGGCATATAAACATGCTCCTGTATTTGTGACATAATTATATTGAAATGTACAATTTATGAAATTTACATGAAATTGTAACTTTATATTATTAGCTATACCAATGTAAACTGCTCCACCATTTTTATTAATGCCGGTATGTTTGTGGCAATAGCCTCGATCAAATAATGTATTGAGGATACTAAGAGTTGATAAACATGTTTGAGCTTGAGACTTGTATGATGAATACTGGTAAAATACAAGAGATGATCCATAACATTGAAGATTGTAATTACTATTGAAAAATGTAAGACTTATGGATGTATTAATGACATAATGTGTGTTGTGTTGCAGAATAAACATGCCACCTGCAAAACTGCCAATATTTTCATGAAATGTTGATTCTGTAACATGAACAGTAACCTTGTTATTATCACTCTGTTGTGTATAGAGTACTGTTAGTCCAGCTGCATTAACAACAGGATAAGAACCATTAGTAGATGATAAAAATTTATTGTAGTATGTATCGGTGAGACAGCCATGAGTATTATAATCAAAATTATACAAGAAGAAGGCATTTCTGATAAGTATGTTATAGATAGTAATTAAGTCATTGGTATCCATAAAATGGAGAAGAAAGCCACTCCCAAGACTCTGGTTGTTATTTTTGTACACTTCAGGACTATATGTTGAATTAGACATATTAACATTGTCAATAGTAGAGTTATATAGATTTATACCAATCATAGCAAACCCATATGAGTAGTAGATGTTAACTTGACTTATATTGACCTGACAATGAACAAAGACTAAGACAGCAGCATGAGATGAAGTGTAATACAGAGATGAACTATTGAGGTAGTCAGTGATCACAGTATCTTGTATGGTAGTGAGATATGTACCACAGTTCTTGAACACTAATCGTTTAAAGGTCACAGTAGAATTGAAGAAAACTAGACCTCTTCTGGGCTTTAGAAGACTCAATGAAACATCATTATGAAAGCAGGAAATGATAGCTGACTTTGTGGAAGAATTACTTCGTATTTCAACTCTACTAGTCTGGTGAGATGTCACTTGACAGAAGTTACCAGATGAAATGGCAAAGTTGACAGAACTGTTCAATAAGAACACAAGGTATTGAGAAGACCATGTTGTGTTACAAAGGTATTGCTCTAAATCTGAAGAAGAGTTAACATAATATGTATTATCACTGTCTCCAGTACATTTACAATAACTTGTAAAGAGATGTAAACAAAGAGATAGCTGCAGTAATACTGAAGTCAACATCTCCATTAAAAGCTACAACTCTACAGTCTTCTACATACAACTTAATATTTATAGCCTCAAAAATCTGGAATGTGAAATATATGTTGTTTTAAATAACATTGAAAACAATTCTAAACCATCTATACAGTTCATGTTTATTTATTGTAAAATAAGTTAGATGCTAAACATTTGAATCATCAAAGATGTTTGTTCATACAATACCTAACACCACATAATGATGATCAATAAAATAAACCACATATTTAATACTAATTGTAACATATAATGTCTGCATGTCTAGATAATGTACATGTATGATTGTGTTAAGCAAATACCACACATTCACATCATCTGTAATAACATTGAAAGCAAATCTAAAGTTTATTCACAACAAAATAGGTAAGATTTAAAGCATATAATTAACTTAAAATAATATATATTTATATATACTACATATATAATATTAGAATATATTGTAATGTCTGTGTAACTCACTAGTATACTACATATACATCACAATGATATTGTGTAACATAATATTATGTATATAATAAAAGACACAAAGATAAACTACAATTGTTCATTCAATTGCTGTGACCTAGAACAGGATCTCTAAATTCTGAGCATGATCCATAATACGAAGCTTCTGAAAGAGGTAATTGTCGGTTACAAGTGTTTAAAGGTGACACATTTTTTTGCCAAAGAAGAACTTTCTCATATTTGTATTCAATCCATTCTTTGAGGGTGTTCACTTTTCCTGTAACTAAAATGACATGATATACTATAACAAAAGAAAATGTTAGAAATGTCAGGAAAACAGAAGAAATGAAAAAAAGTTTTATAATTGCTGGTCTATTTTCAAGAGCAAAATATCAAGTGGTCAGATAGAGGAATGTCAAATTCATCATTAATCAACAATCAAGAATGTTGACTAATGTATTCTTAAATGGTTTGATATAAGCTTGAAAGACAAGAAATATCATCAACATTGGACTTGTTGTAGTATAGAGTATATAAACATTGGTAGCTCTATATCTTGAATATATGCCATATATAGCACATAGTAGCAGAAGACGTAATGTAAACCAGTATTGTTTACCTTCCTTATAAGGAGCATGGATAGCTTCTAGAAGAGGTCATAAGTACTTGTTGGTACAGGCTAGTGGTCTAAGTGGTTTAGCAAAGAGGAGTAGGAGTACATATGGTAACAGCAGACCAAGTACTACTAACAGAGTCACTATTATTAGAATACAATGGGAGTGTCCTCTTTTTGCTTCATTGTCTGAGAATACTATTTGAGAAACATTTGAATCAATTTGTATGACACATTTACCATTACTATCTGATCCATCTGCATATATAGCCCAAGTGATTACTCCAAAAAGTCTTGTTATTGTCTGACTACTGACATTACCAATAATAGGGACTGTAAGGGGTTGATGTTTTCTCAAGTTATCAAATGAAGATGAAAGTACACAGACTCCTATTGTCTTATTCAAATCAAATCCCAGCGGACATGGATATATTTTGACATATTTTGTTAGATTTGTTGGTTGGGAGAATACAATTGTTGCATCTATAATATTAAATTGATAATTTGTATGAACATTCACACTAACGGTTGTGCAAGTTTTGTTTTCTTGAATCATTTGCTCTTGATCATCATAAGACAACCAGAGTCCTGTTGTTTTAAGAATATTAAACTGAGAATGTTTTCTAACAATATCAATTGCTATAGTAGAATAAACATTTCTACCAAGAATATCAATGGCTGAAATGCAGTAATGAATTTCTTGTCCTGGATAAATTTTATCATAGTTATATAATATACCAGTGAATTCTTTAAGATTTTGTGGTAAAGTTGAAAACTGATACAAATTAGTGTTTAATTTGCTATTATTAAAAGTGAAATGTTGGTTATAAAATGCCATTGTTTCATTAGGAGAGTTTATAGAATTTGCATTGTTAATATGACAGGAGGATATTGGTTGAGCATATATTGAACTACCACCTCTTCTTGCTTCATTGTCTGAGAAAACTATTTTAGAAACATTAGAATCAATTTGTATGACACATTTATCATTACTCTTTGCACCATCTGCATATATAGCTCCTCCTACCAAATGAGCTGAATTATTTATAAACTTTGCTATAACACCTGACATAAAGTATAACTGACAGTTACCAACTAGTCTAATTGCTGGACCAGTCATAGCATGATTATCACTAAAAGTTAAATTACCAGATAGATAGACATTTGAGTCTTGAGAACTTATAACTGATCCATAATTGTTACTGAAGTGAGATGTTCCAGTGATGGCAACTCTGTTGATTTTGTAGAAATAAAATATACCTGCAGAGGATACAAAGGGTCTCGCAGGATTTTGAGAATTATACACAGCAATAGTACTGTCCAATTTAATAGAAACGTTGCCTCCATTGTCAGCAATATGACACACAGAGGCATATAAACATGCTCCTGTATTTGTAAGATAATTATTTTGAAATGTACAATTTACGAAATTTATATTTAAACAAATCTTTATGCTATTAGTTATACCAATGTAGACTGCTCCACTGTTTTTGTTATAATTAATGTCAGCATGGTTTCTGCTTAGACTTTGATCAAATGATGCATTGAGGACATAAAGTGTGGATAAACTCTTTTGAGCTTGAAAATTGTGTGATGAATAGCAGTAAAATACAAGAGCGGCTCCGTGACAGTGAAGGTTGTAATTACTATTGAATGCTGTAGAACTAATGGATGTATTAATGACATAATCTGTGTTGTATTGCAGAATAAACATGCCACCTGCAAAACTGCCAAAATTTTTATGAAATATTGATTCTGTAACATGAACAGTAACCGTACTATTATAACTCTGTTGTGTATAGAGTATTGTTAGTCCAGCTGCATTAACAATTGTTTCAGGCTCATTTGTAGATGAAAAATGCTTATTATAGTATGTATCAGTGAAACAAATATGAGTATTGTAGTCACAATTATACAAGAAGGAAGCATTTCTGATAAGTATGTCAAAGATAGCAATTAAGTCATTGGTATCTATAAAATGAAAAAGAAGGCCACTCCCAAGACTCTGGCTGTTATTTTGGTACACTTCAACACTATATGTTGAATTAGACATACTAACACTATCAATACCAGAGTTATATAGATCTACACCAATCATAGCAAACCCGTATGAAGAGTAGATGTTAACTTGACTTATATTGACCTGACAATGAACAAAGACTAAGACAGCAGCATGAGATGAAGTGTAATACAGAGATGAACTATTGAGGTAGTCAGTTATTTTAGTATTTTGTATGGTAGTAAGATATGTACCACAATTTTTGAATACCAATTGCTTAAGAATCACAGTAGAATTTAGGAAGACTAGACCTCTTCTGGGCTTTGGAAGACTCAATGAGACATCATTATGAAAGCAGTTAATGTTAGCCAATTTTGTGGGAGAATTACTTCGTATTTCAACTCTACTAGTCTGATGAGTTATCACTTGACAGAAGTTACCAGATGAAATGGTGAAGTTGACAGAACTGTTTAATAAGAAGACAAGGTATTGAGAGAACCATGTTGTGTTGCACAGGTACTGCTCTAAATCTGAAGATGAGTTAACATGATATGTATTGATACTGTCTCCAGTACTTGTACAATAACTCTTAAAGAGATGTAAACAAAGAGATAGCTGCAGTAATACTGAAGTCAACATCTCTGCTAAAAGCTATAACTGAACAGTCTTCTATAAACAACTTGATATTGTTAAAATTTATAACCTCAGCAATCTGGAATGTCAACTTTTTGCTATTTTTGAAATAACATTGAAAATAATTTTAAACTATGTATACATTTCAATGTTTATTATAGATAAATAAGTAAAATGTTAGACATTTGAATCACCAAAAATGTTTGTTCATACAATGCCTAACACCAAAATAATGATGACAAATAAAGTAAGGCACACATATAATACTAATAGTAACATATAATATCTGCATTGATAATGAATATACACATTTGTGCTTAGTAAATAACACACATTCACATCTGCAATTTATACTTATATGGTTTGATATAAGCTTGAAAACAAGAAAAATCACCAACAGCGTACTTAATGAATCAGTAGCTCTATATTTTGAATATATGCCATACATAGCACATAGTAAGAGAAGATGCAATGTAAACCAATATTGTTTACCTTCCTTATAAGGAGCATGGATAGCTTCTAAAAGAAGTTGTAAGTATTGCTGGTACATGCTAGTGGTCTAAGTGATTTAGTAAAGAGAAGTAAGAGTATATATGGTAACAGCAGACCAAGAGCTACTATCAAAGACTAAGACAGCAGCATGAGATGAAGTGTAATACAGAGATGAACTATTGAGGTACTCAGTGATTACAGTATCTTGAATAGTAGGAGATATGTACCACACTTCTTGAACACCATTTTTTAAGAGTTAAAGAAAAGCAGACATTTGCCAGTTGTGGAAGAACATCTGATATGTCATATACATTGTGAGCACACCTTATAGTAGCTGACCTAGCTTGCAAGAAAACCACTACATATTTCAACACTACTAGTCTGGTAAGTTGTCACTTGACAGAAGTTACCAGATGAAATGGTAGTGATAACAGAACTGTTTAGCGAGAACACAAAACATTTAGAGAACCATGCACATTCTGTTACACTGGTACAACTCTAAATCTGAAGATGAGTTAACATGATATGTAATATTACTGTCTCCACTACAAGTACTACTGATGAATAGTAGATAGAAAAATGATTTCATCAGTAGAATTATCAGAGAAGGCATCAGTCTTTGTGTGATAGTTAATAGGATTGTCAAGGATTTATAACTGATCTATCATTATTACCAAATCAGAAAATGTCAACTGTGTTGATTCTGTGAAAATTAAAAAATATATGCTAATGATGCAAAAGCATTCCGGTTTTTTGAATTTTTTTTCACAGTGATGGTACTGTCCAATATAATGGGAATATGAATCCACAGATTGAGTATATAAACATACTTCAGTATTTGCAACAAGTTTTTAAAATAAAAATATGTAGATGAAGTAATACTAGTTGCTCCAAAAACATTAATGTTAATACATGTAGGTGATATATGTAGAAATCTTGATGACTTAGAATAAAAAAAATAATACTATCATGAAATAACTATTGATGTTTAATATCATTTATTACATGTGTATCAAACTGATCCACTCCTTCTAATCCTAAACATATTAACTATTAACTAATTATAACTGTGCATTTATGTTTTATTTTAAACCAGATATGTTCATTAGGAAATTTGTAAACTCCACTTGATAACATAGAGCCCTTGAAGTAAAGTTGATGATCATAAAAATCAGCCTCCCTGTCACACAATTTTGTATATCTTTAAAATCTTTAATACTATATTGCTAAAAATAAACAATGTTTTTATTAAAATCAAAACATATATTGTATAAATGTACATATAAAGTTACTAAATGTATGTAATCTAAAACACACACTTAATACTACAATTAATTACTCATGACAGTATGTTTTCTAACACAAGCACACTTGACACTACAATTGTTTCATCAATCATTGTAATTTAGGACAGGCTCTCTAAACTCTGAGCACGATCCATAAAACGAGGTACTGCTATCTGTAAGTGGCAAACGATTACGAATTCTTATACGAGTACGAAAAGACAAAAGTTTTATGTAAAAAAGACAGACTTTCTCCCATTTGTTTTCGATCCATCGTTTTATGTAGTACACTTTTCCCATAGCCCAGAGCACATGATATGTTATAACAATCATTAATGTCACAAATGTCAGAAAGACAGATGTAACAGTAAAAAGTTTTTGTGCTAGTAGGTTTTTTTTCAGAAGAAAATACCAATTGGTAAGATAATGAAAAGTCAAATTTATCATCATCCAAGAATCTAAAATATGGACTAGTTTATTCTTAAATGGTTTGATATAAGCTTGCATTAGAAGAAATGCTACTAACATTGGACTTGTTGTAAAATAAAGAACATAAATGTCAGTAGCTCTATATCTTGAATATATGCCATACATAGCACATAGTAATAGAAGACGTAATGTAAACCAGTATTGTTTACCTTCCTTATAAGGAGCATGGATAGCTTCTAAAAATGGTCGTAAGTACTTACTTGTACATGCTAATGGTCTAAGAGGTTTAGCAAAGAGGAGTAGGAGTACATATGGTAACAGCAGACCAAGGACTATTATCAAAGTTACCGTCATTAGTATACGATGGGAGTGTCCTCCGTATTCTACAGTACCATCAAAGAACCAAACATGATGTATAGTATTGGATGTATAGACCACAGCATAAGTCATTACATTTATCAATTGAACAAGTAGGCCTGAAAAAGAAAGATGTATAACAGTAACCAGTACTTGAACTGAGTAATGAGCTATTCTGTTAGAAAGCCTTAGTGAAAAATGGCTGTAGATAATGAGGACAAAAACTATTATTAGTAGATAAATTGGAAAGGCTAAATTGAGACCAGCCTTCCATAATTCTGTCATTCCATTGTACAAACAAAGAGGAAAGCCTGTTTTAAGATTCAATAAACTGATAATGAATATAGCAAACTCTGATAGATAATCAATTGATGATTTAAAATAGTGATATCTTAACACATCAAGCAGACCACAATTAGCAGCCTGAGCATAGAATATAATTCCATTGAGTGTACCAGTTGTTAATGTAAGTCTGAGAACATACAACAGGTAAATGAGGAGAGGACCAGTAACTAGATAAATAGTAATTGTTGCTATCCATGCATTACTACAATGATGACATTCTGTAGACCCAAATACCACACTTAATCCTTCACTACATCTACCACATAATGTTCCTTCACGTTGATATAAACACAATGGTGGATGATAGTCAGTAATACCATCTGACAACTTAAAACTTTGAATTGATAACAAATCACCACTGTAGAAATAGGCCAATGTCTTATTATTATTACAGAATCCAATAGGGCAATAAATTGATACACCAAATTCTCCTTTTGTTTTGTCTTCATATTTTGTTATTCCTGCCCAAAAGTTTGTTGTTAATGGTCTTGTGATCATCTGATTAGTTATATTGGCTATAATTGGGACTGAAATGTGTTCATGTTTTATTAAGTTATTAAATGAAGGTGAAAGTTCACAGACTCCTGTGATGTTATTTAAATCAAATCCAAGAGGACATGGATATATGTGCACACTCTTTGACAATATGTTTGGGTGAGAATATTGAGAGAATATAATTATTGCTTCTATAATATTAACTTTGTCATTTGCATGAACAGACACACTAATTTTAGTGCAATTAGTACGTTCTTGAATTAGTTGTTCTTGGTCATGAAAGTCTAACCAGACTTTGGTAGTATCATAAATATTAGGCGGAAAGTGGTTTTTAATAATAACAATTGCTAGTGTAGAAAATACGTTTCTGTTGAGAGCATCAAGAGCTGAAATGCAGCAATGAATTTCTTGTCCTGGAAACATATGAACATAATCTAGTGATGTACTAGTGACCTCTTTAAGATGTTGTGGTAAAGTTGAAAAGTTATACAAATTATTGCTTGATTTGCTATTAATATAAGTGAAGTGTTGGTTATAAAATGCCATTGTTTTGTTAGGAGATTTAATATAATTTGTTTTGTTGACATAACAAGAGAATATAGGTTGAGCATATATTGAACTACCAGCTCTTTTTGCGTCATTGCCTGAAAACACTATTTGAGAAACATTTGAATCAATTTGTATGACACATTTACTATTACTCTCTGCACCATCTGCATATATAGCTCCTCCCTTTAACTGAGCTGAATTATCAGTAAACCTTGCTATAACACCTGACATAAAGTATAACTGACAGTTACCAACTAGTCTAATTGCTGGACCAGTCATAGCATAATTATTATTAAAAGTTAAATTACCAGATAAATAGACATTTGAGTCTTGAGAACTTATAACTGATCCATAATTGTTACTGAAGTGAGATGTCCCAGTGATGTCAACTCTGTTGATTTTGTAGAAATAAAATATACCTGCAGAGGATACAAAGGGTCTCTTGATATATTGAGAATTATTCACAGCAATAGTACTGTCCAAGTTAATGGAGACATTGCCTGTATTGTCAACAAATTGATAGACTGAGGCATATAAACATGCTCCTGTATTTGTGACATAATTATTTTGAAATGTACAATTTCTGAAATTTACATGAAATTGTAACTTTATATTATTAGCTATACCAATGTAAACTGCTCCACCATATTTATTATCACCGGTATGTTTGTGGCAATAGCCTTGATCAAATAATGTATTGAGGATACTAAGAGTTGATAAACATGTTTGAGCTTGAGACTTGTATGATGAATATTGGTAAAATACAAGAGATGATCCATGACATTGAAGATTGTAATTACTATTGAAAAATGTAAGACTTATGGATGTATTAATGACATAATGTGTGTTGTGTTGCAGAATAAATATGCCACCTGCAAAATTGCCAATATTTTCATGAAATGTTGATTTTGTAACATGAACAGTAACCTTATTATTATCACTCTGTTGTGTATAGAGTATTGTTAGTCCAACTGCATTAACAACAGGATAAGAATCATTAATAGATGATAAAAATTTATTGTAGTATGTATCAGTGAGACAGCCATGAGTATTGTAATCTAAATTATACAAGAAGAAGGCATTTCTGATAAGTATGTTATAGATAGTAATTAAGTCATTGGTATCCATAAAATGAAGAAGAAAGCCACTCCCAAGACTCCGATTGTTATTTTTGTACACTTCAGCACTATATGTTGAATTAGACATATTAACACTATCAATAGTAGAGTTATATAGATTTATACCAATCATAGCAAACCCATATGAGTAGTAGATGTTAACTTGACTTATATTGACCTGACAATGAACAAAGACTAAGGCAGCAGCATGAGATGAAGTGTAATACAGAGATGAACTATTGAGGTAGTCAGTGATCATAGTATCTTGTATGGTAGTGAGATATGTACCACAATTCTTGAATACTAATCGTTTAAGAACTACAGTAGAATTAAAGAAAACTAGACCTCTTCTGGGCTTTAGAAGACTCAACGAGACATCATTATGAAAACAGGAAATGGTAGCTGATTTTGTGGGAGAATTACTTCGTATTTCAACTCTACTAGTCTGGTGAGATGTCACTTGACAGAAGTTACCAGATGAAATGGTGAAGCTGACAGAACTGTTCAATAAGAACACAAGATATTGAGAGGACCATGTTGTGTTGCACAGGTATTGCTCTAAATCTGTAGATGAATTAACATAATGTATATTATTACTGTCTCTAGTACATATACAATAACTATTAAAGAGATGTAAGCAAAAAGATAGCTGCAGTAATACTGAAATCAACATCTTTGTTAAAAGCCACAACTCTATAGTCCTCTACAAACAACTCAATATTGTTTAAATTTATAACCTCAGCCATCTGGAATGTCAAGTTTATGTTATTTTTGAAATAAGATTGAAAACAATCTTAAACCATGGATGCATTTCAATGTTTATTTCAATGGTTAAATAAGTGAAATGTTAGACATTTGAATCACCAAAGTGTTTGTTCATGCAATATCTAACACCACATAATGATGACTAATATAGTAAGGCACACAATAATACTAATAGTAACATAAAATGTCTGCATAGATAATGAATACATATGTACGTTTGAGCTCAGCAAATAACATGCATTTTCATTATCTGCAATAACATTGAAAGCATATTCAATGTTTACTTACAACAAAATTTGTAAGATTTTATGTGCATAATTACTTAAAATAATTCACACACACACACACACACACACACACACACATATATATATACCGGGTATATTATTTTAAGTGAATTATATGGATGAAATCTTACAAATTGTATTGTAAGTAAACATTGAATATGCTTGCAATGTTATTGCAGATATATATATATATATATATACACACATTATTTTATGTATGTTATTTATGTATTCATGCATATATAATATATATCATATATATCATTAGAATATACAATATAATATCTGTGTAACTCACTAGTATACTGTGTACAAATCACAATGATATTGTGTAACATTATATCATGTATATAAAAAAAAACACAAACTTACAATACAACAGTCATCCAAATACTGTGACCTACGACAGGCTAATATCAAAGTCACTATCATTAGTATATGATGGGAGTGTCCTCCATATTTGACATTAGCATCTAAATACCAAACATGATGTATATATTGGATGTGTAAACCTCACCATAAGTCAAAAGTATTAAAATGGCTAACCCTGGCAAATCTTCAATTGAAGACAGCCTGAGCATAGAATATAATACCATTGAGTGTACCAGTTGTTAATGTAAGTCTGAAAGCAAATAACAGGCAAATGAGGAGGAACCAGCTACTAAATAAATACTATTTGTTGCTATCCAAGGATTACTACAGTGATGACATTCTGTAGACCCAACTACCACACTTAATGATGAGTTAACATGATATATATTATTACTGCTTAAAATGTCTGCATGGATGACATGCTCAGCAAATAACATGCATTTACATCATCCTGAATGCAAATTCAATGTTTAAGAAAAATTTTAGGATATTATTCACTTAAAATAATATATATCTATATATATAGATAGATAGATAGATAGATAGATAGATAGATAGATAGATAGATAATATATTAGTTGAATATATGCCATATATAGCACATAGTAAGAGAATATGTAATGTAAACCAATATTGTTTACCTTCCTTATAAGGAGCATGGATAGCTTTTAGAAGAGGTTGTAAGTACTTTTTGGTACATGCTAGTGGTCTAAGTGGTTTAGCAAAAAGAAGTAGAAGTACATATGGTAACAGTAGACCAAGGACTACTATCATAATTGTGTTCAGTAAATAGCACACATTCACACCATCTGCATTAACATTGAAACAAATTCAATGTTTACATACAGCATAATAAGAAAGATTACAATAAGTCCAACATTAGACTTATTGTGATATAGAGTATATAATTGTCAGTGGCTCTAAATTTTGAATATATGCCATACATAGCACATAGTAAAAGAAGACACCATGTAAACCAATATTGTTTACCTTCCTTATAAGGAGCATGGATAGCTTCTAGTAGAGATAAGTATCTGTTGGTACATGTTAGTGGTCTAAGTGGTTTAGCACAGAGAAATAACATAGAGTACATATGGTAATAGTAGACCAAGGACTACTATCATAATTGTGTTCAGCAAATACATTTGTGCTAAGTAAATAACACATATTCACATCATCTGTAATAACATTGAAACAAATTCATTGTTTACATACAGTATAATAGGAAAGATTCCAAGCATATAATTTACCAATAATAATATATATATATATATATATATATATATATATATATATATATTGTATAATAATGTTAGAATATACTATAATGTTTGTGTAACTCACTAGTATACTATGTATACATCACAATGATATTGTGTAAGATAATATCATGTACATAATAAAAGACACAGAGATACATTACAATAGTCTTTCAATTGTTGTGACCTGGGACAGGCTCTCTAAATCCTGAGCATGAGTTATAATATGAAGCATCTGAAAGAGGTAATTATTGGTTATATGTGTTTGAAAGATGGTACTTTCATTTGTCAAAGACAAACTTTCTCATACCAGGTATGTGTTAGCAGTGACTATGTAGGAATGGTCTGGATTGTCAATCAAATGTAGCATAAGAAAAAAACTACCTCACCCAAAACACATCAAAATACTTCAATACTTTTCAGTCTTCTCCCCTAGGATTATGTCCATGCTGTGACTGGTTTATAAGCAAAACCAATGTTTCTAAGCAAAGATTAAAGTGTTGATAAACACTTCTGAACTTGAGACTTGCATAATGATTACTTGTAAAATACAATAGCTTCTCCATGACTTGAAGAATGTTGTAATTACTATTAAATAATGTATAACTTATGAATGTATAAATATTAAATACCATTGTCCTGCAGCATTAACAACAGGATACGAATCATTATATGATGAATGGTAGATAGTAGTTAGACACGAATGAGTATTGCCTTCTGAATTGTAAGAGTTTGATAGCAGTATAGAGTGTTAGTATCCATAATATGAGAAGACCACTTCCAATACAGTGGTTGTTATGTTGGTACATTTCAACGCTAATTGATGAGTTATAAATACTAAACTATCAATACTAGAGTCATGTAGATTTATACCAATTATAGCAAACACATATGAGTGGTAGATGTTAACTTGACATATATTGACCTGAAAATGAACAAAGACTAAGGCAGCAGCATGAGATGAAGTGTAATACAGAAATGAACTAATAAGGTACTCAGTGATCATTGTCTTGAATAGTAGTGAGATGTGTACCACATTTCTTGAATACCATTTCTTTAAGAGTCACAGTGGAGTTAAAGAAAGCCAGACATTTGCCAATTGTGGAAGAATATCTAATATGCTACACTGTTAAATTGTAGGTGTCATCGGGACACCATGGTGTCAAATAAGCAAGCTGACTATGACACCATAGCCTCAGTCCAACACTATGATGTTACAGTAACACCAGTATATGTTATGATGACACTTACCAGTGTCATCATAAACTATGCAAGTGTCACCATGATCCATACTAGTGTCACTGTCTAAATTTCTCTCACAACATGGTTAAGAAGTAGGTATAACTTTATACTTCATAACAACATACCAAAATACAGTTAAAGAAAAATCAGTTCTGACTAAAGGCTCAGAATAAAGCCCATAGACAAGGTGACTACACAAATCAGAAGACCAAATGAATAATTCAGGTTCGGTGCTTTTTGTAACAACAAATGAATGTAAATGATCAGAAAACTCCAGAGTATTCAGAATAGAAATTTGGAGAAGTATTTTGTCATTTGCAATGAAGACATTAATAATTTCACCAAATATCAACTCGTCTTCCTTTTCCCCGATCACAACACAAACAAATTTCTGAAACTTGGTTCCAAACTGTTTGGCCCAGTTTACACTACAGAGATATTTGAATTCGTAATATCTAATCACTGAAACTCACCGAGAATGCACTTGCTGAAGACTTTCTTCATTCTTGAAAAATCGCAATGATGGCAAGATCACTGGAGAACCTGATCATAATTATGAAGAATGATTCATTTGTATTATGTAATTCACTAACAAGGTCCTGTCTCTATCTCCTCTCCAGCAACAGTAAACTTGTTTAAACCCAAGTAGCATTGTAGAAGTTGGTGCCTTAACGATAGTGTATAGCAGACATTGGTAAAATTGCCTATCACATTAGCCAACTGCTTAAAATAGCGGTGCTTGGCCTCATAACGCATCGTCCAGTGATTGACTAATGGTCCGTACCTAGTAGAATAACTTCATTAATAATTGAATACATTATTGACTCACTCTAGCATCAGCCGTGGCATATGTATCATATAATGGAGTTTGGGGGTGATATGTAACTGATACAACTTTTTAAGCCTGTGGTGGTGATCACTAATAAGAGATTCTAGATAGGAAATGTCTTCGATACTGACAGTGGGAGCAAAGAGAATGTCCATGATCGAAAAAAGACTTAAAAAGTTTACCCACATTTCATTGTCATGAGGAATAACATGACCAATGATCAGTGGTAAAAATCTAGCCAACACCCACATTTGAGAAGCTATCAAAACACTTGTAATTGAAACTGATGTACATGTAATTACCATTTTGTCTGAATGATCCATCTCCTAGACATGATTGTTCCAGAGGAGTTGGTATATTTTCGTCCATGTACTGTAAATGAAGATTTTGAATACCAGTATTAATGAAAGAAATTGTAAACAGCTTCTTCATTGTAATCATCTCCTAAAATGAACGGAAACATTTAGGGATGTCTTGTATTGAGAACAAGGACATTGATGAGCTGTGTGATTTTATCAAAGATTCCATTCCTGACATCGAGTGTGACGTTTTGGAGAACTTCAAGAGGCATAACGTTAATGGAGAAATATTTGCACAACTTGATGAGGAATATCTAAGAGAGCTAGCTCCATTGTTGGGTGATAGAGTGAGGTTGAAGAAGATCATATCAGCGGCATTTGAGCCAGCTTCGGTGACACAAACTCCTGAGTCAACTCCAGTTACTAGTCCACCTACACAATATTCGCCAACTCCTTCTGTTCATTCATCTCAAACTTATGAGGTGATGTTACTTTAAGCTCAAGCACTTTTATGTGTTTATTTAGGTAGACATGTCCAGCTCCAGTGACTCCACTTCATCCAGTGTATGTAGGACTCCAACATCAACATTGTCCACAAAATGGCTTGATAGATTTGTCATCCCAACCAGATTTTCAAAAGTAGGCTGCTTTACAAATAACTGTTATCTCTAGGTTAATCTATTAAGGCCACCATGACATCTCTGCGGACAGGAAAATGCCTTCTTCCATGTCAAAGGAATGAGATTGTCGATTCCCTTGCTACACTCATTATGGTGCACACAACTCATCCATCATCTGTACAACTCGAAAAGATAGCAACAAAATTCATTGAGGTGTATCCTTCAGCTGCTGATCAAGTTCCAGGTGGTAAACCATATGTAAGTGGTTGGTTAATGAATTGCTAATTGTGTTTTAATTTTAGACCACCTGGAAAAGAAAGCTACAAAATAAGTTTAAAAATCTACATAGGCCAGAAAGGGCAGTGTCCTCCGGTTTAAGCTTGGAAAAACCCTCAAAAAAATTCAAAGTAGCAGAAGACAATAGTGAAGTAACTTCCTCTCAAGTTGATGAGTATAACAGACACAAGGCCTCACTCAAAAAAATTTATGAGTCCAATAAGTGGGTGTTTTTAACAATTTCTTCTCTCCTTACTGAAACTTATCGTAAGTTGATGTGTATGTGCATAATGTTCATATTTATACTAGAACTGAGAAGATCATGGATAGTTGGTGATTGTCCTCCTGTTTCTGAAATTATCTCTGAGTTTCCATGCTTCAAAGAACCAGCAGTGGTTAGTAATTTTTGTTACTTTACTTTTAATAATTTTATTCCCTAGATGAAGCAGGAATTTCATGCAGTGGCTAATGTCACTGAATCTAAACTTCTCAGTAACTGTAGGAAGCTTCTCAACTATGCTACTACTGATACTAAACGTGATATCAAAGCTCTGATGAAACTTTATTCATCAATTACTGAACCCACTGATGGTACGCTATTACATAACATGATCATTGTCTAAGATTGTGATGTAGATCAGACTATTGTGTTTGCTATGGCAATCTCTTCATCAATCATGACTCAAAAGGGTAGACAGAAGCCATCGTTGTTCATCCCTTTTCAGGTAGTTTTCATAAAGTAATTATGGTTAATAATTAATGCTTTTTCAGGGTCAGTACTTAAATGTTGATGAAGCACTCAAAGATATTCAGAATTGTCACCCTGTTATAACAGTTTTTGGGGAAGATCTGACAAAACTAAGGGATCCAAAGGTTGTCATAGAAAAGGTTAATGTCTTTAATATGCCGTCCATATTAGCAGCAGTTGAGTATTGCCTCTCATCATATTATGTTTACAATATTAAATACCACACAGACTCAAAACCCTTATGTTTTTTTTGGAGTTTTTGTATGGTATTAATGTTTCATCAATGAAACTGCCAATTTGTGTGCAGACAGGCATTGATGGCATTCTTCGACAAGACTAATTGTTAATTTGTTTTTTTGCAATTATGTACTATTTTGTTTCTAATAAATTTCAGCATTGGCTAACACTACTTTTGGTGACACTAGCATTGGTGTCAAATGTGACACCAACGTGATGGTGTCTGAATTGACACCACTTTTGGTGCCAAAATTGCACAGGTAAATGACACCACAAAATGGTGTGAGGATGACACCACTTTTTTAACAGTGTATACACATTGTGAACACATCTTGTAGTAGCTGATCTAGGTTGGACAAAACCCACTATATATTTCAACTCTACTAGTCTGGTAAGTTGTCACTTGACAGAAGTTACCAGATGAAATGGTAAAGTTAACAAAATTGTTCAACGAGACCACATTTAGAGGGGTCTGTTCTATTACACAGGTACTGCTCTAAATCTGAAGATGAGTTTGCATTATATTTATTACTGACTCCACTACAAGTACTACTGATGAATAGTAGAGAGAAATGATTGAATCAGTCATCATGGAAGGTATCAGTCTTTGTGTGATAGTTTGTGGGAGTTGTCTTTTAAATATTATCAGTGGGTGTTGCTGGTGATTAGTAGAGAGAAAAACAACTATATTAATATAGTTGTCATTGAGACAATGGGTTATTTTAAAATAAAATCTATGAAAGAGTAATGTGTATCTGTATTCTAATATATAACCTTAATGTTTACGATAATGTGGCTTATTTTGAAATGACATGAACATAACTTTTAAAGTTAATCAAACAACTAATTATCTACTTTCATCATGTTTAAATAGATATAACGCAGTCATTGAAAACAGCTACTTAAATGACTCTTAATTCTTCCTGCTTATGAAGTTATGAATTAAGCCACTAAAGTTGTTTTTGTGCACAATTGCCTCGTTGCTGATTTTGTCTGAATATGGTCAAAATAATTTTGCAGTTGTCATATTTAGATATCACAAACAGTCAAATATGATATTGTTAGTTTATTATATATGTCCATAGCTATTACATATATAAATAGAAAATTCCTATAATTTCATGAATTACCTTTTTGGGTTTTTGCTTCAAATTTTGTAGCTTTGTGATATTAAAGTGTTAAGTGTTTTTTCTAGCTATTAGAAACTTTTATTACTTGGCATTTGAAAATAATATTTGAGAAAGTCAGTTCATTTCACATGTTTATCGTGACTCTCTTACTTACATACAGTAGTGTGCCAATATACAAGCTATTGCTCTTAAGATACAGACATAGAATGACAAGCTGCTACTACTATGAAAGGTGGGCATGGTCTTGAATCCTTAACACACCTATTTGTTTGTCAATCTAGGTGTGACAAAAGTCTTCAAGACAATAAACAGGAAACTAAACATGCCTTAAGCTTAGTGACAAAACATTATGATGGAGTTTGAGTGAGAGTCTTAAATTATGGATCTTAAAGAAGAGACTATTTCAAAGTTATAGATGATGCTATCAGAGAAGTAGATGATGAGGAAGTATATTGATATAACTGTTTATCTCCATTCATAATTTGACTTATCTAATGTCTTACTTTGATTTTTTGTATCTCTCTCTCTCTCTCGTTTTGGTAGAGTGACCTTATTGTATCTCAAGTATTAGATGAGTTAGGTATTTCATTAGACCAGGAACTAGCTGGAATCATTCCTTCAACCCACCACTACACAAGTATGTCATTTTATCCATTTGTATGTCTTTTTCATTGGTCCATTTTTAATTTTATTGATCCATTTATGTATCTCTATTGATCCATTATGTATCTATATGTAGAAACCATTTGTATCTATTTATCCATTTCTGTTTGTGTATATTTATTGATCCATTTGCTTGTATCTATTGATCCATTTTTGTTTATGTATATTTATCGATCCATTTACTTGTATCTGTCGATCTATTTATTTTCTTATAGAATATGAAGGTAGAAGTTGGTGTTGAAACTGATGATCTTCAAGCCAGACTAGACTCTCTACGTCGTGATGACCACTAACTATTCTTTCTTACATCTCTATTACACATTCCTTTTGCTTGATATAAATGTTATTATGTTGTAATTGTCACGACCTGACAATAATGTAATTAATAATAAATTAATAATGATGTAATTAATTTAATAATGTTAACGATGTAACTCAGTATATTATTGTACTTTTAAACTGTTGTTATTAGCGCCATTATTATTGCATTCTGTCAAGTTATTTTTATAATCACGTGATAACTTACAAGCCACATCTGAAACATTTTGCTTGCAAAATCATGAGATGACTAACGAACCACTCTTTCACTACTAGTTTCGCAAACCAGATCCTTTGCTTAGAGAAGAAGGGTCTGGTCTACCACGCATAGTGCAGTTATGTCCTTCCCCAGCGTTCCTGGGGAAACCACTATTTGGTCAATAGGTACTTGATCCAAACTACAATTGTTTATGTAGTTGCATAATAACTAACTGCTAACGAAGTCTTCACGTATTAGAAGAAAAAGAATAGATGCAGAGGAGATTCCTTTAGAAGAGAAGATTTGGTCTCGTATCAATCCAAGTAGGGGAGAGACTAGTGTGGCATATATAAGGCTTTTACCAAACCCAGTTGGTAAAGTGACAAACACATCCATACCACTAACAAAAGCTTCTATAGCCGTCATCTGCTCTGGCTTAACTCTATAGTACTCGTATCCTAGCTTAGCGAACGTTTCTTCGACTTGAATAACCTGGTGTTTCCTTTTCTCCATGCTGATTCATGTGGTCAGTATGTTAACATTAACACGTAACTATTACAAACCACAGATAATGAAATTCCTTTTCGACAACTGCACTATGTGTGGTAGACCACACCCTTCCTGTCTAAGCAAAGGGTCTGGCTCGCGAGACTACTCCTTCACTATTTGCAGAAGTCGACTTTCAAGAATTTTGACCCAAGATGAAAGGAACACTAGCTGTAGCTCTCTGCCTTACTTTTCTTAGTCAAGTAAATCTAACAATGTGTTTATGTTGCTGTGAAAAACTGCAAGGACATTTTTATAGCTAATGTGCTCTGTTTTCTTTGTTAGGTGCTAGGAAAGAACTGTACTGGTGACTGTCTTAAAGGAGGTAAGTTGTTGTAGTAATGACTATTTTTAATATTGCAAGAGGTAATTGAAATAATGAAGTACCATATTGTTAGAATAAATACTTCAATAGGCACACTTTATATATTTTATGACATAACTGAAGAATGAAGTGTGCATACTTTATATGAGTTTTTGTGAAACAGTTCCAAACTCATACAGTGTAAATTGAAGTGTATCAATATAGCATGTCACCTTGGAGTGTCTGATTTAATATGTTGTTGTAGTTTAAGATAAGTTGCTAGTGTTCAGAAAACAAGATAGTTTACTTAACTATGACTGATAGACAACTACTTAATGACATCTGGACAGTTATTACTATATCAGAACTACATCTACTGAGTTTATATAACTATATAAATTCAGTAACAATAGATGTAGTTCTGATAAGTGAATTTACCTTCACCCTCTTTATTTTAGATGTCAATGCTCGCATGCCATTTGTAATGAGACTGAAAATACAGGAATATGAGAGGTGTACAAAATCCAACACTTGCATTGCACATTCTCCTGCTCGTCAAAATGCACCATGCCAGTAAGTATATCTCTATAAGATAAATAAGAGCTAAGCAACTAACTTTTATTTCTTATGTTATTCTTTTTCACTAGGAATGGTAAAGCTAATGAGTATGAGTGCAAAAATGTAGACTTACTTGCTTATGTGCCTTTAAGTGAACTTGGTAGCAACCATATTGGTAATGATATTTGGGGCTGGACTGATCCTAAAACTGGGTGCGAATATGCCATTATTGGTTGTGGAGATGGTACTTCATTTGTTGACATCACTCAACCAACTGACCCGCAAGTTCTAGGGTTCTTGCCAACTCATACACATCCAATTCCATGGAGAGATATTAAAGTAAATTATTAGCTGATAATGGTTGTATGACTATGATCTAATTTTTCGTTAGGTCTATGCTAACCATGCCTTTATTGTCAGTGAGGCCTACAATCATGGAATGCAGGTTTTTGACCTGACACAGTTACGTGATCTGCAACCACAAAAAAAAGGAGTGAAATTACTGCAATCAAGTGCCCACTATGATGAAATTACTTCATCTCATAATATAGTCATCAATGAAGACAGAGGTTTTGCATATGTTGTAGGTTCTCGTACTTGCAATGGTGGTTTGCATATTATCAATATCCGAGATCCAGTTAACCCTCAATTTGTAGGTCAGCAAGCCAAAATAGTATACATGTACTCTATAGTAGCTTCATTATTGTAATGCTGTAAATATCTTTTTAGGATGCTTTCCATGTGATGGTTATGTACATGATGCACAATGTGTGGTCTACAATGGACCAGATGACAGGTATCAAGGACGAGAGATTTGTTTCTGCTACAATGAAAACACCCTGACTATTGTTGACGTGGAAGACAAAAACGATATTAAAATGATCTCTCGAGTTCCTTATCAAGATTCCTATTATACTCACCAAGGATGGCTCAATGAAGAACAAACTCATCTTTTACTTGGCGATGAATTCGATGAGTTGGGTGGACCACAGCCTCATACTCGTACTCTAGTTTGGAATATTGAAAGATTAGATAATCCTATACATTTCTATAGTTTCTACTCTTCAAAACAAGCTACTGATCACAATCTATACATTAAGTAAGTGTAATTGAGTAACATGAAAAGTTTCAATGGTTTAAACACAATTTTCACATTTGTTTGATCTTGTAAGTTTTACTCATTGAATTAGTTTTGGTTATACCATAAACTGCTGCCGTTTTAATGTCTTTTCATGTCATAATTGTCATTTCTCATGAATAGTGTGATTTGATCTATGAATCTCATTATTTCAATCATGTGATATTCACTATTTCACTATGTACACATTACATCCATCTATTTTCTCTCTAGGGGTCACTTAGCTTATGAGGCCAACTACTGTGCTGGTCTGCGTATCCTCAATATTGATGGGATAAAAGAAAGACAGTTGGAAGAGGTGGGTTACTTTGATGTTGAGCCAGATTGTGACTCTCCTGGTTTCCGTGGTTCATGGTCGAACTATCCATATTTTGAGAGTGGTACTATTGTTGTCAGTAGTATTGAACGTGGGTTGTTTGTTCTCAAATACACTGGTTCTTAACTGGTATTACTTACTTTATGTTACTTGTGTGAACCCTTTACAACTGCTTTTTAACTACTATCAATTTAATTTGTGATGTTTTAATAATTTGTATTTTGATGATACAAGAAAAGTTTAGTTATCCCCTTTGTGATAATAAATAAATGAGCTTTAAGAATATTCTCCTAAACAAATTATATCTCATTACTAGAAGATTAGTAGTTATTCAAGTTATAAAATTACTTAAACTTAATATAACTAGAATTATTGATTGCATTACATACTGTTCAATCTTAGTACTGTCCTTTAATTAGTCATAATTTCAGTCATAGCCTCTGTAAAAGAGAGACACATAATGGAGTGATAATTAAGTTAAGTATATTGATAAATGAAGTGTTATATAAACATTTAATTAAATTGTCATGTCAACAGCTTGTTCTGGCTAATACTTTATTATAGCAATATAATCACTATATGTTAATGAGTAAATATGTTGTTGATTTACACATTCCACAAGTAAGTACTTTACAAATGACTTACTCTAATGTCACAATTTTATTACTATCATTAGTTATTACATGAGAAAATACTTATACACAAAGTACATTTTCTCACACTTACCTCCGTTTATTCAGCTACCTCCCAATCACCTTCAAATCTGTATAGACCAGTTATTTCAACACCTTCTGTAGTGATCGTAGCTAATTCATACTATAAGAGAGAGAGAGAGAGAGGTTAAAGTTAGATATTATTAAACCTATACTTTATTCCAGGATTTTGCATCTCGATAATATAAAATCTTGAGACACTTTTCCAATAATATTTGAGCTTCCTCCTGACTCATAGTTGGATTTTTCTCATAAGCTTCTCTCATCAGTGGCTAAGCAAAATATGTGAAATTATGACTGACAACCTGACTTGTCTTTCTGTCTGTCTGTTCTTACATTTTAAAGTCCAAAATATTGTTCATAGTTTACCCATAAAAGTTAAAATTGTAAAATTAGTTAATAAGAGAGAAATGTGGATGTGTGACACAAGAGTTAAAAGGTATGTCAACTTGTGACAGTTGTTTTAATTACTTAAAGGACATCAACCAAACCACAACATAAACACTAAGTAATTTATATCGTCAATAAGTTTAATGTCAGTACATACTATATGACCTAGGATAATTACCATTAGTAAGCTCTAGACTAGTGAACATCAGTACTTACTACAGTGACCTAGGATAGCTACTGTTAGTAAGCTCTAGACTAGCGAACATCAGTACTTACTACAGTGACCTAGGATAGCTACTGTTAGTAAGCTCTAGACTAGCGAACATCAGTACTTACTACAGTGACCTAGGATAGCTACCATTAGTAAGCTCTAGACTAGTGAACATCAGTACTTACTAGTTACTACAGTGACCTAGGATAATTACCGTTAGTAAACTCTAGACTAGTGAACATCAGTACTTACTAGTTACTACAGTGACCTAGGATAGCTACTGTTAGTAAACTCTAGACTAGCGAACATCAGTACATACTACAGTGACCTAGGATAGCTACTGTTAGTAAGCTCTAGACTAGCGAACATCAGTACTTACTACAGTGACCTAGGATAGCTACCATTAGTAAGCTCTAGACTAGTGAACATCAGTACTTACTAGTTACCACAGTGACCTAGGATAATTACCGTTAGTAAACTCTAGACTAGTGAACATCAGTACTTACTACAGTGACCTAGGATAGTTACTGTTAGTAAACTCTAGACTAGTTAACATCAGTACTTACTACAGTGACCTAGGATAGCTACTGTTAGTAAGCTCTAGACTAGCGAACATCAGTACTTACTACAGTGACCTAGGATAGCTACTGTTAGTAAGCTCTAGACTAGCGAACATCAGTACTTACTACAGTGACCTAGGATAGCTACCATTAGTAAGCTCTAGACTAGTGAACATCAGTACTTACCACAGTGACCTAGGATAGCTACTATTATTAAGCTCTAGGCTAGTGAACATCAGTACTTACTAGTGACCTAGGATAGCTATTATTAATAGACTAGTGAACTTAGTAACTTAATACAGGATAGCTAGCATTAGTAACTACTAGTAAACATCACTACTTACTATAATGACTTAATGGATAATATACCTGAGCAATGTAACTACCAAAACCAGTTAGTAAAGTGGGGGCTTCAAAGGTCACACCTATAGAGTTAACTAACCCAATAAATCTATAAAGAGAACATAATTAATTCTTTTCCCTTTCCTATCAAAACATACAACTTGTTGTCATGGTAACCACCAATGATAATAGTGTTCAAGAAAGGGTTAATACAAGTTTGTCGATTGTACATGACTCTAGTTAACTAAGAATTCATAGACTGAGGATGAATGACCATCACAAAGTGACTCTGACTCAATACTAGAAAAAGTAGATATAATTTATCAATCTATGCATTTATCCATCTACTTATATATACTGATTACTTCAAACGTTCAAAGAGGTGTTCAATTTGTTGAAAATCAGCATAGTCACCAGTACTAGCTGCTACTGTCATATCATTTACTTAAAGAAGACAAGATACATCTCGAAAAAGAACTAATTAACCATAAGATCATAGACAATTATAAATTATTTCATAATAAGTAGGTGTGACTAGCTATCTTACCTAATGTATCCGCTGCTAGTATCTCTCTGCCATTAAATGTTACACCAATTGTCATCCATTCATCTAACATTTCATGCACTATCTATCTATTTATTATTCATCCAATCTTCTTTCATCCATTTATTCGGGTTAAGTCTACTTACAATGTACAACCTATAGGTACAGCTGTCTCTTTCACAGTGTTCTGTGAGGTCCTGACAGGTCGATTCACTTTATAAAAGCCATCACTAGGAATAATAGAAAAGGGCAAACAGAATTCAGTCGCCATTTTTCACATGTTATGAATTATTCATAATTATACATTTTGGGAAGTGCTATATAAATACTGGGATATGTTACTTAATTAGAGAACAATAGCTTTCTTTTGAGTATGTTCTGAGCTAACTGAAGGATCTTCGAGGAATCGTACCTTGCAATCAGCTGCAAGTGAGTGGCTGTTGCATTCAAGTAGCTGACAGTACAACAGTAAATAATAAACAATAGATTTTAAAACCTGAATAATTATATATATACAATAATTGCTGTATATATAAATAATATAATATTTACGAAAATGTTCCTTGGTATTTTGTGATAATAATTTAGTTGTGTTATTATTGTTAGTGTATGTTGTTTATTACGTTCTACACTGATCTTATTAACCATTATACACACAACAAGTATAACTAACTACATACAACAGCTAATAATAAAAACAGACAAGGAAGATGAAAAAGAGCTGGTAACAGAAACTATATTTAATTTCCCATAGACCATCAATCCTAAACCTTGGAACCAAGCCATTTTAAGTAAAGCTGAAGTATTGCGTTATATGTTTTTTTTTACGGATAAATTTTATACAAGATAAGAATACAAAAAATGTCTCATTGTTTGCAAACTTTGTGTATAGTAAATGACAAAATACACAACATATGTAAACATAACTCTATAGTTATTGTTCATTAAACTGATCTATAGGGAAAGCAATGTCAACCATGTGCCAACCATTCTCCATTATGTAATGTAGACAGCCCTTGCTTGGTACATACACACTATACTGGAAGAAACCTATGTATTGCACCTAATATCCTGTTCTGTCTGGTATGATTTTTTATTATGTAACAAGCAATTAAAGAAGGTTAAATATAATTCAAATTTTATTTTGACAATTAATATGTGATCTGCAAACTGTACGTTGTTAAATTAAGCAAATGCCATGGCAATATTTTGGTATATTATCATAGTGTGTATTAGTTGTTGTTTGTGAAGTAATTGATACTTGTCTTGGACAATGTGTTAATGTGATTTTAGCCTAGTGTGTGTTCTTGTTTGTGAAGTAAGTCATATTGTTCACGGACAATGTGTTGATATGATTTTAGCCGGGTCGCATTCATGCATTGAGGAGACGTAAATTAAAGGAGGATGCATCTAATTATTAATGTATCATTTACTTATTAGTAAGAGTAGCTTCATATTGAATTCTGTTTTTATTAAGCTCAGTTACATACTGCAAAATAAAGTATATATTGTTTAGTTCTTGCGTATTTATAGATTAAGTGACAACATTATGTCATCATTAAAATACTAAAAATATAAGCTTGTGTTCCATATAGACAATAGGTTCTCCTATTAAATGAGTTTAGTTATCTCTAAACCTAACTATTATAGTTGTGTACCAGTTCAGGCATATTTATTGTAAAAACTCAAATTTAGCAAAAAGATAGATTGTTGAGAATTTATAACTGATATATTATTGTTACCAAATGAGAAGACGTCAACCATGTTGATTCTGTGAAAGATAAAGAATATTTTAGAACTTTTAGCTTTTTTTAACAGTGATAGTACTGTCCAATATAATGGGAATATGAATCCACAGATTGAGTATATAAACAAACTTAAGTAATTGCAATAAGTTTCTAAAGTCAAAACATGTAGATGAAGTAATACTAGCTGCTCTAAAAACGTTAATGTTAATAGGTGATATATGAAGAAACCTTGATGACTCAGAAATGATGTGGCAATGAATACTTTTGAGTTTTTAACATAATCTATAAAACAATAATAAAAATAACAAATCAATAATTGCTTCATAACAGGTCTTAAAAAATACTATCATGAAATAACTATTGATGTTTAATATCATTCTTTGCATGTGTATCAAACTGATTCACTCCTTCTAATCCTAAACATATTAACTATTAACTAATTATAACTGTGCATTTATGTTTTATTTTAAACCAGATATGTTCATTAGGAATTTGTGTGAACTCCACTTAATAACATACAACTCTAATTGGAGTAATGTTGATGACCTTAAAAATCAGCCTCCCTGTCACACATTTTTTTATGTCTTTAAAATCTTTAATACTAACTAAAAATAAATAATGTTTTTATTAAATTCAAAACATGTATTGTATAAATGTACATATAAAGTTACTAAATGTATGTTATCTAAAACACACACTTTATACTATGATTGGTTACTCATGACTGTAGGTATCATGTTTTCTAACACACGCACACTTGACACTACAATTGTTTTATCAATCATTGTAATTTAGGACAGGCTCTCTAAACTCTGAGCATGTTCCATAAAATGAGCCACTGCTATCTATAAGTGGTAAACGATTACGAATTCTTATACGAGTACGAAAAGAAGAAAGTTTTATGTAAAAAAGACAGACTTTCTCCCATTTTTTTTCAATCCATCGCTTTATGTAATACACTTTCCCCATAGCCCAGAGCACATGATATGTTATAACAATCATTAATGTCACAAATGTCAGAAAGACAGATGTAACACTGAACATTTTCTGCGTTAGTAGGGTTTTCTTCAGGAGAAAATACCAATTGGTAAGATAATGAAAAGTCAAATTTAACATCATCCAAGAATCTAAAATATGGACTAGTTTATTCTTAAATGGTTTGATATAAGTTTGTAGGAGAAGAAATACTACTAACATTGGACCTGTTGCAAAATAAAGAGCATAAATGTCAGTAGCTCTATATCTTGAATATATGCCATACATAGCACATAGTAATAGAAGACGTAATGTAAACCAGTATTGTTTACCTTCCTTATAAGGAGCATGGATAGCTTCTAAAAGAGGTCGTAAGTACTTGTTGGTACATGCTAGTGGTCTAAGTGGTTTAGCAAAAAGAAGTAGAAGTACATATGGTAATAGTAGACCAAGCACTACTACCAAAGTCACAATCATTAAAACACGATGGGAGTGTCCTCCATATTTCACATTGCCATCTAAATACCAAACATGATCTACATCATTGGATGTGTAGATTACAGCATAAGTCATTACATTTATCATTTGAACAAGTAGGTTTGAAAAAGAGAGATGTATAACAGTAACCAGTACTTGAACTGAGGAATTAGATATTTTGTTTGAAAGCCTTAGTGAAAAATGGCTGTAGATAATGAGGACAACAACTATTATGAGGAGATAAATTGGAAAGGCTAAATTGAGACCAGCCTTCCATAATTCTGTCATTCCATTGTATAAACAATGAGGAAGGCCTGTTTCAAGATTCAAAACACTGATAATGAATATAGCAAACTCTGATAGATAATCAATTGATGATTTAAAATAGTGATATCTTAACATATCAAGCAGACCACAATTAGCAGCCTGAGCATAGAATATAATACCATTGAGTGTACCAGTTGTTAATGTGAGTCTGAGAGCATATAACAAGTAAATGAGGAGAGGGCCAGCAACTAGATAAATACCGATTGTTGCTATCCAAGCATTACTACAGTGATGACATTCTGTAGATCCAAATACCACACTTAATCCCTCACTACATCTACCACATAATGTTCCTTCACGTTGATATAAACACTATGGTGGATGATAGTCAGTCATACCATCTGACAGTTTAAAACTTTCATTAGATAATAACTCACCACTGTAGAAGTATGGTAGTGTCTGATTGCTATTACAATATCCAATTGGACAAGTTAAAGATACACCAAATTCTGTTTTTGTTTTGTTCTCATATTCTATTATTCCTGCCCAAGTGATTACTCCAAAAAGTCTTGTTATTGTCTGACTACTGACATTACCAATAATAGGGACTGTAAGGGGTTGATGTTTTCTCAAGTTATCAAATGAAGATGAAAGTTGACAGATTCCTATTGTCTTATTCAAATCAAATCCCAGTGGACATGGATATATTTTGACATATTTTGTTAGACTTGTTGGTTGGGAGAATACAATTATTGCATCAATAATATTAAATTGATAATTTGTATGAACAGTCACACTAACGGTTGTGCAAGTTTTGTTTTCTTGAATCATTTGCTCTTGATCATCATAAGACAACCAGAGTCCTGTTGTTTTAAGAATATTAAAATGAGAATGTTTTCTAACAATATCAATTGCTATAGTAGAATAAACATTTCTACCAAGAATATCAATGGCTGAAATGCAGTAATAAATTTCTTGTCCTGGATAAATTTTATCATAGTTATATAATATACCAGTGAATTCTTTAAGATTTTGTGGTAAAGTTGAAAACTGATACAAATTAGTGTTTAATTTGCTATTATTAAAGGTGAAATGTTGGTTATAAAATGCCATTGTTTCATAAGGAGAGTTAATAGAATTTGCATTGTTAATATGACAGGAGGATATTGGTTGAGCATATATTGAACTACCACCTCTTCTTGCTTCATTGTCTGAGAAAACTATTTTAGAAACATTAGAATCAATTTGTATGACACATTTATCATTACTCTTTGCACCATCTGCATATATAGCTCCTCCTACTAACTGAGCTGAATTATTTATAAACTTTGCTATAACACCTGACATAAAGTATAACTGACAGTTACCAACTAGTCTAATTGCTGGACCAGTCATAGCATGATTATCACTAAAAGTTAAATTACCAGCTAGATAGACATTTGAGTCTTGAGAACTTATAACTGATCCATAATTGTTACTGAAGTGAGATGTTCCAGTGATGTCAACTCTGTTGATTTTGTAGAAATAAAATATACCTGCAGAGGATACAAAGGGTCTCTCAGGATTTTGAGAATTATACACAGCAATAGTACTGTCCAATTTTATAGAAACGTTGCCTCCATTGTCAGCAATATGACACACAGAGGCATATAAACATGCTCCTGTATTTGTAAGATAATTATTTTGAAATGTACAATTTACGAAATTTATATTTAAACAAATCTTTGTGCTATTAGTTATACCAATGTAGACTGCTCCACTGTTTTTGTTATAATTAATGTCAGCATGGTTTCTGCTTAGACTTTGATCAAATGATGCATTGAGGACATAAAGTGTGGATAAAATCTTTTGAGCTTGAAAATTGTATGATGAATACCAGTAAAATACAAGAGCGGCTCCATGACAGTGAAGGTTGTAATTACTATTGAATGCTGTAGAACTAATGGATGTATTAATGACATAATCTGTGTTGTATTGCAGAATAAACATGCCACCTGCAAAACTGCCAAAATTTTTATGAAATATTGATTCTGTAACATGAACAGTAACCTTGTTATTATAACTCTGTTGTGTATAGAGTATTGTTAGTCCAGCTGCATTAACAATTGTTTCAGGCTCATTTGTAGATGAAAAATGCTTATTATAGTATGTATCAGTGAAACAAATATGAGTATTGTAGTCACAATTATACAAGAAGGAAGCATTTCTGATAAGTATGTCATAGATAGCAATTAAGTCATTGGTATCTATAAAATGAAAAAGAAGGCCACTCCCAAGACTCTGGCTGTTATTTTGGTACACTTCAACACTATATGATGAATTAGACATACTAACACTATCAATACTAGAGTTATATAGATCTACACCAATCATAGCAAACCCATATGAGTAGTAGATGTTAACTTGACTTATATTGACCTGACAATGAACAAAGATTAAGGCAGCAGCATGAGATGAAGTGTAATACAGAAATGAACTATTGAGGTAGTCAGTTATTTTAGTATTTTGTATGGTAGTAAGATATGTACCACAATTTTTGAATACCAATTGCTTAAGAATCACAGTAGAATTTAAGAAGACTAGACCTCTTCTGGGCTTTGGAAGACTCAATGAGACATCATTATGAAAGCAGTTAATGTTAGCCGATTTTGTGGGAGAATTACTTCGTATCTCAACTCTACTAGTCTGATGAGTTATCACTTGACAGAAGTTACCAGATGAAATGGTGAAGTTGACAGAACTGTTTAATAAGAAGACAAGGTATTGAGAGAACCATGTTGTGTTGCACAGGTACTGCTCTAAATCTGTAGATGAGTTAACATGATACGTATTGATACTGTCTCCAGTACTTGTACAATAACTCTTAAAGAGATGTAAACAAAGAGATAGATGCAGTAATACTGAAGTCAACATCTCTGCTAAAAGCTATAACTGAACAGTCTTCTACAAACAACTTGATATTGTTAAAATTTATAACCTCAGCAATCTGGAATGTCAACTTTTTGCTATTTTTGAAATAACATTGAAAATAATTTTAAACTATGTATACATTTCAATGTTTATTATGGTTAAATAAGTAAAATGTTAGACATTTGAATCACCAAAAATGTTTGTTCATACAATGCCTAACACCAAAATAATGATGACAAATAAAGTAAGACACACACATAATACTAATAGTAACATATAATGTCTGCATTGATAATGAATATACACATTTGTGCTTAGTAAATAACACACATTCACATCTGCAATTTATACTTATATGGTTTGATATAAGCTTGAAAACAAGAAAAATCACCAACAGCGTACTTAATGAATCAGTAGCTCTATATTTTGAATATATGCCATACATAGCACATAGTAAGAGAAGATGCAATGTAAACCAATAATGTTTACCTTCCTTATAAGGAGCATGGATAGCTTCTAAAAGAAGTTGTAAGTATTGCTGGTACATGCTAGTGGTCTAAGTGATTTAGCAAAGAGAAGTAAGTATATATATGGTAACAGCAGACCAAGAGCTACTATCAAAGACTAAGACAGCAGCATGAGATGAAGTGTAATACAGAGATGAACTATTGAGGTACTCAGTGATTACAGTATCTTGAATAGTAGGAGATATGTACCACACTTCTTGAACACCATTTTTTAAGAGTTAAAGAAAAGCAGACATTTGCCAGTTGTGGAAGAACATCTGATATGCCATTCACATTGTGAGTACACCTTATAGTAGCTGACCTAGCTTGCAAGAAAACCACTAGTCTGGTAAGTTGTCACTTGACAGAAGTTACCAGATGAAATGGTAGTGATAACAGAACTGTTTAGCAAGAACACAAAACATTTAGAGAACCGTGCACGTTCTGTTACACTGGTACAACTCTAAATCTGAAGATGAGTTAACATGATATGTAATATTACTGTCTCCACTACAAGTACTACTGATGAATAGTAGATAGAAAATGATTTCATCAGTAGAATTATCAGAGAAGGCATCAGTCTTTGTGTGATAGTTAATAAGATTGTCAAGGATTTATAACTGATCTATCCAAATCAGAAAATATCAACTGTGTTGATTCTGTGAAAATTAAAAAATATATGCTAATGATGCAAAAGCATTCCAGTTTCTTGAATTTTTTTTCACAGAGATAGTACTGTCCAATATAATGGGAATATGAATCCACAGATTGAGTATATAAACATACTTCAGTATTTGCAACAAGTTTTTAAAATACAAATATGTAGATGAAGTAATACTAGTTGCTCCAAAAACATTAATGTTAATACATGTAGGTGATATATGAAGAAACCTTGATGACTCAGAATAAAAAAATACTATCATGAAATAACTATTGATGTTTAATATCATTCAGTGCATGTGTATCAAACTGATTCACTCCTTCTAATCCTAAACATATTAACTATTAACTAATTATAACTGTGCATTTATGTTTTATTTTAAACCAGATATGTTCATTAGGAAATTTGTAAACTCCACTTGATAACATAGAGCCCTTGAAGCAAAGTTGATGATCATAAAAATCAGTCTCCCTGTCACACAATTTTGTATATCTTTAAAATCTTTAATACTATATTGCTAAAAATAAACAATGTTTTTATTAAAATCAAAACATGTATTGTATAAATGTACATATAAAGTTACTAAATGTATGTAATCTAAAACACACACTTAATACTACAATTGATTACTCATGACAGTATGTTTTCTAACACAAGCACACTTGACACTATAATTGTTTCATCAATCATTGTAATTTAGGACAGGCTCTCTAAACTCTGAGCATGATCCATAAAACGAGGCACTGCTATCTGTAAGTGGTAAACGATTACGAATTTTTATGCGAGTACGAAAAGACGAAAGTTTTATGTAAAAAAGACAGACTTTCTCCCATTTGTTTTCAATCCATCGTTTTATGTAGTACACTTTTCCCATAGCCCAGAGCACATGATATGTTATAACAATCGTTAATGTCACGAATGTCAGAAAGACAGATGTAACACTAAAAATTTTCTGTGCTAGTAGGGTTTTTTTCAGAAGAAAATACCAATTGGTAAGATAATGAAAAGTCAAATTTATCATCATCCAAGAATCTAATATATGGACCAATTTATTCTTAAATGGTTTGATATACGTTTGTAGGAGAAGAAATGCTACTAACATTGGACTTGTTGTAAAATAAAGAACATAAATGTCAGTAGCTCTATATCTTGAATATATGCCATACATAGCACATAGTAATAGAAGACGTAATGTAAACCAGTATTGTTTACCTTCCTTATAAGGAGCATGGATAGCTTCTAAAAATGGCCGTAAGTACTTAGTTGTACATGTTAATGGTCTAAGAGGTTTAGCAAAGAGGAGTAGGAGTACATATGGTAACAGCAGACCAAGGACTATTATCAAAGTTACTGTCATTAGTATACGATGGGAATGTCCTCTGTATTCTACAGTACCATCAAAGAACCAAACATGATGTATAGCATTGGATGTGTAGACCTCAGTATAAGTCATTACATTTATCAATTGAACAAGTAGACCTGAAAAAGAAAGGTGTACAACAGTAACTAGTACTTGAACTGAGGAATGAGCTATTCTGTTAGAAAGCCTTAGTGAAAAATGGCTGTAGATAATGAGGACAACAACTATCATGAGGAGATAAAATGGAAAGGCTAAATTGAGACCAGCCTTCCATAATTCTGTCATCCCATTGTACAGACAATGAGGAAGGCCTGTTTCAAGATTCAAAACACTGATAATGAATATAGCAAACTCTGATAGATAATCAATTGATGATTTAAAATAGTGATATCTTAACACATCAAGCAGACCACAATTAGCAGCCTGAGCATAGAATATAATACCATTGAGTGTACCAGTTGTTAATGTGAGTCTGAGAGCAAATAACAGGTAAATGAGGAGAGGACCAATTACTAGATAAATACCTATTGTTGCTATCCAAGCATTACTACAGTGCTGACATTCTGTAGACCCAAATACCACACTTAATCCCTCACTACATCTACCACATAATGTTCCTTCACGTTGATATAAACACAATGGTGGATGATAGTCAGTGATACCATCTGACAACTTAAAGCTTTGATTAGATAATAAGTCACCACTGTAGAAGTATGGTAGTGTGTGATTGCTATTACAATATCCAATTGGACAAGTTAAAGATACACCAAATTTTGTTTTTGTTTTGTTCTCATATTCTATTTTTCCTGCCCAAGTGATTACTCCAAAAAGTCTTGTTATTGTCTGACTACTGACATTACCAATAATAGTGGCTGTAAGGAGTTGATGTTTTCTCAAGTTATCAAATGAAGATGAAAGTTGACAGATTCCTATTGTCTTATTCAAATCAAATCCCAGTGGACATGGATATATTTTGACAGTTTTGGTTAGACTTGTTGGCTGAGAAAATATAATGATTCCATCTATAGTATTGATTTTATCATTTGTATGAACAGTCACACTAATGGTGGTACAATTTTTGCCTTCTTGAATCAATTGTTCTTGATCATTGAAAGACAACCAGAGTTTTGTTGTTTTAGGAATATTAGGCTGGGAATTATTTCTAACAATATAAATTGCAGTAGCAGAATAAGCACTTCTACTAAGAGCATCAATAGTTCTAATACAGTAAAATAGTTCTTGCCCTGAATATATTTGCTGAGTGTATTGTAATACATTGGAGCCATCTAAAGCCTGTCTTGAATTTGATGAAATATCATAATTATTGTTTGATTTCGTCATATTAACAAATGTGAAGTGTTGATTATAAAACTCCAAGTTTTTTGCTCCATAATTAGACTTGTTTATACTACAAAAGAATATAGGTTCAGCATATATTGAATTACCAGCTCTTTTTGCTTCATTGTTTGAGAACAGTACTTTAGAAACATTAGAATCAATTTGTACGACACATTCATTATTACGTTCTGCACCCTCTGCATATATAGCTCCTCCTAATGACTCAGCTGAATTATCAGTAAACTTTGCTATAACACCTGACATAAAATATAACTGACCAGTACCAACTAGTCTAATTGCTGCACCAGTCAAAGCATAATTATCATTAAAAGTTAAATTACCAGATAGATAGACATTTGAGTCCGTAGAGCTTATAACTGATCCATAATTGTTACTGAAGTGAGACGTTCCAGTGATGTCAATTCTGCTAATTCTGTCGAAATAAAACATACCTGTAAAGGATACAATTGGAACTCCTCTATTTTGAGAATTATTTGTAGCAATAGTACTGTCCAATGTAAAGGAGACATTCCCTCTAATGCAATTGTCAGAAAATTGTAGGACTCTGGCAAATAAACATGTTCCTCTAACGGCAGCATAATTGTTTGTAAAATTACAATTAATAAGATTGATATGTAGATGAAACGTAGGATTAAGAACTACAATGTAGATAGCTCCATAATTTTGATCATGACTATTCTTTGGCCGCTGAAATATGTGATTATTTGAAAATGATGTGTTAATAATATAAACTAAACTTTTGTTTTTTTGAGTTTCCGATGACAAGCTATAATAAAACACCATGGATCCTCCACGGCAAGGTTTAATATTCATATTATTGTGGAATAATGAATTAATAATTGATGTATTGGTGACAGCAATTGTGTTGTATTGCAAAACAAACATACCACCAGCAAAACTACCAGTGTTATTATGAAAATATGACTCAGTGACAGAAACTGAAACCTGATTATGACTCTGTTGTGTGTAGACAATTGTTACTCCAGCTGCATTAACAATAGGTTTATAAGTACGAGATGATGTGTATGTATCAGTGAGACAAGTATTATAATTATTATAATCTGAATTATTAGAGAAATTGGCATTTCTGATAATTATGTCATAGATAGCTATAGAGTTATTAATATCAATGTAATGAAGAATAAGACCACTTCCAATACTGTGATTATGTTGGCATACTTCAACAACACTATGTGATGAATTAGACATACTAACACTATCAATAGTAGAGTTATATAGATCTACACCAATCATAGCAAACCCATATGAAGAGTGAAAGTTAACTTGACTTATATTGACCTGACAATGAACAAAGACTAAGGCAGCAGCATGAGATGAAGTGTAATACACAGATGAACTATTGAGGTAGTCACTGATGACAAGATCTTGTATGGTAGTAAGATAAGTACCACAATTCTTAAATACCAATCGCTCAAGAGTTATTGAAGTGTTGAAAAATATCAGACCTCTTCTGTGTAGCTCTGTGTTATTCTCATAAGTGCATGAAATGATAGCTGACTGTGTTGGAGAATCACTGCATATTTTTATACTAGTACTAGTAGCCTGGCTATTCATTTGACAAAAGTTACCAGGTGAAATTGTGAATTTGACAGAGCTGTTTAATAAGAAGACAAGGTATTGAGAGGACCATGTTGTGTTACACAGGTACAGCTCTAAATCTGTAGATGAGTTAACTTGATATGTTTGATTTCTGTCTTCAGTACATGTACCATAACTCTTAAAGAGAAGTAAACAAAGAGAGAATTGCAGTAATACTGTGCTTTTTGAAGTCAGCATCTCTGTTAAAAGCTATACAACTTACAATCTCCTACACACAAGTTGATATCACTTACATTTATAACCTCAACAATCTGGAATGTGAATCATTTGTCATTTGAAAAACATTGAAAGCAATTTTGAATTATCCATGCATTTCAATGTTTATTTACACTGAAATAAGTAAAATGTTAGACATTTGAATCACCAAAAATGTTTGTTCATACAATACCTAACACCAAAATAATGATGACAAATAAAGTAAGGCACACATATAATACTAATAGTAACATATAATGTCTGCTTGTCCAGATAATATTCATGCATATTTGTGCTCAACAAATAACACACATTTATGTCTTCTGCAATAACATTGAAAACAATATAACTAGTAATATAATTGATATATCAATAGGTGACCAAACATTGTGATTATTATAGTCAACTGTTGTTATTGATCTCGGATGTTTCTTACAAGAATTGAAAAAAAGTAAGGATGACCATATAGCTCTTTCCATTAACTGAGCTGAATTATTTATAAACTTTGCTATAACACCTGACATAAAGTATAACTGACAGTTACCAACTAGTCTAATTGCTGGACCAGTCATAGCATGATTATCATTAAAAGTTAAATTACCAGATAGATAGATATTTGAGTCTTGAGAACTTGTAACTGATCCATAATTGTTACTGAAGTAAGATGTTCCAGTGATGTCAACTCTGTTGATTCTGCAGAAATAAAATATACCTGCAGAGGATACAAAGGGTCTCTTGATATTTTGAGAATTGTACACAGCAATAGTACTGTCCAATTTAATAGAGACATTGCCTGCTGTATTGTCAGTAATTTGATAAACTGAAGCATATAAACATGCTCCTGTATTTGTAGCATAATTCTTTAAAAATGTACAATCTATGAAAGAAATATGTAACTGAAACACAACATGAGTGACAATACCAACTTGGACTGCTGCATTGTCCTTCTCAAGACTGGCATATTTCTGAATAGCGCCCAGACAAAATGATGTATTGAAAAAATAGAGTGTTGATAAACCTGTTTGAGCTCGAGTCTTGAACAATAAAAACAAATAAAATGAAAGAGCCATTCCATGGCATTTATGAATGTTATAATTACCATAAAATGTTGTATTACTTATGGATATATAAACAGGAATATTTGTGATAACATACAGCTCTTGAAGTAAAGTTGATTATGTTAAAAATCAGTTTCCCTGTCACCCAATTTTGAATATCTTTATTACTAATTAAAATAAATATTGTTTTATTAAAATCAAAACATCTAATAAAAAATGTACATGTAAAGTTACTAAATGTATGTAATCTAAAACACACACTTTATACTACAATTGATTACTCATGACAGTATGTTTTCTAACACACACACACTTGACACTACAATTGTTTCATCAATCACTGTAATTTAGGACAGGTTCTCTAAACTCTGAGCATGATCCATAAAATGATCCACTGCTATCTGTAAGTGGTAAATGATTGATAATTCTTAAACGGGTACGAGAAGAGGAAACTTTTATGTAGAAAAGATGGACTTTCTCCCATTTGTTTTCGATCCATCGCTTTATGTAGTACAATTTTCCCATAGTCCAGAGCACATGATATGTTATAACGATCAAAAATGTCACAAATGTCAGAAAAACAGATATTACATTAAATAATTTTTGTGCTAGTAAATTTTTTTTCAGAAGAAAATACCAATTGGTATGATAATGAAAAGTCAAATTTATCATCATCCAAGAATCTAAAATATTGACCAATTTATTCTTAAACGGTTTGATATAAGTTTGTAGGAGAAGAAATGCTACTAACATTGGACTTGTTGTAAAATAAAGAACATAAATGTCAGTAGCTCTATATCTTGAATATATGCCATACATAGCACATAGTAATAGAAGACGTAATGTAAACCAGTATTGTTTACCTTCCTTATAAGGAGCATGAATAGCTTCTAGAAATGGTCGTAAGTACTTAGTTGTACATGTTAATGGTCTAAGAGGTTTAGCAAAGAGGAGTAGGAGTACATATGGTAACAACAGACCAAGGACTACTATCAAAGTTATCATCATTAGTATACGATGGGAGTGTCCTCCGTATTCTACAGTACCATCAAAGAACCAAACATGATGTACAGTATTGGATGTATAAACCACAGCATAAGTCATTACATTTATCATCTGAACAAGTAGGCCTGAAAAAGAAAGGTGTACAACAGTAACTAGTACTTGAACTGAGGAATGAGCTATTCTGTTAGAAAGCTTTAGTGAAAAATGGCTGTAGATAATAAGGACAACAACTATTATGAGGAGATAAAATGGAAAGGCTAAGTTGAGACCAGCCTTCCATAATTCTGTCATTCCATCATACAAACAAAGAGGAAGGCCTGTTTCAAGATTCAATAAACTGATAATGAATACAGCAAACTCTGATAGATAATCAATTGATGATTTAAAATAGTGATATCTTAACATATCAAGCAGACCACAATTAGCAGCCTGAGCATAGAATATAATACCATTGAGTGTACCAGTTGTTAATGTGAGTTTGAGAGCATATAACAGGTAAATGAGGAGAGGACCAATTACTAGATAAATACCTATTGTTGCTATCCAAGTATTACTACAGTACTGACATTCTGTAGACCCAAATACCACACTTAATCCCTCACTACATCTACCACATAATGTTCCTTCACGTTGATATAAACACAATGGTGGATGATAGTCAGTGATACCATCTGACAACTTAAAGCTTTCATTAGATGATAAGTCACCACTGTAGAAGTACGGTAGTGTGTGATTGCTATTACAGTATCCAATTGGACAAGTTAAAGATACACCAAATTGTGTTTTTGTTTTGTTCTCATATTCTATTTTTCCTGCCCAAGTGATTACTCCAAAAAGTCTTGTTATTGTCTGACTACTGACATTACCAATAATAGTGGCTGTAAGGAGTTGATGTTTTCTCAAGTTATCAAATGAAGATGAAAGTTGACAGATTCCTATTGTCTTATTCAATTCAAATCCCAGTGGACATGGATATATTATCACTTTTTTTGTTATACTTGATGGTTGAGAAAATGTAATCAATGCATCTATAGTATTGTCTTCATCATTTGAATGAACAGTCACACCAATGATTGTACAATTTTTGCCTTCTTGAATGATTTTTTCTTGGTCATCATAAGACAACCAGAGTTTTGTTGTTTTAGGAATATTAGGCTGGGAATTATCTCTAACAATATCAATTGCTATGGTATAATAAACTTGTCTATTAAAAAGATCAATAGTTGCAATACAGTAAAAAAATTCTTGCCCTGAATATATTTGATGAGGGATTTGTGTTACATTTGAGTCTTCTATAAGGTATTTTGGAATTGTTGATATATTATATAAATTATTTCCTGATTTTGTATTAGCAAATGTGAAGTATTTTTTATAAAATTCCAGGTTGTCGCTTTGATTAGAGTTGTCAATTTTACAATTGTATATAGGTTGAGCATATATTGAATTACCAGCTCTTTTTGCTTCATTGTCTGAGAACACTATTCGAGAAACATTAGAATCAATTTGTATGACACATTTACCATTACTATCTGATCCATCTGCATATATACCTCCTCCCATTAACTGAGCTGAATTATGAGTAAACTTTGCTGTAACACCTGACATAAAGTATAAGTGACAGTTACCAACTAGTCTAATTGCTGGACCAGTCATAGCATGATTATTATTAAAAGTTAAATTACCTGATAAATAGATATTTGAGTCTTCAGACAATATAACTGATCCATAATTGTTACTGAAGTAAGATGTCCCAGTGATGTCAACTCTGTTAAATCTGATGAAATAAAACATACCTGCAGCTGAAACAATTGGGTTTCTTGTATTTTGAGAATTGTTCGTTACAAATATACTATCCAATGTAATGGAGACATTGCCTCTATTGTTAGGAAATTGTTCGACTTTGGCATATAAACATGTTCCTCTAACGGCTCCAAAATTGTTCGTAAAATTACAATTAACAAAATTGATACGTAGATGAAAAGTAGAATTGACAACACTGATGTAGATAGCCCCGTACTTTTGACTACTTTTTGGCCACAAGAAGTTGTTGTGGTTATTTGAAAATGATGTGTTAATAATATAAACTAAACTTTTGTTATTTTGAGTTTCCGATGACAGGCTATAATAAAATACAATGGATCCTCCATGACAGGGGTCAATAACGATATTATTGTGGAATAATGAATTAATAATTGATGTATTGGTGACAGCAATTGTGTTGTATTGCAAAACAAACATACCACCAGCAAAACTACCAAAGTTATTATAAAAATATGACTCAGTGACAGAAACTGAAACCTGAACATGACTCTGTTGTGTGTAGACAATTGTTACTCCAGCTGCATTAACAATAGGTTTATAAGTACGAGATGATGCGTATGTATCAGTGAGACAAGTATTATAATTATTATAATCTGAATTATTAGAGAAATTGGCATTTCTGATAATTATGTCATAGATAGCTATAGAGTTATTAATATCAATGTAATGAAGAAGAAGACCACTTCCAATACTGTGATTATGTTGGCATACTTCAACAACACTATGTGATGAATTAGACATACTAACACTATCAATAGTAGAGTTATATAGATCTACACCAATTATAGCAAACCCGTATGAAGAGTGGATGTTAACTTGACTTATATTGACCTGACACTGAACAAAGACTAAGGCAGCAGCATGAGATGAAGTGTAATGCAGAGATGAACTATTGAGGTAGTCACTGATGACAGGATCTTGTATGGTAGTAAGATATGTCCCACAATTCTTGAATACCAATCGCTCAAGAGTTATTGAAGTGTTGAAAAATATCAGACCTCTTCTGGGTAGCTTTGTGTTATTCTCATAAGCGCATGAAATGATAGCTGACTGTGTTGAAGAATCACTGCATATTTTTATACTAGTACTAGTAGCCTGGCTATTCATTTGACAAAAGTTACCAGGTGAAATTGTGAATTTGACAGAGCTGTTTAATAAGAAGACAAGGTATTGAGAGGACCATGTTGTGTTACACAGGTACAGCTCTAAATCTGTAGATGAGTTAACTTGATATGTTTGATTTCTGTCTTCAGTACATGTACCATAACTCTTAAAGAGAAGTAAACAAAGAGAGAATTGCAGTAATACTGTGATTTTTGAAGTCAACATCTCTGTTAAAAGCTATACAACTTTACAATCTCCTACACACAAGTTGATATCACTTACATTTATAACCTCAACAATCTGGAATGTGAATCATTTGTCATTTGAAAAACATTGAAAGCAATTTTGAATTATCCATGCATTTCAATGTTTATTTACACTGAAATAAGTAAAATGTTAGACATTTGAATCACCAGAAATGTTTGTTCATACAATGCCTAACACCAAATAATGATAAAATAAAGCAAGGCACACATATAATACTAACAGTGATATATAATGTCTGCTTGTCCAGATAATGTTCATGTAATGTAATTGATATATTAATAGGTGACCAAACATTGTGATTAATATAGTCAACTGTTATTATTGATCTCTGATGTTTTTTATAAGAATTAAAAATAAGTAAGAATGACTCAGCAATCTGAAACAGGAAGTTTATTTACTTTTTTATACTGTAAGTAAGAATTAAAATGTATAGAGAGCTTAAAATACTTTCAATAGTTTCAATCAATGCTTCTAATTAAGACTCACACATGCATACACCTTGTGATTAGTTTGAGCCCAATATTTAAAGTTATCACATGAGTCACAACAGGATTCATTAGCATCTTGTAATGGTAAACGACGAGATCTTTGGTTACCACCACGATTGTGCATGTGACTAAATGTAAGAACTCTGATATTTTTTACCAAGATAAGCAGAAAGTAAGAATGATTGATCACCTTTACACATCTTTAATCTACTTGGTTTATTTGCAAGAGTGAGTTATGAAGTGAATTGATAAACATAAATATCTTTAGAATTCACTGGTCAACAACAATTGATTTTTTCTCATATAGTGGATAATCATATATGGAGTTCCGACAAATTGTAACTTTGTTTCCAGCAAATGTGACATTAAATGATAACAAAAAGCAACGTTTAAAATTATAATTATGTATAACTCAGTAGTTATTATGTACTATATCAACAAAATACAAAAGGTTTTGAAATGACAGAGGATATCAATAGCAGAAATTAAATTAAAAATTAAATCAATATTTGTATGTGGTTTCATTAAGTGGAAACATTTTATTGATTACACTTGTATTACATTAAAAGACTCACTCAATATTAATGATTTAAAGTTCACATATGCATACACTGTCATTAGTTTGAGCCCAATATTGGCTCTCTAAAGTTATCACATGAGTCATAAAAGGAATCATTAGCATCTTGTAATGGTAAACGATGAGATCTTTGGTTACCATTATTGTACTTGTGAGTAAAACGTAAGAAATACTGACTGATTCTTGTAGAAACATCATTGATATTTCTTTTTACTTTCTGTAATTTTCCTGTAATAAACAGGATATGATAGACCAGTATCATAAACAAAGTTATTAAGAACAGCAGGATAGCCACTATACCATAAAGTGTCATCTCTAAATATCTCTGATACCATATTGTGATGTATACAAAGGCGAGATTGAAGAGAAGCCAACAGTCTAACAGGTTAATAAAGTTACTCTTGTAAGGTCTGAACACAGCCTGACCAATTATCAATAAGAATAATATTGAAGCAATGGCTATGTAGATAACTTGAGCATAAGGTTCAACACTGTACAATATGTACATCATAATAAGAAGTAAGAGGCGAGCTACAAACCAGTACTGTTTACCATTCTTATATGGAGCATGAATAGCTTCAAGTATTGGTCTTGTGTATTCGTTGGCACATGCCCAATGTCTGAGAAGCTTAGCAAATAGGAGAAGGAGAACATAGGGTATGAGGAGAAGAAAGACAATTGATGATGTGATTATCATGAGAATAATATAACCTTTACTATCATATTCCACAGACCCATCCCAATACCATACATGATATATCTGTCTTGAAGTGAAGACTTTAGCAAATGTAAAGACATAGATAATTGAGCCTAATAGTCTGCCAAAGGAGAGGTGTACAACAGTAACAAGTATTTGAACTGAGGAATGAGCTATTTTATTTGAAAGTTTTAAAGAAAAATGACTGAGGATGATGAGGACAACAACTATTGTCAGGAGATAAAGTGGAAATAGTAAACTGAGACCAGCTTTCCATAACTCTGTCATTCCATTGTAAAAACATAGAGGAAATCCAAGTCCAAGATTTAGAACTGAAAGAAAAACAAACATAACATCTCTGAACATTCCCATTTTCCCATTGTAAACACTTAACATATCTAGTATCCCTACATTAGCAGCCTGAACATAGAATATAATTCCATTGAATGTACCAGTTGTTAATGTAAGTCTGAGAGCATACAACAAGTAAATAAGAAGGGGACCAGCAACTAAATAAATACTAATAGTTGCTATCCAAGCATTACTACAGTAATGACATTCTGTAGATCCAAATACCACACTTAATCCCTCACTACATCTACCACATAATGTTCCTTCACGTTGATATAAACACAATGGTGGATGATAGTCAGTGATACCATCTGACAACTCAAAACCTTGATTACATGATAAGTTACCACTGTAGAAATAGGCCAATGTCTTATCATTGTTACAGAATCCAATAGGGCAATGGATTGACACACCAAATTCTCCTTTTGTTTTGTCTTCATATTTTGTTATTCCTGCCCAAACGTTTTTTGTTGCTGGTCTTGTGATCATCTGATTAGTTATATTGGCTGTAATTGGGACTGAAATGTGTTCATGTTTCCTTAAGTTATTAAATGAAGGTGAAAGTTCACAAACTCCTGTGATGTTATTTAAGTCAAATCCAAGAGGACATGGATGTATGTGCACACTCTTTGACAATATGTTTGGGTGAGAATGCTGAGAGAATACAATTATTGCTTCTATAATATTAACTTTGTCATTTGTATGAACAGACACACTAATCTTAGTGCAATTAGTACGTTCTTGAATTAGTTGTTCTTGGTCATGAAAGTCCAACCAGATTTTGGTAGTATCAGGAATATTAGGCTGAAAGTGGCTTTTAATAATAACAATTGCTAGTGTAGAAAAAACCTTTCTGTTAAGAGCATCAAGAGCTGATATGCAGTAATGAATTTCATGTCCTGGAAATATCTTGTCATAATCTGGTAATATACTAGTGATTTCTTTAAGATCTTGTGGTAAAGTTGAAAATTGATACAAACTATTGCTTGATTTGTTATAAATAAAAGTGAAGTGTTGGTTATAAAATGCCATTGCTTCGTTAGGAGATTTAATATAATTTGTTTTGTTGACATAACAAGAGAATATAGGTTGAGCATATATTGAACTACCAGCTCTTTTTGCTTCATTGTCTGAGAACATTATTTGAGAAACATATGAATTGATTTGTATGACACATTTATCATTACTCTCTGCACCATCTGCATATATAGCTCCTCCCATTAACTGAGCTGAATTATCAGTAAACTTTGCTATAGCACCTGACATAAAGTGTAGCTGACAGTTACCAACTAGTCTAATTGCTGGACCAGACATAGCATGATTAATATTAAAAGTTAATTTACCAGATAAATAGACATTTGAGTCTTGAGAACTTATAACTGATCCATAATTGTTATTGAAGTGAGATGTCCCAGTGATGTCAACTCTGTTGATTTTGTAGAAATAAAATATACCTGCAGAGGATACAAAAGGTTTGCCAGTATTTTGAGAATTGTACACAGCAATAGTACTGTCCAATTTAACAGACACTTTGCCTTTATTGTCAGTAATTTGATAGACTGAGGCATATAAACAGGCTCCTGTATTTGTAACATAATTATTTCGAAAAGTACAATCTATGAAAGAAATATTTAACTGAAACACTCCATGATTGTCAATACCAATGTAGACTGCTCCACCATTCTTGTTAAGACCGGCATATTTTCTTTTAAAACCTAGTCCAAATGATGTGTTGAAGATATAGAGTGTTGATAAACTCTTTTGAGTTTGAGTCATATACAATGAAAACCAGTGAAATGCAAGAGCTGCCCCTCGACATTGATGAATGTTGTAATTACCATGAAAGTTTGTATGACTTATGGAGATGTTAATAGGTATATTTGTGTTGTAATGCAGAATAAACACACCACCTGCAAAACTGCCAAAATTTTTCCTAAACTTTGATTCTATGACATGAACAATAACCTTATTATCTCTTTGTTGTGTACTGAGTATGGTTAGTCCAGCTGCATTAACAATAGGAAAGGAATTATTAAGAGATGATGAATGTTTATTATAGTAGATATCACTAAGACAGGTATTAGTATTGATGTCACTGTTATGAACAAAGGAAACATTTCTAATAAATATATCATTGATGGGATTAAAGTTGTTAGTATAATGAAGAATGAGACCACAACCAAGACTTTTTTGAATAATTTAAAACAATTCAACACTATATGATGAATTAGACATGCTAACACTATCAATAGTAGAGTTATATAGATCTACACCAATCACAGCAAACCCATATGAGTAGTAGATGTTAACTTGAGTTATATTGACCTGACAGTGAACAAAGACTAAGGTAGCAGCATGATATGAAGTGTAATACAGAGATGAACTATTGAGGTAGTCAGTGATTGTAACATCTTGTATGGTAGTAAGATATGTACCACAATTCTTGAACACCAATCCTTTAAGAATCACAGTAGAATTGAAGAAAACTAGGCCTCTTCTGGGCTTTGGAAGACTCAATGAGACATCATTATGAAAACAGGAAATGGTAGCTGACTTTGTGGGAGAATTACTTCGTATTTCAATTATACTAGTCTGATGAGTTGTCACTTGACAGAAGTTACCAGGTGAAATAGTGAAATTGGATGAACTGTTTAATAAGAAGACAAGGTATTGAGAGGACCATGTTGTGTTACACAGGTACTGCTCTAAATCTCTAAATGAGTTAACATGATATGTATTATTACTGTCTCCTCTATAGTATCTAATAAAGAGTAGTAGAGAGAGTAACAATTTAGCTATCTTTGAAGTTGCCATCAAACAAAATATATATTTGTATTATACTAGAGTTATTGACAGACCAAAACAATTTATAACATATATCATAACATTGTTTTTAATAACATACTCTAACTTTAAAATAACAATGAAAATTAGGTATGCAATTTAGCATAAATTATGACCATATTTGGACAAAAATACAGCGAAGCTATGAGGCAGTTTATAACAATACGCAATGTTATTATACAAATTTGTGGGTTATCATATCTTATTTACTCTGCACTCATAGGTTTATTATCTTTAAACATAAACTCGTATTCAGTTTAAGTATGAATATATTAGTAATGTTAATTTTTTTATTATTCACTAAACAAAAAAATTTTTGTTAGGTGAATAATAAAAAAATGATCATTACTACTATAGACTTACCCAAACATCTAGGTCTCTTTTGTAGTATGAATATATGACTATTATGATGAGATAATGTTTGTCTTTATGAGGAGGAAAAGAAGAGGATTTGATTTAAGATTTGAGGTTGGACCTGATGATGCCTTGATGTAATCATTCACTGAAAAGTGCTAAAAAATTTCATGAAAATGTTGAAATCATCAATGAATCTTGTAAGGAATTAAGTGACTACCTTTACTTAGAAAATAGAGAGAGATGTATATACACACTAATATTGTCCATGTTGTTGTAAGTTTTAAAATAAATGAAAGTGAAGCATTTGTGACCTGATTTGCAAAAAGAGACCACTTCTTTCAAAATATTCGTGACCTGATTTATAAAAAATCGCTGTTCAAATATCTCAAACATCTCAGTTTTGTATACATACAGTTGCTATATATGGATAACTATTCTATATGTATGCAAAACTGTTTTTTGATATGTTTTAACAGTGGTTTTGTTAACAAATCAGGTCACAAATATTTTGACAGAAGGTGTCCCTTTTTGCAAATAAGGTCATATATTATTAGCTATGTAGACTGTTCTTATTTAAGCTGGCATATGTTTCTCTAAAGCCTTGATCAAATGATGTATTGAGGATATAATGTGTTGATAAACACTTTTGAGCTTGAGTCTTGTACAATGAAAACCTGGTAAAATACAATAGCTGCTCCATGACATTCTAGATTGTTGTAATTACTATTGAATACTGTAGAACGTATGTATGTATTAATGACATAATCTGTGTTGCATTACAGAATAAACATGTCATCTACAAACTGCCCCTATAATCATGAAATGTTGATTCTGTAACTTGAACAATAAGTAACCTTATTATTATCACTCTGTTGCGTATAGAGTATTGTTAGTCTTGCAACATTAACAATAGGATAAGAACCAATATATGATGAATGAGAGATATACACGTAATTAGAACAGGAATGAGTATTGTATTCTGAAATATATACTTGACGTCTTTTATCTGTTTTCTATATATGGTCTCAATGTTTTCAATAACTGTCTAGACTATTTTGAAATAACAGTAAAAAATGTAAAACTTATCAAACAACTCATAATCTGTTTTCATCACATTTAATAAATATAATACAGTTATTGAAAACAAGACCAAGTGTAAGGAAGAAAAACAGCTAAAAGGATTACCTTTTTTGGCTTTTGTTTCACAATTTGTAAGGTTGCAATTTCAAAATGTTAACTGTTTTTTTTTTTCAAATTTATACAAATTTTTCTTACTTTACATTTGAAAACAATACCTAAAAAGGTCAATTTAAATGACAGATATTAAACAGTGACAATTCCTTGAGCCGAGGAATGAGCAATTCTGTTTGAAAGCCTTAGAGAAAAATGACTGAAAATAATAAGGACAACAACTAATATCAGGAGATAAATTGGAAAGGTTGAACCGAGACCATCCTTTCATAACTCTGTCATCCCATTGTAAAGATTCAAGAAACAGATAATAAATATAGCAAACTCTGATAGATGATCAATTGATGATTTAAATAGTGTTAACATATCAAGCAGACCACAATTAGCAGCCTGAGTACATATTACAATACATTAGTGTACTGTAACAATTTTCTTTTCATTGTGACTGTTATTAATTATATATATTTATTCATAAAGCAATCATACAGTTAATGAGGATTTAAAATGTTTTTATAATATATACGAACAATACCATATTATAAACAAATGTAGTACAGTAACTTTATAGTTAACATCCAAACTGTTTGCTTAAGCTATTATAATAATCCTATATTTTATAATTATACTAATATTTTCATTTCCTATGTTAATTATGCTCTAATCACTTTGAACCAATGGCATTGTTTGTGGTTTATATGTGAAGACATATGTGGCATTTTCCAGATGTCATCATTATTATTTGTAAGTACAGTAGTTAGTAATTGCAGACATTACATTTATAATGATCAATGTCCACATGTCCTTCACAGTACATAGCATTTGTGTATAAAATATAGTTAATCCTACTGCATTAATTAACCCATTAGAGTATATGTTTAAGATAACATTGAAAAGTTGCGTATACAATTTAACATAAAATATAACCATATTTGGACAAAAATGCAATGAAGGTATACGTTTGTCTTTTAAAATATGCAATGTTTTTTGTACATCAATATGTTGTTATTATATCTTGTTATAGTATTCAAAAGTAAAATCATAACTTTGGAAATTAGAGAGAGATAATGCATTACAATACATTAGTGTATTGTAACAAGTTTCTTTTCATTGTGACCAACCACAACCAATAAATTTCACTCTCTGTAAAGTCAGACTACTATTTCCATTGAAGGCAAATCTAATAGTTGGAAGAGTAGTGTTAACATAAATGGTAAAGACGCATTGAATTTTAGCCATTGAGTGGTTACCTTGTATGGTAAGTGAGTAGTTGGTATAAATAGTACATAAACTCCCATTACCACTAATATTGTAGACAGTGTCCAGGAGGAGAAGAGTAGTGTTACCAGTGTAATTATAGTGATGACACAAGTATAACTGGAAGAGATGATCTTGTGAAGTAATATTGATTACCTTATTACATTTACTACATATCAGTAGTAAGTGAAAGAGGAGTACCAACATAAGCCACTTCATGGTGTTAATGAAATCAAGATCTAACTTGATATAAAGCAACCTTGCAATTTAAACTGCCTAACCATTTTCATCTGTACAAAGTAATTGATAAAGTGTGCTTTGTATGATATATACTAACTACTTACTTAAGGAGACAAGTCGTTCTACAACAATTTGTCTCCAGGACAAGCAGATATATTCTAGAGGGATAAGGTATCTGTCATTAGATAGGAAAATGATCCTAGAAAAGATACAATATCCTGATACAAGACATGACTAATTAAAATCCTGATGGATAACATTTAAGCTTGATTCTTCATCTGTCACACATACTTTCTCACCTATTGTATATACTTAATACAAATAATCAACTAAATAATAATATTGTTATACACCTCTCCATCTCAATTGAATTCAATAGGTTAAAAAAGAGAGAGGATTTTGATAGCAAGAATTAAAATAGGTAACTTTGTAAGACACATTTGAATATGTTTCACGAATAATAGTGATAAATTATATATTATATATTTATAAAGTGACAGAGGATAATAACAGTAAGAATTAAATCAATATCTTTATTAGACATATTGTAAAATGTTCTGATGATATCATATTGCATTCAAAGATCAACACACTAATATACATTGTATATGCAAATATACTGTGCAAAGTAAAGAACTGTAGGCTTTTTTCATTAATGATAACATAAGTTCACAAGTGTACTTTTATTTTTAATTGTTTAACAGTGATTCTCTAAAGTTATCACATGAGTCATAAAAGGAATCATTAGCATCTTGTAATGGTAAACAATGAGATCTTTGGTTAGTGCGGTTGTTATTAAAATGTGATAAATGTAGACTGACTCTTGTATATATGTCAATTAAATTTCTTCTCAGTTTCTTTAATTGTCCTGTTATAAACAGGATATGATAGACCAGTACCATAAAGAAGGTCATGAAAAACAGGAGGATAGCTACTATACTATAAACTGTTACCTCCATATATCCCTGATACCATGTTGTAATGTATAAGAAGCTAAGGTTGAAAAGAAGCCAACAATCTAACAGATTAATAAAGTTACTCTTGTAAGGTCTGAACATAGCCTGACCAATTATGAAGAAGAACAGTATTGAGGCAATAGCTATATAAATGACATGAGCATAAGGTTCAATGCTGTACAATATGTACATCATAATGAGAAGTAAGAGGCGAGCTACAAACCAGTACTGCTTACCACTCTTGTATGGAGCATGGATAGCTTCAAGTATTGGTCTTGTGTATTCATTGGCACATCTACAATGTCTGAGAGGTTTAGCAAAAAGGAGAAGAAAAACATAGGATATGAGGAGAGGAAAGACAACCAATGATGTCATTACCATGAGAATAGTATGTCCTTCACTACCATATTCCACAGACCCATCCCAATACCATACATGATATGTCTGTTCTGAAGTAAAGACTTTAGCTGGTGTATAGACGTTGATAATTGAATCTAATAGTTTTCCAAAAGAGAGGTGTACAACAGTAACCAATACTTGAACTGAGGAGTGAGCTATTCTGTTAGAAATCCTTAGAGAAAAATGACTGAGTATAATAAGGACAACAACTATTGTCAAGAGATAGAGTGGAAATAGTAAATTGAGACCAGCTTTCCATAACTCTATCATTCCATTGTAGAAACATAGAGGAAATCCAAGTCCAAGATTTAGAGCTGAAAGTAAAACAATTGATATCCTTCTCACTACTCTCATTTTCCCATTGTAAACATTTAACATATCTAGTATCCCTACATTAGCAGCCTGAGCATAGAATATAATTCCATTGAAAGTACCAGTTGTTAATGTAAGTCTGAGAGCAAATAACAGGTAAATGAGGAGAGGACCAGCTATAAGAAATATACTAACAGTTAATGCAATATATCCTGGATGACAATGTTTGCATTCTTCTGAACCAAACACTACACTAAGACTAGATGGACATCTACCACATAATACATCCTCACGATTATACAGACAGAGAGAGACAGATTTTTGATTACCATTCAATAATGCAATGTTATTGGACATGTCAACATTAAAGACATGGTGTGAGTTTTCAAATCGACAGTAACGTAGAGGACATACTTTTGAGGCTCCAAATTTTGTTACCCTTTCAAATGTCACATTTCCTATCCAGGGTCTTCCATGAAATGGAGTAATAGTCCTGTTTTGTATATTGCATTGAAATTTTAATGAGTCTGAGTCAACTGCTATATCTTTCAGTGCTTTATTACATGTACATTTTCCTTTAGAGTTATCCAATTGAAATCCTAAAGGACAAGGACTGATACTGACCGCAATTGTCCTCAATCCTGGAAAGTTGGGTAACGAGACTGCTATTAATGCATCTATATATTGTTTTGTGAAATTAGTACTTAATAAAACAGTAATTTCAACAGATGTATATTTCTGTCCCTCCATTAAAAAACTAGGTTCGTTTTGAAGCCATACTTTAGTATTTTTAAGTTTTGATGGTGTGCTTATCAATAAGTCAAAAGTAGACCAAACAGTATTATTAATTTCATCAACTGCTGCCATTTGGATCATTTTTGATTGACCAGGATGAACATTTAAATGATTGCATGTAATTAGTAACGAACATGCTCTAGTTGAAACTTGCATAAGTGAGTTGTCAGGTGTGTTAATGAAATGAAAATGATTAGTAAAGATTACTGGAACATTTCTTTCTTCCACACTGTTAAGACATAATGGAGAAGCATATATGGAGTTCCCAGAGCGACCAGCTATACTTCCTGAAAATGTGACATTAATATGTCTACTTACTTGTAAAGCACATTGTTTAATCTGTGAAGGCAATGTGTACATGTCATTATATAGATATAATGCTCCACCAGACTGATATGCTGTGTTGTTTACAAAGTTGACTATAACTCCCTTTTCAAAATGAATTTGACCTTGACCAGTAGATCTAATAGCGGCACCATTCATTGCTTGGTTACATTGAAACAGAATGTGTCCATATAAATATACATTAGAGTCTACAGCATGTATAACAGACCCACTGTTTTTGATGAAGGTAGAGTGACTTCCTCTTATTGTAATATTCTTTATGGCATAAAAAGAAAACACGCCAACCATTGAAATAATTTTGTATTTGGTGTCTTCATAGTTATTGTATGCAACTATATCTTTCAAAGTTATGAACACTTCACCAGTATTACCTTGTAATTGATACATTTCTGCATATATACAGCTTCCTGTTAAGTATTTCTGAAGTGGAGCCGTATTATTTGTAAAATTTGATCTCTCAAAAAGAAATGTCACAGTAGATGTGGTCACAAGTCCAATATATACAGCTCCTGTTGAAAACCTTTTGTTCAGTATATTGTTATCTTCAAATAGAGGATAATGCATTTGAAATACAGAGTCTCTAACAATTAGAGGCTGTACTACATTATATGGTGGAGTTAATTGATGATGGTCAAACCAGTAAAATGCTAATCCTGCTCCAAGACAAGGTTCAACATTGGTATTGTACTCAAACATGGTGTTCTCTACAATTGTTGATCCAGTACTCATATGATATCTTTCTTTGACATAATGTACAATCAACATAGCTCCAGCAACACCTCCTAGATTACGTTTGAAATAAGCATGATTAACTTGTACTTCAGCAATATATTTAGTCTGTGTATACAATATAGTCAACCCTGCAGAGTTTGTAATAGGAAAATAGCCATTGTGAGGGTTCATATAGTTGTATAAAGGGCATTCATAAATAAGCTTTAAATGAAGGTTATACTCAAAGTTGCAATGGATAAGAGAAACATTGTAAGAAAGGTCATAATCCGTCATGTTATAATCCACGAAATGTAGCACAAGTCCACTCCCAACATTAATATTGTTAACAACTTCAAACTGTGTTTTAGAGGCGTTAGACATATTCACGTTCAATAGAACAGAGTTGTGCAGATTTACACCAACAATAGCAAATCCATGAGAGTGGTAGATGGCAACTTGACTCATATTGACCTTACAATAAACAAAGACTAAGGCAGCAGCATGAGAAGAAGTGTAATGCAGAGATGAACTATTTAGATACTCAAAGACATGTTCATCTGGTATGTTACTCAGATTTCCACCGCAATGTTTGAACACTATACGTTCAATTTTCACTGTAGAGTTAAAGAAAATAAGAATTTGTGTACTCTTAGCTTCCTCATCACATTTAATAACAGCAAACGTCATTGAGTTGCTTTTTAGAGTAACACTGTTCCCTGAGCTAACCACACAGGCTACACTAGTACGATTGAAGCTATAAATATGTTCACCTTTTAGCTCTAAGAGAAGATCACCATGTCTACTATTGCAAAGATACCATTCCAATTGTTGAGAGGAATTAACGAAAACTGTTCCTGAGAAGAATGGACAGTTTATCAGTGCAACAAAAACGGGCAATGCTGTTAATATAACAGACATATCGTATTGCAGTAAAGACTCAATAAATGATTTGGTGACAGCTTCTTAAATCTGAATGCTGTGAAGGTATGATTACTACTATTAGCATCAATACATTAGCAGTTTATATATTTCTTTCAATGGATGACTAGGTGTTACTGTCTTGAGGTATTATGTGTAATAAAATTCAGATTGTTTTAAATGACAAACTGAAACAAACATTTTCAATTAAAACAACAATGTCTTTGCAATCGACTTAGTGTATAAAAAACAGTTAAGATGAAGAATAGAATATCCAATGACATGACAGTGATCATATTCACATGATGATATCATTGAATTTAAATTAGCTACTGGTAGTGAATAACTTACAATAAACTCCCAACATATATTAATTAGTTCAAAGCTTTATACCCAATCCTCCATAAGCTTATTTATGAAGTTATTGTCTAGCAAGAAGTCATACTGATTGAACCTTTTAATCTTTGAAAGAATGCAGTATTTTAGACATGTTAGTATATTTTACAATACATTAGTGTATTGTAGTAATTTTCTTTTTTATTGTGACTGTTATATAATTTATATATTTATTCTTAAAGAAATCATACTGTTAATGAAGATTTAGAATGTTTTAATAATATATATGAACAATACCATATTATAAACAAATGTAGTACAGTAACTTTATAGTTAACATCCAAATTGTTTGCTGGAGCTATTTTAATAATACTACACTTTCATTTCCCATGTTTAAATTATGTTCTATCCATTTCAAACCAATGGCTTTATCTGTGGTTTCTATGTTAAGTCATATATGTCATTCTTCAGATGTCATCCTTATTTTTTGAAGCAATTAGTAATTGCAAACTTGATAACATTGTAATTATTATGATCAGCTACACGTATCCCTCAGAGTACAGTGTATTATATTGTAGTGTAGAGTACATTGAAATATACATATACCTTGAACTCAAAAATTACAACAGATGAGAAACATTCTAAGACAGACAATTCACTTTATAACTCTTTATGTAATTTACATAAATATTTTAACAGTGTATAATAACTTTATTCTTGAAATAGTGTTTAAAATACAGTATTACAAAATTAATAATTAATGAAGTGTAGAAATTCAAAGAAATGTTACATATTATTCTAATGTGTCACATATTTGAATGCTATATATAGAGTGACTGCACATAAAACTGATGGAGTTCAGTAAATGACACAATATGCATCAACTATAGAAACAGATCAGTTATTCAAACTACATATGGGACAATAGAAGAGGTGTGCATATACAGCAATATACTAAGTCATTTGATCTTTTGAAAGTGAAATTAAAAGACAATAATTGTTTTTAAAATAACACAAGGTATCAATCATGATTGTTGTGTAAATATGTTCATTTAAGAGACCTATTAAAATATCATGATTACTATAGGTCAATGGTTAGGATTATTATAAGCACAGCAGGATATCTTTACATTAAAATTATCAACAACTACACGCAAAAGAAGATTGATAGATGTATGTATGGACACAAAATGAATGAGTGGGTGGATATATTTCAGATTAGATGATCGATCAATTATTGACAGATGGATGAGATATTGGTCAGTATGAATAGACTTTAACATGAAGACTATTATGGTTTTCTTTTATTTAATGCATATTGGCTAATAATATATTCATATTAAAGTCTATTTATGTTATAAGTACATTCAAATGACTGCATTAGTCAAGATAATCACATTAGCTATAGTACCTGATTAATACAATGTACACACATAGACAATGTTTTGGCACAATAACTGGTTTGACTTTATCAAAATGAATAGGTTAAATTTCATTACATTGTACTTTATTGGATATAATACAAAGTTTTTACTTAATTACTTATAAGATAAGTAGTGTTTAGTTCTTGTATTGACTGAGACACCTGCTCAAATTAAAATAACATGTGAAAAATAACTTATGAGGATAATAGTTAATGTCATATAATGATAAACTATAATCTAGCACACTCATACAATACTAATAATGACATAAAATATCTGCATAGTTAATAAATCAGTGTACTCAGCAAATAGCAAACATTATGCAAAAGTATAAAGTAACAAAAATATATATTTAAATTGTATATTAAATAATAAGCATAGTATATAAGAGAACTAACAAAGTAAAAGAGCAGACATGCAAACTGCAGTGAATACAATAAAACAAAGTTATTTATTAAGATGAGCCTAACATTGGCTCTCTAAAATTATCACAGGAGTCATAAAAGGAATCATTAGCATCTTGTAATGGTAAACGATGAGATCTTTGAATACCATAATTGTACATGTGAGTAAAATGTGAGAAATACTGACTGATTCTTGTACAAATAACACAAACTATTCTTCGCACTTTCTTTAGTTGTCCTGTAATGAACATAATATGATAGACTAGTACCATAAATAATGTCATGAAGAACAGCAGTATTGCAACCATACCATAAACTGCTGACTCCATATGTTTAAGATACCATATTGTGATGTATACAAAGGCAAGATTGAAGAGTAGCCAACAGTCTAACAGGTTAACAAAGTTACTCTTGAAAGGTCTAAACATAGCCTGACCAATTATGAATAAGAACAATATTAAAGCAATGGCTATGTAGATAACTTGAGCATAAGGTTCAATGCTGTACAATATGTACATCATAATGAGAAGTAAGAGGCGAGCTACAAACCAGTAGTGCATATCATTCTTATATGGAGCATGAATAGCTTCAAGCATTGGTCTTGTGTATTCATTGGCACATGTCCAATATCTGAGAGGTTTAGCAAAGAGGAGGAGTAGAACATAGGGTAAAAGGAGAGAGAAGACAACCAATGATGTCATTAACATGAGAGTAATATGTCCTTTACTACCATATTCTACAGACCCATCCCAATACCATATATGATATGTCTGTTCTGAAGTAAATATTTTAACTGGGGTGAATGCATTGATAATTGCACCTAATAATCTTCCAAAGGAGATATGTACAACAGTAACCAATACTTGAACTGAGGAGTGTGCTATTTTATTAGAAAGCCTTAGAGAATAACGACTGAGGATAATGAGGACAACAACTATTGTCAGGAGATAAAGTGGAAATAGTAAATTGAGACCAGCTTTCCATAATTCTGTCATTCCATTATAAAAACATAGAGGAAATCCAAGTCCAAGATTTAGAACTGAAAGAAAAACAAACATAACATCTCTGACCAATCCCATTTTCCCATTGTAAACACTCAACATATCTAGTATCCCCACATTAGCAGCCTGAGCATAGAATATAATTCCATTGAATGTACCAGTTGTTAATGTAAGTCTGAGAGCATACAACAGGTAAATTAGAAGGTGACCAGTAACTAGATAAATACCTATTGTTGCTATCCATGCATTACTACAGTACTGACATTCTGTAGACCCAAATACCACACTTAATCCCTCACTACATCTACCACATAATGTTCCTTCACGTTGATATAAACACAATGGTGGATGATAGTCAGTGATACCATCTGACAGCTTAAAACTTTCATTAGATGATAAGTCACCACTGTAGAAGTATGGTAGTGTCTGATTGCTATTACAGTATCCAATTGGACAAGTTAATGATACACCAAATTGTGTTTTTGTTTTGTTTTCATATTCTATTATTCCTGCCCAAGTGATTACTCCAAAAAATCTTGTTATTGTCTGACTACTGACATTACCAATAATAGTGGCTGTAAGGGGTTGATGTTTTCTCAAGTTATCAAATGAAGATGAAAGTACACAAACTCCTATTGTCTTATTCAATTCAAATCCCAGTGGACATGGATGTATTTTGACACTTTTCATTAGACTTGTTGGTTGTGTGTATAGAGAGAATAGAATCATTCCATCTATAATATTAAATAAATCATTTGTATGAACAGTCACACTAATCGTGGTACAATTTGTGCCTTCTTGAATCAGTTTTTCTTGGTCATTAAAAGACAACCACAGCTTTGTTGTTGTAAGAATATTAGACGTAAAATAATTTCTAACAATATCAATTGCTATTGTAGAGTAAACATTCCTGCCGAGAGCATCTATAGCTGAAATGCAGTAATAAAATTTCTGTCCTGGAAATATTTGATGAGGAGATTGTATAACAGCACTTTCTCTAAGACTTTGTGGTAAAGTTGAAAATTGATACAAACTAGTGTTTAATTTGATATTATTAAAAATGAAGTGTTGGTAATAAAATGCCATTGTTTCATTAGGATATTTAATAAAATTTGAGTCGTTAATATAACATGAGAATATAGGTTTAGCATATATTGAATTTCCAGATCTTTTTGCTTCATTGTCTGAGAATATTATTTGAGAAACATTTGAATCAATTTGTATGACACATTTACCATTACTATCTGCACCATCTGCATATATAGCTCCTCCCATTAACTGAGCTGAATTATGAGTAATCTTTGCTATAACACCTGACATAAAGTATAACTGACAGTTACCAACTAATCTAATTGCTGGACCAGTCATAGCATGATTATTATTAAAAGTTAAATTACCAGATAGATAGACATTTGAGTCTTGAGAGCTTATAACTGATCCATAATTGTTACTGAAGTTCGATGTCCCAGTGATATCAACTCTGTTGATTTTATAGAAATAAAAAATACCTGCTGATGGTGCATATGGGATTTTATTATATTGAGAATTATCTATCACAATGGTACTGTCCAATGTAATGGAGACATTACCTCTATTGCTAGCATATTGATAGGCTGAAGCATATAAACATGCTCCTGTATTTGCAACAAAATGTTCTGAAAAATTACATCCACTAAAACGAATATCTAAATGTACAAATTCTGAATTGACAACACCAATGTAGACTGCTCCATAGACATGCCTGCTTATAAGCCAATTGCGAAAATCTTTGTGCTTTACAAATGATGTGTTAAAAAAACGAAGAGGTGCTAAACGTTCTTGACAAGTAGATACTTGTAATGAATACCAATAAAATACAACAGCTGCTCCATGACATGGAATAAAGTTAATATTATGATAGAATACTGTATTGGTAATTGTTGTGTTAGTGATAGCAAAGGTCTGATATTGCAAAACAAACATACCACCTGCAAAGCAACCATTATTGTCATTAAAATATGATTTAGTTATATGAACTGACACCTGACCACTATTATTTTGTGTGTAGAGTATTGTTAGTCCAGCTGCATTGACAACTGGATTGGAACCACCAGAAGATGATGAATGTTTGTCATAGTAGGTATCAGTAATGCAAGAATAAGTGTTGCAATCAAAGTTGTAAGAGAAAGAGCCATTATTAATATGTACATCAAAGACCTGTAAAATACTTTCCTTTTCTTGAAAAGCATTATTAGTATCCATGTAATGAAGAAGAAGACCACTCCCAAGACTCTGGCTGTTATTTTGGTACACTTCAGCACTATATGATGAATTAGACATATTAACACTATCAATAGTAGAATGATAAAGATTTATACCAATCATAGCAAACCCATATGAAGAGTAGATGTTAACTTGACTTATATTGACCTGACAATGAACAAAGACTAAGGCAGCAGCATGAGATGAAGTGTAATACAGAGATGAACTATTGAGGTAGTCACTGATGACAGGATCTTGTATGGTAGTAAGATATGTACCACAATTCTTGAATACCAATCGCTCAATAGTTATTGTAGTGTTGAAAAATATCAGACCTCTTCTGGGCTTTGGAAGACTCAATGAGACATCTTTATAAAAGCAGGAAATGTTAGCTGACTTTGTGGGAGAATTACTTCGTATTTCAATTCTACTAGTTTTGTGAGTTGTCACTTGACAGAAGTTACCACATGAAATGGTGAAGTTGACAGAACTGTTTAATAAGAACACAAGGTATTGAGATGACCATGTTGTGTTACACAGGTACTGCTCTAAATCTGAGGATGAGTTAACATAATAAATATTATTACTGTTTTCAGAGCAAAAACTAGTGAAGAATAGTAGAGAGAGAAACAATTTAGCTATCTTTAAACTCATCATCAAACAAAATATGTTGTACTAGAGCTGTTGGCAGAGCAAAGCAATTTATCACATATATATACCCTTAAATTGTTTTTAATAAACAATTTAATAATTTTGTTCTTTAAAATAGCATTGAAAAGTTACACATATAATTTAACACAAACTATGACAATATTTGGACAAAAATGCAGTGAAGGTATAAGTTAATCTATAAAAAATGCAATGTTTTTGTACACCAATATGTGGTTATTATATCTTGTTTTAGTACACAAAATAGAAATCATAAACTTGGAAAATAGAAAAAAATACAATGCATTATATGAATATACAAGTTGTGAAATACCTACACAACAACTATTGTAGAGTAGTAGTGGAGAGAAGAAGAGAAAGCTAATGGAAAACTCATCTATTGATAAGTTCTTGTTCATACCAGTTTATGCTTTGTTTACTTGTTTATCTAGAAAGTTGCTATAAAAGAAACTTGTCATCATGGAATGATGCAATAATAAACACTAAATATCCATAAACATGTCTTTATATATACTGTGGATTTCAATGAATATGTCAATCAAAACACAACAATAGCACAAGTGACACAAACAATTAAGGATATTCATCAACTATCTAAATCACTTAAATAATATCACTGACATATTGTTGCATTCTGTGCCTGTGTTATTCTGTAGAGACAATGGAATTGCCATTGTTTCTATTATTTTGTTTGCTTTATTTGATATTAGCCATTCCTATATTTACTTCATTTTTAGGGAAATATTTTTATTTACTTGTAAAATAGTAGCATCAAATGTATGATTCACTAATGTATTGTGTGTAGTAAACAATTCAGCTATTCTGTTAGAAAGCTTTAGAAGAAAATGACTTAGAATAATGAGGACAACAACTATTGTCAGGAGATAGAACAGGAATAGTAAACTGAGACCAGCTTTCCACAACTCTGACATTCCATTGTAAAAACATAGAGGAAATCCAAGTCCAAGATTTAGAACTGAAAGAAAAACAACTGTAATATCTCTGACCACACCCATTTACCATTATGAACACACAATATATCTAGTAACCCCACATTAACAGATTGAGTATAAAATATAATTCCATTGAATGTAGCAGTTGTTAATGTAAGTCTGAGAGTAAAGAACAAGTAAAAGAGGAGGAGACCAGCAACCAAATAAATACTAATAATTGCTATCTGTGCATACAGTGATGGCATTCTGAGACCCAAATACCACACTTAATCCCTCACTACATCTACCACATAATGTTCCTTCATGTTGATATAAATACAATGATGGATGATAGTCAGTTATGCTATCTGACAGCTAAAACTTCGATTAGATTATAAGTCACCACTGCAGAAATAAAAGAGCATCTGATTGCTATTACAGTATCCTATCGGATACATTAGTATAATTGCAAATTTTCTATTCCCATGTTATATTCTTCCTGCCCAAGAATTTGTAATGGTGGTCTTGTTATTAGTTGGCTACCTAAGTTACCCATAACTGAAACTGAATTGCATCCATGTTGTTGTAATTTTTAAAATAAATGTGAAAGAGTAAAAGTCCCTGCTGTTATATTCACAACAAAACCTACAGGGCAAAGGTAAATTTTAAAAATCTCTGTGAATGATCAAACAAATTAATTACTGAATGATTTACAATAAACTCCTAGCATTTACTAAATAGTTCCAAGATTTATATCTAACCTTTCATGAACTCATTTATGAAGTTATTGTCTAGCAATAAGTCCCTATGTTAGTTTGTCTTACTGATTGAACCCTTTAACTTTTGAACATCCATCCATTTATCCATCTATGTTTATACAAACATGATGCATAATACGTAGATTAAGAATGACAAATAACTTAGTGTTATAACTCTGGCTAAGAATTACTTAGAGATAAATTGTCTGAACCATTCAAAATATCTTGTAAGTTTTCAAATTTTATCAAAGCTAGACATCATTACTCAAATTGTGCAATTGTGTCATGCTTAGAAATAACACTGAAAGGAATTTCTTAAACTATAATTATAAATAACTCATTACGTTAATGTATACTGAGTTAACTAAATACAACATGTTTTGAAATGACAGAAGATGCAATAATTTAATTAAATCAATAGTTGTACGTGGTTTCAATGAATGGAGACATTTTATTGATTAGACTTGTAATAACTGACCATTGCATTAAAACACTTATTCAATATTTATGATTAAAAGTTCACACATACATGCACTTTGTCATTAGTTTGAGCCCATTATTGGTTCTCTAAAGTTATCACACGAGTCATAAAAGGAATCATTAGCATCTTGTAATGGTAAACGATGAGATCTTTGGTTACCATGATTCTGCATGTGAGTAAACTGCAAGAAATACTGACTGATTCTTGTACAAGTGTCATTGATTTTTCTTTCTACTTTCTGTAGTTGTCTTGTAATGAAAAGAATATGATAGACCAGTATCATGAAGAAGGTCACAAAAAACAGGAGGATAGCTACTATAATGTAGACTGTCATCTCTAAATATCTCAGATACCATATTGTGATGTATATAAAAGTAAGATTGAAGAGAAGCCAACAGTCTAGCAGGTTAATAAAGTTGCTCTTGTAAGGTCTGAGCGTAGCCTGACCAATTATGAAGAAGAACAATATTGAAGCAATGGCTATGTAGATATCTTGAGCATAAGGTTTAATACTGTACAATATGTACATAATGATCAGAAGTAGTAGACGAGCTACAAACCAGTACTGCTTACTATTCTTATATGGAGCATGGATAGCTTCAAGTATTGGTCTTGTGTATTCATTGGCACATGCCCAATACCTGAGAGGTTTACTGAAGATGAGAAAAGCATAGGGTAAGAGGACAGAGAAGACAACCAATGATGTCATAACCATGAGTATAATATGTCCTTTACTACCATATTCCACAGACCCATCCCAATACCATACATGATATGTCTGTTCTAAAGTAAAGACTTTCGCTGGTGTAAAGGTATAGATGATTGCACCCAATAATCTTCCACAAGAGAGGTGTACAACAGTAATCAGTACTTGAACTGAAGAGTGAGCTATTCTGTTAGAAAGCTTTAGGGAAAAACGACTGAGGATAATGAGGACAACAACTATTGTCAGAAGATAGAGCGGAAATAGTAAACTGAGACCAGCTTTCCATAATTCTGTCATTCCATTATAAAAACATAGAGGAAATCCAAGTCCAAGATTTAGAACTGAAAGAAAAACAACCATAACATCTCTGACTAATCCCATTTTCCCATTGTAAACACTCAACATATCTAGTATACCCACATTAGCAGCCTGAGCATAGAATATAATTCCATTGAATGTACCAGTTGTTAATGTAAGTCTGAGAGCAAATAACAGGTAAATTAGCAGGGGACCAGTAACTAGATAAATACTAATTGTTGCTATCCAAGCATTGTTACAATGCTGACATTCTTTAGACCCAAATACCACACTTAATCCCTCACTACATCTACCACATAATGTTCCTTCACGTTGATATAAACACAATGGTGGATGATAGTCAGTGATACCATCTGACAGTTTAAAACTTTCAGTAGAAGATACATCTCCACTGTAGAAGTAAGGTAATGTGTGATTGCTATTACAATATCCAATTGGACAAGTTAAAGATACACCAAATTCTGTTTTTGTTTTGTTTTCATAATCTATTATTCCTGCCCAAGTGATTACTCCAAAAAGTCTTGTTATTGTCTGACTACTGACATTACCAATAATAGGGAGAGTAAGGGATTGATGTTTTCTCAGGTTATCAAATGAAGATGAAAGTACACAGTCTCCTGTTTTGTTATTCAAATCAAATCCCAGTGGACATGGATATATTTGTACTTTGTTTGATAGACTGTTTAGTCTTGTGTATAGAGAAGAGAATACAACTATTGCATCTACAATATCAATGTTGTCGTTTCTATGAACAATCACACCAATGTCAGTGCAGGTAGTATTTTCTCTTGCCGGATGTTCTAATTCATCGAAAGACAACCAAAGTGCTGTTGTATTAGGAAGATTAGGTGCAACAGAATAATTTCTAATAATATCAATTGCTATAGTAGAATAAACACTTCTGCCAAGAGCGTCAATAGTTGAAATACAGTAATAAGTTATCTGCCCAGGATATAATTTACGAGGTGATGTTCTATTGCTAGTATATTCTTTAAGATTATGTGGTATTGTTGAAAACTGAAGCAAGACATTGTAAAAGTTAATAAAATTGAAGTGTTGGTTATAAAATGCCATTGTTTCATTAGGAGATTTAATAGAATTTGAGTTGTTAATATAACATGAGAATATTGGTTGAGCATATATTGAACTACCAGATCTTTTTGCTGCATTGTCTGTAAATACTATATGAGCAACATCAGTATCAATTTGTATAATACATTTATCATTACTCTCTGTTCCATCTGCATATATAGCTCCTCCCATTAACTGAGCTGAATTATCAGTAAACTTTGCTATAACACCTGACATAAAGTATAACTGACAGTTACCAACTAAATTAATTGCTGGACCACTCAAGGCATGATTATTTCTAAAAGTTAAATTACCAGATAAATAGACATTTGAGTCTTGAGAACTTATAACTGATCCATAATTATTTCTGAAGATAGATGTTCCAGTAATGTCAACTCTACTAATTCTGTTGAAATAAACAGTTCCTGCTGATGATGCATATGGGATTCCACCATGCTGAAAATTTTCCTTGACAATTGTACTTGCTAATAAAATGGAGACATTACCATTACTGTTACTATATTGATAGACTGAAGCATACAAACATGCTCCTATATTGGCAACAATATTTTCTTGAAATTTACATCCACTAAAACGTATATCTAGATGTATAAATTCAGAATTTACAACACCAATGTAGACTGCTTCTGAATGATTTACAAATGATGTGTTAAAAAAATAAAGAGGTGCTAAACGTTCTTGACTTGTAGATACTTGTAATGAGTATCCAATAAAACACAACAGCTGCTCCATAACAGAGTTTAAAGTTAATATTATGATGGAATACTGTATTGGTAATTGTTGTGTTAGTAACAGCAATACTGTGATATTGCAAAACAAACATACCACCTGCAAAACTACCATTGTTGTTATTAAAATGTGATCCAGTTATATGAACTGACACCTGACCACTATTCTGTTGTGTATAAAGTATTGTTAGTCCAGCTGCATTGACAACTGGACTGTTACCAACAGGAGATAATGAATGTTTGTTATAGTACGTATCAGTAATACAAGAATAAGTGTTGTAATCATTGTTATAAGAGAAAAACACATTATTAATATGTACATCAGAGACCTGTAAAATACTTTCCTTTTCTTGAAAAGTATTATTAGTATCCATGTAATGAAGAAGAAGACCACTTCCAATACTTATGTTGTTACCAAGTGAATTAGACACACTAACACTATCAATACTAGAGTTATAAAGATTTATACCAATCATAGCAAACCCATTTGAAGAGTGGATGTTAACTTGACTTATATTGACCTGACAATGAACAAAGACTAAGGCAGCAGCATGAGATGAAGTGTAATATAGAGATGAACTATTGAAGTAGTCAGTAATTGTAGTATCTTGTATGGTATTGAGGTATGTACCACAATTCTTAAAAACCAAACGTTTAAGAGATATATAAGAATTGAAGAAAACTAGACCTCGTCTTGATGTCCTCGGTTTGTCACCATGAGTGCATCTAATATTAGCTGTCTCTATTGGAGAATTACTTCGTATTTCAATTCTACTAGTTGATGAGTTGTCACTTGACAGAAGTTACCAGATGAAATGGTGAAGTTGACAGAACTGTTCAATAAGAACACAAGGTATTGAGAGGACCATGTTGTGTTACAAAGGTATTGCTCTAAATCTGAAGAAGAGTTAACATAATATATATTATCACTGTCTCCAATACATTTACAATAACTTGTAAAGAGATGTAAACAAAGAGATAGCTGCAGTAATACTGAAGTCAACATCTCCATTAAAAGCTACAATCTTCTATATACAACTTGATATTTATAGCCTCAAAAATCTGGAATGTGAAATATATGTTGTTTTAAATAACATTGAAAACAATTCTAAACCATCTATACAGTTCATGTTTATTTATTGTAAAATAAGTTAGATGCTAAACATTTGAATCATCAAAAATGTTTGTTCATACAATACCTAACACCACATAATGATCATCAGGAAAGTAAGGCACACATTTAATACTAATAGTAACATATAATGTCTGCATGTCTAGATAATGTACATGTATGATTGTGTTAAGCAAATACCACACATTCACATCATCTGTAATAACATTGAAAGCAAATCTAAAGTTTATTCACAACAAATAGGTAAGATTTAAAACATATAATTAACTTAAAATAATATATATTTATATATACTACATATATAATATTAGAATATATTGTAATGTCTGTGTAACTCACTAGTATACTACATATACATCACAATGATATTGTGTAACATAATATTATGTATATAATAAAAGACACAAAGATAAACTACAATTGTTCATTCAATTGCTGTGACCTAGAACAGGCTCTCTAAATTCTGAGCATGATCCATAATACGAAGCTTCTGAAAGAGGTAATTGTCGGTTACAAGTGTTTAAAGGTGACACATTTTTTTGCCAAAGAAGAACTTTCTCATATTTGTATTCAATCCATTCTTTGAGGGTGTTCACTTTTCCTGTAACTAAGATGACATGATATACTATAACAAAAGAAAATGTTAGAAATGTCAGGAAAACAGAAGAAATGAAAAAAAGTTTTATAATTGCTGGTCTATTTTCAAGAGCAAGATACCAAGTGGTCAGATAGAGGAATGTCAAGTTCATCATTAACCAACAATCGAGAATGTTGACTAACATATTCTTAAATGGTTTGATATAAGCTTGAAAGACAAGAAATATCACCAACATTGGACTTATTGTAATATAGAGCATATATATGTTGGTAGCTCTATATCTTGAATATATGCCATATATAGCACATAGTAGCAGAAGACGTAATGTAAACCAGTATTGTTTACCTTCCTTATAAGGAGCATGGATAGCTTCTAGAAGAGGTCGCAAATACTTGCTGGTACATGCTAGTGGTCTAAGTGGTTTAGCAAAGAGGAGTAGGAGTACATATGGTAACAATAGACCAAGTACTACTAACAGACTCACTATCATTAGAATACAATGGGAGTGTCCTCCATATTTAACATTGCCATCAAAGAACCAAACATGATGTACATCATTGGATGTGTAGACCACAGCATAAGTCATTACAGTTATCAATTGAACAAGTAGGCCTGAAAAAGAGAGGTGTACAACAGTAATTAGTACTTGAACTGAGGAGTGAGCTATTCTATTAGAAAGCTTTGGTGAAAAACGACATAAGATAATAAGGACAACAACAATTGTCAGGTAGTATAATGGCAAAGCAAAATTAAGACCAGTTTTTGATAACTCTGTCATATCGCTGTGAAAGCATAGAAAAATACCTGGCTCAAAATTTAAAACATGAAGTATAACAATGGTCAACTCTGACAATTGCTCAATTGTAGATTTGTAGTAGTGAGTTCTTAGCATATCTAGTATCCCATGAAATTCAGTAATGAATTTCTTGTCCTGGAAAAATTTTGTCATAATCTGGTAATATACTAGTAACTTCTTTCAGACATTGTGGTAAAGTTAATAACTGATACAAATTATTGCTTGATTTGCAATCAATAAAAGTGAAGTGTTGCTTATAAAAAGACACAATTTCTTTAGGAAAGTTAACAGAATTTGTTTTGTTGATATAACAGGAGAATAGAAGGTTTAGCATATATTGAACTATCACTTCTTCTTGGTTCATTGTCTAAGAAAACTATTTGATTAACATTAGAACAAATTTGTATGACACATTTATCATTGCTCTCTGCACTATCTGCATATATATTTCAATTGATCGATCCATTAAATTTTTGTAATTACAAAATTTGAAAAGTTGAGTTAATTTATTGTGTATATTCATCACATTTCCACCGAATAGAAAGCTCCATTACAGTATTAACTTTAATAAATTGACAAACAAAAATGGCTTTCTCTTAAAAATAGTATATATGTACATTCAGCATACATACATAACTAAATTAGAATTAAATGATATTACCAATGACATCACTAACTCAACCATCATGAAGCAGATTATTAACTCTATTCATTATATGTAGTGGAGAGCTAACTAGGTGAAATGAAATCTGTTCTATCATTAGCAAACCAGAACTTAACCAGTCAAATAGTTGAATTACTAACATGAATTCTGCATATTAATTCCATATTAATATTGCAATAATAATAGCTTAAAGTTTTATACATTTGAAGCATCATCTTTTTGGCATTTATAACTATTATAAAAAACAGGTATCATTTATTATTAGTAGTCCTGATCTCACAGTTGACTTCATTTGAGAACTACAGTACATACAAATGTCATTCTCTTTATAATCTCATCTTCTCATATTTGCTAGTGAATGATAATCTACTCTAATTACAAAGGTTGCTTGTTGAGTTATTATTTAAGCAAAAACATTAAAATGCATTCTGAAGTAAGAATTTATAATCAAGTCTTTATTAAATTAAACATATTTGTATGCAATAAAAGATGTTAACAAATTCACTCACACAATATAATTAACTATAATAATTATGATAAAAGTGAACTAAATTATCAACAATTCAAATACATTAAAGAACTGATGATCAAACACATGCATGTTATCTATTTAGATGAACTCAACATCGGCTCTCTAAAGTTATCACATGCTTCATAAAAGGAAGAATTGGTATCTTGTAATGGTAAACGACGAGATCTTTGATTACCATGATACTGATATTTATGATTAAAACGCAAGAAATATTGACTGACTCTTGTATTAATGTCAGCTGCTTTTCTTTCTATTTTCTTTAGTTGTCCAGTAATAAACAGGATATGATACACCAGTATTATAAAGAAAGTTATGAAAAACAAGAGGATAGCAACCTTACTGTAAACAGTTACCTCTATATGTCCCTGGTACCATATTGTGCTGTATACAAAAGCAAGGTTGAAGAGAAGCCAACTGTCTAATAGATTAATAAAGTTACTCTTGTAAGGTCTAAACATAGCCTGACCAATTATGAATAAGACCAATACTGAGGCAATAGCTATGTAGATAACTTGAGCATAAGGTTCAATACTGTACAATATGTACATCATTATCAGAAGTAAGAGGCGAGCTACAAACCAGTACTGTTTACCGTCCTTATATGGAGCATGGATAGCTTCAAGTATTGGTCTTGTGTATTCATTGGCACATCTACAAAGTCTGAGAGGTTTAACAAAGAGAAGAAGTAGGATATAGGGTAGGAGGAGAGAGAAGACAACCAATGATGTTATTACCATGAGAATAATATGTCCTTTACTACCATATTCTACAGACCCATCCCAATACCATACATGATATGTCTGTTCTGAAGTAAAGACTATAGCTGGTGTATAGACGTTGATAATTGAACCTAATAGTTTTCCAAAGGAGAGATGTACAACAGTAACCAATACTTGAACTGAAGAGTCAGCTATTTTATTAGAAAGCCTTAGAGAAAAATGACTAAGGATAATGAGGACAACAACTATTGTTAGGAGATAAAGTGAAAATAGTAAACTGAGACCAGCTTTCCATAACTCTGTCATTCCATTGTAAAAACATAGGGGAAATCCAAGTCCAAGATTTAGAACTGAAAGAAAAACAATTGATATCTTTCTCACTACTCCCATTTTCCCATTGCAAACATTTAACATATCTAGTATCCCCACATTAGCAGCCTGAGCATAGAATATAATTCCATTGAATGTACCAGTTGTTAATGTAAGTCTGAGAGCAAATAACAGGTAAATGAGGAGAGGACCAGCTACAAGAAATATACTAACAGTTAATGCAATATATCCTGGATGACAACGTTTGCATTCTTCAGACCCAAACACTACACTAAGATTAGATGGACATCTACCACATAATACATCCTCACGGTTATACATACATAGAGGTACAGTACTTCCATTAGAGGAAATAAGTGTTTTGCTATTTAACTTGTCAATTTGAAAGGCTTGGTTTGATTTTTCAAATTGACAGTATCGTAGAGGACATACTTTTGAGGCTCCAAATTTTGTTACCCTTTCAAATTTCACTTTTCCTATCCAGGGTCTTCCATGAGATGGAGTAATAGTCCTGTCTTGTATATTGCAATGAAATTTTAACGAATCATAGTAAACAGCTAAATAATTTAATGCTTTATTACATGTACATTTTCCAGTGGAGTTATCCAGCTGAAATCCTAAAGGACATGGGTTGATAGTGACTTGTATTACTCGGAAATCTGAATAGTCTGGTAATGATAGCACTAATACTGCTTTAATAAATCCATTGATGAAATTATGACATTTTACAAAGACAGTAATATTCACAGATGTACAGTTTTGTCCCTCTTTTAAAATAGGGTTATCTTGTTTGCCAAGCCATACTTTGGTATTTGTATTGTTGTACCCACTAGTATCTTGTAATATAATTGATATATAAACAGGAGACCAAACATGGTGATTAAGTTTATCAATTGCAGCCATATTGATGTGATTTATTAAACCAGGATATGAAGAAAAATAAGAATGACTACCAGTACACATATTTAATTTACTTGGTTTAGTTGACACTGGTAAGAGAGAGTTGTTAGGTAGATCTATAAATTGAAATGCATTAATCCAATCGTCAACAGTTGCTCTATGTCCATATAATGGATAAGCATATATGGAATTCCCAGAACAACCAGCTTTATTTCCTGAAAATGTGACATTAAAATGGTTACGTACATGTATGACACTTTGTTTAATCTCAGAAGGCAGTGTATCTTTATATAGGTATAATGCACCACCAGAGTGATATGCAATGTTGTTTATAAACTTAGCTACAACTTCATCCTCAAAATAAACCTGACTATGACCTGTAGATTTAATAGCAGCACCATTCCTTGCTTCATTATTTAGGAACAATATATGGCCATGTAGATGAATATTAGAGTCTACAGCATGAATAACAGACCCAAAGTTATTAATAAACATTGATTTTCTAGCAGCACTTCCTGTTACATTAACAGTACTTATTCCATAAAATGAGAAGATACCAACTGATGCAATTAAATATTCATAATGAAAGGCAAAATGATTTTGTTTTGCATGAATGTCTTTCAAAGTAATCTGTACTTTTCCAGATGATTTGAGTCTTTCTGCTAGTACACACACTCCAGTTTCTTCATTCCAATTGGAAACTGCATTGTCATTAAAGGATGACTTCTCAAATACAATCTCAATATCAGTAGTAGGATTTCCAAATATCATAATATAGACAACACCACTTACATATATTGGGCTACCATTATCTCCAAACATTCTACTATTATGGCTGAATACACTGTCTCTAATAGCTAATGGTTGCTGTACTGTATTATCATGTGATTTATCATACCAGTAGAATGCCAGTCCTGCTCCATGACAACTTCCTAAATTAATATTTTTTGTAAACGTAGCATTTTCAATGATTGTTGATCCAGTGACACCAGTGTCATTAATATAATGTAAGATTAACATAGCTCCTGCAACAGTTCCCAAATTCCGTTTGAATTTAGCATCATTAACTTGTACATGAGATTTAAAATGTGTTTGTGTATACAATATAGTCAATCCAGCAGCATTAATAATTGGGTGTATAACATACTTAGAGTACATGTAGTGGTCTATAAGAGGACATTCTAATTTGTTAAAATGACCATTGTGACTAAAGTCACAATGAAGAAAAGAGACATTGTAAGAAATGTCATTTGATAAATCCACCATGTCATCATTATCCATGAAATGTAGGATTAACCCATTTCCTGCAATGACAGTATTACCAGTACTGTTAGATACATTCATAAATGATAAAACAGAAGCTAGTAGATTTACACCAATCATAGCAAACCCATATGAAGAGTAGATGTTAACTTGAGTTATGTTGACCTGACAATGAACAAAGACTAAGGTAGCAGCATGAGATGAATTGTAATGCAGAGATGAACCATTGAGGTAGTGTGTGATCAAAGAATCTTGAATGGTAATAAGGTATGTACCACAATTCTTGAATACCAATCGAACAAGAGTCACTTTGGAGTCAAAGAAAACAAACCCTCTTTTCTTCAGTAAAAGAATCTCAGGTATATCATGGTGAGCACACGTTATAGCAGCCAACTCTGTGGAAGAATTACTGCGTATTTCAATTGTACGAGCTGTCACTTGACAGAAGTTACCAGATGAAATTGTGAAGTTGACAGAACTGTTTAATAAGAACACAAGGTATTGAGAGGACCATGTTGTGTTACAAAGGTACTGCTCTAAATCTGAAGATGAGTTAACATGATATGTATTGATACTGTCTCCACTACAATAACTAATGAAGAGTAGTAGAGAGAGTAACAATTTAGCTATCTTTGAAGTTGCCATCAAACAAAATATAGATTTGTATGATACTAGAACTGTTAGGAGAGTGAAACAACTTATCACATATATATACTCAACTTGTTTTTAGTAATAGATTTTTCTTTATAATAACATTGAAAAGTTACACATATAATTTAACATTGTAAAGCAATAAATGAATGGTATTTATAAACTCAAGCTGTGCTTGTTTTCATTTCACAACACTTTCAAAATTAAATGAAAAGCAACACCAGGCAATAAGAAATAAGGGAAACTCCCTTTGTATACAATTTTAACATAAACTATGACCATATTTGGACAAAAAGATATACGTTAGTCTATAAGAATATTCAATGTTTTTGTACACCAATACGTGGTTATTGTATCTTATTTTAGTGCACAAAATTGATATCATAAACAAAAACAGAGCTACTGTATCTTTTATATTTTGATAATTTTATCCTTGTTTGATCTTTATTAAAATAAACAGGTCCAATTTAATTACTAGAATTAACTAAGAATACAATACTATTTTTTTACTTTAACTTGGAAAACAGAGAGATACAATGTATATATATGAATATACAATTTGTAAGATACCTACACACTAACTACTGTAGAGTTGTAATAGAGAGAAGAAGAGTAAACTAATGGAAGACTCATGCATCACTAAAAAAATATGCAAGTATATAAACAGAGTAGACACTCAAACTACACATAGAAAATGGAAAGGAGAGGTGTACTAAGTCAGCAATTCTAATTGATTTCTATGAAAATGAAATTCAAAAACAAAATTGTTTTGTAAATAACACAAGTTATCAATGACAATTGTTGTGTACATAGTTCATTTATAAGTCCTATTTACTTATCATTATTCATTTGTGTCACTGGTTAAGATTATCATAACCACAGTAAGATATCTATAGATTTAAATATATACAGTTTATCAATAACTACACACAAAAGAAAAACATCAAAGTAGTTTAATATATTGTGAATTGTGAATCTTAAATTGAATCAATCAAATTAGAAACAGTTTATCAACAAGTATATGAACACAAAAGAAGATTGATAGATAAATGGATGTATGGACAAGTAATGAATGAGTGAGTGGATGGATTGAGAGAAGAATAGCTAAATTAGATGATCTATGAATTAATAGACAATGAAATAATTAAATCATTTTTAACAGGACAATTCAAGAAAGTGAAAAGGAAACAAATAACATTTGTACAAGAATCAATCAGTTTGTATGACATGAAAACATAACTATAGCAATCATGGTAACTAAAGATATTCTTGTTTGTCATTACAAGATCCTAATGATCCCTTTTTGACTAAATATAATTATAGAGAGCTATTGATGGGCTCATCTTAATATATAAATTTGTGTGTTGATTCAATATTTTTAATAAATTCAATAACTACTTTCCCTGTTAACGTCCATTCATACTAACTAAACAGCTTGTTGTTTACCAGTACAAGATGCTAATGACTCCTTTTATGACACAGAACCATTGCTGGGTTCATCTTAATATGCAATATATGTGTGGTTTTCTTTTTGCATACATATTGCCTAACTCACTTTAAGAGCTTTGTCACATTTTTATTTCAGGTGTCTCAAACAATAATAACATTCATTAAATATCTAAATCACTTAAATAATATCACTATTATATTGCCGCATTTTATGACATAATTGCCATCCCTACTATCTTGCTTGCATTCTTTCCTTTGGACTAATATTACCTATCCTTACAGTCACTTCAGTTTGTTAAAAGTACTTTTGTTCACTTGTAAAATAGTAGCATCAAGCATCTGTCTGCATCAATAATGTATTGTCCTCAATAAGTAACACATTATAAAAAAGTATAAAGTAATACAATTGATTGCATATGTCAAATAAGTACACATACAAGTATGAATACAATATTTGTAAACTAACTGAGTGAAAAGAGTACGTTACCAGACTACACACAATAACATGAACCCACATGTCTTATATATTAGGGTGAGTGCAATATTGGCTCTCTAAAGTTATCACATGAGTCATAAAATGAATCATTAGCATCTTATAATGGTAAACGATGACATCTTTGATTACCCAGGTTGTGCACATTATTAAAACTTGACAAATACTGATTATTCTTGTATAAATCTCATTGAATTTTCTTTGTACTTTCTTCAGTTGTCCAGTAATTAACAAGACATGGTAAACATTATCATAATGATGGTCAGGAAGAACAGAAGGATAGGTACTATACTGTAAACTGTTAGTTCCATATACCTCAGATATCATATTGTGATATATACAAAGGCAAGATTAAAGAGAAGCCAAACATCTAACAGGTTAATAAAGTTACTCTTATATGGTCTAAACATAGCCTGATCAATTATGAATAAGATCAATATTGAGGCAATGATAATGTAGTTAACTTGAGCATAAGGTTCAATACTGTACAATATGTACATCATAATGAGAAGTAAGAGGCGAGCTACAAACCAGTACTGCTTACCATTCTTATATGGAGCATGGATAGCTTCAAGTATTGGTCTTGTATATTCATTGGTGCATCTCCAATGTCTGAGAAGTTTAGCAAAGAGGAGAAGTAAAATATAGGGTAAGAGGAGAGGGAAAACAACCAATGATGTGATTATCATGAGAGTGATATGTCCTTTACTATCATATTCCACAGACCCATCCCAATACCATACATGATATGTCTGTTCTGAAGTGAAGACTTTAGAAAATGTAAAAACCTGTATAATGGCACCTAATAATCTTCCATAAGAGAGATGTACAACAGTAACCAATACTTGAAATGAAGAGTGAGCTATTCTATTAGAACCTCTTAGAGAAAAATGGCTGAGGACAATGAGGATAACAACTATTGTCAGGAGATAAAAAGGAAATAGTAAACGGAGACTAGCTTTCCATAACTCTGTCATTGCATTGACAAAATCTGCAGTAGATATTAAAGGAAATGAAAACAACCTTGGTCAGTTGTGTTTTGGGCCAGCATCTGTGATGCATCATGACCTCTGAGATAGTTACCAGCATACTCTAATCTTGATATTGATAATCTAATAAAAATTATGACATTATATTAAAAATACAATGGAGTGTAGTAGTTATGGTTAACATGGTAATTAAATTGCATGAACTTTGGCCAGTATCAGTATACTTACAGTTTGCTCATACTTACTGCAATGTCAACTGTGCCTCAATTGAAGCACAGGACTTTTGAATTCTATAACTATTGCCTCATTGTTCTATAATAGGAGTCAGCATACAACAAACCACTTCAGAGTCTGAGTAGGTACTTTGCTGACCACTTTCAACAATTATAGCCAACAAAAGGTTAAATAAATTGGTTATATTTTGAAACTTTCAAACTCAAAGGGATAACTAACTTCATAAAAAATTTCATGTAATGACTGTTGACAAGTAGGCTGGATGATTTCAAATTTAGAAGACACTTCATTAATAATGCTTTCAAGAACAACGAAGGATAAATGTGACAATATTGTACCTCGTTAGTTTATGTCCGATGATGCAGAGCAAAATTTAAAAGATTAGCAAGGTGTGTTTGAAGGCAGGGATATTCATAAAGTTATCTGTGTGTGGTGAGTCCATAGAGAAAGCTATAAAGGAGGATGTATCACAAAAGGAAAATCAAGTAACAATCTACCATTTACTCTACACTTTACTTATGGATTGTGATGTGTTTTTAGAGGCTAATTAATATACTTGTTGATTTAATAAATACTTTTCATGTTAAGGTCCATTCATACTAACTAAATATCTTGTTATTTACCATTACAAGATGTTAATAACTATGACTAATATAAAGAGCCATTGCTGGGGTTATATTAATATGCAACATACATATGGTTTTCTTTTTGTATGCATATTGGCTGATAAATGTTTCATATTAAAGTCTATTTATGTTAACTTTGACCTAATAACTCACTTTAAGGGCTTCACACGTTTTAAGCATAGGTGACAAGAAAAGGTTAATTATATCAACCAACTATGTAAATCACTTAAATAATATCAGTTATATTGCTGCATTCTATCCCTGTACTATTATGTAGGGATGATGCAATTGTTTATTGTTTACATTCTGTGTATTGGACTGATGTTACCTATCATTACATTTATTTACTTGTAAAATAGTATCATAAAGCGTCTGCATCAATAATGTATTGTGGTCAATAACTAACACACTATAAAGTAGTAGTACAAAGTAACAAAAAATTATTATATATGTAAACAAAGTATAAGTACAGTATATGTGAACTAAGTAAAAAGAGTAAATTACCAGACTACACACAATAAAGTCTTGCATATTAGGATGACCCCAATGTTGGCTCTCTAAAGTTATCACATGAGTCATAAAATGAATCATTAGCATCTTGTAATGGTAAACGACGAGATCTTTGATTACCCAGTTTGTACATTTGATTAAAACCTGATAAATATCGACTGATTTTTCTACAAATCTCATTGAATTTTCTTTGTACTTTCTTCAGTTGTCCGGTGACAAACAGGATATGGTAAACCATTATTATAAAGATAGTCAGGAAGAACAGGAGGATAGGTACTATACTGTAAACTGTTAGTTCCATATATCTCGGATACCATATTGTGATATATACAAAGGCAAGATTGAAGAGAAGCCAAATATCTAACAGGTTAATAAAGTTACTCTTATAAGGTCTGAACATAGCCTGACCAATTATGAATAAGAACAATATTGAGGCAATGATAATGTAGATAACTTGAGCATAAGGTTCAATACTGTACAATATGTACATCATAATGAGAAGTAAGAGGCGAGCTACAAACCAGTACTGCTTACCATTCTTATATGGAGCATGAATAGCTTCAAGTATTGGTCTTGTGTATTCATTGGCACATGTCCAATGTCTGAGAAGTTTAGCAAAGAGGAGGAGTAGAACATAGGGTAAGAGGAGAGAGAAAACAACCAATGATGTCATTACCATGAGAGTAATATGTCCTTTACTACCATATTCCACAGACCCATCCCAATACCATACATGATATGTCTGTTCTGAAGTGAAGACTTTAGCTGGTGTAAAAACATTGATAATTGAACCTAATAGTTTTCCAAAGGAGAGGTGTACAACAGTAACCAATACTTGAACTGAGGAGTGAGCTATTCTGTTAGAAAGCCTTAGAGAAAAACGACTGAGGATAATGAGGACAACAACTATTGTCAGGAGATAAAGTGGGAACAGTAAGCTGAGGCCAGCTTTCCATAACTCTGTCATTCCATTGTAGAAACATAGAGGAAATCCAAGTCCAAGATTTAGAACTGAAAGAAAAACAGTTAAGATTACTTTCAAAACTCTATTGTTCTTATTGTAAACACTCAACATATCTAGTATCCCCACATTAGCAGCTTGAGCATAGAATATAATTCCATTGAATGTACCAGTTGTTAATGTAAGTCTGAGAGCAAATAACAGGTAAATGAGAAGAGGACCAGCTATAAGAAATATACTAACAGTTAATGCAATATATCCTGAATGACAATATTTACATTCTTCAGAACCAAACACCACACTAAGATTAGATGGACATCTACCACATAATACATCCTCACGATTATACAGACATAGAGGTACAGTACTTCCATTAAAGGTAATAAGTGTTTTGTTATTTAACTTATCAATTTGGAAATTTTGGTGCAACTTTTTAAATTGACAGTATCGTAGAGGACATACTTTTGAGGCTCCAAATTTTGCCACCCCTTCAAATGTCACTTCTCCTATCCAGGGTCTTCCATGAGATGGAGTAATAGTCCTGTCTTGTATATTGCAATGAAATTTTAATGAATCATAGTAAACAGCTAAATAATTTAATGCTTTATTACATGTACATTTTCCAGTGGAGTTATCCAGCTGAAATCCTAAAGGACATGGGTTGATAGTGACTTGTATTACTCGGAAATCTGAATAGTCTGGTAATGATAGCACTAATACTGCTTTAATAAATCCATTGGTGAAATTATGACATGTTACAAAGACAGTAATATTCACAGTTGTACAGTTTTGTCCCTCTTTTAAAATAGGGTTATCTTGTTTGCCAAGCCATACTTTGGTATTTGTATTGTTGTACCAACTAGTATCTTGTAATATAATTGATATATAAACAGGAGACCAAACATGGTGATTAAGTTTATCAACTGCAGCCATATTGATGTGATTTATTAAACCAGGATATGAAGAAAAATAAGAATGACTACCAGTACACATATTTAATTTACTTGGTTTAGTTGACACTTGTAAGGGAGGGTTGTTAGGTAGATTTATAAATTGAAATGCATTAATCCAATTGTCAACAGTTGCTCTATGTCCATATAATGGATATACATATATGGAATTCCCAGAATGACCAGCTTTGTTTCCTGAAAATGTGACATTAGAATGGTTACGTACATGTATGACACTTTGTTTAATCTCAGAAGGCAGTCTATCTTTATATAGGTATAATGCACCACCAGAGTGATATGAAGTGTTGTTTATAAACTTAGCTACAACTTCATCCTCAAAATAAACCTGACTATGACCTGTAGATTTAATAGCAGCACCATTCCTTGCTTCATTATTTAGGAACAATATATGGCCATGTAGATGAACATTAGAGTCTACAGCATGAATAACAGACCCAGAGTTTTTAATAAACATTGATTTTCTAGCAGCACTTCCTGTTATATTAACAGTACTTATTCCATAAAATGAGAAGATACCAACTGATGCAATTAAATATTCATAATGAAAGGCAAAATGATTTTGTTTTGCATGAATGTCTTTCAAAGTAATCTGTACTTTTCCAAATGATTTGAGTCTTTCTGCTAATACACACACTCCAGTTTCTTCATTACTATTGGAAAATTCATTGTTAATAAAGGATGACTTCTCAAATACAATCTCAATATCAGTAGTAGGATTTCCAAATATCATAATATAGACAACACCACTTACATATATTGGGCTACCATTATCTCCAAACATTCTACTATTATGGCTGAATACACTGTCTCTAATAGCTAGTTGCTGTACTGTATTATCATGTGATCTATCATACCAGTAGAATGCCAGTCCTGCTCCATGACAACTTCCTAAATTGATATTTTTTGTAAAATTAGCATTTTCAATGATTGTTGATCCAGTGACACCAGTGTCATTAATATAATGTAAGATCAACATAGCTCCTGCAACACTTCCCCAATTCCATTTGAATTTACTATCATTAACTTGTACATGAGATTTAAAATGTGTTTGTGTATACAATATAGTCAATCCAGCAGCATTAATAATTGGGTGTTCAGCATCCTTAGAGTACATGTAGTGGTCTATAAGAGGACATTCTAAATTGCTAAAATGAACATTGTAACCAAAGTCACAATGAAGAAAAGAGACATTGTAAGAAATCTCATTTGATAAGTCCATCATGTCATCATTATCCATGAAATATAGGATTAACCCACTTCCTGCAGTCACAGTATTCCCAGTACCGTTAGATACATTCATAAATGATAAAACAGAATTATATAGATTTATACCAATCATAGCAAACCCATATGAAGAGTAGATGTTAACTTGAGTTATGTTGACCTGACAATGAACAAAGACTAAGGTAGCAGCATGAGATGAATTGTAATGCAGAGATGAACCATTGAGGTAGTGTGTGATCAAAGTATCTTGAATAGTAATAAGGTATGTACCACAATTCTTGAATACTAATCGAACAAGAGTCACTTTGGAGTTAAAGAAAACAAACCCTCTTCTCTTCTGTAAAAGAATCTCAGGTATATCATGGTGAGCACATGTTATAGCAGCCAACTCTGTCGAAGAATTACTGCGTATTTCAATTGTATGAGTTGTCACTTGACAGAAGTTACCAGATGAAATTGTGAAGTTGACAGAACTGTTTAATAAAAAAACAAGGTATTGAGAGGACCATGTTGTGTTACACAGGTACTGCTCTAAATCTGAGGATAAGTTAACATAATATGTATTATTACTGTCTCCACTGCAATAATTAATGAAAAGTAGTAGAGAAAGTAACAATTTAGTTATTTTTGAAGTCATCATCAAACAAAATATATGTTTGTATGATACTAGAGCTTTTAGAAGAATGAAGCAACTTATCATATATATATATATATGTGACCTGATTGCAATAAGGGACCAATTCTGACAAAACATTTGTAGCCAGATTTGTCAGAAGGGACCACTGTTAAAAACATCTCAAAAACAGTTTTGCATACATCCAGTTTCTGTTCATACATAATAGTGTATAATGTGTATACTGTATGTATACAAAACTGTTTTGAGATCTTTTAACAGTGGTCTCTTATGACAAGTCTGGTCACAAATGTTTTGCCAGAAGCAGTCCCTTATTGCAAATCAGGTCACATGTCCTTAACTTGTTTTTAATAATAGGCTTTTTCTTTATAATAACACTGAAAAGTTACATATACAATTTAACATACATATGACCAAACTTGGACAAACATGCAGTGAAGTTAGTCTATTAGAATATTCAATGTTTTTCTACACCAATACGTGGTCATTGTATCTTATTTCAATACACAAAATTGAAATCATAAACAAAAACAGAGCTACTATATTAGTTATATTTTGATAGTTTTATCCTTGTTTGATCTTTATTAAAATAAGCAGTTCCAATTTATTTACTAAAATTAAGTAAGAATACAACACTATTTTTACTTTTATTTGGAAAACAGAGAGAGATTCAATACATATATATAAATATACAAGTTGTTAGACATCTGTACAGTAACTATTGTAGAATAGTAGTAGAGAGAAGAGGAGTAAAAAACATAATACTAGTAGCTTAAACATAAGGATATTAATTAAGTAGCTATTATTTGACCTGATCTATAGCTATAAGCTCATTAAAACCTGCAGTACATACAAATGTCATTTTCTTCATAATGTCATCTCCTTAAATCAATAAGCAGCCATCATGATTTTGAGGTATAAGTAAATAATTATTTCTGAAATTAAAGAATTCATTAAATGTAGCAATGGCAATAAAAACATCTCAAACCAGCCCATAGTATGAATGGGAGTATGGACATCCTTACTACACATGCAGTGATCACAATATCTAGTGTATAATGTTTTATTGAAACAGTTGTATGCGGCAAATAGTCTCATAAGAAGTCTTAATAAATTAAAAGATAGAAAGGATTGAGGACTTTGTTTATGCAATGTACTCACAATACAGTAATATATAGCTTTCAAAATATAATATTGTCTTTAGGTTTCTCTGTGGCTACTATGCAGTGATGGCATACTGCCATTCCTACTTTTAAAGAATTTTTTAGAAATATTTATTTTCCTGTTTATGATATTTTTATTTTAATTATAAATTAAAGTGTGTTCAATACATTTGGAGCTTCCTTTTCGGCATTTCAACAAAAAGTGGTTATCATTGATAGTTGTGATTCCATGCATAGCTGAGCTCATTGAAAACTGTAGCATATTATTTTCTTAATAATGTCATCTCCTTCAATTTGTTAGTGAACAATAACCCATCCCACCCCGTTAAAAAAAACACTAAGAATAAGAAATTACAATCATTATGTGATAAATTAACAAACAAGATAACTTGGATTATTAGATAGAGTCAAGTAGTGGCTCTCTGTAGTTATCACATGAACCATAAAACGAATCATTACATTCTTGTAAATGACGAGATCTTTGGTTACTGTGATATTGATATTTGCGATTAAAACGCAAAAAATATTGACTGATTCTTGTATAAATTTTGTTTGTTTTTATTTTTATTTTCTTCAGTTGTCCTGTAATAAACAGGATATGACAGACAAGTACCATGACAAAGGACACAAAGAACAAGAGAATAGCCACTATACCATATACTGTTACTTGCCATTTTGTGATGTATACAACAGCAAGGTTGAAGAGAAGCCAACAATCCAACAGATTAATAAAGTTACTCTTATAAGGTCTGAACATAGCCTGACCAATTATGAATAAGAACAATATTGATACAATGGCTATGTAGATAACTTGAGCATAAGGTTCAATACTGTACAATATGTACATCATAATGAGAAGTAAGAGGCGAGCTACAAACCAGTACTGCTTATCATTCTTATATGGAGCATGAATAGCTTCAAGTATTGGTCTTGTGTATTCATTGGCACATCTCCAATGTCTGAGAGGTTTAACAAAGAAGAGAAGTAAAATATAGGGTAAGAGGAGAGGAAAGACAACCAATGATGTGATTACAATGAGTGTAAGATGTCCTTTACTACCATATTCCACAGACCCATCCCAATACCATACATGATATGTCTGTTCTGAAGTGAAGACTTTAGCTGGTGTATAGACATTGATAATTGAACCTAATAGTTTTCCAAAGGAGAGGTGTACAACAGTAACCAATACTTGAACTGAGGAGTGAGCTATTCTGTTAGAAAGCCTTAGAGAAAAACGACTGAGGATAATGAGGACAACAACTATTGTCAGGAGATAAAGTGGGAACAGTAAGCTGAGGCCAGCTTTCCATAACTCTGTCATTCCATTGTAGAAACATAGAGGAAATCCAAGTCCAAGATTTAGAACTGAAAGAAAAACAGTTAAGATTACTTTCAAAACTCTATTGTTCTTATTGTAAACACTCAACATATCTAGTATCCCCACATTAGCAGCTTGAGCATAGAATATAATTCCATTGAATGTACCAGTTGTTAATGTAAGTCTGAGAGCAAATAACAGGTAAATGAGAAGAGGACCAGCTATAAGAAATATACTAACAGTTAATGCAATATATCCTGAATGACAATGTATACATTCTTCAGAACCAAATACCACACTAAGATTAGATGGACATCTACCACATAATACATCCTCACGATTATACAGACATAGAGGTACAGTACTTCCATTAAAGTTAATAAGTGTTTTGTTATTTAACTTATCAATTTGGAAATTTTGGTGCAACTTTTTAAATTGACAGTATCGTAGAGGACATACTTTCGAGGCTCCAAATTTTGTTATTCCATCAAATATCACTTTTCCTATCCAGGGTCTTCCATGAGATGGAGTAATAGTCCTGTCTTGTATATTGCAATGAAATTTGAATGAGTCAGAGAAAACAGTTAAATATTTCAGTGCTTTATTACATGTACATTTTCCAGTGGAGTTATCTAATTCAAATCCTAAAGGACATGAGTAGATAGTGACTTGTATTACTTGCAAACCTGGATAGTTTGGTAATGATAGCACTATTACTGCTCTAATAAATCCATTGGTGAAATTATGACATGTTACAAAGACAGTAAGATTCACAGTTGTACAGTTTTGTCCCTCTTTTAAAATAGGGTTATCTTGTTTGCCAAGCCATACTTTGGTATTTGTATTGTTGTACCAACTAGTATCTTGTAATATAATTGATATATAAATAGGTGACCTAACATGGTGATTAAGTTTATCAATTGCAGCCATATTGATGTGATTTATTAAACCAGGATATGAAGAAAAATAAGAATGACTACCAGTACACATATTTAATTTACTTGGTTTAGTTGACACTTGTAAGAGAGGGTTGTTAGGTAGATTTATAAATTGAAATGCATTGATCCAATTGTCAACAGTTGCTCTATGTCCATATAATGGATAAGCATATATGGAATTCCCAGAATGACCAGCTTTATTTCCTGAAAATGTGACATTAAAATGGTTACGTACATGTATGACACTTTGTTTAATCTCAGAAGGCAGTCTATCTTTATATAGGTATAATGCACCACCAGAGTGATATGCAATGTTGTTTATAAACTTAGCTACAACTTCATCCTCAAAATAAACCTGACTATGACCTGTAGATTTAATAGCAGCACCATTCCTTGCTTCATTATTTAGGAACAATATATGGCCATGTAGATGAACATTAGAGTCTACAGCATGAATAACAGACCCAAAGTTATTACTAAACTTTGATTTTCTAGCAGCACTTCCTGTTATATTAACAGTACTTATTCCATAAAATGAGAAGATACCAAATGATGAAATTAAATGTCCATAATGAAAGGCAAAGTGATTTTTTTCTGCGTAAATGTCTTTCAAAGTAATCTGTACTTTTCCAGATAATTTGTGTCTTTCTGCTAATACACACACTCCAGTTTCTTCATTCCTATTGGAAACTGCATTGTCATTAAAGGATGGCTTCTCAAAGACAATCTCAATATCAGTAGTAGGATTTCCAAATATCATAATATAGACAACACCACTTACATATATTGGGCTACTGTTATCTCTAAAAATTCTATGATGATCGTTGAATATGCTGTCTCTAATAGCTAATGGTTTCTGTGCTGTATTGTCATGTGATTTATCATACCAGTAGAATGCCAGTCCTGCTCCGTGACAACTTCCTAAATTAATATTGTTTGTAAACTTAGCACTTTCAATGATTGTTGATCCAGTGACACCAGTGTCATTAATATAATGTAAGATCAACATAGCTCCTGCAACAGTTCCCAAATTCCAATTGAATTTAGTATCATTAACTTGTACATGAGATTTAAAATGTGTTTGTGTATACAATATAGTCAATCCAGCAGCATAAATAATTGGGTGTACAGCATCCTCAGAGCACATGTAGAGGTCTATAAGAGGACATTCTAAATTGCTAAAATGACTATTGTAACTAAAGTCACAATGAAGAAAAGAGACATTGTAAGAAAGACCATTTGAGAAGTCCACCATGTTATCATTATTCATAAAATATAGGAATAATCCACTTCCTGCAGTCACAGTACTACCATTAGATACATTCATAAATGATAAAACAGAATTATATAGATTTATACCAATCATAGCAAACCCATATGAAGAGTAGATGTTAACTTGCGTTATATTGACCTGACAGTGAACAAAGACTAAGGCAGCAGCATGATATGAAGTGTAATACAAAGACGAACTATTGAGGTAGTCAGTTATTGCAGTATTTTGTATGGTAGTAAGATATGTACCACAATTCTTGAACACCAATCGAACAAAAATCACCTCAGAGTTGAAGAAAACAAAACCACTTCTACTCTGTGAAAGAATCCCGGGTATACTATTGTGAACACATGATATAGCAACCAACTCTGTGGGAGAATCACTGCGTATTTCAATCCTACTGGTCATGTGAGTTGTCACTTGACAGAAATTATAATTACCAGGTGAAATTGTGAAGTTGACAGAACTGTTCAATAAGAACACAAGATATTGAGAGGACCATGTTGTGTTACACAGGTACTGCTCTAAATCTGAAGATGAATTAACATGATATGTATTCATACTGTCTCCACTACAAGTACTACCGAAGAGTAGTAGAGAGAAAACGAGCAAACAAAAAGAAGACTCCATGTATTGATAAGAAAGCATTGGCTGAATAGTAAGTAGTCCAAGTAATTTCTGCTTACCTTAAGTACGAACGTTACTGTATAAAGTAATCTGCAATATAGAAACTACATTAATAAATGTAAACGTTTAATTGTAAACAAGTGATTCTAAAGAAAAACAGTAGAAAAAAATGAATTGGCATTTTTATGCTTAGTAAATTAATGATATCTATTGAACTTGAGTATTGCTTGCCTTTAGGTGATCGAATTATCACAATTGAATGAAAAGTAACAACAGGTAAGTTGAAGTGATAATAACTTCACCTCCTCCCTCCTACCCTCCAGATTTGATTACTTATTAAGGTGTGTACAGTAATGGTCATCAAACATAAGTCAAGAATATATTTATAAAACTGACCCAACAATCTCAACATAAAACTATTATTATAGATTATCAACATTAAATCTCCTTTGCAATACATAACAAGTCAGGACTTAGCACACTGTGTTCTTGAGATAATGCAGCCAGTTCTTTTAAAAACTCTCCAAACATAATCATAGCATAGACCATGTTTACTGTTACTTTGTTCTTCTTTCTCTTTCTTCTACTATCAGATAGACTCTTGTTCCCTTCAGTCATGGCTCTCCGTCTTGGCATAGGAGGTACCAACCCTGTTACTTCTTCCTCTTTCTTTTTGTCATCTAAAGAAAGAAATATGTATTACAGCTGGTAAAATTTAGCAACCAGTACAAATGTAATTATACCACAACAATGTAATAGTACATTCAAAGTAAACACATATATACATATATATAATATCAATAGATTCAACTACATATACATAATATGCGGAAATCCTATTATATGCACATGTACCTATATTAAGTGCCTTTGTTTCCAAATATTTAACCCTTATGTTGCTTATCTTAAACAGATGCTATTACCTTTAGCAGATGTTGAGGCATCAGGAGGGTCACTGTAGTCTGAGAGGCGAGACTCACTTCTCGAACCTTGAAGTTGACTTTCTATTCTAGTAGCTGTTCCTTCGTCTATTTGTCCATTTTTAACAGCAGCTTTGAAAATCATGGTCTTTCTTGCACGTCCAAGACGATGTTCAAAGTTTTCTCTTTCTCTAGCTAGTCTGTCAATGGTTTGTTTTAAGTCTTGTAATACCTGAAATGAAATTCTTTGAATGAAATCTTTAGAATGAATCTCCTAATATATAGATAGATGGATGGATGGATTATATAGATATATATCAAGTAGTGTTGTTTTAGCAATTTTAGTCTAGTTACATTTTAGCTAACTAACTATAACTAACTACATTATATTATGAGATATGAAAAATAATCTGCTAAGAAAGCAAAACTAACAGTTATAACTTCTAGATACTAAAGTAATCTGTTTAAGAGTCAAAAACTAACTTAAAATAACGAAAATAACCGTAGAGGCCAAAACTAACAAAAATTAATGAAAATATCCGTAGAGGCCAAAACTAAAACTAACTAAAAGTAACTGTAAAGAGAGCAAAACTAACAAATATTTACTAATTAAAAACAAACTAAAACTAAACAACACAAATAACAAGATAGCTAAACACTCAAACTATAATTTAATGAAAATAATACCACATACATCCATTTAATTACAAGTACACGACTAATAGTCTCAGTCATTATTGCCAGGTAGGACCCTATATTGAACACATATCTATAACTCACATTAAATAAGTTAGGGACACCAGGTTTTAATACCAACTGATGATTGAGGAGTAAGGATCGTAGTAACGGTTGAGGATAATGAGCTAGTCTACTAATGACATTCATTAATAGCTGATTAATGAGGGGTGTGTTATGTAATAGCCGTGATAATTTCTCTACTAGAATTTTGAGGAAAAGACCAGTCTAAAGATTAGAGAAAGAGGAGGGAGGGGGAGAGAGGGAGAAAGAGAGAAGTAGAGAGAGAGGGGGGAAAGAGAGGTAGAGAGAGAGATCAATACATTGGCTTCATTCTTCATTTACCCTATCATTAAATCTATCCCCAGATGTTGTGGGATCTAACAGTCTCCTAATACTTCGTCTTTTGCTCCCTGGAGAAACACTTGGTGAAATACTTGAAGAAGGAGCCAACTGTTCAGAGGAAACAGTGAGTTCTCCTTGTGTCATTCCATTAGTTTGAACTTCATTATGTATGTGCTTCAGCACCAATGGTTTAGAAAGAGTTAAATTAGCATCTATCAAGTCAATAACAACTTCAGGTTGAGGTAGTGGGTGAGACTCGACACTAGCTGGTAACTCCGCCTCTCTCTCCTCAGCAACAATACATCTATCATATGCACTGGACCAGCACTGACAAGCTTTGGCACATTGCTCTATGGCCACTCTGCTCTCCATCAAATAGTTGTAATAAGATTGCTCTACAGAGATATATTCAAATACATTCTGACTTATAGCTGATAAAGAAGAAACTAAAGTTGTTGATGCAGGAACAGAAGGTTGTGAGGATAATGCCGAGGGTAGCACCCCTCCAGAGGAACTTGTTGTACTATTAATACTACATGTACTGGATGTACTTCCCCTTCGAACTCGACCATGTCCAGTTGATAAAGGAGAAGGGTCAGTTGATGCAATAGGAACAGACGTAAGCGAGTCCTGTCTTGAAGGAGAGGCATATAAAGGAGGAGATGCTGCTCGGCTAGATTGAGGAGATGTCCCTAAATTAGCTATTGATTCTAAGTATAATTGCTCAGCTCTAGAACAACACATTGGAATTAGTTGTAAAATTTTTTGAGCAGCTGTACAGTAAATGTCACGATTGCCTATGATGGCCAACTGATTTGTCATAATATGATGACCAGGTATGAGATATTGTAATATAACATGGAGTAGAAAGTCTTCACAATTGACGTTTAATATAATGTGAAATAATTCCAAAGTCATTGCTGAGAGCTATAGAAAAAAATAGATGTACATTGTATTTATACACTGGGAAACATTGGACACATGTACAATAATGAATACATTCAATTGTTGATTAGAGGGATTTCCTTATCCACTTAACATCATCTACACATAATAATGACTTAGGCTATCATAGTATGTATTTATAGTATATTTTGTATGAGGGATCTATCTAATACCAAAACACTGTATCTATACATACTGGTAAGCTTACCGTACATGCTATCATATTTTAACTACATTATGTTATTTTATACTTTTAAGCCAATGTATAATTTTGCTAATATTTACTAACAGTCTTATTTCCAAAAAATCAACAAAATCACTTTTACTTTTAAAATAAATACAACACTCATATACATTACATTCATTATTATACATTCAAAGACAATGAGGATTATTGTACACTTAACACACAATTGATATTAATACACAAGTACTTACTTTGATAGAGTCACTAGCAATATTTTGTATTAAGGAGTTAATAACTGGTTTACTATCACAAATACCAATTGTAATAAATTGTAGAAACACTCTCATCAACTGAACATTGGAAATGTTGAGTAAAAATAGACATAAGTAACCAATAGCTACTGCAGCTTCATCTGGTGAATTCTAGAGAGAGAGAGAGAGAGAGAGAGAGAGAGAGAGAGAGAGAGAGAGAGAGAGAGAGAGAGAGAGAGAGAGAGAGAGAGAGAGAGAGAGAGAGAGAGAGAGAGAGAGAGAGAGAGAGAGAGAGAGAGAGAGAGAGAGAGAGAGAGAGAGAGAGAGAGAGAGAGAGAGAGAGAGAGAGAGAGAGAGAGAGAGAGAGAGAGAGAGAGAGAGAGAGAGAGAGAGAGAGAGAGAGAGAGAGAGAACAAAGATTAAAAACAATAAGTTTACAAATTTTACATGTACATCTCAGCTCACCTGTAAAATAGCAGGTCCTAAAACCTGTTGAAGAAATCCATTTTTAACTAACGACACAACAGCTTGACATACCAATAAAGGAGCCATCTACATGTACAAAGAAAGAAAACACATCAACATCAACTCATAATATTACTATAACATCAGGAACTTGTTGAAATAAATATATATATATATATATGTAACTATAATATTAAAATGGTACGCAACACACAAACAAATTTCGAAGAAACAGCTGCGTATAAATCGTTGCTATGCAGCCATCTTGAACAGGAAGTTATTAAAATTCAGTACATTACAAGCTCAATGATTTATAAATACCAAATTACATTGTCACATGGCAATTATTTCTATATGAGGCATGAAGTGGGTTGAAATTTGTTAAATGAGTTGTATAGGATCATGTGATCCATTTCCAACTTGTTATATATCCATTCTTGGTACATGTGTTTATCTTTACATCATTGAGGATAACCCTGCTTGTTAAGTTTTAATTTGACATTTGATTTGTACTGATAAATTATTACAATAAATTAATAGCAACCCACACAATATGATGTTATGACAATCCTCATAGTAATATTGACTTGTTTTATGTATTCAGCTATGACATACACCTCTTCATTTTATTCTATGTACTTTGTACATATTTGTATTGTACATGTAGTGATGTCATTACCTGTAGAACTGAATTACAAAATAACAGAGCCTGCATAAACTTTTTGAGTTCAGGAACAGCCGTCTCTAGCTCTAAGAGTGGTGACTGCCACTCATCATCTGACAACTCAACTGACGTAGGTAAAGATGAATAGATACCACTTAGACCAGTAGCTAAAACCTAGAGAGACAAACAAGATACTATTATTTTAGCTGTCTTTTTATTATCTGTTAATTTAATTGCTTATCATATCAAGTAGGTTTGATAATGTAGTAGGTTGGGTCACATGAGTGGTAGGTTGGGTCACATGAGTGTCATGTGCTACTACACCATCAAACTCTTCTAAATCAGTAGCAATGATGTATTAAGTTCTCATTAACTCATCTACCATCCTATGTATCTACCTATCTACCCATCTATCCATTCACTAACCATCTACCATCCTATGTATCCATCTACCTACCCATCTATCCATTCACTAACTCATCTACCATCCTATGTATCCACCTACCTACCCATCTATCCATTCACTAACTCATCTACCATCCTATGTATCCATCTACCTACCCATCTATCCATTCATTAACTCATCTACCATCCTATGTATCCACCTACCTACCCATCTGTCCATTCACTAACCATCTACCATCCTATGTATCCATCTACCTACCCATCTATCCATTCACTAACTCATCTAACATCCTATGTATCCATCTACCTACCCATCTATCCATTCACTAACTCATCTACCATCCTATGTATCCACCTACCTACCCATCTGTCCATTCATCCAATATCCAATATCCATCTATCCATTAATTCATCCATTCATCCATATATCAATCCATCCATCCATTTATTCTTGTATTCATCCATTTCATCAATCCATCAATCTATCTCTCTATACATCTATACCTGACAGAAATCAGTATCGGCCACTATAAAATCACATAAACTCGATTGCGGAGATCGACCAGCTATCGACAAACACAGCAACATAGCATCTCGTGCTCTCATACCTGATTCACTTAAATCATGAATATAAGGTACTAACTGGCTAAAAACTAAAAACTTAGAGGGCACCTGACCAGCTCCATCAGTAAAGAACAGATCAAGTAATGACTCATTATCCTGTATCAAAATACATATTTGATGAAGTAACGGTATGAAACCGCCCACAAGATTTTGATCTTGTGACATTTCACAGACTCTGAGAAAACGAGTGAGTGGGCGTAGTACTTGCTGATGGATGAACAGGGGAGGTCCAGGGAGTGACAAAAGAGTTCTAAAGAAATGCAACAGTGTAAGACGGACATCAGTTGAGTAAGTACGTTGTCTTGTTGTGAAGAGGTAAATTTTTTCTAATATGTTTTCGCTTAGTAAGAGTTCAAGACATTCGCTTGTTCGACCATTTGAAACAGAACGAGTTTGTTCTTTCTCCATTATATTTTGTATCATATCTAAATGCTCACGGAATTCCTGCAAGGAGAATGGATTAGTGATTGAGGACTGCATCAAGTCCGAGAGGTCTCGCCAGTGTTCATCCATTTCATCAATACCTATTCTTCCAAAGGGATTGTCGAAAGGGGGATTCCGGGGGAATATTGATTCATTGTCGGGTTCTATTTCTTGACCTCTTTCAATGCTCACTTCATCATCAAGGTCATCAAATGGGTTTGTTGATGTGGTAGGTTGGGTCACGTGAGTGTCATGTGCTACTACACCCTCCAGCTCTTCTGAGTCAGTTGCCATGATGTACTAAGTCCCTCACCATCACCTTCACTATAGACACACACACACATACACTATATGTAATTGCTCACGTGGATGATCATATGACCGTATTTTTGCAAAGTAGGGCGTGGCTGAAGGTAAAAATGGCATCTTTAGAGATAAAGTTTAAGCGTCCTAGCAAGATTTATAAAGAAGGAGACACCGTCAAAGGCTCTGTAGCCGTGACTACGAAAGATCCACTCAATCACAACGGCCTTACATTAACGATGGAAGGAGTTGTCAACTTACAGCTCAGTGCTAAAAGTGTAGGTATGTTTGAGGCATTTTACAACTCTCTCAAACCAATACAAATCGTCAACTATTCTGTCGAATTAGCCAAGCCAGGAAAGATACCTAGTGGCACAACAGATATACCATTTGAACTACCCCTCAAACCAAAATCAGGAAAGAAACTCTATGAAACGTATCATGGAGTATTTGTCAATATTATGTATACTCTAAAATGTGACATGAAGAGGTCTCTGCTTAGCAAAGATCTTCAGAAATTAGCTGAATTTATCATAGAATACAGCGAAGAAACTTGCTCTGCTGCCACTGAAAAACCAGTCACATTTTCTATCACACCTGAATCCTTGGCAAATGTCAAAGAGCGAGCTAATGTCCCGGATTTTGAAGTTACAGGTAAAATAGACAGTGTAAATTGTTGTATTGTAAAACCATTTACTGGTGAACTATGTGTTAAACGATGCACAGCTCCAATACGCTCCATTGAGATCCAGCTTGTCCGGGTAGAAACTTGTGGATGTGCTGAAGGTTATGCTCGTGATCCTACAGAAATTCAAAATATCCAGATAGCAGATGGCGATATTTGTCGGGATATCATGATACCGATATTTATGATATTCCCACGACTGTTTACTTGTCCCACATTGTCGACGTCAACATTTAAAGTTGAGTTTGAAGCTAACATTGTCATAGTGTTTCAAGATGATCATTTAGTGACAGAGAATTTTCCTATTACACTACATAGGGTGTAAATATTATTGAGTGTTTTAATTGAATTAATTGTATGGTATGATCTCTTTTTGTGACTGTTTCTGGTTTGTTTGTAATTTTTTAAAATATAATAAAAACCTAATTCAGTCAAGTTCGCAAAGTTTTGAAAAGTAAAGTGTCTTGAAGTCAAAGACAATCTCATTTGTCATTTTACACATTACGTCACTAAAAGCACGTGTTATAGAGTCCGGATATTTTACGGAGAGCTTTCAACACACCATCCGCGTCTTCACAGTTCACAAGTGTGCGTAAGTGTCCTTTTTCACTTTGTCATGTTTTAACTCATACTAGCGCTAATATCTATGTTCATAGTTATGTTGTTCTTGTGATAAAGTACTTCGAATATATTTTAATTATATTTGAGAGGATACTAATTATAACTATAATTGGAGAACAAGAAAATAATTAAGTCCCCATTCGTCTTCACATAGCATTTTTTATTACGTATAACAAAATTAGAGCTTTTAAATCTAAATATAGCTGAAGGAATATGCCATTATGTACAAAGACTTTCTAGATTTAATTGATTACTAATTGAAGGGTGGGGCCTTGTGCTTCATGAAGAAATACCAGTAATTCTATAACGTTGCTTTAATTGGCTAGGATGTTGTGGTTTAGTTCGCAAACGCATTAGGATGTTGTGGTTTAGTTCGCAAACACACATATTATATATACTATAGGTAAGTGCCTAGTTTAGATTGATCTGAGCATATAGGTCTATAAATTAGTTTATTTTTGTGATACTGTTCCGTCTTGTAGTAAAACACCTGTTTTTAAATACCGATTTTTGTTCGATTTATTTCAATTTTTTTCTATTTAATGCTCATATAACAAAATACAAAATATGATTTGTTGACTTTCAGTTTCACTGTTGTTTGCTGTGTGTCAGTACTATATACTAATACAGAAACAGTTTGCAAATTCAAGATGTCTGGAAGGTACATGTAATTTACAATATCTATAATATCCATTTTCCATTATTTACTTTAGCTGCCTCACTCACTCAGTCCCTTAATGGTTTTTTCTAATATCTAAGCATGTACATTGTGGTAGTAAGCTCTGTGCTCTAACCACTCTCAACTCAGTCCCAAATCATTACTCGAGTCCCATGAATAATCTCATGAATTTACGGTTGACAAATGATTGAGAAAACCTAGCGGTATTATTTCATAAGCAAAGTATATTGAGGGCTATAAAGCGCTTATTTTAAAAGCATGTATTGTGACAACGAGGTGAAGCCATGCAAGTGACTTCCCAGGTCAAAGGTGAATATATGTAACCTTTGATATTACAATGCATTGTATTGTGATAACACGCCATTGTACTAATTTTTTTTAGGAAAGTGTATGTCGGTCAGCTCAGTTTTAAGACTACGGAACGTAATTTGAGAGATTTTCTCTCAGATTGTGGAGAGATTGAGGAAGTCGTGATCATTACTGATAGAGAGACTGGTGATTCTCGTGGATTTGGGTTTGCCACTTTCACTGATCAAGATGCTGCGGAAGAGGCTTGCCGCAGGTCTGGAGAAGAACTTGATGGAAGAGAAGTGAATATTTTTTATGTTATATGTATGTTTCAATAGTAATCGTGTAGATTATAATAAATTATGCAAGAGATCGTGGAGATCGTGGTGGTAGAGATCGAGGTTACAATCGAGGTTATGGCCGAGGTGGCGGAGGAGGTTATGGTCGTGATCGCGGTGGTTACGATCGTAATCGCAGTGGTTATGGCCGTGATCGTGATGGTTATGGTCGTGATCGTGGTGGTTATGGCCGTGATCGTGAAGATCGCGATGATAATGGTCAGTTTTAGTATATGTTGTTGCTGCCATGGCAACCTAGTAAACAACATGTATAGCTTTAAATGTTAACCCCTAATATTGTTAATGTGTACTGTTTGAGTGATAACGATAAAGATATGCACAATAGCCAGTAAGTCACTAAACATAAGGAACTTATATTGTCATATAAATGATAAAAATACAGTAAAAAAGGATAACGTGTAATGTTTGTTGCCATTTTCAAAGTAATACCCATTTTTCATGTGGATATGATGGCAGCATTCTACCGTGTTACTATTCCAGGTTTTAATAGGTGATAGATTATTGGTTATTTAAAAATTGCAATATCTATTTTATTAATTTCTAATTATTTTCTTATAATTTTATAGGAGGACGAAGACAATATTAAAGACACACTACTTTTGTTAACAAAGCACCTCCTGTATCTGTACAGACTTTGAATTGCTTTTGTGTATTAATTTCAAAAGTATATTGTTGATTCTACAATACTTGGTTTGTATAATGTATATACTTACATTATAATCAATATTCTCTTGTACTTCAATTGATATGCGTAAGCACGTTATTTTTAGTATGTACACTTGCTCTGTTATTTCAGATCAAACTTAATAGCAATGTAAATGTTTACTTTTCGTATGTGGAGGCATGATTGTTGACAGTCTGTTCATATTAATAATACACATAAGCTTGCATCATTCTCAGCATAAGTGTTGCTGTATATAAAAGGTGACGTATTTAATTTGCACACACAGTTGAGTATAGTGACTACTCAGTTACAGGAACAGTTTGTAAATGGCTTCTAAAAGGTTTGTGTCAGTGATATTACCTATTATGTCACTATCTGGTATACACACATCTATAGTGTATATGTTGGAGGTCTTCATTTTTCAACTACTGAACGTAATTTTAAGAAGTTTCTCTCAAAGTTTGGTAAGGTTGAGAGTTTTGATCTTGTTAAGGAAAAAGGGACTGGTTATGCTCAAGGATTTGGTTTTGCTACATTTAAAGAACAAGAAGCTGCTGATTTAGCTGTCAGTAAATCTAATCAAGTAACATTAAAAGGAAATGAAGTAAGCATATATTAATTATATCAGGTACAATTCTCCAGGTCTACAATTGTGGTAGATTTTTAAAATTCCAAATTTCAAATAACATATTTTGTTCTCTACAGATTAGAATAACTTATACTCATATTGATAGCAAATACAATGCTTCCCAAGAACAAACAGGTGTTCGTCTTGATCAAAATCAGCAAGTTAGTTTTATAATATAATAAGATAGTCCTAATGTATGGCTATAGAATACAAATACAATGTATAGTTTAATATAGCTTGAAACAAAAAATGTCGCTAAAATTTAATTTAATTTTGTAGGAGAGATACAGAACTACTCGTCGTGTTGGCCGATGTATACTAATTTGATGATTGTCTGGACAATTTACTGTGTACTATAAATATATTTATTTGTTGTTGGTATAATTGTTATATTGTGAGAGAAAACAATTAACAATTGCTCAAGTAACACTTGTATTAACACAATATTATAATACTGTATATGCTTCTGCTGGTGATCTATATAGATATACCAATCCAATGACAAGCTTACATTCTAAAATATTCCAATTAAGAGATAGGAAGGACATCTCATCAGTAACAACATTTTAGTCATTACGTGTACTTAATCTATTTATATAGCTAGTATAGTTTGATTAATTTTCGTAAATGGCTATACGTGATACCATAAGCTAGTATTATACGTTTCCTTCTATGGTATGATATCACTTCCAACTACAATATATTTAATTGTGTTGTTTGCACTTATGAATCTTTCAATGTATTATTTTATTCTGTATACATGTTGTGGCATTGTATACAAAAGCATTCCTAGAATGCTTTATGATGTAATACACTAACTAATGTAGTTATAGAGTACAGTTACAAGACTTCAAATGCATACAGTATAGCTTCTTTGACTATAAGTCTATAGCCATTTCAGCTAGCTAAATGGGCTCAAGAAGGTTTGTTAATGTGTCTTGTTATAACAATGTAGATTTGTATCTATTAGTATATATATTGGTGGTCTTCATCCTTCAACTAATGATGGACAATTTAAGAAGTTTCTCTTAAAGTTTGGCAAGATTGAGGGCTTTGATCTTGCAAAGGATAAAGAAACTGGTCGCTCTAAAGGATTTGGTTTTGCCATATTCACAGAACAAGAGGCAGCAGATTTAGCTGTTAGTAAATCTGGTCAAGTGGAACTAAATGGTAACACAGTAAGTTTATACACACCAGTGCTGTATAGCTAATGCATATGAAATATAATATATTACTGGTAGCTAGACTCAATTGAACAGTTTTATAAATTAATATTTATATATGAATTTTCTAATTTAGATTAGAATTTCATATAAGTTTACAAATGAAAAGAAAGCACAACAATGATTAATGACAGACATTGTGATCGTGGACTGTGCCATGTGCTGCATTAATCATGGCTGATCAAAATGATTTATAATAATTATATTTTGCAGATTAAATTGACTTTCTTATTTAATATATCAATTTGTTTTATTATGTAATGATGGTTGATTGTTGTAACCAAAGTAAAACTATAACTACTGGAATATCCTAAATTCCTGACATTGATGACGAAATCTGGCCCCTCCCATCACTTACACGTGACTGACATCGTGGTCGTTGATTCTTAGTGCATTTTTTGTGTAAGTTAATCTCCTTTCTCGTTTTGTTTTTGACATTATTATATACTCTAATATGTGTGGTTATAGTTATATTGCTCTTGTGATAATATTTTTAGACCATTATTGCCACTGTTTCAGCAAGGATAAATTTAAAAACTAACTTGTATTTCAGTCGTATTAAGATTTACTTTTTAATGCGTATACCTAAATAGGGCTGTTACCAACTCAATCATTTAGTGATCACTGAAGCAAACAGCAACTGTTTTATTAAGAGTATACTAACAGGTAATCGGTTGCTAATTGAGGGGGGGTCTAGTCGCCAACCCATTCCTTAAATGAAACCATGAGTGTTCCTGGCTATGTGAGACAAAGTCCGTTGACTGACTTGATACTAGACTTTATATTTACTGTATTGGAATATTCTACTTCAACTAATTAAAATATTGATTTTAGAATTAATATTTTTTAATACTTTTAACAACGAAATTTCAATATACTTTGTTAACTTTCAGTTTGACTCTTGCCTGCTGTTTCATCACACGATTACTGAAACTATTCGCACAAAAGATGTCTGGAAGGTACATTTAACTATATACGTAATATCTATGCTCATGTATCTTATTTAGTATCTAAGCATTTGTATAGTAGAGCCATGGAGAGAACTGTAAATCCTCTGCAAAGTAGATTATCTCATGTGATTCTCCACTGACAAGTCCTTAATCATATTATCCAAGTCTCAATTGTCTCATCCATTATGGTTGACAAATGATTGAGAAAACTTAGCTGTATTATTTGATACCTTGAAAATTGTAATAAGGGCTGTAAATATAAAGCATGTATTATGACAACGAGGTGAAGCCATTCAACTGACTTCATGAGGGTCAAAGGTGAATACATGTAAATTATGATTATTATAGAATGATAATTGTGATTACGCTAATTCCTAATAGGAAGATATATATTGGTCGGCTTGATGCATCAACTACTGAACATACTCTGAGGGAGTTTCTCTTGGACTTTGGAGAGCTTGAGGATGTAGTGATCATCACTGATCGAGAGACTGGTGATTCTCGGGGATTCGGTTTTGCCACATTCAAAGATCAAGCAGCTGCTGATTTAGCCTGCTGCAAATCTGGCCAAGAAATTGATGGAAACCAAGTAAATATTTTGTTTGTTTTTTTGTTTTACTAGTGACAACAACAGGTTATAATTAACTATGCAAGAGATCGTGGTGATCGTGGTGGTGGAGGACGCGGTGGTTACAATCGTGGTTACAATAGGGATCGTGGTTATGATCGAGGTTATGATCGTGGAGGTTATGGCCGTGACCGGGATGATCGTGGTAGTTATGGTTAGTTTTTGTTAATACACAAAGATTTTTCAGCTAACGTTGTAGCATAACATGTATGTATGTACATGTACGTACATGTGTATGTATGTATCCATTAATACCAATATATTCATAGAGTATCAAATATGTAAGACTCTTAGCATCCCTACCAAATTAGGAGTTATTGAAAACAAAGTAGATCGACAACCTACTATACGTTTTTGTGTAATTACTATTCCAAGGATTGTAGTCTATAGTGTAGTATTACATGATGTCTGTTAATGACTTAGAAACTACTACTATACTTACTACCATACATTTATGTGTAATTACTATTCCAAGGTTTGTAGTCTATATTGTAGTATTACATGGTATCTGTTACTGACTAAGAAGCTACTATTATACTTACTAGTTTTATGTGAAATTACTATTCCAAGGTTATAGTCTACAATGTAGTATTGCATGGTATCTGTTACTGACTTACAAGTCAGCTCTCAATCTACTGTAGCTTCAATTAGTTATTGCATTATTTGATTGGTACATTGATTGATAGAATACAGTACACTAAAGACTATTTGTTCACTGCATATAGACCTATAAGAAAACCAGTATGAATTGTGTAATTTTTATAGTGTGATTGAAGTTAAGGACATTTTATAAACAGGAAGTTTAGTGATATGTCTCTGCCTAGTTATTAAGTTATAAGGTTTTCCTGTTTAAATTTTAACGATAATGGAGGGTACAATTGCTCAAGAAACAACTGGCTTACTCAAATTGAGTCATATTAGATATATACATAAACTTATATTGTCTCAAATGTTTTTTTTTATTATTATAGGAGGAAGAAGACAATATTAAAGGCACTTCGATTTGCTAAGAACACTATTAAAGATACTTTGATTTACCAAATAATCACCTTCTTTATATATTATATATTGTTGATTTAGTTTTTGATAATTTCACAATAGCATGTAGTTTTATGTACATCGATTAAGGATTTAATAATTAAGTTAATATAATTTTTTTCTCCAGTATGTTTTATAGCTGACTATGCCTTGTGTAAGTTGTGTTTCAATTCAGTTGTTAAACCTTTTCCTGCCTAAAAATACAAGTAGTCATATACATACATGTAATGATATTGATATCATCTTCACGAAGAGTGTAAATTGATTAGAAAATGTGTTTAAATTATAATTTCAATGTAGTAGTAGCACAACTATTTTCCTCTTGATCATGACCTGTCAACTTTGAGATCCCTTCTAAAATTTCAGTTAGTTAGAGTAGGAGATAGTTGATAGCTTTGAATGCAGATGATGGTTCAGCTTGTGGTCTTACTTGCTCTTTGCATGAGTGGTTTAATGATCTACTCAGACTTGGCCCCTCATTTGGATATTTTGCTGAACCAAGTAAATGTTTTCTGGTTTTTGATGAGCTGTTTAAAGATGAAGCTGGGGAGATTTTCAAATCATTCTAATTGGACAGGCACTTTGATTTCAGACCATAATCCATCTTTTGGGGTGGTTCTTGGTGTAACTTGACTATGATGACATCATAATGAAATGACATCACCTAAACCCTACATCAAAGCTTACATTATTAACTCTATGACACAGAGTGATGTCATCATAGGACATGTTTTACATCATCAGTCAAGTTACACCAAGAAGCACCCATCTGTTGATACAATGTCTACTAATGTAACCTATATGATAGGCACACTGCTGTCCATAATATTATTTAAGATGTTGTTAAGATAACATAAACATTTGTAATAATGTCAGATGTTATTAATATCAATCACATCATTGATATACTTGAATCTGACATTAGTCATGTTAAGAATACTACATAGGAAAATATGTTGAATATATTCATTGTTTTCATGATGTAATGAAATGGTTCATATTATAATTACAATAATAAATATTCCACTCATTTTGTACCATGTATTTTTTAGGTAATGTATGATGGATTTATTATAATTGTAGTGTTCTGTGCTATTATTGAATAAATTTATAAAAAAACATGTTGTATTGCCCAAACGATCCTCCTCACTCACCACTTAGGCTCCAGGATTCCCTGCTATATTGCTAGCTAGGACTGCCACCGTGGCCTGGTAACCCTCGTCTGAAGTATGTGTTTTTTGTTTTATAGAGGTTTTAAAGGAGTACTTTTGTCTGTATGGTACATTAAATGAAGTCAAATTAAAGATGGAATGTCTGTAAGATCAAGGTAACTATATCACAAGACAATGTAGTACATCCATATTTTAAAATTTACTGTATTAATTTACTAAGTAATGGATTAATTGATTCATTAAAGCAGGAGGAAGGCAAGTTATGACTGTGGGTGGTGAATAATGTGTAATAGAAGATGAGTATCTCTGTTGTACGTATATCACATATGAACTTTTTTCATTGCTCTTTGTGAATTTCTTGTTTCAAAAACCATCAAAATGTTTACCCGTGTTTCCTCTTGTGGGTTATGGATGATTTTCTTTATTTGTTAGCAGCATAAACAACAATTTGGCTTGTTTTTTAGTCCTGACTTCAGCGTCGCCCTCACTTCAAACCAGCCGTACGGGATTCGAGCTCTGCGGGATGTCTAAGCAGTCATTGTAAGTTGAAACCGGGCCCACAATACACCAGGCCTCGTCACGTTTAAAAGGAGACTACCAGCCGTATCATAGTCCGCCTTTCGGATACTCTTACGAGTATGTTGGTAACCATTTCAGAGGTCATGATGCATTGCAGACGCTCGCCCACAACACAATCTACCCAAGCTTTTCTTGGTTTCTTTTTATATGTGCTTAGGATTTTGTTTTCAGGCTTTTGTAGGGCGTGACTGTGAATTAAGCGCTTACGAACTCATTAACGTCAATTATGAATATGATTACCAGTATCGATGAACTAAAAAGACTGTTAAAATAATTAAAACTGTACTTTTAAAGACCAAGAATAAAACTAGTCCAACTAAGGCAAAGTAGAACAACACTATTAATTATAATCATTTAATCATTTTAATTTCTAGGGACTTAAAAGAATAAAAATTCTACCTAAACGTTCTTATTCATTATCTTTTGTTCCTTCTATCTAAGTTTATAACAGCTCCTTTAGTTCATTGAGTGCAATTTTTTAAAGAAGAGATAATAAATTTTTTAAAATATAATAATGATATATACAACATGTATCCTGATAAGGATCTTTAAGTTAATCAAATCATGAATATTATCAAACAATAATAATAATCATTTTGAGTTCCCTCAAAACAACATATAGAGTTGCAGTGATATTGTATACATGGTCTACAGATATATGATATATAGTATTAGGTTAGAGTCTATCAAATACAACTGCATACATATATATATATAATATTAATAAATATCTTTGCATCACTGTATGTAGTATTTTAATTTAATTTTAGCCCTTAATAATAAGATAAGCTGCAATTCCACATATCCACAGTGGGAAAGTCAGTACAGTATAAACAACACCAACTATATACATTATACGACTGTATTTTTTGTGCCTATAATCACTTGTTTCTGTAGCCTAAAATGAACAAGCAAGTACACACAAATTCAATTACATTATGACTATACCCTTATAAGGTAAATCATAGCTGGTATGGTGCATAGAAATGTAAAAGGTCCTCCAAAGACAAAAAGTATTATCATTAAGATTAGTGAAGTAACTATACCAGAGCCTTCTAATTCATTAAAACAATCTTTCTGCCTCAAGTGTCCTGTTAACTGTATGTAATAAGGTTATATGTGTTTATATAAAAGCAGTTTAACTAATTACTTGTTGATGCTGTTGTTGCAGTGTAGAAAATGAGGAGTTAGACCCTGAATGTTGAATATAATATTAATTATTATGATAGATATTATTGTACAAATTGACATACAAGTTTGATCAGGCTCAAGGCATTGCTGTCCATATTGATAAGCAGGATTGTAGTAGGTTACACCTACCTAAACAAAAACAATATGGTAATGTAATGGTTTTGAATTATTGAATCCCCTCTCTGCAATAGGAGTTCATTTGTGGTAATGGCTATTATATTATATCTAAGACAACAACTCACATGAAGTGACAGTTATTGTATAAACAATAGTGCTACATTAAATGATACATAAGTTTATTTGTCACTGACTTGAATTGACTGTTCATAAGAAGGTAGATGATATGTCGTATTCTCAGGATCATGAAGACTCGATTCATCATATGAAGGGGGAGGTAACTGATCCATACTGTAAATTGAGAAATATTAGCGTTGGTTGTAATTTAGCGCTAAATTTAAAAATCGCTAACTTAATTAACATTCATTACACAATCACGTGCACGTTCTCAGCTACCACGAAGAAAACTGATCTCTCTATCGACGTTCAAAGCTGGCTATACTACTTATAGTATCTCTTTTCTCAAGTGCTTGAACTCTGCAAGTAAGCAAAAGACTTCTCCACTTCTGCCCACTGAAGAAGATCAATTCATCAAGGCTGTTAACAAGCTTGATCTAGCAGATGATCATGTGATATACTACCAATATTCAATGTGTTTCAAGCTCACCGATGTCAATCTGTTTCGAGGAAACTTTGTGAGAACCATATTCACCAAGTTTTCGTTCCAGCAGGATGTACCGGAGAGTTGCAGCCCCTCGATATCAGCACGAATCAAAAATTCAAGGTAGTCTTTTACCAGATGGTATTCGAATGAAGTAAAACGAGCACTAGATGAGGGCACCCATCTGGAAGATCTGAAAATTGACTTTAAAATAGTATTGTGAAAACCACTGCACGCTAACTGGCCTATTTTGGCTATATCTAAACTCAGGGCAAACAGTGACATTGTACGTACTGGGGCTTCCACTTAGGTTCCAAGATTCCCTGCTATTGCTAGCTAGGACTGCCACGTACCGTGGCCTGGTAACCCTCGTCCCAAAACGAGGTAATCCTGGCTGGAGCGTCGCCTTCACTTCAAACCAGCCGTACGGGATTCGAGCTCTGCGGGATGTCTAAGCAGTCATTGTAAGTTGAAACCGGGCCCACAATACACCAGACCTCGTCAAGTTTAAACAGAGACCTAAGTTTATAACAGCTCCTTTAGTTCATTGAGTGCAATTTTTTAAAGAAGAGATAATAAATATTTTTAAATATAATAATGATATATACAACATGTATCCTGATAAGGATCTTTAAGTTAATCAAATCATGAATATTATCAAACAATAATAATAATCATTTTGAGTTCCCTCAAAACAACATATAGAGTTGCAGTGATATTGTATACATGGTCTACAGATATATGATATATAGTATTAGGTTAGAGTCTATCAAATACAACTGCATACATATATATATACAATATTAATAAATATCTTTGCATAACTGCATGTAGTATTGTAATTTAATTTTAGCCCTTAATAATAAGATAAGCTGCAATTCCACATATCCACAGTGGAAAAGTCAGTACTGTATAAACACCACCAACTATATACATTATACGACTGTATTTTTTGTGCCTCTGATCACTTGTTTTTGTAGCCTGAAATGAACAAGTACACACAAATTCAATTACATTATGACTATACCCTTATAAGGTAAATCATAGCTGGTATGGTGCATAGAAATGTAAAAGGTCCTCCAAAGACAAAAAGTATTATCATTAAGATTAGTGAAGTAACTATACCAGAGCCTTCTAATTCATTAAAACAATCTTTCCGCCTCAAGTGTCCTGTTATCTGTATGTAATAAGGTTATATGTGTTTATATAAAGCAGTTTAACTAATTACTTGTGGATGCTGTTGTTGCAGTGTAGAAAATGAGGAGGTAGACCCTGAATGTTGAATATAATATTAATTATTATGATAGATATTATTGTACAAATTGACATACAAGTTTGATCAGGCTCAAGGCATTGCTGTCCATATTGATAAGCAGGATTGTAGTAGGTTACACCTACCTAAACAAAAACAATATGGTAATGTAATGGTTTTGAATTATTGAATCCCATGTCTGCAGATGAGACTAGTTTTAAATGAATTGCATACATATAGTGATATGCAGAGGTCCAGCAGTTTATCTACAGTATGTGCTCATTTGTAGTAATGGCTATTATATTATATATAAGACAAAACCCTGACAACTCACATGAAGTGATAGTTATTGTATCAACAAATAGTGCTACTTTAAATGATACATAAGTTTATTTGTTACTGACTTGAATTGACTGTTCATAAGAAGGTAGATGATATGTTGTATTCTCAGGATCATGAAAACTCAATTCACCATATGAAGGGGGAGGTAACTGAGTCATAATTAAAAGACACAATAACAAAATGACTATACTTACATCTTCAGTATCATAAAGTGCTTCTGTACTTGAAGTCCAGTACATCTGCAAAATAGAGAATACAATACTTTCTTCATAGGATGATATTAAACAGTGTAAAGTCTACATGACATGTACTTTTATCATGTATATTAAAATACATTAAATTTCAGGTGATATATTATACTATTGTAATGCTTAATCATTTTTGATTATGTAGTGATAAGTAAATTGATAACTTAACACTAATCACATCCTCTTTGATAATAAACATCTCACTGTTAACAATAATGTATCTATTGACATGTGTTTGTTTTTAGATGATATGTATATTTACTAAACATTTCTTATAATGATAAACAATATAGCTAATGTATAGAATGTTAATACTTCAATCATAACTTAAACTACATTTAATCATGTTACTACATTGCATTAATTCCCACATAAAAATAGAAAACTTATAGTTTGTTGTTGCATTAATTGCAGCATTAGATTTTAAAATATTATGAACATGTTGTAGCTGAAATAAAGCAATTAAACCCTATAGGTTGTTATTGTTTACAGTTATCAATTGCAATTTCACATTTACTATAGTGTGTGACATGAAAGTAGTCAGTATAGAGCCCAGCATTAAAGACCAATATATACCTATATATAATATTTGGAAGGCTAAGTCATAGACTGTTTCACATAAAAGAGAAATCCTATATATATCACTAAAAATTGATTTAAATAACCAATATCATATACAGGTTACATATAATGTAAATTAACATCATACATATTATTAGATTGACTAAACAGTTAATCCGATATTATGTTATAATATGAAAACATATGATGTTTACTTTCAATTGACATCAAATAATTTGCTACATATTTGTATAACCACACATTGGTTATATTAACCAATCGATTTTTACAATGTATATAGTTTATTTTCTACATGTAACATTCATTTCGTGCATTCATTGAAGTACAACAATTATGGTATTCTGTTATACTGACATTCATGATAATAATTACCTCTGAAGTGTTTTCTGCAGAATAGTGTCCAATTTGACCTAAAAGTACATCAAAATAATTTTTAGATCCCTTACATCTATACATGACCATTTAAACCCTCCCTCTCTCTCTCTCTCTATAACACACACACACCCACACACATATCTCTCTCTCTATAACACACACACACCCACACACATATCAGTGTTGAGATGATTAATTTTTCCGCCAACTCATACTCACTAATGGTTGCATGCATGTGGTCTACAAATAATACATTAAAATGTAATACCATACAGTGTTATATTACTATATTTACTATGGAATTCTACATGTAGTAATTCCTGGCCATGCATGATTAGAAAGTCTATGCGTGTTGTCTAAATTTGATAGTGACAGCAATCACATTCAGGCTATGCATGTAATTGAGTAAACAATAAACTATAATTATGTATATCCATATACATACATATATATATATATATATATATATATATATATATATATATATATCCATACACACACACACACACACACACACACATATCCTTTTCCATATTAAAGTCAGCTTAAGCTATAAGGGAGGATAGTCCTGCTTGCCATGCACATGTTATGCAATATTGTGCTATCTATCAATATAGACAGTAATCCTTAATCATATCACACACATATAACAGCCCTTTTACAACTTGGCCCCATTTATATTAAATTGGGTTTGTCTAATCGTTTTAAATCTATCCGTTAATTATAATTTTATTCACCATTACCGTTTCTGTTGTCCATTGATAGAGATTTTACTAGTTTTCAACTCTACCTGCCAATCAATAAAGAACAAACTTGCGTCTAGCTGGCGAGAACTTGGCCCCTCCCACCAAGGAGTTAAATATCCGAGTGTCATTGTACGCCACATGGTATTAAGCAGGAAGTATACACATAGGCAAGTTGTAAAACTTATTATTAATAAAGCATGCATATTAACCAGCAACGCAAGAGAGACAACTACAAAATCTTCATTGTTCTCTGTACATTTGTAATCAACTCTTCCTATTAATTCAAAAAAATTAGAGAGGTTCCTCTGTCACCCGTCAGTCATAGACAACGGCTTCCTAAACACATTTTTGTTTTAATATCTACCTGACAGTGTCATACATATAGACTTATTAGTTGTTTATGTTTACCCTTTGACAACACTTTGTCACATAAAAGGCATTTTATTTAAATGCTACATTAATTACATGTTAATACGTCTATATATTGTTCTCTTGCTAATATCCACACATGGCATGCTTGTATTTATACCAGTCATAGAAGGTATTAGTAGTTGTTGATACAAGTATATTGATATGTGTTAAAAACCATTATTAACTACAAACTAATGTCAATATTATGTGCCTCAATTAATGTCTTATATTTTATAATGTATCAAAATCATTTCCCTCTCATGCCTCAACCACACGAGGATTTATATCTCTTAAGAGTATTTTGAAACCAAGATTGAAGTCCTCTGCTATATCTGAAATAATAAAGTAAAATACTTCAACAACACACTCAGACAATCTTACTCTATATAGTCATTACGTGACAGGTTTAGAACACGTGGTCAGATATTAATGGAGGTGTGTCCTCTCTCATTCGAATTCAGCAGTGTAGTTACAGCAATAAGATCTTCAACAATAATCACAGAGAATTGAGAACAAAATGAAGTAATTCTCAAACAACAAAGATGGATTCTCGTCTGGATTCTCCTTATCTTAGCTGTTATAGTATTGACATATCTCTCAACCCTCTGGTCATATAGTAAAGTGTCATTACAACTCTAATAATGCCAACAACTAAAGACAGCTAAATTTGATACCTACCATCTCTTGAGCATCTTTTATCATCTCTGGCCACTTTGATACCATGTGATCTGATTTTGTATCCATTTGGCACACATTCAGAATTTTTATTCTATCCTTCACATTACATACATATTGCCCATCTGTAACCTGAGTAAACATAAAAATGATTATCTGTAACTAGTTAAATTGAAACTGTTTATTCATCTCCAATTTCATAAGTAGAGACAGCTACTTATACAAAAGTTACCTTTCCTTTCTACTTATTATTCATTAATCCATATATTTATTTAATGAATGCTTTTTATTGTTCATTGTATGTGTCTTCAGATTTATGGTGAACCTTTTAATCCAGACTATATTGTAGTTGATAGTATACTGGACATTATGTAACCATCAAAAATGGTAAGCACATCTGATCATATGATACTCCATTTAAATACATATATACATATATATGTAGAAAAACACTACTATGATTATAGCATTTTTAAACCAGTGTGCTTGTCTTTGTTTTAGAAGAATTGTATAATCTGTGTACTTTTGACAATCAAAACTCTCCACTTTGTTAGTCCAATTGCTAAATCTATTGTATATTTTAAAATATTGATAACTACTACCAGGGTACCATTACCATAACAAAATTATACTTGCATATTATCAAAGTGACGCCACCAGTTACCATAGCAACATTGTACATATCATCAGAGCAGAGAACCTCTGAATATAAGACCGATTATTGTTAGTACAAACTAATTGCTTTAAAAGTCAATTTTGTCAAGTATTGTCAAAACCTACCAGATATTTAATTAATGACCATTGTTAAATTACCTTGCTTTAATCCATAGTGACATATGTCACCATAGCAACAGTAACTTTTGTAACAACATGTGTGTTGCCCTATTACCATTGTAACAATTACCATAAAATTGTTGCCATAGCAACAACATGCAATATATATTATATAGCAACAATTACCATAGTAACTTTATTGACAGTTTGACCAACTATTGTTTCAAAATTAAAACTAATTAGTTTTCAATTTTGTTACAAACATTGTCCAAACTTACCTGATATTTTGTTAAGTACTATTATTTAATTTCCTTGGATTATTAGCAACTTTCATTGAAAGACAATTTTCTATCAAATTACGAAGAATTTAGTCACAGTGATTACAAATTTCAACAGAAAACCATTTATTGCTATATTCCTTCCAAACGTTTAAAATGATGCCAAAATCTATTAGAATTTATATTTTAATGTATTACTCAATTTCCATGTAAAGTTGTGAAGTTTCAAAAATAATGAACTCATGGAATCCCAAATTCATTAAATTATATAACCCATACAAAAGCAACAACACACATCTCACCATAGCAACAGTTACTATAGAAACAACATACATATGTTTTTATAGGAGCTATTATCGTAGTAACAATTGCCATGATAAACTTGCCATAGCAACAACAAACAATATTTATCACCATAGCAACAGTTACCATAGCAACATTATTAATGACACTGACAATTAAGCCAATTATTGTTTTAAGATTAAAACTAATTACTTTATAGCAATATGTTTTCAATTTTGCTAAAAATAATGTCATAAACAATTAGTCTAGACAACTAATGAACTTATTATTTGGGGAAACAATGCACATCAATGTACATTGTAGATATGTCCATGTTCCTATACTATAGATATGAATCTGAGATTATAGGAATGAATATCAAAATATGTGACCTGATTTGGAAAAAGGGACCATTTCTGTTAAAACATTGTGACCTGATTAGTGAAAAAAAAAGTTAAACATCTCAAAAACAGTTTCGTATACATACAAAATAGTTGTGTGTACAGCAGCTGTATGGTGACAAATGGTTTCACGGAGGTGGTCTAATATTACAAATCAAGTCACATAACATAGCAGCAACAATCAATCAACAGGGCGGACAACGAGGAAAGAGTGTTATTGTTACAAAGTAAACTTTAACAAGCCCAAACTAGGTAGCTGCTACCAATAGTTAATGAATTATCTCAAACTGTTACTAGTTAGAGTGTTCTATGTCTCCAACTACTCTACAGGATATCAACAAACTGGATGAGATCTATAAAAATCAGAGAGACTGTATAATTAATGGATGCCACCTTCTACCTCAAAGTTCTTACTCTCTGTATAGTAATACTAAGTGACACTTCATGATATACACTATATGAGTAGTAGGTTCATATGTAACACAGTGACGTGTCTAAATAGTAAGCCTACAATTTTCATTCATGGGTAAAATTTACAAAATGTAAAGTTCATCAATACAATTTATTTAGAACTGAAATGAATACATGAAATAATTGATACATTTAAAATACACGATTTTTTCAAAGCTATGTATAGCACTGGCAGATCTGAGTCCATGCATCTAGCGAAGTACACCATGATACCTGCCTCGTACATACAGTAGTTTCATTAATTCATAATACATATTGATACATACATTTTGTAACTGACTAGTTTGGCAGTTTCTGAGAAGAAATATTGTAACCTATATCGTGTATAGTCATTGCTTTACAAACATATTTCTTTCCAGTAACATGATGCTTAATAGTTAAAGTATTGTAATATTTTAGGTATTTTGAAGACTTTAATTAGTTGTTAATTAGATCAATCAATTAAAAATCAATTAATGTTGTCACGCGCGTGATATGCTGGTGTATTTTCCCGCCAAATTTGTCACAAGCTTGTGTTGCCTGGTTGTCAAATTTGAGCATGACAGAGATCTCCTAATAATATATAAAGTTACCCCATTTTTCACTATTGAAAAAGGTGAGCTATCTCCATCGATCCATCTCTAATCCATTCTCAAATAACTCTCGTCTTCTTTTTTCTCTACTTGTAGGACCTCGTCACTACGACTCGCCCCACCTCGTCGCTTCGTTGGATAATCTCTCTTCGCTGGATCATCTTTTCAAAGACATTCTTATCTGTTTATTTTCTTTTGTTATTTTCAGTTTTATTGATCTGTAGTTTCCTTTTGTTTTTTATCTTTATTTTTTTGTGTCAATTTGTTTCAATAAAAGATTTTTTTCTCACTCACTCTTCATTTCTATAGGACTCGATTTGACTGTTCTCTTGTGTTCTCTGATGTTCTTGTCTGCTCTTATCCAATGTTCTCTTGTGTTCTCTGATGTTCTTGATGGTTCTTGTTTGCTGTTCCTGACAGTTCTCTGATGTCCTCCTGATTGTTCTGATGTTCTCTGGATGAAAAAGATGAGTCGCTCTCCGTGTCATTGGACTCTTTCCTGTCTTCCTTCCAGCCTTCTTTCCTCTTCTTTTATTTTTTATTTTTTTTTATTTTTGGGCAATCTAGCCCATACACTATACACACACTCATACAATCCCTAAAAATTATCTCTCCCCTGCCGCTCGGCGGCCAAAAAAAAATTTTTTTTAAAAATCTCAGGCCGCCGAGTGGCGGGGGAGAGCTCTGATCTTCTAGGGTGCGCGTGTGTGTGTGTGCTGTGTGTGTGAAGGCTGGTAGTCCCTTTTCACTTCCTCTGTCTCTCTTCGCTCTCTATCCATTCATTCTCACCACTAGTTCAGTTATCACTACTCTTTTTTCTTTCCCTGCAGGAACAGCACTGTGAAAAAGGTGAGCTACCTCTCCATCCATATTCTTTAGTAATCCAGTTGTTACTAACTCTCTCCTTCTCTTCCTTTATGTTCTCTACTTGTGGACTGACTGGATATTGGGAGCTCTCTCTACTCTGTTTTGGGGACAATTCAACTACTGAGACTGTCTTATTTTTTTCCATTTCTTTTCTTTTTTATTGTATTTTTTTCTATGTTTTTTTTCCTATGTTTTTTTATAGTTTCTTGTTTTATATTCTCTTTAACTTTATTATATTGAAATTCTTCAAAAAACATTTTTTCACTGAAATTTTAACATTGTTAAATACAATCAAGTTCACTTTTAAAATATTTTTAAAGTTAAGATAATTATCAAGCTTTAAACGTTAACTACTTTCATGAAAAATGAATAAACTAGAATTTCAACTATTGTGTTACACATTATTATTATTATATTAATATAGATCATTTCTTTTTTTAGCAAAAAGCTATATCATAATTAATTAACATTCTTTAATTTTTTTAATATTTAATTAAAAATCTATTAAAAAGTTTTGCTGTTCTTGTTGAGCGTGCACTGATCATACTTTCCCGCCATAATGTGGTGGTCACGCGTTTGCTGTTCCTTGCTATGTGCGTGCTGTTGACATTTTCCCGCCTCTCCTGAACGTGTGCACGCTCATTAGTAATGGAACCTTTTTCACCTATTGAGACAGTTTAATTTCTTTTTTCAGTGTTTTTTTCATCAAATTTATTTTTATTTTTGCTTTTAATTGTTAAAATTAAAAGTTATTTATCTCTTGTCATTTTTTATAATGTTTATGGTTCAGTACTCTCAGATGATGTCAACAATCTGGATGAGATCCATACAGATCAGAAAAATTGCATTGTCAGCTTTAGATCACTTCATTGACACCAGATCAGTAAAATTATTGTTAATTTATAAATCTAACTTTACAAGCATTAGGTTTAAATTGTTGGTACATGATGGTGTTAATGTGGTGTGCCACACCCCTTACTAATTTGTCCATTTGTGTATGTTTGATCTACTTATTTGACTAACTAAATAGTAATCCTTATATATACATACCATAGTTTCATAGTCTCAATCCCAGGAGTTTGAAAATGAGACTATTATCCATAGGACATCATAATCAGTTGAAAGATCTCCATAACAACTTAATTTAATCTACTTACTTGTTTCATTTCCTATTTTAAGTTTAATTCCTAATTATAATAATACACAATACATTATAGATTAGTACTAAATTTTTAGAACTGGGTTTTAAATTATAACAAAGATGTTTGGTCATAACATATACATCTGTATACATTGTCTTACCATATTAACTATTATATCATTAATTATGTTTAAAATAATAATATCAAATTGTCTTTAAGGATTTTTTTATTAACTGTGGCATTTTTTCCAGTAGAATAAATCAGAGCCTTACAATAAAGGGCTGCAAAAGCATTAGAATTGATGTAATTGGTTACTTAGCAACATGGCCACGTGGTTACTATTTTTAGAAATTTTAGTTTTATAAGTGTTACCGTTTTAGAAAATTTATGTTGAAGTCTCGTGATCAGTTCAATAATGTAATCTTTACAAGCACCAGTATTATATAACATTGTATGTTAATGATGAAGACGGTAATAAATGATAACAATTGAATAAAATCAATTATCAATGTGTGAACATGTAAATAAGGATAATGAACAGGGACTATCTCTTTAAATGCGATTAACATAATAATGTAACAACAATATGTGTGTTGCCATAGCAACAATCACCATAGTAACAGTTGCCATAGCAATAACATGCATACTATTAGAGAAAAATTGCCATACCAGCAATGTATGTAACCATAGCAACATTGCAATTAACATTATTGTCATCGTAACAATTACCATAGCAACATTACTTAGGATCCTATGATGATTGGGTCAAATATAGTGTCAACACCTTCCAAAATCATTTGCTTTTTATAGACTATATATAAATTTTCTATAAAGTTGGTTATATGTATCACCATAGCGATAATTAGCATAGTAACAATCACCACAACTCATTAACATAGCAATAATTCAGTTTTGCTAAAAAACAATTTTCTACAAAAATATGAAGAATTTGGTCACAGTAGCCATTTTATACACTTTTTAGAAGGAACTATTTATTACTATATTATCAGAGACAATAGCAAAATCTACTGGATATTAAGTTCATATTTAATAGTTTACGTGCATAATCAGCAAATTCAAAACAGATGAGACTCATAGAATTCCCCAAATCACAAAACCATATAATCCATTCAAAAAACAAACAACATATGTCACCATAGCAACGACTGATGCATTACTTTGCATTGTTCATTGATGACCCAACCCATTCAATAAATACTATGTTTATAATATAATTATGTATGTGTTTGATAACAAGCCTGTGAGCGATCACCATTATATCCTTAGACCAGTCATTTTAATCGTCTCAAAAAGTAGAAATTGTCAGGAAAATGATGCCAGACTAAGTCTCGCCAGCAATAGCCAGCAATAAGTATGTCTATCTTAGTGGTTTACAAAATATTGCATACATAACAGTAAGTGATTTTGGTCTACAAACATAGAGGTATGACATTACTATAGTACAACATTATATGAGTAGAGTCTAATAATATTGTACCTATAATTAGATGTGTGGGTGGATGATATGGAGGTGTGGTCTTTGTTTATTAATACATGTTTGTTTTCTTCATAATTCTTAGAAACTCTGCCTCACTAACTTCACCATCTCCATCTTTATCAGCTTCATCTATCATCTCCTACAATAAAAGACATCTTTAACAAGACATAATTTTAACAAACTGATATGAACTTCTAGTAATGAGATTATGTAATAGGTTAGACCATTCATCTCAGAGAGCCCACATGTACAAGTAAATATATAGTATAGAACATATGCTGTATCTTAGAAGGAGATAGGAGCACCTAACAGTCTTCACGTTTATTATTGAGTAGTGAATAAAGTCCTTACTTCCTCAAATCATGTCGTGAGTTACAGAGTACATATATTGCACACGGTGTTCATTATAATAGTATATTATAATAGTAACTTTATACTATGAAGACAATTTGAACATGTGATCTATGACAAGATACAAGTTGTTTTTGTACATGTAATACAAGATGGTGAATTAAAGTGGTAATACAGGGGCAGTCTGCTATTAATACATGTATAGATATCATGTAGTCAGGAGCCTATGATGTAATAGATAAAGTTATTACCTGTAGTTCTTCATCTGTTAAATTTTCTCCTAACTCTTTAGCAACGCGTTTGAGATTATTGAAAGATATTTTACCCTATACAAACAGACACACATAAAAACACAATATTATATAGATCTTATAAACCCCATACTATGGGACACATTCGCTTTACCAATAAACCTACTAATTGAACGTGTACATGTTTTGTGAATGCTCAGATTATGTCTCTCTATTTCTGTTTGTTTAATGCTCAATTTCCTACCCATTTTCCATTCAATGTATGTGTGTGTGTGTATTTTAAGTATATTAAAACTATCATCGTAATGACTAAAATTAGTACATCTCATAACAAATAAAACAACAAATAGTACCAAAGCTTCCTCTTTATATTGTGAGAGAATGGTCTAGAATAGGTCATGATAAAACTACAAGTACATCTAAATATGACAAGCTAAAATAAGGAAGTCATATATATACAACTCCAATCAAGAAGTTCACTTTGAGTTTTAAGACAGTCTCACTAACAAAACAATCATCAAACAGCATTGTTTACATTGTAAAGTATCAGACTCAACAACAAAGTTTATTTCCCGCAACCCACACATGGATTACTACATAATCTGAGGTAGTGAAATCTGATTGGTCAACTGATATTTAATCAATTGTGTGACCTTTTCTAGAAACTTCTCACACATTATCAAGATAAGGGTCAAGCTCATAGACTACACCTAGTACATGTAATATATTAACTAGTACATGTAATATATTAACTACTTACAGTCTCATCATCATCAAATAATCTAAATGCTTTGAGTATTTCTTCCTTTGAATCTTTCTCAGACTATATAAATACAGAACACACATTATAGTTGTTATATTGGATAATAAAATATACTGTAATATAATTACCATCTTTGACGTCATCATTTGTAGAAACTCATTAAAATCAATTGTTCCTATAAAACAGTTTAAATATTTTACGGACATACAGAGTAACAAAAGGAATAGACAAAAAGAGACACACTTGTATAGACATTAGAGACAAAATAAATTATAGACAAATAAAGACAGGGATACACAAATGAACAGTTACATACATGTATACCGAAAAACAAATAAAAAACAATAACAATAACAGATACACAAATAAATAATAGATGCTTTATTGACAAATACAGTAGCACTAACCTGAGCCATCTTTATCAATGTCTGCAATCATTTTTTTAATCTCTTCTTTCTTAGGCTCAAATCCAAGAGCACGCATGGCCACCTTTAAAATGTACAGAATAATACATCAGATCATCTTGTGAGCAGTTACTACTACATCAAGTGATCTCTTACTTTTAACTCTTTAGCATCAATGGTGCCTGTACCATCACTATCAAATAAATCAAATGCTTCTCTGATCTCTTGTTTCTGTTCTTCAGTTAACTCAACTTTGTGACCTAGAGAATACAATTACCTGAGATAACACATTAAGTTGAAGACAATGATACGATCCTCATTCTAGTCATCATTATATCATTTTATTATATATCATTTTAAATCTACTCCTAAATGTAAATGAATATAGTAACAAGTAATCTATATCCTCACTATTGTCCTCAGACATACTAAGATTTCTTGCATTCAAAACAACGTAGGATGACATGCTTTAGTCTTGCATAGCCAGCCCCTCCCTTAAATGAAAGGAGGGGCTGGTAGATAATTACTGATTGTATTGTTCTTAGAGCCATTATACTTTCAGTGGTACTCAAGGACACGCTAATCATTGATAAGTGGGTAAAGAGAAAATTTACAAGACACTTGTCTTCAGTGTCATTTAGCTACACAATCATCATGTAAGTTGTTACAAGTTATTTGCCAGTGATTTCATTGAAAACCATTATTTTCACAATTTAAACTGACAAAACATAACATAAAGTAAAGGGCTTTAAAAGAGGCATTGGTAATACAACAACAATTATATGAGATTTTAATTAACTCTTTGTATGGCTACAAGAGCAAAGAATAGGCCATAGTGCTGAATTGTTCCTCCATGAGATAGACATGTGATTCAATACCTAGTTATCGATACTTAAATATAACGAGATTTTTGGTGATCGTTCAAATGTGACAATCAATAGCAATTCACTTGACCTTTTTGTTTCATTTAAGAGAAGGGGTGGCTACACAAGACTAGTCATGCTTAAGACATTCCACATTTGATTTTGTTGCTATATAATTTCTAAATGATCTTAGAGTGGTAGTCATACAGTATATGGCGTGAGTAGATCATGTAACATAGAACATTTGTAACGTGCATTAAGAGATAATATGGTACCTGGTCGTCTCTTAGATCCTACAGTAGGTGGTTTTCTATATGCTGAAGTTGCCTGTAGTATCATAAAATAAGAAAGCAATCATTTAAAAGTTCAATACTTACCATAGCTTGTTGGTGCGCATTAATTAGAAAATCTTTTGAAACTGCTTTACCTCCATCTTTTCAATACTGAGCATGCGCAAAGCACCTCCCCTTTGACCAATCACATGATCGATTATCTAGCAGACCCTTGCAGGCCATATTTCGTTTTTCAGTTCTCAATTCAACTGTCTTTATTTAAGACCTCTTTGGATCTATATTCTTAAATTTTACGCTCCATTCTGTTAATCAAGTTATTCTAATCGTCAAAATGGGCGACGAATCCCCGGTATATGCTTCATTCTTTGCTGCCATGGGAGCTTCAGCAGCCATCATTTTTAGCTGTAAGTGACACAGGCCGTAAACAAAAACATATTATATCAGTTATAGTTCCGTCCTTAAAAGATTTTGTTAACAATAGTGATTGTGGGCTTAATATATGCTGTACTAGTTGCTTATCATATTGAGGAAGTTATTTTCATGTTTTGTGAACATTTTCACTTGTTTTGAGATAAGAGAGACATTTGAGTTGAATAAACAGAAGTGATTTGATGCATGTGTGTATTGACCTGTGATATGACAGTTTCAAAAATGCTTTGTGTAATCAATTCATCAGCTATGTGTACTCTCCTCCCTCCCTCCCTCCCTCCCTCTCTCTCTCTCTCTCTCTCTCTCTCTCTCTCTCTCTCTCTCTCTCTCTCTCTCTCTCTCTCTCTCTCTCTCTCTCTCTCTCTCTCTCTCTCTCTCTCTCTCTCTCTCTCTCTCTCTCTCTCTCACTCTTTCTCTCCCTCTCTCTCTCTCTCTCGCTCTTTCTCTCCCTCTCTCTCTATTTTACTCCACTCCCCAATAGCTCTAGGTGCAGCATATGGGACAGCAAAAAGTGGTACGGGCATTGCTGCTATGAGCATAATGCGTCCTGATCTTATTATGAAATCTGTGATCCCAGTAGTTATGGCTGGTATAATTGCTATCTATGGTTTAGTGGTAGCAGTACTTATTGGCCAATCAAGTAAGTGGTCCTATTTGTATGGCTACATTAGCATCTTGTAAACTTTTCAAAGCTGCATAATCTAGTTCAATGAGACTCTCTATTGTGATCAATGTGTCAGTCATGTTGGTATTAATATTGACAAGAGCATCGTGTTGTTGACTTCTTAATACTTGCTAGGTGACACAGTGATCTGTACTTTGTCACTGGTCTTGATCATAATATTGAGTGGATTTGGGAATATAAACATTACCATATGAATTGATCTGCCTTTTTTCTCACCTTCTTTACTTTAGTGAAAAGTGATATGACATTATTCAAGTGAGTACATTTATATGTATAATTATAATATAGTTGTGCATGTACATGTACAAAATGTTTTTAAGTCTCCCATTATATGGTGAAGTCTAGATGTCTTATTATCGTTTTAAAGTTTTGCTATGTGATATTATGTTCCTAGTCTTTCATGTAATGACCATTTGTAGATGTTTTAAAGGATCACGGACTCTTATGTAAAAGACTCATGTGATACGATTTTGGATCCCAAAAATTACTCACTTGCAAGTGAGCATTTGTGAAACTATTCTTCCCAGTAGCAACAAGTCATAGCATTACCTTGAATCCCTGATATGGAAGAGAAAAGTTCGATAGCAATTGTTGCCAACTTTTGCTTTCAGTTGTTTCTTGCTAATGATCAACTCTAGCATGCAACACCCTTTTAAAGTCTGTGTACATGCATGCTGAGTCCGTGAACCTTTAACATTTATTTCTATGGTATATTACTTTATCATTACTCCATTGTTAAGTGTAATTACTCTCTGATAGGGCTTTTAATCACCTTGGTGCTGGACTGTCTGTAGGATTTAGTGGGTTGGCTGCTGGTTTTGCTATAGGTATTGTAGGAGATGCTGGTGTAAGAGGAACAGCTCAACAACCTCGTTTGTTTGTCGGGATGATTCTTATACTTATTTTTGCTGAGGTGTTAGGTCTGTATGGATTGATTGTGGCTCTAGTTCTCTCAACTAAGAACTAAGTAGTCTCAGAGAAATCAGACTACATAATACTATAATACTATTGTTATTATTATTGTTATGCTGTGTTATGTTATTTTTCCTTTGTTCTGTTAAATTAATTGTAGGATTATTGACATGTCTCTCTGTACCTCTGTATTAATATTACAATTGATTTCATGCAAGGTTTTTCTCTAGTTTTACAGAATACAACTCTTGTTAAATAGACAGTTGTACTATTTGCTGTTTCTTATTATGTGTGAATAAAAGTTTTTTTTTTGTGAGAAATCAATATGAATATCTATCAAGTTGTTACATCACAACATGTCTTAATGATATAGTCATATTTTGTCTTACCCAGTAATTTGCTGTAGAAGCCAAGTTGTGTGTCAATCACATGACTAGTATCATGATGAAACTATAGATAAGAGGTCAAGAATACAATAATATTCATAGCCTTTACATCAGCCTTTTTGGTAAATGTATATTAAATTACAAATAATTATAGTATTCAGTGTTCTAAATCCACACACTTCATGCCAACTATGAACAAACAACTTTATGTAAATACAAATTTCTTGAAATAAAAACATTGTAATGGCCTTGCATAGCAGTAATATTGTTTGTTTGATATCATTATAAAAGAACATGTACATGTATGAGAAGCAATATTGAGAGTATACAATAGTAGGGTAATATTGAGGGTATACAATAGTAGGGTAATATTGAGGGTATACAATAGTAGGGTAATGTTGAGGGTATACAATAGTAGGGTAATGTTGAGGGTATACAATAGTAGGGTAATGTTGAGGGTATACAATAGTAGGGTAATATTGAGGGTATACAATAGTAGGGTAATATTGACGGTATAAGGTTAAGTAACAAATTAATGTATTCTATGTAATATGTACCTTTGTGTGTTGTAGTTGAGTTCGTATGTGAAACAGGGTTATTGCCACAGCAACTGACACATTATAACTATCAACAAACCCATACATAGGTAGACTAAAAGAGACATCAGAACACTCTCTGAATTCCTTACTCACACCATGAAATTCATTGCCAAATGCAACAACAAGTTTCTGAGTGACATCAAGATCATAAAACTTCATTTTAGCAGTAGAATCAGCAACTGCTAGTCTAAAGTCTCTCTCTTTTAAATGTTGTATGCATTTAGATACATTGTTCCATTTATGTATTGTCAGCCATTTTTTAGAGCCTGCGTCAGTGCGTACTGAATCCTTATGTTTTAATTCCTTAAGATCATTGGTCCCATGACGTAAGGAATGTAATGTTTGAAAACCCATAGCATCCATAGATCGCGTGACTGCATTTTCGTTCCCATAATCATTGATATTCTCTAACAAGACAGCAATTGAGTGACATCGGTTCTTTGCAACTTCTTCAATTTTAGCTTTCTTAGCTTGAGAGACAAATTGTGAGAGTACTTTTAATGCCTTAGGTTCCATGAGGGTCTCTTGAGAGCACAGGAATCGTTTTCATAGTAGTTATAATAATATTCATAACCGTTGCTATGGTTACTAGCCGAAAAATAACATTCACATGTGGGACTTAGAGTGACAGCAAACATCGAATTTTAAACTAGTGAATATCGGAACACTTCTACAAACTGTTATCTTCATTTCCAAGGAAGTAGTTTTCTTTAAATCTTTGTTTAAAAGAAACAGGACTAATGGCAGCTGTGTGTTACGACGAGGTACAACCTGCTATGCATATAAACGTGGATAGACCAACTGCAGTTAAGAAACCTGAAATTCTAGATCTGACAACCCTCGAGACTAACCTCCCGTCTTACACTGCTAGCATTCGTTTCCAGCGTTATGAGAACGTGCATCGTATTCTATCTGCATTAAAAAAAGGTTCCAATCCATCAGTACGATTCATTGATCCTCTACAGAAAGTTGCTGCATTGCAAGAAGCAATGGAAGTACTGTTTTGTAAGCGAGACTATACACTGTGTAGATGCTAGTGTATATATATAGTATTGTTAAAGTGTAAGCATTCTCTATTGGTGTCTTTCTTTAGATGAGGATATTGTTTGTGATGTGCTATTGGAGAGTGGGTTTTATTCTCGGTTTCTACAGGTACATCTATTTCAATCAATTATAATACAATTATTATTATTACTTTTATTTTTTAGCTTCACAACCAAAAGTTACTAGTAACAATAATGGCATACGATTTCCAAAAGCATAAGTTCTGTCAACGTCCTCCACGCAGTAATGAAGATCTACCTGATGCTATGAGGATTGTCTCTGAAGCATTATGGAATTATAGAGTTAAACTCAGTGCAACTCTAGCTCGAATGAGAGTAGCATCAAGTGCTCAATCCATCACTCAACTTCTACCACCTTTAAAGTTTGCTCATCTCACGTCTATAGTTTCAGCTCCCGTGTATGCTCGCATGACCTGTGTTCCAGCTAGTGAAGGATGGACACTTGCCATGGCTGAGTTACAAGCTGTAGGCGTTAGTTTTGTTCAAGATGTCAACCAATTGAAGTGTTGCTGTAAATCAGCTACCTTTGTTACTAAGGATCTGTTGGCATTCTCTCCCGATTGTCGATCTATTATTTATAGCAGTGGATTAAGAGATGGACCCATCTCCTCAATATGTCCCCAAGTAAGATTGAACTAGTTATACAGTAACTTTCTTACTGTACAACAATCTAGTATATATATGTGGACACTAAGGACTGCTCTTAGTATAGAATCACTCTTCATGCTGATTCAATAACATACACTGTATAATTTATTAATAAGGAAATTTGAATTGGTGTTTAGAATATAGAGGGTGTCTTTTGTGCATCCTTAATTTACAATGAAAGTACAACGTCAGCCTCAAAACTATCATACTACTTAACTGTATTTAATACATTTACACTTGAGGTATCAAGTGTGAATATCTATTATTTTACGTGTATGTCTTTGGTGTCAATATGTTATCAGTGTTGTGTTTTAAACTGATCCATATATAGGACTACACAAGCTATGTAAATATTGTCAAATTGTCTTCTGTGCTCCAAACAATTGGAGAGAATGAACAAGATGTGATCATCACTAACTGTGACAATGGTACACCATTTCTAAAATCTGGCAACGTTTAATATCAATTCTTTATTAACATTATATAGGTACTATTCCTGGCCATATAGCCTCTTACATGAAGGATAGAGGCAAAGTTATTGTGTTTGGGGCAGCTCCTATTAATATCAAGCCTATTGAGGCTACTCTATCAGCAATGAACGTAAACAGTATCTTTAAAATACAAAGCATTGAGGTCCAATATAAATGTAATTATTAACCAATAAGGTCTTAGCAATTTAATATCTACTGTACATACATGTACTAATTACATGCTTTTCCTTAACTTAAAATGAAAAGATGTTCGATTAATTCCTGTTAGTTTTCCTCGTGTTAACCCAACAGACGAAACATTCTCCAATGTGGCTCTCGTTTTTTGCAATCCTCCTTCTTCACTAACATCAGTGCATCATCCTGTTGACTTTACAATGCAAGAAGGAGGTACATGATAATAACACATACAAACTGAAATAAGAGGAAACAATTACATTACATGATGATAACAGATAGCACTTACTGTTGATTTAACAATTGTAATAACATATACCTGTACATTATACAAACATTGTGTTAATACATGTCATTAGCACAATATTATTAATGTGTACATGTATATCACATGTACATTACATGTATATCACATATACATCACGTGTACATTACATGTATATCACATATACATCACATGTAGATCACATGTACATCACATGTAGATCACATGTACTACATCACATGTAGATCACATGTATCTGCTATTATCTGTTGCTTCTTGATAAATAATGTGTTTCATTACTTCACGTCATTATAATTGAGTAATTTCTCATTTCCAATATATTCTAGATCATTATATAGCTCAACTCTACAAAGCACAACAGATTAATATGCCAACTTTACTTAAGGAACAGACCGATCATCTCGTCCATGCTTTGAAGTTTGGACAAGCTAAATATGTGACATATTTCACACGTTCTACTGTTGATGTAGAGAATAGGGAGTTAGTAGAGACTGTTATGAGATGTCATGTCAGTGAGATAGAGAATAATCCAGAACAGCAAGAGTTTCAAGTGGAGTCATCAACTGGTACATATGAATGAATGAGTGGGTGGATGGATGAATAAATAAATGATGAGTGGGCAGATGGATGAATAAATAAATAAATGAGTGGGTGGATAGATGAATGAATGAGTCCATGGATGAATGAAAAGTAGATTGATGACGGCTGAAGGAGTGGTTATATTTGTGAGTAGTATGAACTATGAATAGATGAAAACTTCACTATGTAGATTGTAGCAATATCTAGTTGATATAGACAATGTGTATAGATATACAGGTACACTTTCCTTACTGTAGGAGCTGAAGATAAAGGTTTCCTCTGCACCTTCAAGCATGTAGTAAGTCTTATTATGATCAGGTACACAGACAAACAATCTTCTTCTATAGCCTCCTAAACCTGCTCCAGCTGCCAGTGACATCATAGCACAGGCCATTTTAAGAGGCGTCCTACAACCTGATGAATTGATGTCCTCTGAATATGCTGTTAAAAAGATACCAAAGAAGAAGTCTAAGAAGAGAATTTTCTCTCATCATGATGGTATCCCAATGACCTTTGCTGCTCAACAAAAGGTTGTTCAACGAAGACACACAGTAGCAGAAATAAACAAGAAACCTCGACCTTTCCTATAAACATTTACAATTAAAGAATTGTCTTTAAGAACATACATATAACTCGTACTCATATTTTATTGAATTTTTTGAAACAAAAAATGTAAAACAAATAAAACTCAAGACAATGTAATTGGATGTACTTCATAATAGTAGTTGTGAAATTGTGATTTCACATATTTTCATAGTATTAAACTCATTAGGTTTGTTTCATTAATAAAAGACAAAATAAAACAACCTCCATTAAATACACCGCTAACCCTTTTGATTAAGATATTAATAATCTATTTGTAGATCATAATTTTTAAAACAACAGTAAACAATAACAAACAAAACAATTATAATAATTTAGCACATAAAATAAAACGGGAGAGTTTTAATAAGTTAGAAATTCATAAACCAGGTGTTCAATATAACTTTAAGTGTTTTAACATTTTCTACCTACAACAAAAGTCTGAAAAGAGTAAGTACATGTTATAAAGAAACATTTCAAAAAATGTTATATATATATATATATATTATATTATATTATATATATAAATCATTTATTTTTTATTGTTATATTACCATACAAAAGTGACATTTATTGTTCACCCTTTTTGTCTCTTAACATTGTATTCTGCAAATTAGCACTCATAATTGTAGGGGTACCCTGAATAACCGATGACGAAGGAGGTAATATATTAATTTCAGGTTGTATCGATGATATAGTTATGGTCTGTGACTGAGCAATTGTTGGCGTGGGAACAGTTGAAGTGTAACAATGTTCATTTAGAACCTGGGCTAAGCCTGTTGTCACCTGTGGAGAAACAAAGGGTAGAGCTCCTTGATTAGGTTGTGTTGATTGGGTATTAGATGTGTATTGGGGTAATTGGAAAACATTGGGAGAAGTTTGTATCAAAGAAGATAATGTACTAACTGGTTGTGGAGTGGATGTAGTGAATGTCACTTTTCTAGTAGGGGTTGCAGAAGTAGAAGATGTCAAAAGTAGCTGGACTGGTTGATTAGGTGAAAGACCTGGTATTTGACGGATAATAGCTTCAAGTTCTTCCTTAGATAAACTTAACAAACCTGAGGTATTACCCGATGGCTTTGTGACCTTAGTAGGGCCTTTGATGGCCACACCTCCAGTTTGACGAAGAGATGTTCCTTGCTCTTGTCTTACAGCACCTCCTTTCGGTAGTTGCACAGAGCCTGGTGAAGTAATAGATGCTCCTGCACTAGCGGATTGTATGATTCCACTTGATTTGTTACTTGTGTTTGATTGGATGACCGAGACAGATGCACCATGTAATGTTTGATGAGATGATGATTGAGGATTAACAAGCTTGATTTGAGGGGTTGTACCTTTCAATTTAGAAATTGATTTTGGCTTTAATTTGAGTTTTGATGTTCCAGAGGTCGATTGGTTGGATGCTTTACTCAACATGTGAGCCTTCAATTTAGCATGCAGGTCCAGCTGTGATAATGCGTTACTTCCAGAATTTGGGACTGCCCCTTGTGGATTACTAATAATCAATGAGTTGGTAGGTGTGGTGTTCAAAGATCCAGCAGGTGATTGATTAGTGGGTGTGGTTTGATTGCTTTTGATTGTAGATGCTTTAGGAGGTGTGGTTTGCTTTCTGCTCAAGATGGGATTGAGAATGGAAGTGATTTGGGAGGGTGGAACAGTCGAGAGGATAGGCTCTGAGGATGTGGTTTTGGCATGCAATGCAAGAGGAGATATAATGGATGTAGCTGGTGATGAAGAGTCTGATACAATGTACGGCAAGATACTGCTGAGAGATGCTTGAGTTGAGCCTTCGTAGGCTGATTCAGTACCTGTCTCCTTCTTGATGAGAAGACCTTTCTCTTTTTTGACTAAAGAATAAAGAGAAAAGTACATCATGATATTTCACATGTGTACATTTATGATACTGCATATAAACTTACTTGTTATTTTCTTTGACGTTTTGCTACATATAAAAAAATATGTAAATAATATCAAATAATACAATAAACTGAACATATATCATAATACAATAAAGACAATATTAAAATACATGTAGATAATAAAGTCTGACAAAAGCGGTCTTATGGAGTCATAAGCATGGAACAAACACTTGCTTATAAATGGTTGCTATGTGGCCATCTTGAACAGGAAGCTCAAGAAACTTGGCATGCAATGATTGTCCTTGTTATATACCAAATTATATAGACTTAAGATGGCCATGTAGCAATGTGTTATATGCAAGCATTTGTTTAAAACTTATTACACAATAATTTTGATTTTGTCAGACTCAGTCACATTTACTTACCTAGGGTTAGTAAATTTACGATGAACAGATTCAGTCATTTTATATAAAGTCCTATAGAAAATATAAACACAGAGTGTTTATATTAGTTATGATATATTATAATGTTACCTTCTTTGTATCCAACCTTTAGGCCAAAGTGGCTTTACTTGAGTATCCAAAAATTTCTAACCAAAAATTAACATATTATATACATATACTTAATGAATGTACATGTACAATTAATAATTAACCCCCAGTGAATATTAATTAACTAATTATTAATTAAAATTAATAATTAGTGATTAGTGTGTGTACATTGTACATGCACTCCTTTAATTATTAATTAACTACAAATGTACTCACTGTAATGATGTCCTCTCCTGTATGAGTTTTATTCTTGTTAACTAACTCCATTTCAACTTTTAGACGTACCACTTCACTAAGCAATGATCTATTAATAAAAGGTTATGTCTAATACATGTGTCAATACATAACATTCTAAATTAATGACACCCTTTGTTCTAGTCCCATACTAATACTTTTTGTGTATTATACAACCTCTATATTGAAGATACTTGTTCTAGTCCCATACTAATACTTTAGTGTATTATACAACCTCTATATTGAAGACACTTGTTCTAGTCCCATATTAATACTTTAGTGTGTTATACAACCTCTATATTGAAGACACTTGTTCTAGTCCCATACTAATACTTTAGTGTATTATTTAACTAAGAATTGGGAAGATCACCAAGTACAGCTTCTAAGGTCTCATAGGGTATACCCCTCATTATTTAACTCTTTATTGGAAAGATATCCAAATATACTTCCTAACTATAAAAGATTAACTAACTTAATTTCTGGCGTAAACTGAAATTTCTTTCTCGGTCGCTTTGGTTTATTACTACCACTAGAGCCTCCAGGAACCTGTAACAGTCATGTGACATAACAATAAAGTCATGTGATCAACATTGCAAAGGGCTTACTTCAAAGACATCATCTGTACAAGTACTGTCCTCAGTATCAAGCTATAAAGGGTTAAAAAAATAGACAATAAGTAGTCTAACAAATAGTTAAATATCATAACCTAAATATTGTAATTATTACTCTACTTACAAGGGTACTACTCTCTTCAGCACTAATTGTAATTATTACTCTACTTACAAGGGTACTACTCTCTTCAGCACTCAGAGATGACAATGATCCATATAATTTCATTTCCACTTCATACTTAGTTATTTGATCAGGCATAACAGCAGCAATAGCTAAAGAGAGAAGAGAGGAAGATGAAAGGAAAGAGGTAATACATGTACGTGTACTATATAGAGAGACCCTTGCCCAATAATGTATCTATCTAGCACTTTATTACACTTGCCCAATACTGTATCTATCTAGCACTTTATTACACTTGCCCAATACTGTATTTATCTAGCACTTTATTACACTTGCCCAATACTGTATTTATCTAGCACTTTATTACACTTGCCCAATACTGTATTTATCTAGCACTTTATTACACTTGCCCAATACTGTATTTATCTAGCACTTTATTACACTTGCCCAATACTGTATTTATCTAGCACTTTATTACACTTGCCCAATACTGTATTTATCTAGTACTTTATTACACTACCTTCCTTTAGTTGTTGAAGTGGTCCTTCCAAACTACCAGCCTACAATAGTGGCAATAATAACTAAATTTTTAATTGTGATAGTTTACGAACCTCTTTCTTTTTAAGTGATCTCTTTATTCGATTTGAGAGAGATGATCGGTTCATTCCTAATTTGAAGGCCAGATATTCAAAAACAGCCATTCTTGTCTTTAATGGTAAGTTCTTACAGCTTGATTCAATGCTATGGGAAATATAAAATGTTGTAGAGAGAGTGAAAGCTGACTTACTCAACTAAAACAGGATCATAGCTGTTTCTGGCTTTATAGGAGAGCTTGCCATCTCCTGTCTGGTCTCTTACAATAGACTATTAGATGAGAGAGAGCGAGTGAGAGCGAGAGAACGAGAGAGCAAGAGAGAGAGAGAGAGAGAGAGAGAGGGAGAGGGGAGAGGGAGAGGGAGAGGGAGAGAGAGAGGGGGAGAGAGAGAGAGAGAGAGAGAGAGAGAGAGAGAGTCAGGATAAATCTATACACAACAGTAAGTGTATTATCTTGCCTCTTCTAATTGATGTATTTTTTGCGAAATATGTTGAGGCAAATCTGTCGGTAACACTGGAGGAGGTTGGGACTCTTTAGCTTCACTTTAAAAGAAAACATTGTAACGTATCATATAACAGTCAAACTAGTCTTAACAGATCACATGAAAGTCACATGATTAGTCACACAGACCACAGGATAGTCACATGGCAGTCTTAATAAGCCACATAACAAGACTCATGTAAATATATGTTTACAATCTCAAATATGACAGTGACCATGAATATGTCTGATAAAAGTAACATCACATGACAAGAACAACTACTCACATGACAAATGCATGACCATCACATGATAGTATTAATCTCACCTCTCACTGGCACTAGCACCATCACCTCCACTAGCAGTAGTACTGGGTCCCTCATCAGAGCTAAACATTTGGACATTAGCTCCAATAATAGGCATGGTATGAGAATACTCTGTCAACAAGGATTTGGGCATGGTTTTAAATGATGAGAGCTTGCTCATGTTTTTGGTCTTCTGAGCAGAGTGCTGTTTAGCTAGCTTGAGTCTTTTACTGTAAAAGATTATAAGCAAAATGATACAGGGGTGTGTTACTAAGGGGCGTGTCATGCCGCGTAACGCCACGCCCATCTATGAATATCATTAGCAATGTCTTACTTAGCCAATGCTTTGGGTGTACAATGATTTGGCTGCTTCTTGATTTTAGGCTAGAAATAAACAATAAAAATCATCCATGTCTGCATTCATCCATCCATCCATCTACCTATCCATCCATTTATGCATTTATCTATCCATCTATCAATTTATCTATCATCTTGTATCTATCAATTTTACATACCTTGGCAATCTTCTCATCAGACTGTGTCTTTATATCTCTACAAATAACAAAAGATAAATTCCAAACACTTTATACACATACACACACACACAATAACTTACTCGACATTATCATTCTTTCTAAACTCCAGTTCTCCAGTATTAATATAGAAACCTCCATACATTGTATCCACATGTGGAGGAACATAGTCTTCATACTATAAATAATTCAAGCAAAGATATAGTAATTGTGAAAAATGTATGACAAATAACTTCAATACATTATGTTATCACTGTAGAACTATGAGAATATTTTTAACCATGTATAATATATTACACACCACTTGGTTGTCTGGGGAAAGTATAAGACATTGGTCATCTTATTATGATCCTCAAATAGAATGAAATATGGCCAGTTCTACACTACATGAGTAGAAGTGTAATGCATTTTCCTTAGCAAACTAAAGCTAATAAAGCCTCAGGCATATCTGTGTGAAATACAATTGTCTAGAAGTACCACTCAGTTTTATAAGGATTTAAGGTTTTAGGTTAAGAGGTAGGCAAGGGCATATCTGTGGGGAGACCAGGGGGGCCTGGCCCTTTACAACCAGTGGTCCGGAGATTACTAAATTCCTGCCTGTAGCAGAGAACTCTATGTACATGTCTGAGTGGCCCAACTCAACTCAGACAGAGTATGCTAACTCAAGGAAGAGGTCAGTTATACTTCTAACTATGATGAAGTTATAATAGATAAAATTATAATGTAAAGTATTGTTAGATTGTGGGTCTGGGTCAGACTCAGACTTGGGACTTCAATTGAAAGAGACCTTTTTTCCTGTCCAACCTTGGATGATATTATGGATAAATTCAACTCGATGGACAAAAACAGGAGAATAGCACTATCTTGAGTATTAATAAAGCAGTACACACGAAAACATGTATGTATTTTCTTTATTAATTTCAAACAAAATTAAAAACAAAAAACGCAATATTTAAATATGTAATTTCAGTTAATTAGACACATTCTCATGAAGTAGCTGAAAAATTTTAGTGTACTTTGCACACCTTATACAATTGCCCCCCTCCCCCCCCCCAATAATATAGTCTAGCTACACCTCTGGAAGTAGGGTAGTAACAATATGTAAGGATAGCCGTCTTATGTCTCTTGTGCAAAACCAATTCACATTATCACCAATATTATTAATTATGTTTACTTTATGATATAATACTTACAACTTCTGAGTCGTCTACAAATGAATCTGCCGAGTCATAACCCTCACCAATGTCAACTAGATCCTGAATGCACAATGAATAGAGGGAATTACACAATATATGTTAAACATACCTGCTCATAGACAACTCTTTTAACTTTTTTCTGTGATCCCTGGAAAAACAATTTCAGATTGGTGAAATTAATTATTTTAATAAATTTATTATCAAAAGATATTATTATTACATTCTAATAACAGACATTTCCGGTTAATTAATTACTATGAATATTAATAGTTATTAAAACTGCTGTGCTACTTACATATTTCTCTTCCATTCTCTTAGCAATGGCAGCTAGTTTAGCATCTTCATTCTCGTCTCCGAATGGATCCAGCGGGTCCTTGACGGGCTGTAGAACAAAACAGAGATCGCGCGTTAGGAAAATACTAGATATCAAATTTTGCATGAAAAATGGCTGCTATTCAAAATGCAATATCTTAAAGACAAAGAAATGCTTTCATACGACGCCAAAGCAACTCTTTGGGATAAAAGCACTGAATATTTACAGTGGAAATGACAGCGCTTACCTTAGTGGGTTCGGGAGCAGTCTCTTTGCGTATGAGCTCTGCATAAGAGAACTCATTAGTTGCTTGATCTGTGGGGTTATCCAGTTTGAGATCAAAACGTACAGTCGCCCCATTTCCTTCCTTCGTTTTGGCTTTTTGACCATTCACGATTGCTTCAAGACTCATTTTTATTTGAGGGATGAACTGACTTAGTTCAGACTGGCTCTTCAAGCACAAATAACCAGTCTTTGAGGTTGGTAAAAGGGTTGATATTTACACTAACAGAATCCTCCCTGTTTGAACAACAAAATGGCTGAACTGTTTTTTCGCTTGGAGGTAATGCATTAGTGTACAGGCAAGTTGAAACTTTGCTTCAGAATCAACTCTAGGTGTGCGTTTCTCGGGAGGAGCTTAATTTTGCAAAATACGTCATCAATAATGTAAAATTTGATAAGTTGGTCGATTTAATCAATAATTACAAACGATTGCCCAGTGTATTTTTGTAAAATGTAGGTGGAGACAGTTGCTCATTCAGGATGGCAGTAACTAGAATTTGTCTCAAGTGCATAGGCAAGTCTATACATTTTTTTAATTGCAAAGATAGAAATTAATTTGAGCAGTGACAGTGATATGAATTGATTATCATTGTTGACTTGTTAATGATAGTTTAATTATAGGAGTACTTCATCCATTACTTACTCAAGACATGCGACTCATTTCTTCTCTGAGACCACCACTTATTTCATTGATAAATTCAACTTGTAAACAACAAGTGTCAACCTCAGCAGTAATTTATACATCATCAACAAATAAAAACAATAAAAACAATAAAGGTAAACTATTTGTAATTAAATGACAATAGATCATTATTAAAGAGTACTGTTCATATAGCGCTATTAATTATTAATAGTAAGATGGGATTACAGGATAATACATATATTATAAAGGACTGTTGTCCTTTTTCTTATCAATATACAGCTCCTATTGTTTTTAGTTTGTTCCTCACAATGACATTTCAGGATGACTTTTGATGCAGTCTGATAAATAATTATTAAGTGTGTGTCATATATTTTGGTTAATGTCTTGAGATTTCAAACCACAACTTATAATGTGTCTGGTCAAATTATTACCAAAATTAATGTTTACACATTCTTGGTTTATTAATTAGGGTTTGTACAAAATATTGATGTGGTCATAGTACACACAACATGTATAATACATTATATTGTATTAATATTACTAGATGATACTGGATTATATAATGGAAGTGATATTAATACTAACGATAGTCTATATTGGAGGAATACTTTCATTACTGGAGCACGTGCAATGGAAGAATATCTTCTTGAATTAGAGTAAGTGTCCATCCATCGGTCTGTCTATCTGTCCATCGGTCTGTCTATCTGTCCATTTACCTATTCATACATTTGTTTGTCTATTCATTAATCCTTTAATCTGTCCGTCTCTCTGCTAATCTTTTATTCAGTTATTGTTAGTTAGTGTATCATTATATCTCTAATCTCTAGAGACTTAGAAGGACTACCAACAAGAACATTTAGAAATGCTCATGATAGCACCAAAAATTGGAGAACTGGTACTGGTAATTGGTACTTAAAATCAGACGTAGAACAAAGGTAATAATAATAGTATCATAACAATTATGTAGAACAAAGGTAATAATAATAGTATCATAATATGTAGGACAATTAACAACTAAGAGCATGTACATCCAGTACATGAATATTCTAGAATTGAGCAAGAAAAGTACCAAATGTAGTAATTATAATAAGTGTCTTTTACAATGTACTTCATTTATTTTTGTATTTATAATAGAGCATTAGAGGTTTGGGGTAGTTGGCAAGTATTAACAAAAGAGTTAGACCATAGGAGAAATATGGCACGAGAAGAAGAGAAAAGAAGAGAAGGTTGGCAGTTATTTTGATATTATTAATAGAATTTTTAAATGAGTATAGGACTAAGTGCTCTAATAGCAATGCTCAAAAAGACGCAGAAAGATATCTCCCGTAAGACAGTTGAAGCAGAGGTAAGGACAGCTGTAATGATGTGCATACTACATGTACATGTATGCTATTATATTTGACTAATGTATTATTAGCTAATGTTAGAGGTGCAAACTTGACACATACCAGGTGTTATAGTAGTAATTATTATAGTAGCCTTCCTTTATAGTTACTATTACTATATAAGTCATGTACACTTTGTCTTTGTTGTATTTTAAAATGCTATCATGTCTCATAATTATACTACCAAGACACATACAGACATTTAATAGTGATGACACTTATATACACTTTAATACTAATGGCACTTATATACACATATAATACTGATGACACTTATATACACTTTAAAGTGTATGGCACTTATATACACATATAATACTGATGACACTTATATACACATATAATACTGATGACACTTATGTATTATGCTAAGCACTTTCAACTAATTGCTGTCATTATTGTAGGCATTTGGTGGGCGTGAACAAAGAGTTACATTACTACAAGGATCAGCACGTGTGGTGTTGTACGCCATTTTAAGGTACAACAATTTTGTGTAATTGATTAAGTTTTATAGGAATAGTAATGTTAATAAATTATATTATGGCTAAACAGCTAAAGAGATCATATCTACGTAGTAGTTTCTGATAATTACATTGTATTTTGTCTTTTATTTTATTTGCAGTAATACTGCTGTAATGATCTTTAAGCTGATTGCTTATATTTACACTGGTTCAGCTGCAATGCTGTCAGAAGCTATTCACTCTTTAGCTGATGTACTGAATCAGGTACTGTTTTATAATTGACACTATTTTATAGTTAGTTTTATAGTGTTTGTTAGGATTTGGTATAGCTAGATCAATTAGAAAACCGGATCTCTCTCATCCGTAAGTTTTAAAAGGATGGAGAGAGGAATGGATAGATGCATGGATGGACAGAGGAATGGATGGGTGGATGGATGGATAGATGGATGAATGGATGGATGGGTGGATGGGTGGATAGATGAATAGATGGATGAATGGATAGATGGACAGATAGATGAATGGATGGGTGGATAGATGGATAGATAAGTATATAATGTCTTCTTGTAGTTATGGTTTTTCTCGAGTACGTTATGTCTACGCTCTTATCAGTGGAGTAGGTATTTTCTTTCTCGGAGCTGGTGTCACTGTCTATCATGGAATCACAGGACTTCTTCATCCTCCAACATTAGCCTTTTTACCAGCAGTAAGTACAATGTAAAAGAGCAGCTGTGTTATAATACTGATAATGCAATGATTTCAGACTTTATATTATGTATTTTCTAATAATAGGCTTTTGCTGTTTTGGGAGGGTCTCTATTAGTGGAAGGAGGTAATGGAGATTATATTATATAGTGATGATAGATTTTGTTTATAGCTACCTTAGCCACAGCTATTAGAGAAGTACAAAGAAGTGCTAAAGACTCAAAAATGACTTTTAAAGATTATGGTAGGTAGCTAATGTGTAGCAGAGATACATTTAATCAGTTGATAGTATTATACTTAATATGCTTATAATTGATGCCAAGTTGTTACATTTCTATTTAATGATAAGGTATTTAGCACAAACTACAATACATATCTTAGTATGTAGCTTGTTAGCATACTTGTGATAGTTGTAATGTTCGTTTCTACTCTAGTATTAAGAGGTAGAGATCCTACAGCTGTTGCTGTTCTAATGGAGGATAGTGCAGCTGTCAGTGGTGTATTCTTAGCAGCTTCTTGTCTCGGACTGGCTTATTACACTGGTAATCCTGTCTATGATGCTATTGGTTCCATCTGTATTGGAGGTAATATTAGCTTGTTTTAATACACTCATTATTTTATATATTGTTTATGATATAAAGAATGTAGTGAGTGAATACAACAGAGTGAATACAACAGACGTTCAGCACATAATCCACTAATTAACTTAACTAACTAATTAAGTTATACTAATTGTATTGTTTGTAGACCTATTGTTACTAGTTTATGGTCATGAAGTTGCTAAAGTGTAGAAGAAGTATTAACTCACTAAATCACATAGACTCACATATTATATTAGGATATATGTGTTCTGATTAGATAGATCTTGGCCATCATTATAGTGTTACCATGTCAATAAATATCACACTCTACTATTAACCTGATGTTACTGTTGTATTTCATACTACTTATTAAATATGACGATTTGTTTCTATAGGTTTATTAGGTATGGTTGCTCTATTCCTTATTCAAAGGAACAGTAGTGCTCTTGTTGGAAGGTAAGTTAATACTACTAGTATTGATATCATTACTCTACCAGCTGAATATACAAGTAGTAGCATTGCTTGTATAATATTACTGTCAATGAGAGTATTTATTTTTTAACTCTTTGTTAGGTCAATTCCTCCAGAGAGATTAAAACAGATCACTGATCTATTAGAAGGAGATCAAATTGTGAGGTATGACTCAATTATTATACTAGAGGATGCATTGTTGTATTTCCTTATTAGGTCAATACATGATGTGAAAGCAACTGATTTAGGTAGAGTTTGTTGTAATCAATATTATAATGACAGGCCTTGTTTTAATTTCAATATATATCTGAGCCACACCTTATTCAAGTTGTGAATTAAAGTTTAGCTTTTTAAAATTTTCATGATTACTGCTGTAAACATTTAATGTACACAATTTGTACTATGTAAACAATAGGAAAAAAGATTAGTCTTTCTTCATATTGTAACGATTACATTATACATGTGTACAATGGTTTATTTTATAGGTGCTGATAGTGTCAGATTTAAAGCAGAAATCAATTTTGATGGCAGAGAAGTGGCAAGACTTCATACTAACAGATTAGACTTGGAAAAACTTCTTAAAGTAAATCTATTGATCTACAATTATAACCTAACATGACTTGTTATACTATTTGTATGTTATGATTTAAATAATGCAGAGCCACACCCCTCAAGACCTGTGATAACTACTATATTACAATGTACCATTTATATCAAAATGTTTTGATGATTATGGGAATGGTATTGTCAATGATATACTTTTATACTATTACTAGACCACACCTCAAACCTTCCTAGACACTTGAGCATATAATTCACTGTCAGTAGTAAGCCACTCCCATTATTGTAATATTAATTTTGACAGAGATAGGACACCATTCAGACCATTCAGTATATAATATTATGAATGTAGATTGACATTGTGTTGTTGTTTTCAGGAAGTTCAGAGTATTACTACAGTGACTGAACTGGAGAAGTTATTACTAGAACATGGAGAACAAGTGATAGATATGTTAGGATCTGAAGTAGATAGAATAGAAATGAAAATTAAAGTAAGTGTATTTATTGATGTAGTGAGTTGTATCTCTTTATTGCTAACAGAAAGACAATCCTGAAGTCAGACATGTTGACTTAGAAATTTTGTAGTCATTTATTTTTATTATTTTTTCTTTTCTTCTATAACAAATTAACTATTTGTTTAAACCAAATCTTTTGTTCTTCATAATTGTAACATCTTTACTACACACTAGATGTCACCTGAAGTCGCCACGGTAACATGATAGAGTGTGAATTTGAGATGTATATATGAAACATTTAGTACACAACTTATGAAAGTAAAAAGGAAAATTCAGTTCTTAGAATAACCCTTTGTTTTGAATTTTGGTTTCAAAACAGATAATAAGATTTAAAATTTTTATTTCATTCAAAAGAAACATTTAAGTTATTTTAAAGTGGAAGTTTAGGGTTTGGAGTTTTACAAAGAAATCTTTTCAATTTAAAAATGATATCAAGTTAAAAGGATATTTGAAGGTGGGTCTTTCAGCATGACAACAATACCAGACAAGATGAGATTATCCCTGTTCATCAAGATACCAAAAGCTACCTTAATCCAAACAAGATCATGGTGATAATTAGAAAGTGTTACAACCTTCTCCTGCATACATTAAAGTAAAACAACATTCACATTATCTATTAAAAACAAATGCAATAACTGTTGCACACTCTAGGAGTCATTGCCTGACAATAACCATACATACTTATAATTTAATATAATAATAAGTATAATTTAAATAATTTTTGTGCCATTGTTGACAATTGGTATTCCAACAAATTAATATATAAATTATATGATTTGTGACTTTTACTTTAAGATTCTTTAGAATAAAGATAGTGTTTCTGAGATAGGCAGTAATATGTCAGCTGTCAACAATCACTGGACTGGACTAGTGCATCATTAATAAAAGATTCATTAATGAATGATTCATAGCATAATAATATTCTGTCACATGTGTGTGTTTAACACAATGAGTAGTGTTCATTTACTATTAGTTCCTGTGCATGACCATGTAAATATTACTTGCATCTATACAATTGTAGTTGTCTAAATTTGTAATTGTTTGTTTTAGACAAAAGATGTTCTACAGTAACGACTATTCATTTTAAAAATTTAAAGTTAAACAATCTGATCTGGAGATCAATCCATTCTGTCCACTAAGGATGACTATTGTCAGTCCATTAAAACACAATAATTGTACATCAATATACATGTACATGTCATATGTGTGTTATTATTATATATGGAGATACTGTAACTAAAATCTTGTTTGCATTCTAAAAGGTATCCATAATTACATTTACTTCCTTTTATATATACTAATAATTAACAATGAACTTAATCGCATGACTATTGTATCTTTTGGAATTATTGCAAAAAAAACTATCACATACATGTAGTTACTATTACATAGAGGTTAGTATCAATGTTTATATGTGATTTCAATTGGAAAAGAATATGTTGAGGTGAGGATTGTCTTGTACTTTCTCTTCTTTACTTATCACAATGTGTTGTTGGTACAGTTTCTGTTCTGATGTTCCTATTTTGTTATCTCTATTGTTGACCTGCTTCTTTTGTTTGTGTTTAAAAGAACGAAATGGATGTTTAATAGATTGTGATATAACTGGTAGTAATTTCTGTTTTAATGATAATGGAGTAAACTGTTGAATGACATCTTGATCTTTGTTGATAACATTATGATGTTCTTCTCTCCTAGTTGTTGACTTAAGTGTCTCTGTTATGATATATTGTTTGTCTGTAGAATTAGTATCCACTTCAAGTAACTTGTTACTCTCACCACTACTCTTGTCAACATACTTTTCCAATAAGTCAACAACTAGATAATGGCAATTCTTACTGGCAAATACTAAAGCAGTAACACCATCTTGTGTTTGAAGACTAGGGTCAGCATTTTCTTTGAGAAGAAGCTCAACAACTTGGTAATGGCCATTCTTACTGGCAGACATTAAAGCAGTAACACCATCTTGTATTTGAAGATTAGGGTCAGCATTTTCTTTGAGAAGAAGCTCAACAACTTGGTAATGGCCATTCTGACTGGCAAGCATTAAAGCAGTCATACCATTTTGTGTTTGAAGACTAGGGTCAGCATTTTCTTTGAGAAGAAGCTCAACAACTTGGTAATGGCCATTCAGACTGGCAGACATTAAAGCAGTAACACCATCTTGTATTTGAAGATTAGGGTCAGCATTTTCTTTGAGAAGAAGCTCAACAACTTGGTAATGGCCATTCAGACTGGCAAACATTAAAGCAGTAATACCATCCTGTGTTTGAAGATTAGGGTCAGCATTTTCTTTGAGAAGAAGGTCAACAACTTGGTAATGGCCATTCAGACTGGCAGACATTAAAGCAGTAACACCATTTTGTGTTTGAATATTAGGGTCAGCATTTTCTTTGAGAAGAAGCTCAACAACTTGGTAATGGCCATTCTGACTGGCAAACATTAAAGCAAACATATCATCTTGTATTTGAAGATTAGGATCACCATCTTCTTTGAGAAGAAGCTTAACAACTTGGTAATGACCATTCCCAATGGCAGACATTAAAGCAGTGATACCACCTTGTGTTTGAAGATTAGGTTCAGCATTTTCTTTGAGAAGAAGCTCAACAACTTGGTAATGACCATTTACACTGGCAGATATTAAAGCAGTCACACCATCTTGTCTTTGAAGATTAGGGTCAGCATTTTCTTTAAGAAGAAGCTCAACGACTTGGTAATGACCATTCTGACTGGCAAACATTAATGAAGTCCAACTTTCTTTGTCTTGAAGATTAGGGTCAGCATTTTCTTTGAGAAGAAGCTCAACAACTTGGTAATGGCCATTCTGACTGGCAAGCATTAAAGCAGTCATACCATTTTGTGTTTGAAGATTAGGGTCAGCATATTCTTTAAGAAGAAGCACAATGACTTGGTAATGACCATTCTGAGTGGCAAATATTAATGAAGTCCTACCCTTTTCATCTTGAAGATTAGGGTCAGCATTTTCTTTGAGAAGAAGCTCAACAACTTGGTAATGGCCATTCTGACTGGCAAGCACTAAAGCAGTACTACCGTTTTGTGTTTGAAGATTAAAGTCAGCATTTTCTTTAAGAAGAAGCTCAACGACTTGGTAATGACCATTCTGACTGGCAAACATTAATGAAGTCCAACTTTCTTTGTCTTGAAGATTAGGGTCAGCATTTTCTTTGAGAAGAAGCTCAACAACTTGGTAATGGCCATTCTGACTGGCAAACATTAACGCAGTTGCACTATCCTGTCTTTGAAGAGTAGGGTCAGCATTTTCTTTGAGAAGAAGCTCAACAACTTGGTAATGGCCATTCTGACTGGCAAGCATTAAAGCAGTACTACCGTTTTGTGCTTGAAGATTAGGGTCAGCATTTTCTTTAAGAAGAAGCTCAACGACTTGGTAATGACCATTCTGACTGGCAAACATTAATGAAGTCCAACTTTCTTTGCCTAGAAGATTAGGGTCAGCATTTTCTTTGAGAAGAAGCTCAACAACTTGGTAATGGCCATTCTGACTGGCAAACATTAACGCAGTTGCACTATCCTGTCTTTGAAGATTAGGGTCAGCATTTTCTTTGAGAAGAAGCTCAACAACTTGGTAATGGCCATTCTGACTGGCAAGCATTAAAGCAGTACTACCGTTTTGTGCTTGAAGATTAGGGTCAGCATTTTCTTTAAGAAGAAGCTCAACGACTTGGTAATGACCATTCTGACTGGCAAACATTAATGAAGTCCAACTTTCTTTGCCTTGAAGATTAGGGTCAGCATTTTCTTTGAGAAGAAGCTCAACAACTTGGTAATGGCCATTCTGACTGGCAAACATTAACGCAGTTGCACTATCTTGTCTTTGAAGATTAGGGTCAGCATTTTCTTTGAGAAGAAGCTCAACAACTTGGTAATGGCCATTCTGACTGGCAAGCATTAAAGCAGTACTACCATTTTGTGCTTGAAGATTAGGGTCAGCATTTTCTTTAAGAAGAAGCTCAACGACTTGGTAATGACCATTCTGACTGGCAAACATTAATGAAGTCCAACTTTCTTTGCCTTGAAGATTAGGGTCAGCATTTTCTTTGAGAAGAAGCTCAACAACTTGGTAATGGCCATTCTGACTGGCAAACATTAACGCAGTTGCACTATCTTGTCTTTGAAGATTAGGGTCAGCATTTTCTTTGAGAAGAAGCTCAACAACTTGGTAATGGCCATTCTGAGTGGCAAATATTAATGAAGTCCAACCCTCTTCATCTTGAAGATTAGGGTCAGCATTTTCTTTAAGAAGAAGCTCAACAACTTGGTAATGACCAATCTGACTGGCAGCTATTAAAGCAGTAATGCCATTTTGTGTTTGAAGATTAGGGTCAGCTTTTTCTTTGAGAAGTAGCTCAACAACTTGGTAATGGCCATTCTGACTGGCAAGCATTAAAGCAGTCATATCATTTTGTGTTTGAAGATTAGGGTCAGCATATTCTTTAAGAAGAAGCTCAATGACTTGGTAATGACCATTCTTACCGGCAAGCATTAATGACGTCCAACCTTTTTTGTCTTGAAGATTAGGGTCAGCATTTTCTTTAAGAAGAAGCTCAACAACTTGGTAATGACCATTCACACTGGCAAACATTAAAGCAGTAATACCATTTTGTGTTTGAAGATTAGGGTCAGCATTTTCTTTGAGAAGAAGCTCAACAACTTGGTAATGGCCATTCAGACTGGCAGACATTAAAGCAGTCATACCATCTTGTATTTGAAGATTAGGGTCAGCATTTTCTTTGAGAAAAAGCTCAACAACTTGGTAATGGCCAGTCAGACTGGCAAACATTAAAGCAGTAATACCATCTTGTATTTGAAGATTAGGGTCACCACCTTCCTTGAGAAGAAGCTCAACAACTTGGTAATTGCCATTTTCACTGGCAGACATTAAAGCAGTCATACCATCTTGTGTTTGGGGATTAGGTTCAGCATTTTCTTTAAGAAGCTCAATGACTTGGTAATGACCATTCTGAGTGGCAAACATTAATGAAGTCCAACCCTCTTCATCTTGGAGATTAGGGTCAGCATTTTCTTTGAGAAGAAGCTCAACAACTTGGTAATGGCCATTCTGACTGGCAAGCATTAAAGCAGTCATACCATTTTGTGTTTGAAGATTAGGGTCAGCATATTCTTTAAGAAGAAGCTCAATGACTTGGTAATGACCATTCTTACTGGCAAGCATTAATGACGTCCAACCTTTTTTGTCTTGAAGATTAGGGTCAGCATTTTCTTTGAGAAGAAGCTCAACAACTTGGTAATGGCCATTCTGACTGGAAGACATTAAAGCAGTCATACCATTTTGTGTTTGAAGATTAGGGTCAGCCTTTTCTTTGAGAAGAAGCTCAACAACTTGGTAATGGCCATTCTGACTAGCAGACATTAAAGCAGTTGCACCATCTTGTCTTTGAAGATTAGGTTCAGCATTTCCTTTGAGAAGAAGCTCAACAACTTGGTAATGGCCATTCTGACTGGAAGACATTAAAGCAGTTATACCATTTTGTGTTTGAAGATTAGGGTCAGCCTTTTCTTTGAGAAGAAGCTCAACAACTTGGTAATGGCCATTCTGACTAGCAGACATTAAAGCAGTTGCACCATCTTGTCTTTGAAGATTAGGTTCAGCATTTCCTTTGAGAAGAAGCTCAACAAATTGGTAATGGCCATTCTGACTGGAAGACATTAAAGCAGTCATACCATTTTGTGTTTGAAGATTAGGGTCAGCCTTTTCTTTGAGAAGAAGCTCAACAACTTGGTAATGGCCATTTTGACTGGCAAACATTAACGCAGTTGCACCATCTTGTCTTTGAAGATTAGGGTCAGAATTTTCTTTGAGAAGAAGCTCAACAACTTGGTAATGGCCATTCAGACTGGCAGACATTAAAGCTGTAACACCATCTGGTCTTTGAAGATTAGGGTCAGCCTTTTCTTTGAGAAGAAGCTCAACAACATGGTAATGGCAATTCTTACTGGCAGACATTAAAGCAGTAATACCGTCTTGTGTTTGAATATTAGGGTCAGCATTTTCTTTAAGAAGAAGCTCAACAACTTGGTAATGACCATTCACACTGGCAAACATTAAAGCAGTAATACCATTTTGTGTTTGAAGATTAGGGTCAGCATTTTCTTTGAGAAGAAGCTCAACAACTTGGTAATGGCCATTCAGACTGGCAGACATTAAAGCAGTCATACCATCTTGTATTTGAAGATTAGGGTCAGCATTTTCTTTGAGAAAAAGCTCAACAACTTGGTAATGGCCAGTCAGACTGGCAAACATTAAAGCAGTAATACCATCTTGTATTTGAAGATTAGGGTCACCACCTTCCTTGAGAAGAAGCTCAACAACTTGGTAATTGCCATTTTCACTGGCAGACATTAAAGCAGTCATACCATCTTGTGTTTGGGGATTAGGTTCAGCATTTTCTTTAAGAAGAAGCTCAATGACTTGGTAATGACCATTCTGAGTGGCAAACATTAATGAAGTCCAACCCTCTTCATCTTGGAGATTAGGGTCAGCATTTTCTTTGAGAAGAAGCTCAACAACTTGGTAATGGCCATTCTGACTGGCAAGCATTAAAGCAGTCATACCATTTTGTGTTTGAAGATTAGGGTCAGCATATTCTTTAAGAAGAAGCTCAATGACTTGGTAATGACCATTCTTACTGGCAAGCATTAATGACGTCCAACCTTTTTTGTCTTGAAGATTAGGGTCAGCATTTTCTTTGAGAAGAAGCTCAACAACTTGGTAATGGCCATTCTGACTGGAAGACATTAAAGCAGTCATACCATTTTGTGTTTGAAGATTAGGGTCAGCCTTTTCTTTGAGAAGAAGCTCAACAACTTGGTAATGGCCATTCTGACTAGCAAACATTAAAGCAGTTGCACCATCTTGTCTTTGAAGATTAGGTTCAGCATTTCCTTTGAGAAGAAGCTCAACAACTTGGTAATGGCCATTCTGACTGGAAGACATTAAAGCAGTTATACCATTTTGTGTTTGAAGATTAGGGTCAGCCTTTTCTTTGAGAAGAAGCTCAACAACTTGGTAATGGCCATTCTGACTAGCAGACATTAAAGCAGTTGCACCATCTTGTCTTTGAAGATTAGGTTCAGCATTTCCTTTGAGAAGAAGCTCAACAAATTGGTAATGGCCATTCTGACTGGAAGACATTAAAGCAGTCATACCATTTTGTGTTTGAAGATTAGGGTCAGCCTTTTCTTTGAGAAGAAGCTCAACAACTTGGTAATGGCCATTTTGACTGGCAAACATTAACGCAGTTGCACCATCTTGTCTTTGAAGATTAGGGTCAGAATTTTCTTTGAGAAGAAGCTCAACAACTTGGTAATGGCCATTCAGACTGGCAGACATTAAAGCTGTAACACCATCTGGTCTTTGAAGATTAGGGTCAGCCTTTTCTTTGAGAAGAAGCTCAACAACATGGTAATGGCAATTCTTACTGGCAGACATTAAAGCAGTAATACCGTCTTGTGTTTGAATATTAGGGTCAGCATTTTCTTTGACAAGAAGCTTAACAACTTGGTAATGGCCATTCTTACTGGCAGACATTAACGCAGTTGCACCATCATGTATTTGAAGATTAGGGTCAGCATTTTCTATGAGAAGAAACTCAACAACTTGGTAATGGCCATTCTGACTGGCAAATATTAAAGCAGTAACACCATCTTGTCTTTGAATATTAGGGTCAGCATTTTCTTTGACAAGAAGCTCAACAACTTGGTAATGCCCATTCAGACTGGCAAACATTAAAGCAGTCGAACCCTCTTCATCTTGAAGATTAGGATCAGCTTTTTCTTTAAGAAGAAGCTCAATGACTTGGTAATGACCATTCTGACTGGCAAACATTAATGAAGTCCAACCCTCTTCGTCTTGAAGATTAGGATCAGCATTTTCTTTAAGAAGAAGGTTAACTATTTTTTGGTTACCATTATGACTGGCTATAGCAAGAGATGTCCAACCATCCAGTTGTTGAAAATTAAGATTAGCTTTAGCTTTTAGTAAAAGATTTACAATGTTGTAGAAGTTATTCTGACAGGCTATTATTAAGGCAGTGTTACCACAATAATCTTGAATGTCCACATTAGCTTCTGCTGATATTAGTGTCTCTACAACTTGTCCATGTTCACCATTAGAAGCTAACATTAGTGCTGTTTGTCCATCTTCATTCTGGTAGTCAACATTAGCTCCTAACTCCAGTAGTATTGTCACGTCATTATTATGACCAGCTTGAGCTGCTTGAAGTAGTGATTGTTCAAAGGAGAAAGCTGTATCTTCTTTTTCCATTAAAATAGGTTGGTCATTGATAGTCATCTCAAAGATACCAACTTGATACATGAACTCTGCTTTCTCAGCTGCCATAAGTATGAGAGATTGTGATTGTGAGTGAGGTGCCAGTAATCTAACACAAATTGATCCTGGCTCAATGTGAATGTGGCTCAAAAGATGTTCCTTTGTAGGAAATAAGTAATTGATAAGTTTGCGGAAATTTTTTAAAGTCATTTTTCCACATCTACCATGTAGTTTGATGATGACCTCACATGATATTTCTGTGACCTCTTGTTTTGGTAGTAGTGCTTCTTCAATAGCTGTCTTAATAAATTGTAGTTGAGAAGACTCTGAAAATGTTTCAAGTTCACTTGAATACTCTTCTAATTCAGTTTGTATGAGATCTCCAGAAAGAAACTGTTTCACTAGGTTTTCGATCAGCTCACAATTAAGAAAACAATAATGTGGTTGAATTGTGTTAAATAGCTCATTAATTGTTTTTAGTGTAGTTAGTCCTTTTTCTTCAATGAATTCTTCAATATATTGAGCAATGACTTCAAGTTCATATGTTCCATCTTTAATAGCTCTAGATAGACAACTTCTGACTTTGGCGACAATTGATGTAAATTTGGAATGCAGATTTTGTAACTTTATTGCAACTTGATCCTTAGAACTCATTTCTATTATTTTCTTTGAAATTTTAGTTGTTGGTTGTATTGTAATAAGACTTTGTTGTGCTAAGTTACTACTTTCTTTGCTCTCTTCTTTTGTCTTCACATCATTTGGTTTGTCATCTTTCCTTGTGTCATCACTACTAGGCTCAGGTAATGTGTCATGTTGACTGTGTGAACCTAAATTACATAATGAGACATTTAAATATACATGTCTCATCATTACTACTACACTCACCTTGATGTGGATCTACTGGTAGTATGGTGGTAATAAGATTTTCTTGTATTTTTGAGGCTAGATAGTGTTCTTTAGCTTTTGACAGGGCAACAATTACTTTATCCCAGGTAGCATAAGAGTCAACTCTCAGCCATTCTGAGAAGAGAGCCAGTTTTCGAAGATCAGTTGATGAGTTATCATATTCGATCTTCTTTATCATTGCTGATGATATCTTTGGTAGAAAAATAGCAAATTTTTGCCACTCTACTAATGGTCCAATTAGTTCCATTAGTTCAGACTCAGTAGGTCTGTTAGACAGTCTAGGACTATCTACTGGTAGAGTAGTAGTACATCTTGTAGGATTGTCAGACATCCTGGAAACACACTATATAGCTATATCTACTAGCTTCTTGGAAACATGTTCAAAATATCCTTATATGGTAATTTATAAATAGCTTCTTCAGAATTCTAAAATTAGAATATCCTTATATGGTTGTTGTTGTCATTGTACCTTACTATGTGAAGAATGTTAGACTATACTCTATCTTTTGTTATCACAACTATAGCTATAGTTGTCACACCCCATAGTATACATAAGTTACACATCTGTGTACCAAAATATTTCTGCATATCAAAGATATCAAATATCTCTAAACAATCCTGAAACTCTAGCAAATATTTATATAGATATGATATGAGCAATTGGTTAAAAACTAGAGTATGGTCATAGCTACTTTCAATTACTTCATGGAGAAAGGGATGTGTGTCAATATGAGAATGCATTGTGACTGCACACTGGTCCTACAAAACTGGGTATGTAAATGGTCAAAACTGGGTATGTTAATGGTCAAAAACTTGGTATGTAAATGGTCATAAATCATAATATACTTTACAATCAAGAGTGTTTTCATGTAATATCTTCTGACAGACTTGCATACATATCATTGACATCTCAGTCTTAATAGAGGAATGTATTCTTTAGAGTAAAAGTAGATTATTGTACTAATACATAATAGTACATTGCTTCTTAGAATTGATCCAGGTCCAATTATCAATATTAATTTCAGTTGTCCAAAAAAAACCATACTAGTGCATCTACTACCACATCAATTGTACAAAATTTAAAAGATAAAACTTAATTTTAAAATTTAAAAGCTAATATCTATCCTTTATTTGCATCTGTCCATTAATCCACTTTGTTTGTTTATTAACATGAATTTATTGTAGGTTAATGTTGAACAAAAACAAGACCCAACCCAAGGTGGACTAGGTTTCATTATAACCAGCAGTAAAGGGTTAACCCCTGCCTATGAAGATGCTGATGAAGTATCATGTCACATACATACTCCATTATCAATTACATAATCAATGGTTGTGTTGCTGAGAAAGATTATTGGTTGAAACTTTTATTAATGAGTGTTCCAATTACTATCATACAATATATAATTTAATATACCATGTGTTGAATATTGGTCCAACCATGTAATAATATTAGTATGGAACATCAGTATTTTATGATATTAGTGTATTACACCTGTCTAATGAACCACACCCACTAGAGAATACCTATACTGGACAACTTCAGTAGTCAAGACCATACTGTCATTGTCACCGGAGTGCCAACAAACCAACTTTGACATGTCTCCAGGCATTCTGTTTAATTTCAATTCAAACATTATAATATATTTTGTTTCTTTTAGAGAATGAAATAAGATAAGGATATTGTAATTGTCATTGAACAATTACATGTTAATACTGTCATCATTAAATAGTTTGATGATCATAATAATTGTGAGTAATGACATAAGAAGTGTCCATCTAGATAATAACTGTAATGTTGCTCCACTAGGAGTAGGAGATACAAACAATGTAATACTTAGAACTGCTGAGCTAGTAATTCTTGTATTAATAGTAGGACTTGGAGATATAGTAATAATAGCACTTGTAGATGTCATACTAGTAGTAGATCCTGGCAATTGTATTGGTGTTCCTATATAATACGTTCAGTAGTATAAGCAGTAGGATTCACGATCAGAGGTTTAGTTATAACTATCATATTAAGTATGTATCAGAAATAATAAGGACACAAGTTATTATAAGTTATTACAAACACATGTAACTCATAACTAGTAATAATATATTGAACATACCAGTAATGTTGAAAACCTTTTCATTCTGACCTTTAGGTGTTACAACACCACAACCATATTCACCAGCAGAATCAAGTCTCACAGTCAATGTATAGTTATAAATCATTGATCTCATTGTGTTATTAATATTAGTAATGGTTTGAATGACCTTGTCATCTTTATAAAAATGCACTGTAACATTAGTGAGACATGTTTCCACTTGACATTTAAATGTAATGTTGTCTCCAACAGATAGAGATGATATATTAACATTAGGTATATCAGTAATAACCACTGGCTCTATAGAACAATACATTATCATGTGATTATTTGAAATTTATACATTCATAGATTGAAATATTTCAAGGACATAATTCAAGTAAATAAAGGTTTTTAAAAAATCATTAAATGTAGTGATGGCAGTAAAAGTGTCTCAAGCAAACCCAAATTGAAAATGGCAGTTATGGACATCCTACATGGTAGCCACAATATCAAGAGCATTAAAGTTTCTTAGTTGCAATAGCTGCACCAGAGTCTTAAAGAAAATAGTCACATTAGATGTAAAAATAATTGTTAAAAGTGTACAAATTAAGACTATTAAAAGTTAATACTTTATGTGAATACATACGTTTCTGTCTAAAACAGTCTTTAAAAGCCTTCTATTTTTATAGTTATCATGATGTAAACAGAAAAAACAAGAAGAAATATTATTATCATCCCTACACAGGTAGTGCTACCACCTGATTATCTATCTGCTTACCTGGTTCTATAATGACTCTGAAATTTCTGGCAATACCTGGTGAACCTGGAAGCTGACAGACATAAAAGGTTTGATCTATTGGCAACAGTTGCAAAGGATTAAAGGTCAAATTAGCAGTAAACACTGTCTGTCCATCAATTACTTGTGATGATATCTTAAGAAAATAATAAACACTTAACAATATAATAGTACAATGCTTACATTAACATATCGTGTAGCTGTGTTTGGTATTGGTGTAGATCCTACACCAATAAATGTCCAAACTATGTTACTTCCTGTACCCATACATATTATAACTTCACAGCAATAAACTCTTGATGTTAATGTAACAATGCTTACATCGTGATTAGAGCAACCTATGTGAAGGGAAGAGGAGTTAACAATTTGCTATTAACATATTACAATATATGTACATATCATTTGTCATCTTTAAACTCATAAAAAGATGATGATGTATAATTATGAGAATAATTTGTTGATGTCTCAACATTTAATTATACTAAATAATTACGTTAACATGTAGTCAGACATTTTTTTGGGCTTGTTTTGTCATCTATTAAAGATCACAAATATTACATAATATTTGTTGCTCAAACATATAATCAGAAAGGAGATACGGACATCTTTAAATAATATTTATGCAAGGATGACTGTTAAGGTTTGGTCCTTGATCAAGAAGTGAGCACTTTAATATATCAAATAAAGAGGTATTTAATAATATCCTTTTAAACCATCTTTGAGAGATTACGTAAATGATAGTTATCAATAACACAATAGACAAGATATGAGATATATATTGTCAGCTAAAGTGGCAATTAAAACAATACATTAACTATGCATTGTGTGTGTGTGTGTGTATCTAGGCTGCTGCAGAATACATAACATATATATATATATATATATATATTATATATATATATTAAAAATAGTGTTTTTAAAGTAATGCTGTTCTAAGATCCAAAATTACATATTCATTCATAACTCAAAAATTACTGGCTAGATTGCAAGTATTACGTCATACACACATAACAATTATAATAATACCTGGTTGTCCTGTAATGACATTGACTGAAGTAAACAGTAGTAGAGACAAAGTTAGACTCCATCTTTTACAGCAAATCGCCATCATTTTCGTGAGATAAACCTATTGAAAACTACTGCAACATTCAAAGCTAAAAACGTTTTAGCGTAGTGACGTATAACTATGCAATTGGGCGTAACTGCGTAATCGATTAATACGGCGCTCCATACCGTTCAAGGTTTCACTAATGTTTGTTTCTTACGATACTTCATAAGTTCGTTTGCTTGTTTGGTCAAGAGTTTTGCATGTAAGCAAACATGTCTCTCTCTGTTGTTGCATTGGTTTCCACTCTAGACGGAACACAAGGTGATCATGTGATGTTATCTATGTTTAAATGCTTTATGTATAATATGTCTTTACCAGGTCCACCAGCAATATTACGATCACCACCAAGACCAGTGATAGGTCATGACATACTAATCTAGTAATAATGTATTTTTTCTCTTATCAGTTGTTAGATAGTACTGAATGGATTTCTCGTTAATATATATGTTCATCTCTAACTATAATTACATCAACATACATTTCGTATACTGTCAAGCTAAATACCTATGTGTCAATCTATTTGTGTTATCATACATGTATCATATTTTACATGAGATGACATCAATGTTAAACTGCTTAGCCACGCACACAATCTTACAGTTCAAACCACACCTTCTGTGTGTTGTAAGGCCTCAGATAATTCGTATTAGTTTGAATGTCATATTAACAGCTGCTACAATTAATACATGTTAGTATTATATTATACAGATAATAAAATATTATGTAACAGTATTAGTTTCTAGATCTTAATTCTTTATGATAACAGTCATCCACATAATGTTGTTAACCTAACTGATACTACTCTAAGTCCTTTGCTAAAGGGTTCCCTGAGGTGTTTTCAATAAAAATAGGTTATTAGAGGATTTTCCTTTGTGATGAGGGGAAGATAAGTGGATTTGAATATAGAGAATGATCTAAGATAAACTTCTCCAAGAGAAAACTACAAACTATTGAAGTATTTATACCAATCCTTTATTTTGATCTATTCATTAATCCATTCTGTTCAGTTGTCTCTTCTATGGTCCATTAATTGTAAGTTTCAATTGGACTAGATTCAGTATAGTTGGCATGAAAGGGTCAATCCTTGCCTTTGAAAATGTTGATTAAGTAATCATGTTATGGTATGTCACAATTTTTTACTCCCTTTATCAATCAAATAATAATCTCAAATTAGACATCGATTGTGACTTGGTAAAAGCATTTGATGAATATTTACTATTACTATGAGCAATGTCATTACTTTCATACATGAAATTTTATATACCATATGAGAAATATTGGCCCAATCATGTAATAGTAGTGTGTTACTATGTAACATTGATATCATCAGTATTCAGTATATATTATATATGTGTGTACTGGAGTATTAGTGCAATGCACCCAGCACATTATAAATTATAATACATTAGTTGTATTGAAGATCATATACAATGAAGCTAATTGGTGCATGCATATTGTTCTAGTAAATCAGTTTATTATTATTTTTCTATGTAATAGGACAAGATATTTACAGGCTATCACTGTTTGTAGATATACACTTTAAAATGATTTCTCACTTAACCATAAAGAAAGATTGAAACTCGCTCATAGAATTGGTTATGGTGAGTACTGTTAAATTTCCTCACACCTCCTTTGATGTCCAATGATCACACCCACTAGAGAATACTATACCCATTCATGATCATGTCCTTCTAGATGCAACCAAGTTACTATTATAAATATGAGATCAAGTGTTATTATGTATCAAGTAGTGTTCATTAATGTTCAGTGTTTAGGCAAAGACAATATAAACAATGAGGTATTGTAATCCTGATACTGGTTATATCTAGAAACTGTCCCTATTCCAGACAGTTTCAGTGGTCAAGATTGCATTGCTGTTATCACAGAAGTGCCCATGAGCCAACTTCAATATTTAACAGGCCATGACCAATTCAATATAATTTTTATTTAAACTTTTCATTTCTTTTTGGAAATGAAATAAAAAACTTTAAGATACCATAATTCCTATTGAGTAATTACATGTTAATATAGTCATCATTAACTATATTGATGATTATAAGAAATATTAATAATGATAGAAGAAGTGTCCATCTAGATAATAATAACTGTAGCGTTGCTCCACTAGGAGTAGGAAATGGAGACACTGCAATACTAGGAACTAGTGAGCTGGTAGAAAAGCTGATTTTTGTACTAATAGTAGCACTTGTAGAAGTAGTAATAATAGCACTTGTAGATGACATACTACTAGTAGGTCCTGACAATTGTAATGGTGTTCCTATATAATGTATTCAGTAGTTATAATACAACTCATGATCAGTGATGAAGCAATACTATCACATTAATTATGTATAAGAATTCATGAAGATAAAAATTATTACAAGTTATTACAAACACATGTAACACATAATTAGTAATAATATATTGAACATACCAGTAATGTTGAAAACTTTTTCACTTTCACCTTTAGGTGTTACAACACGACAGCCATATTCACCAGCAGAATCAAGTCTCACAGTCAATGTATAGTTATAAATCATTGATCTCATTGTGTTATTAATATTAGTAATAGTTTGAATCACCTTATCATCTTTATAAAAATACACTGTAACATTAGTGAGACATGTTTCCACTTGACACTCAAATGTAATGTTGTCTCCAACAGATAGAGATGATATATTAACATTAGGTATATCAGTAATAACCACTGGCTCTATAGAATAATACATTATCATGTGATTATATACCTCGAATTTACGCATTCTTATAATTAAGTGACATATGATTATTATCACATATATGGTTACCTGATTCTACAAGTACTAGGAAATTTCTGCTACTAGCTTGTGTACCTTGAACTTGACAGACATAAAAGGTTTGATGTGATGTCATTAATGGACTAAAGGTCAATTTAGCAGTAATCATAGATTGTCCATCAATTACTTGTGATGATATCTTAAGAAAATATTAATCATTTAACAATATATTAGTACAATGCTTACATTAACATATCGTGTAGCTGTGTTTGGTATTGGTGTTGATCCCAAACCAAAAAATGACCAGAATACATTATCTCCTGTTCCCATACATGTTACAATTTCACAGCAATAAACTCTTGATGTTAATGTAGCAATACTTACATTATGATTAGAACAACCTATTAATGAGATGGAACAGGAGCTAACATTGTTATAGTAGCTATTCTATTCATGTTTATTGAAAATGTGTTACATAATATAGTTAGTACATCTCACTGTAGTTATTAACAAAATGTAGCAAACAAGAATCAACGATTTGTTATTGACATAATACAGTATATGTAAATATCATTTTGTCATCCTCCAACTCACAAAAAGATGATGAGGTATATATTATAATAGTGATGAGAATAATTTGTTGATGTCTCAACACTAAATTATACTAACTAATTGTGTTAGCATGTACTCAGACATTTGTTTGGGGCTGTTTTTGTCATCTATTAAAGATAACAAATATTATAGAGTATTTGTTGTTCAAACATATAAATAGAAAGGACATCCTTGATAATCTTTATTAGGCTTAGTCAAATAGTCAATATTCTTTTTAGAAGTTTTAAATAAAGAGTGCTTATTGAACTTTTGTTGAGAGAGTGTGCAAATGATAGTTTAGCAATAATACAACTGGACATGAGATATATAGCTATAAACAGACCATCATCTATGTGTTGTGTGTTCATATAATGCAGGCTAATAGAGTAGTATATATATATATATATATATATATATATATATATACATACATACACACATACATATATTTAATTGTATATACAAATCAATGCTGTGCCAAATTTCATTCATAGCTCAAACAATACTGAGTCAGACTACTACAAATTTTCATTTGTTCATGTATATACAAACATAACAATTTTAATAATACCTGGTTGTCCTGTAACGACACTGACTGAAGTAAAAAGTAGTAAAGACAACGTTAGACTCCATTTTATACTGCAAATCGCCATCATTTTCACGATGGAAACTTCTAAGCTAAAAGCCCTTTATTCATAACGACACCGGAACTACCTACGCGTATACAAGATATACAATTAAGATACAGCTCGTCGTTACTTTCGAGATATTCAAGCTGTCTGCAAGTAAGCAAGCACGTCTCTCTCTGCTGTCTTCATGTATTGACTCTGTTGTCTACACTAATAATGGCATAAGATAATGCAAATATTTATAACAATATCGTAGGCCTATATCTTTACCAGGTCTTCCAGTGATATCACTATCAAGATCAGTAAGAGTATAACATGAGAATGATCTACTAGCTATATGTGAAGCTAGTGGTAGTATTCTATTTTATTAAAATATTTAAATTCATTGCTTCAACAATTAACAATTAATTAGTATATATTAGAAACAAAGCAATGTCATTTTTACTATTTTAAACATCTCATCTTAATATATTTTATGTAATCTAATTGATATTTGATTGGTCAAATTAACTATTTCATTTCATGCAGTGTAGCTAGCTATATAGGTCATACACAGGTCAAGTATATATGAACACAAAATCATTAATAATTTAAACTTATTTTTGTATTTTATATTAGAGTGCTACTCTAAATCTTTTTTTGACTTGGTCCTAATGATTATGACTTATGAGATAAGATATGACAGTCCACTGGTGTATAGTTCTAATTTAAATGATCGTTACATATATATTGGAGGTCTAAATATGCTGCCCTATGAATATGAACGTATGCAGAATACTTTTCAATAGAATAAGTATGGTAGTAACGAATATAATATTATCACGTGTTCTCTGCAAATTAATATTAAAGTTATATGATTATGACAATTATACATGTTAATTAATTGTAGTTGATTTTTATAACTTAACTTCCTGTTACAAGAGTGGGGTAATTGAATGTCTTTTGAGGTAAGATCAACTATTATTAAAGCTCTTGAGAGAGATATTCAGTGTCTAATAAATTCAGTGAAACAATCAAAACTTTGCATTGTTCTTTTGATTAAAGTAAATTAATATGATGGTCAAAAATTATAATGAACAGGGACTGTATTTAATTGCCATAAAAATTTTAAATTTAAATTTAAATTTAAATTAGTTACATTGAATTGAGACAATTTTGTGATAGAACTATCAAGTAATTTATGATATTTTGACAATTTGAACTAGTGAACTAGTTATAATTGTATAGTTAATAGGTTTAAAATCTTTGGCATCACACTATGTAACAACATGGTCATTTTGTTAAAGGACAACTCCAAACACAATATCTCTAATATCTCTTGAAAACGATGAGTTACATGATAAAAACAAGATGATTTTGTATCAGAAGACTGTGTTCAAGCATTTCCCATTGGCACTGTTCTTCAGTTCTTATTACATATTGTAGCCAGGGGTAACACAATATGATTTGTATTTGTGAGTAATGATTTAATATTTGGTAGCCGTTTAACAAGGTGTTTAGAAGAATATCTATTATAAAATGACCTGAACCAGTAATAGTACCATATGGCAATGATCTACTAACTATAGTGGTAATATCTATCCTATCAATAGTTAAATTGTAATAGATATGTTACCATTACTTTGAGTACTAGACCTCCAATGTGACTCAACACTGTTAATAGTATATATCTTTCACTTTAGCTTTATCTGTTATATTTATAGGTATTAAAGTTGTATTAAATATAAGAATAATGAAACCTTAATAATCAATGTAGTTCAAACAATTCTCTAATCTAAAATTGTTTTAATAAACTCATCCTAAAGGGAATTGATTATATCACATTTACTTTCACCAACCATATAAAATATCGTCAATCAATTCACTTTATAATATTTAGTTTGACTTTTGTAAACATTATTTTACATTGGAATTTATAACACATTTTATCAACAGCTTTACACAATTGGTAAACAATTGAGTTGTTTAAAAGATGAAGTTGACTTCCTAGATTAAGTATATTCTATGTTCACTGACAACATGAAGTGGCTTATGTTGGTACTCCTCTCTCACTTACTACTGATATGTAGTAAATGTAATAAGGTAATCAATATTACTTCGCGAGATCGTCTCCTCCAGTTATACTTGTGTCATCACTATAATTACACTGATGACACCACTCTTCTCCTCCCGGATACTGTCTACAATATTAGTGGTAATGGGAGTTGGTGTACCATTAATACCAACTACTCACTTACTGTACAAGGTAACCACTCAATGGCTACTATTCAATGTATCTCTTTCAATTATGTTAACTCTATCCATCCAACTATTGGATTTGCTTTTACTGGAAGTAGTAGTCTGACTTTACAGAGAGTGACATTTACTGGTTGTGGTGCTAACCTTACTACCCTTGATAAAGAACAACTTAGCATTATTAACTCTACAGGTTCTCTTGTCTACTTCACACAATATCATGCTGCTGTACTGGTATTCACTGAGATGAGTCATTTTGTTATGAGAGATGTGAGTATATCCCAGTACTATGGGTTTGCTATTGTAGCTGTTAACTTACATAATAGTACTTTGGATTCTATTGATGTAAAATATTCAAAAGGTGTTGAAAAGGCAGTGAAAAAATCTGGTAATAGTGTTGGCTGTGGAGTGTTATTGTTGTATAAGAATTCAACTAGGATGTCCTCTATTGTTAACCAATATAAGGTATTGATTACAAGCTCCAGTTTTACATACAATTATGAGTACATAATTTATCATAAATTTACTTGTGTGACAAATTTTTATAATTCTTTTAAACGTAACTATCATAAGAATCCGGTCGTCAATGCAGCAGGACTTACAATACTCTATACTCAAAATGACATTAATGCTCAAGTTAATATATCAAGATGTTCTTTCAAAGACAATAGAGGTTCTACAGCAGGAGCAATGTTAATATTACATTCGAACACAATTAAACACTCACAGACTGTCATTCACAACGAATCATTGTTTTACTCAAATGCTAATATTCTTAAATGTCAAGGGAGTGCTATTGTTCTTATCATGCACTTTGATGTGGTAACATCAATAGAATCTACCAACACAATACATCATCTATTGGAAGTGATTAATGTGACCTTTAAATCTTCAATGAAAAGTATATTTTTCTTGAAACAACGAGGTGTTATATATATAGCTATGATTAATGTTCAAAAACTTCCAATTTTGCTTAAATTTTCTTATGTCACATTTACTAAGAGCACAGCTTCAACTTCAGGATCTTGCATGTTTGTAGCCTCATATCCTTCAACTGGAAATCATATACAAATTCTAATGGAGTCTGTAAAAGCATACAATAATGATGTATCAGGAGACAATCCAGGAAAATGTGAAAAATCTGCCACTAAGTTCACACAAGCTAGCCTCTTCCATTTATTGAATATTAACTTCACTAAAATAAATGGATCAGCAGAAAATCCCAGCAATTTCTTTTATAATTTTGGTACAGTTATAGAGGCAATTAGATCTGATATTACTCTAGAGGGACATATAGTCTTTCACAACAACACAGCTATTAATGGAGCAGCTATTATGTTAATAGGAGATAGTCTCATTTACCTTACCCAAGGACTTCGAGCTAACTTTACAAATAACAAAGCTCTATCTAGTGGAGGAGCTATATATGCTCTTGGAAATATATTCACTCAAACATACTGCTCATTTCAAGTTAGTTATAATCATTCATATTACAATATAACAGTATTATTTAAAAGTAATGAAGCTACAACTACTGGTAACTCAGTGTATACCCCAAACCTGTACAATTGCTTTATTGGTGAAGAATGGGTTGACTACTCAAAGGCAATTGACATTTATAATGACATCTTCTCAAATGGAATTAAAGAAATTTCTACTACTCCTGTAATTATAACTTTATGTGACTTAATAGACCATACATGTAAATTAACTCATGAAGTTTATCCTGGAGAGACATTTAATATTTCAATGGCTGCTGTTGATGCTGCAGGTAATCACACTTACTCCATTATTACAATAACACCAGTAAATAACACACATACCAGGTTTACACACATTAACTGGTGGCTTTCTGAGAGGGAAAATACACAAGTTATAAGAGAAGCTGATGAATGTACTCTCATTAATATAACAATACATACTGATGACTCTAGTACATTGAATAAACCTGATGGTGCCCTAATATTCACTGTACCTGAACTAAGAGATAGTACAGTTCTTGATATCAAATTAAAATCATGCCCACCAGGTTTTCAATTAGATAATAAAAAAGGATCCTGTGTCTGTTCACATGTACTATTATCCAAATTATTAGCCATTGATGGCTACACTCCTGACTGTAGTATCAATACTAGAACATTTAACAGACCAACAATATCTTCATGGGTTGGTTCAGTTAAACATAACAAGACATCTGTTTTCATGTTATCTTTACATTGTCCTCGTGGCTACTGCAATGATGGTCTTAATCTCAGTGTTTTTCATTACAGAAATGATGGAACATTTGAAATTATGTCTAAAGATTTATCCACAAATTCATCATTGTGTCTTAATAACAGAAAAGGAATTTTGTGTAGCAATTGTTCTGCTGTTAATGGTATTAACTACAGTGTAGTGTTTGGTTCTACAGAATGTAGACAATGTAGTAACTGGTGGTTGTGGACACTAGTCTTATATGCAGCAGCTGGTCCTCTCCTCATTTACCTGTTATATGTTCTCAGATTTACATTAACAATTGGTACACTCAATGGAATTATATTCTATGCTCAGGTGGCTAACACTGGATTATTGGATATTTTATCCATTAAGGATATGCAATGTTCTCAGGGTGCACAGTTTGGTATGAAAGTAGCACTGTTCTTTCTTTCAACATTAAATCTGAATCTTGGCTTTCCATTGTGTTTTTACAATGGAATGTCAACATTACAAAAAGCTGGCTTCAGTTTACTATTTCCACTCTATCTCTTGACAATAGTTGTTGTCCTCATTATCCTCAGTCGTTTTTCTGTAAGAATTTCCAACAGAATTGCTCACTCCTCAGTTCAAGTACTGGTTACTGTTGTACATCTCTCCTTTACAAAGCTGTTATTAACAATTGGTGATATTTTCACACCTGTTCAATTGTACTCAAGTACAAGAAAACAAGTTACAAAGGTTTGGTTTAATGATGGTTATATTAAATATGGACAAGGTGAACATTTGGTGTTAATGATAGTAACATCAGTGATAGTTGGTGTCTTCCTAATACCTTACATGTTAATAATTCTAACTGGTCGTCTACTAATGAAATTTAACAAGATAAGAGAATATCTTCGACCAATATATGAAGCTATCCATGCTCCTTATAAATACAACAAACAATATTGGTTTACTGCTAGACAACTTTTGCTCATTTTCGTATGTATACTGTATGCAATGTATCGAGGAAACAGGTTCTTCCTTGCATTTTCCATATTTCTTCCAGTTTATTTTGTGTTTGTGACTGTTCAAGCTTATCTAAGACCATTCAAGAGTAAAGTATTAAACGTCTTGGATCTGTCAGTCATGATTAACTATGGTATATTACTTTATACAAATTGGTATTTTCTTAAAGATTATGTTTGTACAGCAGGAGTATTTGATAGTACATTTGTATATATAATGATGTTTACTCTCTCTGTAGTTGTGTTCTATCATATAGTGTTAGTTACTGGACAACAAGCTCGTTTTATAGGTTACATCAATGCTGTTCTAAATTCAATGAAGAAAACGGCCCAATATTTTAAGAATTCACAACCAGTATCACATCACAGACATTTTAGAGAAGATCTTGACTCGTCATTTTTTGATGATAGCTACTCTGAATATCGTGAACCACTTCTAAGTCCATAAATTTTTCCAAATTTATTCTATATTAAAGTTGTTGTTCATTGTATATTATATGTGTGTGCATTTAATTTCATTAATACTTTTTATTATTCTTTTAGTTTGACAGTATGTTAATCTAATTTTAACTCTTGTACATTTACTATATTAATTATTTAAAAGGTAGATATATTGATATATTGATAGTCTTACTAATATATTATGTAGACTTATTAGTTTGACTTGTGTGTGCATGGAATGTTTAGGATAAATTGATTACTTATTAAAGGAGTGGTATATATTTTACTCATCTCATCATATTAGTAGAATTCGATGGATATATACTGTAATAATATAATTCATTAAAAGCCAGTAGAACAAACAACTAAGCATGTTTGACAGCAACTTGCATGCTTGCATGAATATTTGAACTAAAGTACCATTTTAAAAAAAATTAAAACACAAAAGACACTCAATATCAAAGCTAATATGAAGAGTGTCAAAGACAATAGAATAAAATAAAATAGGAGGTGAAATATTTATGATGAGTGATAATATTAACAGCTGAACAAATGAATAAATATGAACAATATGTACCCTATATTCTTGATGATTTTAAAGTAAATAAGAAATATTTTGCTTGAACTGCCTTGCAGAGTTGAGATGTTTGAATGATGAGGGAAGGGAATTCCACAGGGAAATAGCAATGGGAAGGAAGGAGTTGAGGATAGCAGAAGATCTGGAGAAGGGCAGATTCAGGTTTAAAGAGTGGGAAGAATGTAAATTATAAGAGGACTGGTTTTGAAATGAAAAAGAGCCAGTAGGAATGTAGAGCTTACTAAAGATGAACTTGTATAAAGGACTCAGCTTGGATCTTGTTCTATGGGAGGATAGGGAAGAAAGATTGAAGAGTTGTAGAAGTAGAGGGGAATCAGAGATCCAATTTTTACTGCAGAGTTTTAGGGCAAAATACTGAACTTTTCCAATTTGTTGATGATAGGAATGGAATATGGATCCCAAACAGACGAGCTGAACATAACGATGGGGAGGACTAATGTCAAGTATAATTTAATAAAAACAGAAGAAGAAAAGTTATGGTAAAATTGACAATAGATGTAGCCAAGCAGTTTTTTGGCCTTAGAACAGGTTTCATTGATGTGAGTAGACCAGGAGAGGTTAGAGGTTAGAGTAACACCTAAGTACTTAAATGAAGAGACTAATTCAAGAGGTGATCCATCAAGGAAAAGAGAAGGAAGAGTAGCAAAGGATGTAGGAGACTTCCTGGAAATGATCATGTATTTGGTTTTTGAGAGATTATAATAGTTAGGTGTTTAGATTTGACACGGGAAGAGAGAATATTAACGTTAGATTGTGCAAGTAAAAATTCGAAGGATGATTTGAAGGGGCACGATAGAAGGATGTCGTCAGCATATCGATGATGGATGAAGTTGAGGAGAAAGGTAACTGGAATATGTCATTCACATACAAAATGAAGAGAAGTGGTCCAAGAATTGAGCCTTGAGGAACGCCAGATAGGACGGTGGACTTAGAAGAGGAACAGCCATCAACAACAACCTGCTGAGATCGAAGTGTGAGATAGCTTTGAAGCCAAACAATAAGGTGACGAGGAATGTCAAGTAAAAAGAGGACATCAAGAAGGGGTTGATGTGGAACTGAGTCAAATGCTTTAGTTAGATCAAAAAAGGTTGCACAGATAGAGTAACCTTTATCCAGCTGAGTAAACCATGAGTTAGCGGAAGTAATAAGGGGGGACTCTGTGAAATGACCAGGTCTAAAGCCGAACTGAGAGTCAGATAAAAGATTATGAGTCTGGCAAAAGTCCAACCAGTTAAAAATATGTCTTTCTAAGACTTTGCTGATAAGTGGTAGTAGAGATATGGGATGATAACCTGTGGGAGAAGATGAAGCTGAAGAGTGCTTTGGTATTGGGAATGTGCAAATATAGATATTTCATTGTGGGAATTTTACTCAAGTTGTGCCAATTTTTATTTATTTCGTTCTGCTAAGATCCTTGCATCCAAGCCTATTTGACAAATAATTAACCCGCACTGTACTGCACACTGAGTGGTCGAGGGTACAGTAGTTTGTCCATGTGTCTTGTGCAAGTAATACAGTTTTAAGTTTTTAACTACTCAAACTCGGCAACAGCAAAGTTCACAGCAACAAAACTGGACTGAGAAATCGCAAAGTTAAGTACTAGCAAGTAATTCTAGATAAAAGGCTTTAAACGAAAGACAAAGTTTGAAAAGTTAGAAAGACCATTCAAAAAGGTATAGGCAAGATGGAACATATACTAACTTCCATAAAAGTACTATGGGTATAAAATACAATTTTAACAAATTCAACATGGGAATTTTCTTCTAAACTGTTTCTTTTGAAGTTATGGAAAATCTTACTTACCTTGATAACCTTTTCTGGCAACAATTGTAGCGACAATAAGTAAATATATTTAGAAGATGTTGCTGTTGTAAGACTACTGATATAGTAAATGTTATAAAAGCTATAATAAGTCTACAAAATCCACAAATTAGCAAAGAAACTGAGTTACAAACCAGCATCTTAATTAATTGTGAAAGTTACGACCACACCCACTGTAGTTAAACTGGCGCTTGCCACTCCTACAGTTTTAACACCACCTACCACTTAGGGCATGGCTTGAATTAAGTAAAGAAATCTTCATACAATAGTATTGCCTGTTTTATTCTAAGTATTTAGTAAGTTCTCATTCTGTGACAGGGTGGCAATTGCAAATAAACTAACATTACTACAGAAACTCTGGCGAGGGTTATGCATTTAGTGCTTTTTTATAATCAGTATCATGTACTGCTACGAGTTAACTCCCAAATTAGGAATGGGTCTATTTTATTGGAGTAGTAGCATGCTGTTATTACAGTCACTGCCTCAAAAGGCTACCCTATTTCATTGCAGTTTTAGTTTTCTTTTGATAAATAATAAATCAATGCTTGGCAAGGAGTTCCAGAGGGGAATTAAACGATTAAAGTAAAAATGACTTACAGGTTTCTCAGTTGAAATGGTTGTAGTTTTAAATTTGATGAGGATCTGGTGTTGTAATTTAATATAGTAATAATCTGTTTAGTGTCCATTGGATCAGATGAGTTCTTCGGGCACTGAATGTAAAACAATGTCATTTAGTTCGTGATATATAGGATGGATAGAGTGTAGAGGGTAGTTAGACATGTTAATAGTCAGAGACATAGTCCTTCAGAATGAATTTTCTGCTCGCCTTTGGATGGTTTCTAAAACATAGAGACTGCTCCTAAGCCAGAGGAACAAACACTTAATTTCATAATGGGTGTGGCCATTCATTAATTATTATATGACATTTTAATGAATAATAAACAGTAATAAAACATAATACACATGATACCGTGCTCAGTTAGAATTACTGAGAGCTGTGATGGACTCAAGTCTTCCCTCAGGATTAACAAACCTAGTAAACACTTGGATTGCAAATGAAACTCTTCAATCAATCCTTCATTTTCCTCTCCTACACTAATATATAAATAAACATGAAAAATACTGTAAGAATTGTTATTGTCAATATCATAACAATAAAAATGTACTCTTAGCTACATAATGCTGCATATGCTTGATAAAACATTGAAGAATCTCTATATGCAGAGGGGGCTAATGTGATACTGCCAATAAAGTTCTACAAATACCAGAACAGTAATTAACAAAACTAATATGAAGCAAATTACATATTTTATAGAATTCATTCCACAATGGCTTCCAGGTATTCAGGAAGATGCCCCATGAGTTTCTTACTCAAGTTCTTCGTTAAATTGAAGAGAGGTATTTATAATCAATATTAGTGCTTTTGATATATTAATTTAATCATAAGTGACACCAGTGTACACAAATAAACTGAAACTACAATAACTACTACTATTAAGAACATATACGTACATAAAATATATATTTAACATAATACAATTGAATATCTAAAATGTGAATTGTCTAGATCTTCTGAAAGTAACCAATCAATCTACAAGTAGTTGTGCAGGTATGACATAAACAGCACTATTAATACATTAATAATATATTTTACATATCATGCAGAAAGCTAACGTAAAAGATGCAGTTTCATTCCAAAAAGTAATGTTACCTGAAAAAGAGGGGGTATTATGTCCGAGGTGATTAATGCATTTTCTACTAGTCTAATATAATTAGTTCCATCACTAGATATGACAAACAAACTCAAACTACAGTAAAGCAAGATCTGCATTTATTGCCATCAATTTCGATACTTTGATTACGAAGGCATACTCTTCTCATTGTTTGACAATAAATATATGAAAGAACAAATTACATATATATTACATGTTACCGAAAAACAGCTGGTATCAACATCAACATGTATGTTGAAGTATTCCATCACACACTACTGTACTTGTATATGAAAGGTAAAATCAATCGATGTGTTGATAAATGTGTTCATCTGTTCATAAGATAGCAAAAGACAAAGCTTTTGAAAGACTAGACAAGGAGAAGACATCTTATCGAATAAGTATCATCAACAACAGACATGTACATAGCACAAAGCTTTCAATACAAACTATAACAGAAACTCAGTGTAATGAATGGACAGTTACCTCTACATCAAAACCTGAAAACCACTACACTATCAAGACTCAACAAACAATTTGTCAAATTGCCATATACGATACAAGGAATACTACATTTGTATACACAAGTATACATGTACATGTCCCAACTCTCTTCTCAATGTAACAATGTTTAAACACGTTCATCTTGTTATTAAGTACATCAACTCTCACCTGAATCATATTCCAGTAGAACCATCAAATGTCCCTATGAAGTCACTCAATGTTGGTGATGAGGAAATATTCCATGAAGTAAAAGTCTTAGGAGAATACACTTCAACAGCTGTCATGAAAGAAGACATACAGAAAGATATGGCTCATCTATATGTCTTATTAGATCAATGTACAGATGAAGATATCCTGCAAGAAAATAAGAAAAAATATTAGAGCAGTATTAAGTCATCTTAAAGTCAATATGATAGAAGCATTATCTAGATTTAGCAGGCTATCAAATGAACTAGCAAAGAAAGCACTATCCCCACAAAAACATTCTTCTCAACTAGAAAACATATTAAAACTCCATCAACAAAAATATCTAAACCTAAAGCTAAAACAGTCACTTCTATCAAAACTCCAATCACTCAATTTACCTAAGTCAGTTATAGGTAAGTAGTAATTTACGGATTTTATTTTCAATAAAGACTGTATACGCACATATTTTAGATGTAATAATGAGACTAAAACTGTAAACAATGAAAAGTTATTGCATGTGAATATGCACAAAACTTTGAGGATACTAGTTGATACTACAGTGGTGATATATATATATATTAGCCTCGTACCCAGGCTAAACGCCTGGTAACTACTGTTTGCGCATGCGTTTAATGTCCACAGATTTCTTGGAAAATAGTATACCCTAGGAATCCTCCGTCAACTATGACGTCAAAATTCCTTTAACCTCAATGTTAGATTAATTGTGATGGCTACTTTAGTACTGATAGAAACTTTTCTGCTAGTCTACTGTAAACTCTAAAGAAGCTAAGAACTAGCTGTTTGAATGCCTCTAAGTCTTCAAGAGATTTCCCTAGAGAGACAATTCGAAGTTTGCACTTAATACAAATATATAAAGAGAGACCATGACCTCTCGAAATGATGGCATCAAGCAAAGAAGTTATTCGAGAAACCCAGTTGTTTTGCATCCCAACAGCACTAAACAAGTTTGTTGCTCTTTTGGCTTCCACAAAATCATTGCATAACCGAAAAACTCAACTAGCCATGCTCAAACTCGTGTAGCGAATACAACGTCATTCACGTCATCATTATAAACCCAGCCCATCGATTCGTCATTTAATTAAAAAAGTAGTAATTATGATGTCAACGTGTTTCAATAATTACGCGCATGCGCAAGCAGTAGTCACCAGGCGTTCTACTCTAACGCCTGGGTACGAGGCTAATATATATATATATATATTATATATATTATATTTATATATATATATATATATATCGATCGATCGATCGATATATATATATATATATCGATCGATCGATATATATATATATATATATATATATATATATATATTATATATATATATATATATATATATATATATATATATATATATATATCGATCGATCGATCGATATATATATATATATATCGATCGATCGATCGATATATATATATATATATCGATCGATCGATCGATATATATATATATATATATATATATAGATATATATATATATATATATATATATATATATCGATCGATCGATCGATATATATATATATCGATCGGATCGATATATATATATATATATCGATCGATCGATCTATATATATATATATATATCGATCGATCGATCGATATATATATATATCGATCGATCGATATATATATATATATATCGATTGATCGATCGATATATATATATATAATTATATATCGATCGATCGATCGATATATATATATATATATCGATCGATCGATCGATATATATATATATATATATATATATATATATATATATATATATATATATATATATATATATATATATATATATATATATATATATATATATATATATATATATATATATAATATATATATATATATATATATATATATATATATATATATATATAATATATATATATATATATATATATATATTATATATATATATATATATATATTATATATATATATATATATATATATATATATATATATATATATATATATATATATTATATATATATATATATAATATATATATATATATATATATATATATATATATATATATATATTATATATATATATATATATATATATATTATATATATAATATATATTATATATATATATATATATATATAATATATATATATATATATATATCTATATATATATATATATATATATATATAATATATATATATATATATATATATATATATATATATATATATATATATATATATATATATATATATATATATATATATAATATATATATATATATATATATATATATATATATATATATATCGATCGATCGATATATATATATATATATCGATCGATATATATATATATCGATCGATCGATATATATATATCGATATATATATATATCGATATATATATATATATATATATATATATATATATATATATATATATATTATATATATATATATATATATATATATATATAATATATATATATATATAATTATATATCGATCGATCGATCGATATATATATATATATATCGATCGATCGATCGATATATATATATATATATATATATATATATATATATAAATATATATATATATATATATATATATATATCGATCGATCGATATATATATATATCGATCGATATATATATATATATATCGATCGATCGATATATATATATATATATATAATATATATATATATATATATATATATAATATATATATATATATATATATATATATATTATATATATATATATCGATCGATCGATATATATAATATATATATATATATATCGATCGATCGATCGATATATATATATATATATCGATCGATCGATCGATATATATATATATCGATCGATCGATCGATCGATATATATATATATATATCGATCGATCGATCGGTCGATATATATATATATAATATGTGTATGTCAATAAAACCACAAGAAATATAAATTATCATTTGTCATTTTTTATATTTTATATATTGCTTGCAGTTTGCAACGTCTTCATAATACAATATTAAATTCTGTTGTCTATAATTATTGTACGTGGCCGTTAAATCGATTTAGGGTGGAACAATTGCGCATGCTCACTATTGACTATGTTATGAAAATATCAATTGGCCCCACCTACCAAATTCCTCTGCAAAGGTCATGGCTTCGTCCTCCGTTTCCTCCATCTACTTCAACCAGTTTTTGAATGAAAAACCAACTTATAACGAGTTATGTGAACATATTAGAATTGACACTAAATGGTACAAGTTTGGGGTACTCCTCAAATTAGATACAACTAAACTAGATGGTATTGAACAACAATACAAAGAAAGTGATGTCAAAGCTTTAAAGATGTTTGAATTGTGGCTGAGTTCCAAGCCAAAAGCTATGAGAAGAGAGATTATTGAAACACTACAAAAGCCAACCATTGGGGAGAATGTTATTGCTGAAGAGTACAAGAGGACATTAATAGAAAGTGAGTATTTTATAGCTCCAGGATTAGATTGTCTTTTCTCACGACAAATATAGTGCAAAAAGAGGTACCCAATCAAATACTGCAGAAGCATTCTTCCCAACTTGCACTTTCTGTGGAACTTGTTCAGATGTTGTACACAGAGAAGGTCATCTCTAATGAGACATTCAAAGAACTGGAAAGATCAGGAGGCTTGTTAACTGATTGTCCATTGAGAGCACTGTCTAGTACAGTATCTGAAGATCCTGGTCAGTTAAGAGTATTCGGTACTGTCTTATTACAATCAAAGAAGACAGTACTGGTAGCAAAAGATATACTCAAAAAATATGGTAAGTTGGTTCTGTATATAGTGATGTGATTGTTATAATTTAATTTATACAGACAAAAACTTTCCTCAAGAAAGTTCATTTCAAAATCAATCAGGTATAAGTGTGATCTATAGTATTTTACTGTAGAATAATTTAACTAACACATATTGTATATTAATGGTATAATAATTAACACAAAATTAATGCATTTGGACTCAAAGGCAAGCTTTTAGATTTAAAAAGTACAAGTTTTAATTTCCTATATTCTATAATATTCCCATAATGTTGAAATAACCACAATATTATTAAGTTATAATATTATTACTATACCTCAATATATAGATGTTGCAGCACTGATCAGTCCTATACAGACACCGTATGGTTGGGATAGTGTAATTTTTTAAAGTCAATTTGTAAAATACAAATGGAGGAGATTCCTGTACCTCAACCATTTAGTGCTATGTATATCTATATATACTATAGTCAATTTGCGTAAACTAACACTAGTAATGGCGTCGTCTTCTTTGTTAGGGCTTGACAATCGTAGTTGAGCATGTTAGAGTGTGTGTATAGCTATTGTTGTGTGTGTAAAATATTATATAGTAACTATGTTTTATTATAGGAGACACTGGAAGTGTTAAGTGGTACAGTGATAGTGTTAGACTTACTTCATCTACTGTGGCGGAATGTAAAGAAGTGATACGTCAATTAAAGAGACAACAACACAATACATGGAGTATTAGACTCCACTCATTATCTCCTCAAAGTTTACTAACAGTATTAACTGATATTAATGAATGTCAAGTGAGGAGTCTTTATATAGAGAACACTCGTTTTGATCGTAACTGTGTCAGTCAACTATCTCAAGTACTAACTGACAACCAAACAATGGAGGACCTATATCTTTACTCCTCACCTCTCGTACCAGATACTTACCACTTATTAACAACTGCTGTAGCTGGTAATAAAATAATCAAGATATTAAGCTTGTGGTATGACAATAATATTACTGATAAAGACATACCTCATCTCTCTAATCTCATTATTAACAACAAAACATTAGAAGAACTATATCTCACTGGCTGTTCTAAAATTACTAAATTTTGTGAACAACAATTACAAAATGTTTGTGTTAAAAATAATAATTTGAGTGTGTACTTTGATTGGAAAAGACTCTGTTAAATTATTAGTTATTTTTGTACTATTGCTGATATCTTTTTTACTAAAAATAAATTATTTCAGATTCAAATAAGTCAATTATTAGTTAAATACTTTAGTTTCCAAAATCTTTGTCATCTAACAAAGTTAACAATTTTCATAATTCACTTCTTCTCTGGAAAAACTTAACTTCTCTACTTGATAATTGACCACGCCTACATTAATTAATAATAAAAGCTTAAATGTTATTTCTAATATTTACAAATACAATTATAACAAACAAACTAGACTAAATTCTACATTAATAGGCCTCTAGTTAGTAGCTATATAAAATTAAATATTATCGCTACGTCCAATACCACTAATTACTACTGCTAATAAAAAATCCATTAATTAAAGCCAATTAATTTGTCAAATCATCTAAAAACTTATTTCCTACACACACAGTTCACTTAACAAATTAATATTATATTTAATAACACGTTCTATTTAATAATACACTCACTTTTAACAATTCCATGAAAGTACTGATCCATACAACGTCAGAAGATTTCTTGATAACATTGTGACATTAACATACTATGAATGAGCACCACAAACAATATGCACAAATAATATGCAGCATCAATTTGCATACTTGAACATTAAATGTTAGTAAAATTGAGCTTATATATTATATATACAGATTATATTTACTATAATAAGTAGCTACTGAGCATTAACTGAATCATATTTAACCCAATCTATACAATGCATTGAAAAAACCTATAATAAGACTTTTTAAGGAGTGAAGCTTTCTTTTTTTAAGTGTTACTATTGTAATACTTTATTACTAAACAGCAAACTCTTACTTTCTACTGACATGTACTTGCTATATTAGCTTTAATAAATTGGAATTAGCTTTAATAAATCTATCACTTTTCTGACATCATGGCACTGTAGGTTATGAATATGAACATAATAATTATCATTTTTGTAACAGCGAGAGAGCATACAGTCCACATTAACTCTACATTGTTAGAGAATACAATGATCGCTTTGTATTTCTGACAGTCAATTAAAAGAACATTATTTGAATCAGTGAAGTCATTGGGAAAGTAGTCAGTAACAAGATCAAGACATTCTTTAAATTGTATATCCCAATGAATCATTCTTGCTTCATCCTAACATGTCAAGTGACAAGACTATTGCACAGTTTCCTAAGTCTAGGATATTGAAATAATCACCAGCTGTTGACTATAGTACCAATTATCATTAATTTAACATGCAGTGGTAGCTTCACTAACATGTCAAAGACTTGGATACAACCTTCTTCAAATGTCAGTATTGTTACTACTTCATTCTCCTGTCACAAAGCATTTATAGTTATGTGTCTGCAATGTTCGGCACTATCTTAACTAATACCTATCCTTGATATAATGATAATGGCTATTGTTTTGATCCACATGATGGTCATATGATGAACCAATATTGGCTTTTCTTATAAACACTCTCCTACTTTTGGACAGTGGTGCAGAGGGTGGAGTTCAAGTACACAGCACAGTATAGCTTTCTATATTCAATCATTTTCTGGCCAAATATTATCACGTCTCTATTTGGTGGACTACTAATTGATAAATTATTGGAGTTCATATTGAACTATCACACTTTATAATGCTGTGTCTCTTGGGGTAAGTCATTTGGTCTATATTTTTCCTCCAAGATTCTAAGGTAGACCTATATATCTTACTTTATTTGCAAAAAGTGACCACTTTCATTAATACATCTTGAAATCATACAGTTGTTGAGTATACAACCATACATTTTTCAATGGAAGTTTACTAAGTTATATCTCACTTTAAAAGCAATAGATAACTTGAATGCAAAATTTAGTAAACGTTCTATCTTAAAAATGCTTACAGACATGCAAGTGTTTTAAATGGTCATATTGAAGTAGTCCCTTACTGCAAATCAGAATATACAGTTACTTGAGTGGTTTAGTATTATAAAGCCTCTCCAATATAGGCATACAAGTTGAAGTTGCTTATAAGTCTTGAGATGGGTGAGGGTTGGTACAAATTATGAAAACTAAATTCTAGTAGGCCCCCGATATTGAATTTGGAAGCAAGCTATATACTCTATGCAAGTGTATATTCCAGGCTTTCAATCTGGTTCTCAACGAGGAAACCCATACTACTATTCAGCTTTTACAACTATCTCCCAGGAACATTTAACATAACGCTCCATGCTTATTTTCACTGTGGTTTCACTGTAAATATAATTTCCAAACCTAAAATCACAATTTTAGTTGATATTACACTAAATAAAATAAGAATTTGTGTTAAATTTTGTTATCACATGTACATTGTACTGTAGTAATATATTATAACTATGAGTATGGTAGCAATGAATATAACAATATCACGTGTTCTAGATTATGCTAGCTATTTATATTAATTAAATTGATTTCATAACATTTTATAAATTGACATCCTGTTGCAAGAATAGAGCAATTGAATGTCTTTTGAGGTAAGATCACCTATTATTCAAACTCTTAGAGATATTCAATGTCTACAATGAATACAGTGAAACAATCAACACCATATAGAGTTCTTTTGATTAAGGTAAATTAATATGATGGTCAGAAATATCATGATGAACAGAGACTGCAGTTTATTTGATGCCAATATTTGTCATTAGGAATTTTTATTTAAATTAGCTACATTGAATGGCTACAACTTTTGCTATAGAACTATTAAATAATTTATGGTGCTGTGTTGTCTTAATCTAGTAAGGTAGTACCTAAATAGTTCACAATTACATTTCTATAATGATATATAATAATAGGTTAAAGGATATGTGATATTAACCATATAACAACTTCTTCAACCATTTAACAAACATGGCCATTTTGTAAAAGAGTGTCTCAAAGCTGAAGATCATTAGTATCTTTTGAAGACAATGAGTTACTTGCTGAAATCAAGACTTCTTAACTAAAAGGTAACAAAGATCTTGTTCAAACATTTCTTGTATTAGCACTGTTCTTCAACTCTTATTATATATTATAGCCAGGAGTAACACAGACTGGTTTAGAGTTGTGAGTAGAATGATTTAATATTGGATAGCTGTTTAACAAGGTGTTTAGAAGAACATGTCACAATAATATTTAAGAATAGCTCATTAATCAAATACAAATTCAGAAAGAAGTCTTGTGCATCCTTCCTAAATTTACTATACAATAATGTAATAATCAAGGATGTTATAATAATATAATCAAGGTCATACTTCATGATTATTACTGTAACAAATTATAAGTTGTACTTGTAGGTAAGCAGTATGTCTCTTTCTGTTATGATCTTCATTCTCTCTCTGGTGTACAAGGCAAGACATATATCAGTATAACAGCACTATATCATTACTAGGTTTCTATTATAAAACCACCTGAACTTGTAATAGTACCATGAGGCAATGATGTACTAACATAGTGGTAATATCTTTCCTATAGTGGTTAGATTGTAATGGATTTGTCACCACTGTTTTGAGTACTAGACCTCCAATATGACTCAACACTATTAATAAGATATATATTTTACTTTGGCTTTATCTGTTATATTTTGGGACACACAATTAATTCAAAACATTTTACTAAGTCATGTATTAAAGTTGTATTATGTACAAGAATACTGAAACCTTAATAATCAGTGTAGTCATAACAATAATTTAAAATTGTTTCAATAAACTCATCCTAAGGGAATTGATTATATAACATTTACTTTCACTAGCCATATAAAATATAGACAATCAATTCACTTTATAATACTTAGTTAGACTTTTGTAAACAATAGATCTACTTGAGTTCACAACATTTTTATCAGTAACTTTGCACCATTGGTAAACAATTGTGTAGTTTAAAATGTGAAGTTGAATTTTTTAAATTAAGTATATCTTATGTTCACTGACAACATGAAGTGGCTTATGTTGATACTCCTCTCTCACTTACTACTGATATGTAGTAAATGTAATAAGGTAATCGATATTACTTCACAAGATCGTCTCCTCCAGTTATACTTGTGTCATCACTATAATTACACTGGTGACACTACTCTTCTCCTCCTGGATACTGTCTACAATATTAGTGGTACTGGGAATTTGTGTACCATTAATACCAATTACTCACTTAACATACAAAGCAACCAATCAATGGCTACAATTAAATGTATCTCTTCCACTTATGTTAATACTGGTCATCTAACTATTGGATTTGCCTTCACTGGAAACAGTAGTCTGACTCTACAGAGAGTGACATTTACTGGTTGTGGAGCTAATCTTACTACACTTGATAAAGAACAACTAGACATTATCAACTCTAGTAGTTCTCTTGTCTACTTCACACAATATCATGCTGCTGTACTGGTGTTCACTGAGATCAGTTATCTTGTTATGAGAGATGTGAGTATATCCCAGTACTATGGGTTTGCTATTGTAGCTGTTAACTTACCCAATGGTACTTTGGATTCAATTTATGTGAATGGTTCACAAGGTATTGAAAAGACAATACAAAACTTTGGTAATAGTGTTGGCTGTGGAGTGTTATTGTTGTATAAGAATTCAACTAGGATGTCCTCTATTGTTAACCAATATAAGGTATTGATTACAAGCTCCAGTTTTTCACACAATTTTGAGTATATAATTTATCATAAATTTACTTGTGCGACAAATTTTTATAATTCTTTTAAACGTAAAAATCATAAGAATCCAGTCATCAATGCAGCAGGACTTACAATACTCTATACTCAGAATGACATTAATGCTCAAGTTAATATATCAAGATGTACTTTTAAACAAAATAGTGGTTTAATAGCAGGAGCAATGTTAGTATTACATCTAAACACCATTAAACACTCACAGACTGTCATTTACAATGAATCAGCATTTCACTTAAATGCTAATGTTTATAAATGTCATGGAAGTGCTATTGTACTTATTATGTACTTTGATGTGGTAACATCAATAGAATCTACCAACACAATACATCATCCTTTGGAAGTGATTAATGTGAATTTTGAATCTTCAATAAATAATATATTCTTTGAGAAACAACAAGGTGCTGTTTATATAGCTATAATTAATGTTAAAAAACTTTCAATTTTGCTTAAATTTTCTTATGTCACATTTACTAAGAGCACAACTTCAACTTCAGGATCTTGCATAGTTGTAGCCTCATATCCTTCAACTGGAAATCATATACAAATTCTAATGGAGTCTGTAAAAGCATACAATAATGATGTATCAGGAGACAATCTAGAAAATTGTGAAAGCACTGCCGCTAAATTCTCACAAGCTAGCCTCTTCCATTTATTGAATATTAACTTCACTAAAATAAATGGATCAGCAGAGAATCCCAGAATTTCTCTTATAATGTTGGTACAGTTATAAAGGCAATACAATCTGATATCACCCTAGAGGGACATATAGTCTTTCGCAACAACACAGCTATTAATGGAGCAGCTATTATGTTAATAGGAGATAGTCTCATTTACCTTACCCAAGGACTTCGAGCTAACTTTACAAGCAATAAAGCTCTATCAAGTGGAGGAGCTATATATGCTCTTGGGAATATATTCACCCAAACATACTGCTCATTTCAAGTTAGTTACAATCATTCACATGACAATATAACAGTGTTATTTAAAAGTAATGAAGCCACAACTACTGGTAACTCAGTGTATACCCCAAACCTGTACAATTGCTTTATTGGTGAAGAATGGATTGACTACTCAAAAGCCATTGACATTTATAATAAAATTTTTTCAAATGGAATTAAGGACGTTTCTACTACTCCTGTAAATATAACTTTATGTGACTTTAAAAAACACAGATGTATCTTAACTCATGAAGTTTATCCTGGAGAGACATTTAATATTTCAATGGCTGCTGTTGATGCTGCAGGTAATTACACTTACTCCATTGTTACAATAACACCAGTAAATAACACACATACCAGGTTTACACACATCAACTGGTGGCTTTCTATGAGGGAAAATACACAAGTTATAAGAGAAGCTGATGAATGTACTCTCATTAATATAACAATACATACTGATGACTCTAGTACATTGAATAAACCTGATGGTGCCCTAATATTCACTGTACCTGATCTAAGAGATAGTACAGTTCTTCATATCAAATTAAAATCATGCCCACCAGGTTTTCAATTGGATAATAAAACAGGGTCCTGTGTCTGTTCATACATCCTATTATCTAAATTATTAAGCATTGATGGTTACACTCCCGACTGTAGTATCAATACTAGAACATTTAACAGACCAACAATAACTTCATGGGTTGGTTCAGTAAAACATAACAAGACATCTGTTTTCCTATTATCTTTACAATGTCCTCATGGCTACTGTAATGATCTTAATCTCAGTGTTTTTCATTACAGAAATGATGGAACATTTGAAATTGTGTCTAAAGATTTATCCACAAATTCATCGTTGTGTCTTAATAACAGAGAAGGAATTTTGTGTAGCAATTGTTCTACTGTTGATGGTATTAACTACAGTGTAGTGTTTGGTTCTACAGAATGTAGACAATGTAGTAACTGGTGGTTGTGGACACTAGTCTTATATGCAGCAGCTGGTCCTCTCCTCATTTACTTGTTATATGTTCTCAGACTTACATTAACAATCGGTACACTCAATGGAATTATATTTTATGCTCAGGTGGCTAACACTGGATTATTGGATATTTTATCCATTAAGGATATGCAATGTTCTCAGGGTGCACAGTTTGGTATGAAAGTAGCACTGTTCTTTCTTTCAACATTAAATCTGAATCTTGGCTTTCCATTGTGTTTTTACAATGGAATGTCAGAATTAGAAAAAGCTGGCTTCAGTTTACTATTTCCACTCTATCTCTTGATAATAGTTGTTGTCCTCATTATCCTCTGTCGTTTTTCACTAAGACTTTCTAACAGAATTGCTCACTCCTCAGTTCAAGTACTGGTTACTGTTGTACATCTCTCCTTTACAAAGCTGTTATTAACAATTGGTGATATTTTCACACCTGTTCAATTGTACTCTAGTACAAGAAAACAAGTTACAAAGGTTTGGTTTAATGATGGTTATATTAAATATGGAGAAGGTGAACATTTTGTGTTAATGATAGTAACATCAGTGATAGTTGGTGTCTTCCTAATACCTTACATGTTGATAATTCTAACTGGTCGTCTACTAATGAAATCTAACAAGATAAGAGAATATCTTCGACCAATATATGAAGCTATCCATGCTCCTTATAAATACAACAAACAATATTGGTTTACTACTAGACAACTTTTGCTCATTTTTGCATGCATACTGTATGCAATGTATCGAGGAAACAGGTTCTTCCTTGCATTTTCCATATTTCTTCCAGTTTATTTTGTGTTTGTGACTGTTCAAGCTTATCTAAGACCATTCAAGAGTAAAGTATTAAACGTCTTGGATCTGTCAGTCATGATTAACTATGGTATATTAGCTTGTACAAATTGGTATTTTCTTATGGAAGATTGTTTTTGCACAGTAGCAGTATTTGATACTATATTTGTATATATAATGATGTTTACTTTCACTGTAGTTGTGTTCTATCATATAGTGTTGGTTACTGGACAACAAGCTCGTTTTATAGGTTATATCAATGTTGTTGAAAATTCAATCAAGAAAATGACCAAACATCTTAAGAAATCACAACCAGTACCACATCACAGACATTTTAGAAAAGATCTTGACTCGTCATTTTTTGATGATAGCTACTCTGAATATCGTGAACCACTTTTAAGTCCATAAATCTTCTCAAATTTATTCTATATTAAAGTTGTTGTTCATTGTATATTATATGTGTGTGCATTTAATTTCATTAATACTTTTTATTATTCCTTTAGTTTGAGCAGTATGTTAATCTAATTTTAACTTTTGTACATTTACTATATTAACTATTTAAAATAGTAGATATGTTGATAGTTTTACTAGTTTATTATGTAGACTTAATAGTTTGACTTGTGTGTAAATTGAATTTTTGAGAGAAATTTTATATTATTAAGAGAGTGGTATATATTTTACTCATCTCATCATATTAGTAGAATTTCATGGATATATACCTAAATAATATAATTCTTTAAAAGTCAGTTGAACAAACAACTAAAGATGTTTGATAGTAACCTGAATATTGGCATGAATATCGAACTGAAGTACCATATAAATAAAAATACGTACAAGATAAATATAAACAAGTAAATAAAAACATTTTATGAAAATGAAGTAAATGCAGGGGTGGGTAATATCAATGAAAGGAATGCAAACAAGATAGTAGAGATGGTAACTGCATGATCCCTATATAATAGGACAGTTGACAAAAACAATTTAGAATATTCATCAATTATATTAAAATCAGTTAAATAATATCAGTGATATATTGTTGCATTCTATGTCTATGATATTATGTATGGATGATACAATTACCATCTCTACTATCCTGCTTGTATTCTTTTTATTGGACTTACATTAACCATCACTGTATTAATTAGTACAGTAATTAATACTTTCTTCATATTGACTATCAATATACTTTATTATAATAATATAATAATAATATAAAAGTCAAATAATTGTTAATTAATATATATATATATTAGGAATGAAAACAGAGTGATTCTTGCTATTGTCAGCAACTCATTGTCAATCTAATTGACAATGGAATTGCTATTTCCCAGCCTAAAATCACAATTTTAGTTGATGTTACACTAAATAAAATAAATATTTGTGTTACGTTTTGTTATCACATGTACATTGTACTGTAGTAACATTTTTATAACTATGAGTATAATATTGTTGGTAGTAAGACAGACTGACGATATTGTGGTGTATATAGGATCATGAAAGAAGATTTCAATCATTGTTACAGTTAGTGGTATTCTATCATCTATCCTGTGTCTATCAGCAGTTATCCAACCTAGGTTATCCTCTCAGTGAATTTGTTTACTATGCTATTTCCACAAGTACTTGTTAACACACTTTTCTTTAGGCCAAGTACTTATATTTTCATACTAACCATGGTATAGGTTTTGGTCCTGGTGATCCCGCCATAGTGATTGTTCCTCCTTTTCTTCACTATATGCTAGTACTACCTTTCCTACTATCACTTTATTATCATCTACAAAATTTATGACCTTGGCAATTATTTCACTTCAATTCTCCCCAAGTATTATTAAATGGTTTATTGCTTGACTCTGAAACATGCACCATAATTGATAACTATAAACACAATAGTGTAATTAGTTACTTGTTAACCGGATATCATCTTGCAAGTGATATTAACACAGTCAGGTATTGTGATACAACTCCCAGACTCTATCCACTCATATACAGTTTGAATACATATGTGCTATGAATATATACGTGAGAAGAATGCTTTTTCAACAGAATGAGTATGGTAGCAATGAACATAACAATATCACGTGTTCTAAGATTATGATAACTATGTATGTTTGTTAATAATTGATTTCATAAACTTTTTTATAACTTAACATCCTGCTACAAGAATGGGGTAACTTGAACGTCTTTTGAGGTAAGATCAACTATTATTCAAGCTCTTGAAAGAGATATTCAGTGTCTATAATGAATACAATGAAACAATCAATAACGTACAATGTTCTTTTGATTAAGGTAAATTAATATGATGGTCAGAAATATAATGATAAACAGAGACTGTAATTTATTTGAAGACAATATTTGCCATTAGGAATTTTAATTTAAATCAGCTACATTGAATGGCTACAATTTTTGCAATAGAACTATCAATTAATTTGTAATGTTCTGACATCTTAAACTAGTGAGTTAAGTAGTTTACAACAGCCTTTTTATAATAGTATAGTTAATAGGTTAAAAATCTGTGACATGAACTATGTAATAACATAATCATTTTGTTAAAGAATGGCTCCAAGGTCAAATATCACTAGTATCTTTTGAAGACAATGAGTTACTTGCTGAAATCAAGATTTCTTAACTAAAAGGTAACAAAAATCTTGTTCAAACATTTCATGTATTAGCACTGTTCTTCAACTCTTATTATATATTATAGCCAGGGATAACACAGACTGGTTTAGAGTTGTGAGTAAAATGATTTAATATTGGATAGCTGTTTAACAAGGTGTTTAGAAGAACATGTCACAATAATATCTAAGAATAGCTCATTAATCAAAAGTAAATTCAGATATTTCATATGAAGGAATCATTGTGATTTTCATTTTCTCTCTGGTGTACAAAATAAGAAATATGTTGCTATAACAGAACTATATTGTTACTGTGCACTCTATGATAGCACCACCTAAACAGGTGATAGCAGAGCAATGATTAGATTGTAACGAAGTTGTTTCTACTATTTTGAATACAAAACCACCAACATGACTCAGGACTGTATGTCTTACACTTTATATTTCTGTTATCTTTTTGGGAAATACAATTTACGAAAAACATTTTACTAAGTCATGTATTAAAGTTGTATTATATACAAGAATAATGAAACCTTAATAATCAGTGTAGTCAAAACAATTCTCAAATATAAAATTGTTTTAATAAACACATCCTAAGGGAATTGATTATATGACAAATTCACTTTCACCAACCATATGTGACCCAATATGAGAAAATCAGTCATTTTGCGAATTCGGTACATTTTCAGTATACGCAAAAACATAATAAAATAAAAATTTTATGGAAATTTCTTTTTTGATATAATATTGTTAAACGAAGGTTTACCGTTCATTTGATATCAAGTCTGAACAACTTTTGTACTCGAGCACAGAGAAAAGAGACGAATGTTTCCTCTCATTAAAAATGTACGGAGCGCGCGTTGCGTCTTTTATATGGACGTTGCGATGGCAACCATTATCTGTAAAGAAAATTTAAAATGGCCACTTCCAATGAACAAGCGATCGCTAGGCTGCTAAACAGTGGCAGAATGCCACAAAATATAACGATAAGGGCCTTCTTAGCCTTATTGAAGACTACTTTTTCGAAGGTGATGATGAATTACCACGCGGCAAGTATTTCACACATGCAGACAGGAAATTGCTATGAATCTACTTATTATGGTTATTAATAACAACAGAATATAATGAAGATGACAATGACTTAGATTTAGAAATGGATGATATCGAAATGGAAGTAGAAGTAGAAGTAGATGATAGGACACATGAGCTTGAAGATCACTTTGACCATCAATCTGAAGGTACTATTAATTCAAGAAAAACAAAATTACAATTTCAATTGCAGAACCAACCATAACACCAGCAATTGTAGTAAATAGATGTGAGAAAGATGTAGGGGTTAGTCAGAGACATTGAAGAGGCGAATGTATGCCAAACCTTCTTTAATCAGGGGTGCAGTTGTCAAACTAAATGCTCGGAACAGTTTCCTGAGTCGCACTACAAGGCCATAAGAAACGATATGGCAGAACTATCAAAGCAGGAAATGGACCTTGTAATAATGGGTCAGCATCTAGCTACCACACGAGCTGGAAACTGTACAACTTCAGTGTTAAGTATTTTCTTTTCTTATCACACCTATATTTATATTCAAACTGTATAGTAAAAGATATCTTTTCCCTAACCTTTTAGTAAACACAAAAACTTGTTTAGGATTTCTTTAATAAAGTTACTGACATTGTCACATCAAGAAAATGTTTTAAAAAGATCTCAAAAGTCATCAAAAAGAAGTTAAAGAACACAAACTTTTCGCAGCAAAAAAATGTGCTCGATCACGTGAGCTGCGTTAACGGAAGTAAACGGAAAATTAAAAATCAATGTTTTTTGGATTTAGCATTCCCTGAGGGGATGTCCTTGTAATGCACGTAACTCAGCAACCAAGAGTCAGATTTTGATGCAACAAACGCCAAAATACAGAGAAAGAAATACTCTATTCTCAAAGTCAAATAACTCAAAATCGTTCGTTTGCACAAAATGACTTTTTTTCATATCGGGTCACATATATAGATTGTCAATCAATTCATTTTATAATGCTTAGTCAGACTTTTGTAAACAGTATATTTGCGTTGGAATTTACAACACCTTTATCAGCAACTTTACACCATTGGTAAACAATTGACTAGTTTAAATGGTGAAGTTGAGTTACTAGATTAAGTATCTTGTGTTCACTGATAACATGAAGTGGTTTATGTTGGTACTCCTCTTTCACTTACTACTGATATGTAGTAAATGTAACAAGGTCATCAATGTTACTTCACAAGATCATCTCCTCCAGTTATACTTGTGTCATCACTATAATTACACTAGTGACACTACTCTTCTCCTCCTGGATACTGTCTACAATATTAGTGGTAATGGGAGTTTGTGTACCATTAATACCAACTACTCACTTAACATACAAGGCAACCACTCAATGGCTACTATTCAATGTATCTCTTCTACTTATGTTAACACTATCCTTCCAACTATTGGATTTGCCTTCACTGGAAGTAGTAATCTGACTCTACAGAGAGTGACATTTACTGGTTGTGGTACTAACCTTACTACTCTTGATAAAGAACAACTAGACATTATCAACTCTACCAGTTCTCTTGTCTACTTCACACAATATCATGCTGCTGTACTGGTGTTCACTGAGATCAGTCATCTTGTTATGAGAGATGTGAGTATATCCCAGTACTATGGATTTGCTATTGTATCTGTTAACTTACCTAATGGTACTTTGGATTCCATTAATGTAGTAAGTTCTCATGGTATTGAAAACATATTACATAAACCTGAATATAGTGTTGGGTGTGGAGTATTGTTATTGTATAAACATTTATCTAGGAGGCATTTTCTTAATAACATATACAAAGTAGATATTGTAGCCTCTAAATTCATACACAATAATGACTTTGTATTTAACCATGGATTCACATGTGCCACTGACTTTTACAATTCACATATTCACCAAGTATCTCCTAAATCTGTCATCAATGCTGCAGGACTTACAATACTCTATACTCAAAATGACACTGCAGTTTATGTTACTATATCACAATGTACTTTCAAAGATAATATTGGTTCTATAGCTGGAGCAATTCTAATATTAAATGTGAACACAATAAAAAACTCACAGACACTTGTTAACAACCACACAATATTTGACTCAAATGGTATCCATCAAAAGTGCCATGGAAGTGGTATTGTGTTAATTTTCTTCTTTGATCGTCAGTCCATGTTATCAATGAATGAGACTGCTAGCAATGGGCTCACTCCAATACAAATCATTGATGTAATTTTTAGATATGATCAGAGTAGCTTTGTAAGTGAAGAACAACATGGTCTCATGTACATGGCTGTAATTAATGCTAAAGAACTTCCTCTCCACTTTAAATTTTTTAATGTCCACTTTAAAAACAATCAAGCAACAACTTCAGCTGTTTGTGTATTTGCTGCTTCTTATCCTCCATATCAAAATAAAGTATATTTTGTAATGGAGTCTGTTGTAGTGAGCAACACTAATTCACCTAGACTTTCTCTTATGCCAACTTTCTCACCAGTAAATCTTTTCCAATTATTTGATGTTAAGATTGCAATTAAAGGATCAACTCAGAGCCCTAGCATATTTGTCTCTAATTCTGGTACAATTATAGAGGCAATTCGATCTGATATTACTCTAGAGGGGCATATAGTCTTTCATAACAATACAGGTATTAACGGAGCAGCTGTTACGTTAATTGGAGATAGTGTCATCTACCTTACTCAAGGACTTCAAGCTAACTTTACACACAACAAAGCTCTATCTAGTGGAGGAGCTATATATGCTCTTGCAAACACATTTAGTGAAACCTATTGTACATTTCAAGTTAACACTACACAGTATGATGATATAACAGTGTTATTTGAAAACAATAGAGCAACTGTCACAGGCAACTCTATTTTTTCATCGAAATTGTATGACTGTTATATAAGCTCTCATTGGATTAACTCTACAATGGCTAGAGATATTTATAATACCATCTTCACTTTAATGCCAAATGATACCTTTGAAGTATCTACTACTCCAAGAAACCTGATCATATGTGACTCATATAATTTTAGTATACCATATGCACTTGAAGCTTATCCTGGAGAGATGATTACTTTTTCAATGGCTGCCATTGATGCTATAGGACACCACAGTTATGCCATTGTTACTATAACTGCAGTAAAGAAAACACATGCTGGTTATATTCACAGTAATTGGTGGTTTTCAGAGAGAGAAAATACACAAGTCATAAGTGAAACTGATGATTGTACTCTTATTAATGTCACTATACACACTAATGATTCCAGTTTATTGCCTTATCAAGGTAACCTCTTATTTACAATACCCAGTATAACAAATACAACTGTTGTTACAATTAATCTAAAATTATGTCCACCTGGTTTTAAATTAAATAATATAACAGGATCTTGTGAATGTTCACCAGTTCTGCTAAACATTGATGGATATACTCCAAACTGTAGTATCAATACTAGAACCTTTAACAGACCAATAATATCTTCATGGATTGCTTCAATAAACAATACATCAGCATTTCTATTATCTTTACACTGTCATCATGGCTTCTGTAACACTGACTTTCACTTCAGTGTTTTTCATTACAAAAACAATGGAATATTTGAATTAATGTCTAAAGATTTCTCACTGACTTCATCATTATGTTTTAATAACAGAGATGGGAATTTGTGTAGTAGTTGTTCAAATGATTACAGTGTGGTGTTTGGTTCTACAGAATGTAGACAATGTAGTAACTGGTGGTTATGGACACTACTCCTCTATGCAGTAGCTGGTCTCTTCCTTATTTACCTGTTATATGCTCTCAGGCTTACATTAACAACTGGTACACTCAATGGTATTATATTTTATGCTCAAGTGTCTAATGCTGGTTTATTAACTATTTTATCTATTAAATACAAGCAATGTTAACAGGAAACATATAATGGTGTGAATGTGGCAATGTTATTTCTTTCAATGTTGAATCTGAATCTTGGTTTTCCTCTATGTTTTTACAATGGGATGACAGAGTTATGGAAAGTTGGATTCAGTTTACTATTTCCACTTTATCTCCTGACAATAGTTGTTGTCCTCATTATCCTCAGTCGTTTTTCTCTAAGGCTTTCTAGCAGAATAGCTCACTCCTCAGTTCAAATAATGGTTACTGTTATACATCTCTCCTTCACAAAATTATTACTAGCACTCTTTGATGTTTTCACTCCAGTCCAATTGTACAGTAGTAATATAATTGAACCACTTAATGTATGGTTCAATGATGGCAATGTTACATATGGTGACACAAACCACATGAAGTTAATGATAGTAACATCAGTGATAGTGGGTATCTTTCTAATACCTTACATGTTAATAATTCTAACTGGTCATCTACTAATGAAATCTAACAAGCTAAGAGAATATCTTCGACCAATATATGAAGCTATCCATGCTCCTTATAAATACAACAAACAATATTGGTTTACTGCTAGACAACTCTTACTGATTTTTGTGTACATTGTTTACACCATATTTCGTGGAACAAATCTCTTACTTCCTTTCTCTATTGTTGTACCTGTTTACTTTGTGTTTGTCACTGTTCAAGCTTATCTAAGACCATTTAAGAACAAGATAATAAATATTATAGATCTTTCTGTAATGATCAATTATGGTATGTTTATATGTACTAATTGGTATTTTATTGATGAGAGACACCTTTGCACAGCAGCAGTGTTTGATGCCATATTTGTATATATTATGATGTTTATTTTTTTGGTAGTTTTGTTCTATCATATTGTGTTAGTTACTGGACAACAAACCCATTTCAGAGGTTGTATCAATGTTGTTCAAAACATAATGAAGAAAATTCAATGTCTTAAAAAGAATTCAAAGCCATTGTCACGTTGTAGACATTTTAGAGAAACGTTTGACTCCTCATTTTTTGATGATAGCTACTCTGAATATCGTGAACCACTTATAAGTCCATAACAAACTTGTATATTAATTACATTATATTGTGAATGTGAATATTTCAAATTTTGTTATTTCATTTATTTTCTCAGGCAAAGGTTGGTTTTCGTTAAATTACATATTCTTTTGTTTCACTTTCATTTTAATTTGTATGCTTAGTTTATATGTATTGTGATCAAAATTTTAAATATTGCCTCTTGAAGCAGTGAGCTATCTCCAATGTAGTTGTTGTGTAACAGAATACTAACATTACCTCTTGAAACAAAGTTATATTTAATAATGCACACACTCAACATGAATAACATAATTATAGTAATAAAACATATGGTAATATGCATATAACACAGATTGTAATATTTAGACTAGGAAAATGAATAAAAAAATTATTTTCTTCACAAAAAGTCCAATAGTCAGATACAAAATTAATTGTTTAAGTAATATAGAAATTGCCTTAGAAAAGAGAGAATTGTAAATACAGTTTTGCTATATAACTTAATTGTATTAAAAACTTTTCTTTTGTAAAGCTAGTATCAATTAAATTTTATTTTCACTCATCATACAAATTATCAGTTAGTTTACATAATATTTTAAAGACATCTTTGATTGTATTTAAGACACATGATAATTGTCTTACAATGGAAATGTTGTGATTACAAGTCCTATTAGATCAATAAATTATTTGGCAAATCAATTCTTTACAATTAAGAGAGTTGATACTTTCAAAATCCTTTCATATAAAGATCTGTTTTCTCAACAATATAATAAATCTTATACATTTCAATTATCATTATTTATCAACAGTCTAACAAAAAAAATAATCAGGTATTATAAATTTGGTGAAGTAGTCATTGATACCTGGATCAAGTAGATCACTGACAACATGAAGTGGCTTATGTTGGTACTCCTCTTTCACTTACTGCTGATATGTAGTAAATGTAATAAGGTAATCAATATTGCTTCACAAAATCATTTACTCCAGTTCATGTGTCATCACTATAATTACACTGGTGACACTACTCTTCTCCTCCTGGATACTCTCTACAATATTAGTGGTAATGTGAGTTTGTGTAATATCAATACCAACTATTCTCTCACCATACAAGGTAACCACTCAATGGCTACTACTATTCAATGTAATTCTTCCAATCACATTAACACTACCCATCCAACTATTGGATTTGCTTTCACTGGAAGTAGTAGTCTGACTCTACAGAGAGTGAAATTTATTGGTTGTGGTGCTAACCTTACTACACTTGATAAGGAACAACTTCACATTATCAACTCAACCAGTTCTCTTGTCTACTTCACACAATATCATGCTGCTGTACTGGTGTTCACTGAGATCAGTCATCTTGTTATGAGAGATGTGAGTATATCCCAGTACTATGGGTTTGCTATTGTATCTGTTAACTTACCCAATGGTACTTTGGATTCAATTTATGTGAATGGTTCACAAGGTATTGAAAAGACAATACAAAACTTTGGTAATAGTGTTGGCTGTGGAGTGTTATTGTTGTATAAGAATTCAACTAGGATGTCCTCTATTGTTAACCAATATAAGGTATTGATTACAAGCTCCAGTTTTACACACAATTATGAGTACATAATACATCATAAATTTACTTGTGCGACAAATTTTTATAATTCTTTTAAACGTAAAAATCATAAGAATCCAGTCATCAATGCTGCAGGACTTACAATACTCTATACTCAGAATGACATTAATGCTCAAGTTATTATATCAAGATGTATGTTTAAAGACAATGCAGGTTCTACAGCAGGAGCAATGCTAGTAGTACATCTAAGCACCACTAAACCCTCGCAGACTGTCATTTACAATGAATCAGTGTTTCACTCAAATGCTAATCTTCAAAAATGTCATGGAAGTGCTATTGTACTTATGATGAACTTTATTAAATATACACTATTAAATTCTACAAGCACAATACATTATCCATTGGAAGTGATTAATGTGACTTTTAAGTCTTCAGTAAATAATATATTCTTTGAGAAACAACAAGGTGCTGTTTACATAGCTATGATTAATGTTAAAAAACTTCCAATTTTGCTTAAATTTTCTTATGTCACATTTACTAAAAGCACAGCTTCAAATTCAGGATCTTGCATGCTTGCAGCCTCATATCCTTCAACTGGAAATCATATACAAATTATAATGGAGTCTGTAAAAGCGTACAATAGTGATGTATTAGGAGACAATCCAGGAAAATGTGAAAAATCTGCCACTAAATTCTCACAAGCTAGTCTCTTCCAATTATTGAATATTAACTTCACTAAAATAAATGGATCAGCAGAAAATCCCAGCAATTTCTCTTATAATTTTGGTACAGTTATAGAGGCAATACGATCTCATATTACTCTTGAGGGACATATAGTCTTTCACAATAACACAGCTATTAATGGAGCAGCTATTATGTTAATAGGAGATAGTCTCATTTACCTTACCCAAGGACTTCGAGCTAACTTTACAAACAACAAAGCTCTATCTAGTGGAGGAGCTATATATGCTCTTGGGAATATATTCACCCAAACATACTGCTCATTTCAAGTTAGTTATAATCATTCACATGACAATATAACAGTGTTATTCAAAAGCAATAAAGCCACAACTACTGGTAATTCAGTGTATACCCCAAACCTGTACAATTGCTTTATTGGTGAAGAATGGGTTAACTACTCAAAGGCAATTGACATTTATAATGACATTTTCTCAAATGGAATTAAGGATGTTTCTACTACTCCTGTAAATATAACTTTGTGTGACTTAAAAGATCACACATATAACTTAACTCATGAAGTTTATCCTGGAGAGACATTTAATATTTCAATGGCTGTTGTTGATGCTGCAGGTAAACACACTTACTCCATTGTTACAATAACACCAGTAAATAACACACATACCAGGTTTACACACATTAACTGGTGGCTTTCAGAGAGAGAAAATACACAAGTTATAAAAGAAACTGATGAATGTACTCTCATTAATGTAACAATACATACCAATGATACCAGTACATTGGATAAATGTTATGGTGCTATACAATTCACTGTACCTGAACTAAGAGATAGTACAGTTCTTCATATCAAATTAAAATCATGCCCACCAGGTTTTCAATTAGATAATAAAACAGGATCCTGTGTCTGTTCATATCTACTATCATCCAAATTATTAGGCATTGATGGCTACACACCTGACTGTAGTATCAATACTAGAACATTTAACAGACCATCTACTACTTCATGGGTTGGTTCAGTAAAACATAACAAGACATCTGTTTTCCTATTATCTTTACAATGTCCTCATGGCTACTGCAACGGTGATCTTAATCTCAGTGTTTTTCATTACAGAAATGATGGAACATTTGAAATTATGTCAAACGATTTATCAACAAATTCATCATTATGTCTTAATAACAGAGAAGGAATTTTATGTAGCAAGTGCTCTACTGTTAATGGTATTAATTACAGTGTAGTGTTTGGTTCTACAGAATGTAGACAATGTAGTAACTGGTGGTTGTGGACACTAGTCTTATATGCAGTAGCTGGTCCTCTCCTCATTTACTTGTTGTATGTTTTCAGACTTACATTAACAATTGGTACACTCAATGGAATTATATTCTATGCTCAGGTGGCTAACACTGGATTATTAGATATTTTATCCATTAAGGATATGCAATGTTCTCAGGGTACTCGTTTTGGTATGAAAGTGGCACTGTTCTTTCTCTCAACATTAAATCTGAATCTAGGCTTTCCATTGTGTTTTTACCATGGGATGTCAACATTAGAAAAAGCTGGCTTCAGTTTACTATTTCCACTTTATCTCCTGACAATAGTTGTTGTCCTCATTATCCTCAGTCGTTTTTCTGTAAGGATTTCCAACAGCATAGCTCACTCCTCAGTTCAAGTACTGGTTACTGTTGTACACTTCTCCTTTACAAACCTGTTATTAACAATTGGTGATATTTTTACACCTGTTCAATTGTACTCTAGTATAAAAAAACAACCTACAAAGGTTTGGTTTAATGATGGTTATATTAAATATGGAAAAGATAGCCATTTAGTGTTAATGATAGTAACATCAGTGATAGTTGGTATCTTCCTAATGCCTTATATGTTAATAATTCTAACTGGTCGTCTACTAATGAAATCTAACAAGATAAGAGAATATCTTCGACCAATATATGAAGCTATCCATGCTCCTTATAAATACAACAAACAATATTGGTTTACTGCTAGACAACTTTTATTAATTTTTGCATGTATATTGTATGCAATGTATCGAGGAAATAGGTTCTTCCTTGCATTTTCCATATTTCTTCCAGTTTATTTTGTGTTTGTGACTGTTCAAGCTTATCTAAGACCATTCAAGAGTAAAGTATTAAACGTCTTGGATCTGTCAGTCATGATTAACTATGGTATATTACTTTATACAAATTGGTATTTTCTTATGGAAGACTGTTTTTGTACAGCAGGAGTATTTGATGTCACATTTGTATATATAATGATGTTTACTCTCTCTGTAGTTGTGTTCCATCATATAGTGTTAGTTACTGGACAACAAGCTCGTTTTATAGGTTACATCAATGTTGTTCTAAACTCAATAAAGAAAATGACCCGATGTTTTATGAATTCACAACCAGTATCACATCACAGACATTTTAGAAAAGATCTTGACTCGTCATTTTTTGATGATAGCTACTCTGAATATCGTGAACCACTTATAAGTCCATAAATCTTCTCAAATTTATTCTATATTAAAGTTGTTGTTCATTGTATATTATATGTGTGTGCATTTAATTTCATTAATACTTTTTATTATTCTTTTAATTTGAGCAGTATGTTAATCTAATTTTAACTTTTGTATATTTACTATATTAATTATTTAAAAGGTAGATATATTGATAGTCTTACTAATATATTATGTAGACTTATTAGTTTGACTTGTGTGTGCATGGAATGTTTAGGATAAATTGTTTATTATTAGGGGAGTGGTATATATACAAAAGTTTTTCAGCTTTGCTGTTGCCTCCCAAAAAGGTGTGCTCCATCTGATGCTCTCATTGCTGAAACTATCATTTCAGCCCTAGGGTCCTCTTCTACTACGTATCTCAAGTCATTGACAAGAAAGATGACACAGTGTACTATGCTATTCAAAAAGGAATTGATGCTGATAATGACTGAGTTATTACCAATTCAAGAAGGGTATATTAAAAATATTTTATAATTATAACAATAATTATAATTCTTGTATTAGGCACCAGTTAAAAAAATTTGTCATTCTTAGAAATGACTTTAGAGAGTTGAGTAAGTCTCAATTATAATCTATTATGATTGTCATTAATTAGCTTTATAGACTCAAGTCTCAAGCTAAATCGATTTTATATTCTTGAAAAGTATTCAAAATTGACTGATGAAGTATACGCTAACTGAGGCGTACACTGTCTATACATTATACATTAGTTTTTTCCACAAGAATCACTTTGTATAGATCAGCTAAACATATTTGTTACAAAGTAATATAGTATCTAATTTTTTATTTTTGATATAAAAGTAGTATTTTATGATTATTTAGTAAATTCTTTATGAGATATTCACATTGTTTAGAGATATAATTAGACAATAAGCAATTAATAATGCATAAGTCATTCACTTTGTATTACTAAATAAAATTATATTTTATTTTAAAAATACATAATAGGATTTGTTTAATAATAATACACAATATTCTCATAGGTCTTTACCTCAATCACTTGTAAGAGAGAGTTTAATAATATAACTGTTAACAAAATATTTGTTTCAAAATTTATTAATAATTTTAATATAACTCATTGTGAATCTCTTCCAAACCTACATAGTCTAATAAAAAGCAGACAATAAGATGAAAATATTTTCATGTAATTATAGTATATTATTACAATTAATACTAGAAAGATGACTGAAAGTGACACCTATCTGTTGTTCTTTCACAATTACATTGTTTTAAAATAATACCGTTTCATTTCCCTTGATGAAAACTGTTCGTGTAAAAATATTCAATGTCCAAGTTTATAAAAATCAGAACAGACTAGTTGCAAAGTTACTTTTATATCTTAATCAACTATATTCACTGACAACATGAAGTGGCTTATGTTGGTACTCCTCTTACACTTGCTACTGATATTTAGTAAATGTAATAAGGTAATCAATATTACTTCACAAGATCATCTCCTCCAGTTATACTTGTGTCAACACTATAATTACACTGGTGACACTACTCTTCTCCTCCTGGATACTCTCTACAATATTAGTGGTAATGGGAGTTTGTGTAACATTAATACCAACTACTCACTTATTATACAAGGTAACCACACAATGGCTACAATTCAATGTATCTCTTCCACTTATGTTAACACTATCCATCCAACTATTGGATTTGTTTTCAATGGAAATAGTAGTCTGAATCTACAGAGAGTGACATTTATTGGTTGTGGTGCTAACCTTACTACTCTTGATAAGGAACAACTTGACATTATCAACTCTACCAGTTCTCTTGTCTACTTCACACAATATCATGCTGCTGTACTGGTGTTTACTGAGATCAGTTATCTTGTTATGAGAGATGTGAGTATATCCCAGTACTATGGGTTTGCTATTGTAGCTGTTAACTTACCTAATGGTACTTTGGATTCTATTAAAATAACTGGTTCACGAGGTGTTGAAACGGTAGCAAAGCACAAAAATAGGTACAGTGTTGGTAGTGGAGTGCTGTTAATGTATCAAGGATCACCCAAAACACTCTCCTATACAAGCCAATATAAGTTAATAATTACAAATTCTATTTTTTCATACAATTTTGATTACATAGCCTCCTACGGATATGTGTGTGTTACAGATCTATACAATTCTTCTATATGCAAAGATTTTCATAAACCAGTCATCAATGCTGCAGGACTTACAATATTTAACATCGGAAAGAATGTCAAAACCAACATTGATATATCACATTGTAAATTCAGTGACAGTCTTGGTTCTATAGCAGGAGCAATGCTTGTATTATATCTAAATTCGGTAACACATTCACAGATTGTTATTACAAATTCAAAGTTTGACTCAAATGGGAGTGATCGAAAATGTCATGGAAGTGGTCTTGTGTTATTCTTTGATAGGCTTTCCAAGTCATCATCAATTGCTACTGATGAAACATATTGTCCTCTACAGCTAATTAGCATTCAATTTACATTCTCATATAGAAATGTTTTATACACAAACAATCAACTAGGTGTTGTTTTTATTGCTGTCAAGAATGTTAAAGAAATACCAATGTGTTTCAAATTTTCTCATGTTATCTTTAAGGATAACCAAGCTACAATATCTGGATCTTGTATCTATGCAGTTTCATTTCCATCAACAGAGAAGAATAAAATATTCTTTTTATTGGAATCTATTAAAGCATACAAAAATGGGATATTAAATAAAAATATCGTGTTGTCAACTTTTTTACCAGCCAGCCTCTTCAAATTTTTATATATCAACAGTATCATAATAAAAGGGTCCTCAGAAAACCCCAGTAATTTTTCTTTTAACTTTGGTACAGTTATACAGGCTATTCGATCTGATATTACTCTAGAGGGACATATACTCTTTAACAACAACACAGGTATTAATGGAGGTGCTATTATGTTAATAGGAGATAGTCTCATTCATCTCACTCAAGGACTTCGAGCTAACTTTACAAATAACAAAGCTCTATCTAGTGGAGGAGCTATATATGATCTTAGCAGTACATTTGACAAGACACACTGTACATTTCAAGTTAACATTACACAACATGATGATATAGCAGTGTTATTTGAAAACAATAAAGCAGCAGTCACTGGTAACTCTGTCTTTTCACCAAAATTATATGATTGCCTTATGTGTAGTAATAAGATTGATTCCAAAATGGCTACAAAAATTTATAATAATACTTTCGTTTTTATATCAAATGATACCTTTCAACTTTCTACTACTCCAATAAAGTTAGTTAATTGTCACTCCTGCACTACAACACCTTATACATTGAATGCTTATCCTGGACAGACTATTAATTTTTCAGTGGCTGCTATTGATGCTGCAAGACACCACAGTTATTCAATTGTTAATATAGCAGCAGTTAGGAAAACAAATTACTTTGGGTTTACACATATCAACTGGTGGTTTTCAGAGAGAGAAGATACTCAAGTTATAAGAGAAAGTGATAACTGTACTGTCATTAATATAACAATTCATACCAATGATATCAGTACTTTGGATACAGCTGATGGTGTCCTACTCCTTACTATACCTAGTATTGTTAATATAACAGTTGTTAATATCAATTTAAAATCTTGTCCACCTGGTTTTGAATTGAGTTTGCAAACTGGTTCATGCATTTGTTCACATATTTTATCATCATTAAATATTGTTGGCTACACTCCTAACTGTAGTATTAATACTATAACATTTAACAGGCCAGTTGAATCAAATCCATGGGCTGGAATCAGCAATGAAGAATCGTCAGTCTTTCTTTTTTCATCACATTGCCCACATGGATATTGTAACAGTGAAAGTATTTTCAATGTTTTTCAATACAAAAATAACACATTTGCGCTTACCACTAAAGATTTTTCCATAACTTCTTCATTGTGTCTTAACAACAGAGAAGGAATTTTATGTAGTAAATGTTCTACTGTTGATGGTGTTAACTACAGTGTAGTGTTTGGTTCTACAAAATGTAGACAATGTAGTAATTGGTGGTTGTGGACAATAGTTCTCTATGCTTTAGCTGGTTTCCTCCTCATTTACCTGTTATATGCTCTCAGACTTACATTAGCAACTGGTACAATCAATGGAATTATATTCTATGTTCAGGTGGCTAATGCTGGCTTATATGATGTTTTGTCTAGTCAATGTTACCGCATTAAAAATTTTGCAATGTTTTTTATTTCTATTATGAATCTGAATCTTGGTTTTCCACTGTGTTTTTACAATGGGATGACAGAGTTTTGGAAAGCTGGTCTTAATTTACTATTTCCACTTTATCTCTTGATAATAGTTGTTGTCCTCATTATCCTCAGCCGTTTTTCTCTAAGGCTTTCTAACAGAATAGCTCACTCATCAGTTCAAGTACTGGTAACTGTTGTACACCTCTCTTTCTCAAAATTACTAATAGCACTTTTTGACACCTTCATACCTGTTGAGTTATACAATAGTACTATAAATAAATCAAAAAATATTTGGTTCTATGATGGTAGTGTTACATACGGTGACGCAAACCACATGAAGTTAATGATAGTAACATCAGTGATAGTGGGTATCTTTCTAATACCTTACATGTTAATAATTCTAACTGGTCGCCTACTAATGAGATTTAACAAGATAAGAGAATATCTTCGACCAATATATGAAGCTATCCATGCTCCTTATAAATACAACAAACAATATTGGTTTACTGCTAGACAACTCTTACTGATATTTGAGTACATTATGTATACTATTTATCGTGGCAGTAATATTTTACTTCCTTTCTCTGTTGTTCTACCCATTTATCTTACATTTGTCACTGTTCAAGCTCATTTAAGTCCATTTAAAAACAAAGTAATTAATATTTTAGATCTTTCTGTAATGATCAACTATGGTATGTTCTTATGTACTAATTGGTATTTAATTAATGAGGGACACCTTTGCACAGCAGCAGTGTTTGATGCCATATTTGTATATATAATGATGTTTATTTTCTCTGTAGTTGTGTTCTATCATATAGTGTTACTTACTGAACAACAAGCTCGTTTTATAGGTTACATCAATGCTGTTCAAAGATTAATGAAGAAATTGACTCAATGTCTTAATAAAAACTCTCAGATGGTGTCACATAGCAGACAATTTAGAGAAGACATTAACTCCTCATTTTTTGATGATAGCTATTCTGAATATCGTGAGCCACTTATGAGTCCGTAACAAATTTGTATTTTAATTACAATATGAATGTAATATTTTATACTTTGTTATCTAATTTATTTTCTCAGGCAAACGTTGTGTTCATTAATAATTATAAGTGTTATTATTATAAAAAACTTACATTGTTTCATTTTCCTTTTAAAAAATAATCCAAACCGAATATTTTAGTTTTTATGTATTGTAGTGATCAACTACTTATAATGTTTAACAGAAAATAATGACTTGTTAATATTCTACACACTTTGACATAAATACTCTTTGCCATGTTCTGGTGATCATAGAAAGGAATAATTATTTCCTTTTTGACAGTAATGTCTTCGATACATTTAAAACATTGTTTTCATAACATATTCTTTCAAGTCAATGTAATTGGGCTATGATGTATGGTATAAAAGTAGCAATGTTTTTAATTTCTATTATGAATCTGAATCTTGGTTTCCTATGTTTTTACAATAGGATGGCAAGAGGTTTGGAAAGCTGGTCTCAGTTTACTATTTCCACTTTATCTCCTGACAATAGTTGTTGTCCTCATTATCCTCAGCCGTTTTTCTCTAAGGTTTTCTAACAGAATAGCTCATTCTTCAGTCCAAGTATTGGTTGCTGTTGTACACCTCTCCTCAAAATTACTAATAGCACTTTTTGACACCTTCATACATGTCAAGTTATACAACAAAAATGATTAAATCGAAAATATTTGGTTCTATGATGGTAGTGTTATGTGACACATGGTGACGCATATCACATGAAGTTAATGACAGTAACATCAGTGATAGTTGGTATCTTTCTAATACCTTACATGTTAATAATTCTAATTGGTCATCTACAAATAAAAGTCAACAAGATAAGATAATAAAACCAACAGTATTAAATCTAAAGAGGGCAGAATAGAGGTAAACAGAAGACATCGATAGACAAACAGTGTTCTATAATGGACAAAATATATATGTACAAAATATAAAGGTTATATAGATAAGATACCTGTCGTTAGAGCTATCTCTTAGAGTGAGTGACAACATTGTATAATACAGCTCTTGTTGCTTCTCGCAATATTAAATCTGAATTCAGTGTCGTCATGTGACTATCACATACATGTACAGTGGAGTCTATCAAAAGGGACACTGTTAATTTAGAACATCTAACAAGTATTATTGATATTCTGTCTAACTTGTGGTATTAACTTGTGTTATTAACATTTGTTGTTAACTTGTTTTATTAACTTCTATTATTTACCTGTCTAACCTGCATTACCTGTCTTCTAAGATAATGACAAGTACAATTGATAATAACAACAGGAACTGAATGTAATCCTAATGGGAAAGGATGATAATGTTCTAATAATGTCATTTGTCCACTGGTTTATTGACTGATTGAATATATCGCTACAGTATCCCAGAGAGAAATACTTTAAGATAAAAGGATCAAACAATAATGTATGTCAATTATCTCAATAGAGTAATGATGAATAGAAACAGATGATAGACAAATTGATGGATAGATATTGTAGATAGCTATAAGGAACACTAGATAGATGTATGAATAGATAATACTTACCTGCCAGTAGTCCACGTCCAATTATTGTAGTAATTCTAATAAACATATGAACAGTCTATACCAATATAGAGTAAGTTACACATAGTAATAGCAGAACTTACTAAGGCAAACTTTGAACTAATCATATCTCACTATTTTACTTCTATAACAGTCATCTGACTTTGAAGATGGCTCTCTTTATATGGGATCTCTTGTGTGCTTAAACATAAATTAGCAAATAAAGAAGTTAATGATTCATTGGAGGAGGTATTGAAGATGTGATAGGATTGAGGTGAGCTCATAATACATTCAAGTAAGATTCACCCATCTGGTTTATAAGTTTATAACAAATTTGTATATTAATTACATTATATTGTGAATGTGAATATTTCAAATTTTGTTATTTAATCTATTTTCTCAGGCAAAGAATAGTTTTCGTGAAATTACATATTCTTTTGTTTCACTTTTATTTTAATTTGTATGCTTAGTTTATATGTATTGTGATCAAAATTTGTATTGTTATAAATTAACAGGCATGAAGTGGTCTGACAACAATAATTCTATACAATATAAATACAATAAGTCATAGTGACATAAATGAAAGTAATATAATTTTATTTGTTGATAATAATCCCTTTACACTTCAAGTAAAGTATAATGTAGATTAATGGCTTGGGTTGTAACTAATAGTCCAAATATTGCCTCTTGAAACAGTGAGCTATCTCCAGTGTATTTGTTGTGTAACAGAATACTAACATTACCTCTTGAAGCAAAGTTATATTTAGTAATGCACACACTCAACATGTATAACATATGGTAATATGCATATAACACAGATTGTAATATTTAGACTAGGAAAATGAATAAAAAAATTATTTTTCTTCACAAAGTTGCAATAGTCAGATACAAAATTAATTGTTTAAGTAATATAAAAATTGCCTTAGAAAAGAGAGAATTGTAAATACAGTTTTGCTATATAACTTAATTGTATTAAAAACTTTTCTTTTGTAAAGCTAGTATCAATTAAAGTTTATTTTAACTCATCATACAAATTATCAGTTAGTTTACATAATATTTTAAAGACATCTTTGATTGTATTTAAGACACATGATAATTGTCTTACAATGGAAATGTTGTGATTACAAGTCCTATTAGATCAATAAATTGTTTGGCAAATCAATTCTTTACAATTAAGAGAGTTGATACTTTCAAAATCCTTTCATATAAAGATCTGTTTTCTCAACAATATAATAAATCTTATACATTTCAATTATCATTATTTATCAACAGTCTAACAAAAAAAAATAATCAGGTATTATAAATTTGGTGAAGTAGTCATTGATACCTGGATCAAGTAGATCACTGACAACATGAAGTGGCTTATGTTGGTACTCCTTTTTCACTTACTACTGATATGTAGTAAATGTAATAAGGTATTCAATATTACTTCACAAAATCATTTACTCCACATTAACATTAACATTAACAACTGGTACACTCAATGGTATTATATTTTATGCTCAAGTGTCTAATGCTGGTTTATTAACTATTCTTTCTATTAAATACAAGCAATGTTCACAGGAAACATATAATGGTGTGAATGTGGCAATGTTATTTCTTTCAATGTTGAATCTGAATCTTGGTTTTCCTCTATGTTTTTACAATGGGATGACAGAGTTATGGAAAGCTGGTTTCAGTTTACTATTTCCACTTTATCTCCTGACAATAGTTGTTGTCCTCATTATCCTAAGTCGCTTTTCTCTAAGGCTTTCTAGCAGAATAGCTCACTCCTCAGTTCAAATAATGGTTACTGTTATACATCTCTCCTTCACAAAATTATTACTAGCACTCTTTGATGTTTTCACTCCAGTCCAATTGTACAGTAGTAATATAAATGAACCACTTAATGTATGGCTCAATGATGGCAGTGTTACATATGGTGACACAAACCACAAGAAGTTAATGATAGTAACATCAGTGATAGTGGGTATCTTTCTAATACCTTACATGTTAATAATTCTAACTGGTCGTCTACTAATGAAATCTAACAAGCTAAGAGAATATCTTCGACCAATATATGAAGCTATCCATGCTCCTTATAAATACAACAAACAATATTGGTTTACTGCTAGACAACTCTTACTGATTTTTGTGTACATTGTTTACACCATATATCGTGGAACAAATCTCTTACTTCTTTTCTCTATTGTTGTACCTGTTTACTTTGTATTTGTCACTGTTCAAGCTTATCTAAAACCATTTAACAACAAGATAATAAATATTTTAGATCTTTCTGTAATGATCAATTATGGTATGTTTATATGTACTAATTGGTATTTTATTGATAAGAGACACCTTTGCACAGCAGCAGTATTTGATGCCATATTTGTATATATTATGATGTTTATTTTTTTGGTAGTTTTGTTTTATCATATTGTGTTAGTTACTGGACAACAAACCCGTTTCAGAGGTTGTATCAATGTTGTTCAAAACATAATGAAGAAAATTCAATGTCTTAAAAAGAATTCAAAGCCATTGTCACGTCGTAAACATTTTAGAGAAAAGTTTGACTCCTCATTTTTTGATGATAGTTACTCTGAATATCGTGAACCACTTATAAGTCCATAACAAATTTGTATATTAATTACATTATATTGTGAATTTGAATATTTCAAATTTTGTTATTTAATTTATTTTTCTCTCAGGCAAAGGTTGGTTTTCGTTAAATTACATATTCTTTTGTTTCACTTTCATTTTAATTTGTATGCTTAGTTTATATGTATTGTGATCAAAATTTGTATTGTTTTAAATTAACAGGCATGAAGAAAACAATAATTCTATACAATTCAAATACAATAAGTCATGGTGACATAAATGAAAGTAATATAATTTTATTCATTGATAATAATTCTATTACACTTCAAGTAAAGTATAATGTAGATTACTGGTTTGGGTTGTAACTAATAGTGCAAATATTGCCTCTTGAAACAGTGAGCTATCTCCAGTGTAGTTGTTGTGTAACAGAATACTAACATTACCTCTTGAAGCAAAGTTATATTTAGTAATGCACACACTCAACATGTATAACATAATTATGGTAATAACACATATGGTAATATGCATATAACACAGATTGTAATATTTAGACTAGGAAGATGAATAAAAAAATTATTTTCTTCACAAAAAGTCCAATAGTCAGATACAAAATTAACTGTTTAAGTAATATAGAAATTGCCTTAGAAAAGAGAGAATTGTAAATACAGTTTTGCTATATAACTTAATTGTATTAAAAACTTTTCTTTTGTAAAGCTAGTATCAATTAAAGTTTATTTTAACTCATCATACAAATTATCAGTTAGTTTACATAATATTTTAAAGACATCTTTGATTGTATTTAAGACACATGATAATTGTCTTACAATGGAAATGTTGTGATTACAAGTCCTATTAGATCAATAAATTGTTTGGCAAACCAATTCTTTACAATTAAGAGAGTTGATACTTTCAAAATCCTTTCATATAAAGATCTGTTTTCTCAACAATATAATAAATCTTATACATTTCAATTATCATTATTTATCAACAGTCTAACAAAAAAAATAATCAGGTATTATAAATTTGGTGAAGTAGTCATTGATACCTGGATCAAGTAGATCACTGACAACATGAAGTGGCTTATATTGGTACTCCTCTTTCACTTACTACTGATATGTAGTAAATGTAATAGGGTAATCAATATTACTTCACAAAATCATCTACTCCAGTTTATGTGTCATCACTATAATTACACTGGTGACACTACTCTTCTCCTCCTGGATACTGTCTACAATATTAGTGGTAATGGGAGTTTGTGTACCATTAATACCAACTACTCACTTACTGTACAAGGTAACCAATCAATGGCTACAATTCACTGTATCAATTCCACTTATGATAACACTGGCCATTCAACTATTGGATTTGCTTTCACTGGAAGTAGTAGTCTGACTCTACAGAGAGTGACATTTACTGGTTGTGGTGGCAACCTTACTACACTTGATAAGGAACAACTTGACATTATCAACTCTACTAGTTCTCTTGTCTACTTCACACAATATCATGCTGCTGTACTGGTGTTCACTGAGATCAGTTATCTTGTTATGAGAGATGTGAGTATATCCCAGTACTATGGGTTTGCTATTGTAGCTGTTAACTTACCTAATGGTACTTTGGATTCTGTTAATGTAAAGTATTCACAAGGTGTTGAAAAGGCAGTGCAAAAATCTGGTTATAGTGTAGGCAGTGGAGTGTTATTGTTTTATAAGAATTCAACTAGGATGCCCTCTATTGTAAACCAATATAAAGTATTGATTATAAGCTCCAGTTTTACATACAATTATGAGAACATAATTTATAATGCATTTACTTGTGCGACAGATTTTTATAATTCTTTTAAACGTAAAAATCATAAGAATCCAGTCATTTATGCTGCAGGACTTACAATACTCTATACTCAGAATGACATTAATGCTCGAGTTAATATATCAAGATGTACGTTTAAAGACAATGCAGGTTCTACAGCAGGAGCAATGTTAGTGTTACATCTGAACACCATTAAACACTCACAGACTGTCATTTACAATGAATCTTTGTTTTACTCAAATGGTAATCTTCGAAAATGTCGTGGGAGTTCTATTGTACTTATGATGTACTTTAATAAGTATACACTGTTAAATTCTACCAGCACAATACATTATCTATTGCAAGTGATTAATGTGACCTTTAATTCTTCAGGAAAAAGTATATTTTTCGAGAAACAACAAGGTGCTATTTATATGGCTATGATTAATGTTCAAAAACTTCCAATTTTGCTTAAATTTTCTTATGTCACATTTACTAAGAGCACAGCTTCAACTTCAGGATCTTGCATAGTTGTAGCCTCATATCCTTCAACTGGAAATCATATACAGGTTCTAATAGGGTCTGTAAAAGCATACAATAATGATGTATCAGGAGACAATTTAGAAAATTGTGAAAACACTGCCGCTAAATTCTCACAAGCTAGCCTCTTCCAATTATTGAATATTAACTTCACTAAAATAAATGGATCGGCAGAAAATCCCAGCAATTTCTCTTATAATGTTGGTACAGTTATAGAGGTAATTAGATCTGATATCACCCTAGAGGGACATATAGTCTTTCACAACAACACAGCTATTAATGGAGCAGCTATTATGTTAATAGGAGATAGTCTCATTTACCTTACCCAAGGACTTCGAGCTAACTTTACAAATAACAAAGCTCTATCTAGTGGAGGAGCTATATATGCCCTTGGGAATATTTTCACTCAAACATACTGCTCATTTCAAGTTAGTTATAATCATTCACATTACAATATAACAGTATTATTTAAAAGTAATGAAGCCACAACTACTGGTAACTCAGTGTATACCCCAAACCTGTACAATTGCTTTATTGGTGAGGAATGGTTTAACTACTCAAAGGCAATTGACGTTTATAATAGAATTTTCTCAAATGGAATTAAGGATGTTTCTACTACTCCTGTAAATATAACTTTATGTGACTTAATAGACCATACATGTAACTTAACTCATGAAGTTTACCCTGGAGAGACATTTAATATTTCAATTGCTGCTGTTGATGCTGCAGGTAATCACACTTACTCCATTATTACAATAACACTAGTGAATAACACACATACCAGGTTTACACACATCAACTGGTGGCTTTCAGACAGAGAAAATACACAAGTTATAAAAGAAACTGATGAATGTACTCTCATTAATATAACAATACATACTGATGACTCTAGTACATTGGATAAACCTGATGGTGCCATACAATTCACTGTACCTGAACTAAGAGATAGTACAGTTCTTGATATCAAATTAAAATCATGCCCACCAGGTTTTCAATTAGATAATAAAACAGGATCCTGTGTCTGTTCATATCTACTATCATCCAAATTATTAGCCATTGTTGGCTACACACCTGACTGTAGTATCAATACTAGAACATTTAACAGACCATCTACTACTTCATGGGTTGGTTCAGTAAAACATAACAAGATATCAGTTTTCATGTTATCTTTACATTGTCCTCATGGCTACTGTAATGGTGATCTTAATCTCAGTGTTTTTTATTACAGAAATGATGAAACATTTGAAATTATGTCTAAAGATTTATCCACAAATTCATCATTGTGTCTTAATAACAGAGAAGGAATTTTATGTAGCAAGTGTTCTACTGTTAATGGTGTTAATTACAGTGTAGTGTTTGGTTCTAAAGAATGCAGACATTGTAGTAACTGGTGGTTGTGGACACTAGTCTTATATGCAGTAGCTGGTCCCCTCCTCATTTACTTGTTGTATGTTTTCAAACTCACATTAACAATTGGTACACTCAATGGAATTATATTCTATGCTCAGTTAGCTAACACTGGATTATTAGATATTTTATCCATTAAGGATATGCAATGTTCTCAAGGTACTCGTTTTGGTATGAAAGTAGCACTGTTCTTTCTTTCAACATTAAATCTGAATCTTGGCTTTCCATTGTGTTTTTACAATGGGATGTCAGAATTAGAAAAAGCTGGCTTCAGTTTACTATTTCCACTTTATCTCCTGACAATAGTTGTTGTCTTCATTATCCTCAGTCGTTTTTCACTAAGGCTTTCTAACAGAATAGCTCACTCCTCAGTTCAAGTATTGGTTACTGTTGTACACCTCTCCTTTACAAAACTGTTATTAACAATTGGTGATATTTTCACACCTGTTCAATTATACTCAAGTACAAGAAAACAAGTTACAAAGGTTTGGTTTAATGATGGTTATATTACATATGGAAAAGGTGAACATTTGGTGTTAATGATAGTAACATCAGTGATAGTTGGTATCTTTCTAATACCTTACATGTTAATAATTCTAACTGGTCATCTACTAATGAAATCTAACAAGATAAGAGGATATCTTCGACCAATATATGAAGCTATCCATGCTCCTTATAAATACAATAAACAATATTGGTTTACTGCTAGACAACTTTTGTTAATTTTTGCATGTATATTGTATGCAATGTATCGAGGAAACAGGTTCTTCCTTGCATTTTCCATATTTCTTCCAGTTTATTTTGTGTTTGTGACTGTTCAAGCTTATCTAAGACCATTCAAGAGTAAAGTATTAAACATTTTGGATCTGTCAGTCATGATTAACTATGGTATATTACTTTATACAAATTGGTATTTTCTTATGGAAGATTGTTTTTGTACAGCAGGAGTATTTGATGTCACATTTGTATATATAATGATGTTTACTCTCTCTGTAGTTGTGTTCTATCATATAGTGTTGCTTACTGGACAACAAGCTCGTTTTATAGGTTATATCAATGTTGTTCTAAACTCAATGAAGAAAATGACCAAACATCTTAAGAAATCACAACCAGTATCACATCACAGACATTTTAGAAAAGATCTTGACTCATCTTTTTTTGATGATAGCTACTCTGAATATCGAGAACCACTTATAAGTCCATAAATCTTCTCAAATTTATTCTATATTAAAGTTGTTGTTCATTATATATTATATGTGTGTGTGCATTTTGTTTCATTAATACTTTTTATTATTCTTTTAATTTGAGCAGTATGTTAATCTAATTTTAACATTTGTACATTTACTATATTAATTATTTAAAAGGTAGATATATTGATATATTGATAGTCTTACTAATATATTATGTAGACTTATTAGTTTGATTTGTGTGTACATGGAATATTTAGGATAAATTGTTTATTATTAGGGGAGTGGTATATATACAAAAGTCTTTCAGCTTTGCTGTTGCCTCCCAAAAAGGTGTGCTCCATCTGATGCTCTCATTCCTGAAACTATCATTTCAGCCCTAGGGTCCTCTTCTACTACATATCTCAAGTCATCGACAAGAAAGATGACACAGTGTACTATGCTATTTAAAAAGGAATTAATGCTGCTACTGACTGAGTTATTACCAATTCAAGAAGGGTATTTAAAAGATATTTTATAATCAAAACAATAATTATAATACTTGTATTAGGCACCAGTTCAAAAAATTGTCATTCTTAGAAATGACTTTAGAGAGTTGAGTAAGTCTTAATTATAATCTATTATGATTGTCATTAATTAGCTTTATAGACTCAAGTCTCAAGCTAAATCGATTTTATATTCTTGAAAAGTATTTAAAATTGACTGATGAAGTGTAGGCTGACTGAGGCGTACACTGTCTATACATTATACATTAATTTTTTCCACAAGAATCACTTTGTATAGATCAGCTAGATATATTTGTTACAAAGTAATACAGTATCTAATTTTTTATTTTTGATATAGAAGTAGTGTTTTATGATTATTTAGTCAATTTGTTATGAGATATTCACATTGTTTAGAGATATAATTAGACAATAAGCAATTAATAATGCATAAATCATTCACTTTGTATTACTAAATAAAATTATATTTTATTTTTAAAATACATAATAGGATTTGTTTAATAATAATACACAATATTCTCATAGGTCTTTATCTCAATCACTTGTAAGAGAGAGTTTAATAATATAACTGTTAACAAAATATTTGTTTCAAAATTTATTAATAATTTTAATATAACTCATTGTGAATCTCTTCCAAACCTACATAGTCTAATAAAAAGCAGACAATAAGATGAAAATATTTTCATGAAATTATAGTATATTATTACAATTAATACTAGAAAGCCGACTGAAAGTGACACCTATCTGTTGTTCTTTCACAATTACATTGTTTTAAAATAATACCGTTTCATTTCCCTTGATGAAAACTCTTCGTGTAAAAATATTCAATGTCCAAGTTTATAAAAATCAGAACAGACTAGTTGCAAAGTTACTTTTATATCTTAATCAACTATATTCACTGACAACATGAAGTGGCTTATGTTGGTACTCCTCTTACACTTACTACTGATATGTAGTAAATGTAATAAGGTAATCAATATTACTTCACAAGATCATCTCCTCCAGTTATACTTGTGTCATCACTATAATTACACTGGTGACACTACTCTTCTCCTTCTGGATACTGTCTACAATATTAGTGGTAAAGGGAGTTGGTGTACCATTAATACCAACTACTCACTTATTATACAAGGTAACCAATCAATGGCTACAATTCAATGTATCTCTTCCACTTATGTTAACACTATCCATCCAACTATTGGATTTGCCTTCAATGGAAACAGTAGTCTGACTCTACAGAGAGTGATATTTATTGGTTGTGGTGCTAACCTTACTACACTTGATAAGGAACAACTAGACATTATCAACTCTACCAGTTCTCTTGTCTACTTCACACAATATCATGCTGCTGTACTGGTGTTTACTGAGATCAGTTATCTTGTTATGAGAGATGTGAGTATATCCCAGTACTATGGGTTTGCTATTGTAGCTGTTAACTTACCTAATGGTACTTTGGATTCTATTAAAATAACTGGTTCACGAGGTGTTGAAACGGTAGCAAAGCACAAAAATAGGTACAGTGTTGGTAATGGAGTGCTGTTAATGTATCAAGAATTACCCAAAACACTCTCCTATACAAACCAATATAAGTTAATAATTACAAATTCTACTTTTTCATACAATTTTGATTACATAGCCTCCTACGGATATGTGTGTGTTACAGATCTATACAATTCTTCTATACGCAAAGATTTTCATAAACCAGTCATCAATGCTGCAGGACTTACAATATTTAACATCGGAAAGAATGTCAAAACCAACATTGATATATCACATTGTAAATTCAGTGACAGTCTTGGTTCTATAGCAGGAGCAATACTTGTATTATATCTAAATTCGGTAACACATTCACAGATTGTTATTACAAATTCAAAGTTTGACTCAAATGGGAGTGATCGAAAATGTCATGGAAGTGGTCTTGTGTTATTCTTTGATAGGCTTTCCAAGTCATCATCAATTGCTACTGATGAAACATATTGTCCTCTACAGCTAATTAGCGTTCAATTTACATTCTCATATAGAAATGTTTTATACACAAACAATCAACTAGGTGTTGTTTTTATTGCTGTCAAGAATGTTAAAGAAATACCAATGTGTTTCAAATTTTCTCATGTTATCTTTAAGGGTAACCAAGCATCAATATCTGGATCTTGTATCTATGCAGTTTCATTTCCATCAACAGAGAAGAATAAAATATCTTTTTTATTGGAATCTATTAAAGCATACAAAAATGGGATATTAAATGAAAATATCGTGTTGTCAACTTTTTTACCAGCCAGCCTCTTCAAATTTTTATATATAAACAGTATCATAATAAAAGGATACTCAGATAACCCGAGTAATTTTTCTTTTAACTTTGGTACAGTTATACAAGCTATTCGATCTGATATTACTCTAGAGGGACATATACTCTTTAACAACAACACAGGTATTAATGGAGGTGCTATTATGTTAATAGGAGATAGTCTCATTCATCTCACTCAAGGACTTCGAGCTAACTTTACAAATAACAAAGCTCTATCTAGTGGAGGAGCTATATATGATATTAGCAGTCCATTTGACAAGACACACTGTACATTTCAAGTTAACATTACACAGTATGATGATATAGCAGTGTTATTTGAAAACAATAAAGCAACAGTCACTGGTAACTCTGTCTTTTCACCAAAATTATATGATTGCCTTATGTGTAATAATAAGATTAATTCCAAAATGGCTACAGAAATTTACAATGCTACTTTCATTTTTATATCAAATGATGCCTTTCAACTTTCTACTACTCCAATAAAGTTAGTTAATTGCCATAATTCTACAATATTTAATACATTAAGTACTTATCCTGGACAGACTATTAATTTTTCAGTGGCTGCTATTGATGCTGTAGGATACCACAGTTATTCAATTGTTACCATAGCACTAGTTAGAAAAGAAAAACTTACTGGGTTCACATACATCAACTGGTGGTTTTCAGAGAGAGAAGATACTCAAGTTATTAGAGAAAGTGATGACTGTACTCTCATTAATATAACAATTCATACCAATGATACCAGTACATTGGACATACCCAAATATGGTGCCCTACTATTCACTGTTCCCAATATTGCTAATATAACAGTTGTTAATATACATTTAAAATCTTGTCCACCTGGTTTTGAACTGAGCTTTCAAACTGGTTCATGCATTTGCTCTCGTATTTTATCATCATTAAATATTAGTGGCTACACTCCTAACTGTAGTATCAATACTAGAACATTTAACAGGCCAATTAAATCAAATTCATGGGCTGGAATTAGCAATGAAAAATCAACAGTCTTTCTCTTTGCATTGCATTGTCCACATGGATACTGTAACAGTGCAAAAATTTTCAATGTTTTTCAGTACAGAAAAAATTCCTTTGTAATTGCCACTAAAGACCTTTTAGTGATTTCATCATTGTGTCTAAACAACAGAGAAGGACGTTTGTGTAGCAAATGTTCTACTGTTAATGGTGTTAACTACAGTGTAGTGTTTGGGTCTACAGAATGTAGACACTGTAGTAACTGGTGGTTGTGGACTCTAGTCTTCTATGCAGTAGCTGGTCCCCTCCTTATTTACTTGTTATATGCTCTCAGACTTACGTTAACAACTGGTACACTCAATGGAATTATATTCTATGCTCAAGCTGCTAATGCTGGCTTATTTGATCTTCTTTCAAGTCAATGTAATTGGGTTATGATGTATGGTATGAAAGTAGCAATGTTTTTAATTTCTATTATGTATCTGAATCTTGGTTTTCCTCTATGTTTTTACAATGGAATGACAGAGTTATGGAAAGCTGGTCTCAGTTTACTATTTCCACTCTATCTCCTGACAATAGTTGTTGTCCTCATTATCCTCAGTCGTTGTTCTCTAAGGCTTTCTAGCAAAATAGCTCACTCCTCAGTTCAAATAATGGTTACTGTTGTACACCTTTCCTTCTCAAAATTACTACTAGCACTCTTTGATGTCTTCATATCTGTCCAATTATACAGTAATATAAATGATCCACTTAATGTATGGTTCAATGATGGTAGTGTTACATATGGTGACACAAATCACATGAAGTTAATGATAGTAACATCAGTGATAGTGGGTATCTTTCTAATACCATACATGTTAATAATTCTAACTGGTCGTCTACTAATGAAATCTAACAAGATAAGAGAATATCTTCGACCAATATATGAAGCTATCCATGCTCCTTATAAATACAACAAACAATATTGGTTTACTGCTAGACAACTCTTATTGATATTTTTTTATATATTGTATACCATCTATCGTGGCAAAAATCTTTTATTTCCTTTCTCTATTGCTCTACCCATTTATTTTTTGTTTGTTGCTGTTCAAGCTCATCTAAGACCATTTAAGAACAAGATAATAAACCTTTTAGATCTTTTTGTCATGGCCAACTATGGTATGTTTATATGTACTAATTGGTATTTTATTGATGAGGAACACTTTTGCTCAGCAGCAGTATTTGATACCATATTTGTATATATAATGATGTTTACTTTCTCTGTAGTTGTGTTCTATCATATAGTGTTAGTTACTGGACAACAAGCTCGTTTTATAGGTTATATCAATGTTGTTCAAAGACTAATGAAGAAAATGACTCATTGTCTTAATGCAAACTCTCAGCCGGTGTCACATAGTAGACATTTTAGAGAAGACATTAACTCCTCATTTTTTGATAATAGCTATTCTGAATATCGTGAGCCACTTATGAGTCCGTAACAAATTTGTATATTAGTTACAATATGAATGTGAACATTTCTTTTACTTGTTATATAATTTATATCTTTTTTATACAATGGTTGTTTCATTAATATAAGTAATCTGGAGTTATTATAATAAAACGTTTTGTTTAATTTTTCTTTTTAAGCAATAATAAAAACTGAACATTTTACTTTATATCTATTGTAGTGATCAACTATTTTATGTAGTTAAACAGAAAATAATGATTTGTTGACATTCTACACTTTTTGATATAAATATTCTTATACAATAGTATTCTTGGCCATTCATCTGGAGGAGGTATTGAAGATGTGATAGGATCAAGGTGAGCTCATAATACATTCAAGTAGGATTCATCCATTTGGTTTATTGTGGAACCAGCTGTGGCATCTAAATTTGCAAAAAAGTTATATACTTTTCATAAATCGACTATTCCTCAGTAATCGATACACATATTTAAAATTATTTGGAAAATTATTAATTATTGGGTATTAGGAAGTCCATACTTTGCCATTGTATGTGGCCTGAATAACTTCAAAATATGGATGCACTATAGGACAATAGGCACAGCTGCTCTTTTCTACTTGAGTGGATGTGTCAGGTCGCTAGTAGTGTAATCATTTTTATTGCATGCAATTATAATTACTCTGAGTATCTTCATTTCTTGAGTCACTTCTTTTAGTTTTCTTCTTTCTTCTCTTTTTTGTCACACTCATTGGTAATGGTTCCAATTGCTGTGGCCGCTACTTCATCAAACTGGAACCTCCTGAATCATTAACAGAATCTGGCTATATATAGATCAGAGATAGTTAAAGGAGGCCCTGTATTAAAGATAGAATCAGAGAAATCCGTATTTGAAGATGATTAAACCACAAGGACTAACTTTGGTGGTGACAGGTGAACTTAATTAGGGAAGTATCCATAGCAATTAATTAGTAGGTGGAACCAAAGTAGATTAAAATTCATTTTTGATCGGATATGTGGGAATTGTTTTACAAACTACAGTGTTGTGTTTGGTTCTACAGAATGTAGACAATGTACTAATTAGTGGTTGTGGACACTAATCCTCTATATTGTAGCTAGTCCCTCCCCCATTTACTTGTTGTGTGCCTCAGGCTTACATTAACAAATGGACACTCAATGGAATATAGCTAATCCTGGATAAATGATGTTCTGTCTATTAATGTTAATCAATGTAATTGGGCTATAAAGTATAGTATGAATGTAGCACTGTTTATAATTTCTATTGTGAATCTGAATCTTGTTTTCCTCTATGTTTTACAATGGAGTAAAGTGAGTTGTGGAAAGCTGATCTCAGTTTACTCTTTCTAATTTATCCTGACAAAAATTGTTGTCCTTGTTATCTTCTAATGTTTCTTCTAAGGCTTTCCAACAGAACAGATCATTCTTCAATCCATTCAATTAATTTGTTGTACATATTTCCTTTAAATTTATTACAAACAATCTTTGATAGTCCAATTATGCAATAACCCTAAAGATGTCCCTTTAGTAGTTTGTTGATAATATTAATGATCAATTTTGTAATAAACAAGAAATAATAAGATTGTTTATAAAATATAATTATTTATGATAATGCAATTAATATCAAAGAGCATAGGTTCTGTGGCATGAGTTAATTTAAAGTATTTACTGTAACAATTATTATATTTTTTTGAAAAGTAACTTTAATATTAACTCTTTTTGTACATTATAATATTTATAATTTATGCAAGATTAATACCTAACATGACAATTGCATAAAATAAACATTTTTTAATTAACTTACATTAACTTTTCCTTAGGTGTTAACTTTGTATAAACTGTCATTGTGTAAATATTCTTCATTACTGATCATAAAAAACCTAAACAATCTAAGTTTTAGTTTAATCTGTGAAGTTTGTGCTTGAATAATTCACTAACAACATGAAGTGGCTTATGTTTGTATTCCTCTTTCACTTACTACTGATATGTAGTAAATGTAATAAGGTAATCAATATTACTTCACAAGATCATCTCCTCCAGTTATACTTGTGTTATCACTATAATTACAGTGGTAAAACTACTCTTCTCCTCCTGGATACTCTCTACAATATTAGTGGTAATGGGAGTTTGTGTACCATTAATACCAATTACTCTCTTACCATACAATGTAAACAGTCCATGGCTACTATTCAATGTATTTCGACCACTTATGTTAACACTACCCATCCAACTATTGGATTTGTGTTCACTGGAAATAGTAGTCTGACTCTACAGAGAGTGACATTTACTGGTTGTGGTGCTAACCTTACTACTATTGGTAAAAAACAACTTGACATTATAAACTCTACTAGCTCTCTTGTCTACTTCACACAATATCATGCTGCTGTACTGGTGTTTACTGAGATCAGTTATCTTGTTATGAGAGATGTGAGTATATCCCAGTACTATGGGTTTGCTATTGTAGCTGTTAACTTACCTAATGGTACTTTGGATACTATTACAATAACTGCTTCACAAGGTGTTGAAACGGTAGCACAGTACAAAAACCGGTACAGTGTTGGTAGTGGAGTGTTGTTAATGTATCAAGATTCACTCAAAACACTCTCCTATACAAACCAATATAAGTTAATAATTACAAGATCTACTTTTTCATACAACTTTGACTTTATAGCATCCCCAACAGGACATGTGTGTATTAAAAGTTTCTACTATTCTTTAAAATACATGTTGTCCAAGAAACCAGTCATCAATGCTGCAGGAATTACAATATTTTACATTGGAAAGAACACTAAAGCTCAAATGGATTTTTTACAATGTATATTTAAAGGCAATATAGGTTCTTTAGCAGGAGCAATGCTAGTATTACATTTAAACACATCCACTCACTCGCAGACTCTTATTAAAAATTCACAGTTTGACTCAAATGGCAATGTTCGAAAATGTCATGGAAGTGGTCTTGTGTTATTCTTTGATGAACTCTCCAGGTCATCATCAATGACTACCAGAAAAATATACCAACCTCTTCAAGTAATTAATGTAAGGTTTACATTATTAGGTAGTTACCTTGCAGATGAACAATTAGATCAATTAGGTGTTGTTTATATTGCTGTGATACGTGTTAAAAACCTACCAATGTTTTTCAAATTTTCTCATGTTTATTTTAGCAAAAACAAATCTACTCTGTCTGGATCCTGTATCTACACAATTTTATATGCATCACGGAAAAATAACGTGTGCTTCATATTAGAATCTATCAAAGCTTTGAACAATGGATTATCATATCGAAATGGTATCTCATCAATGATTTTACCAGTCAGCCTCTTTAAATTCATAAATATCAACAGAATCATAATAAATGGATCAGCAACTAATCCTAGTCATTTTTTGCTCAACGTTGGTACTGTTGTAGAAGCAATTCAATCTGATATTACTTTAGAAGGACATGTAGTCTTTCAAAACAACACAAGTATTAATGGAGCGGCTATTATGTTAACAGGAGATAGTCTCATTTATCTGACGCAAGGACTTCGAGCTAACTTTACGAACAATACAGCTCTGACTAGTGGAGGAGCTGTATATGATCTTAACAGTAGATCTGATGTGAAATATTGTACATTTCAAGTTAACACTACACAATATGATGATATAGCAGTGTTATTTGAAAACAATAAAGCAACAGTCACTGGTAACTCTGTCTTTTCATCAAAGTTGTATAACTGTCACATGAACAATTTTAGTTGGGTTAATTCTACAAAGGCTATGAAAATTTATAGCATTATCTTCACTCATACACCAAATAATACTTTTCAACTTTCTACTACTCCAGTACAACTGACAATATGTCACAGACATAATTCTATTATACCATATTCATCTGATGCTTATCCTGGACAGACAATTAATTTTTCAGTGGCTGCTATTGATGCTGTAGGACAACACAGTTATTCTATTATTAATATAGCAGCAGTCAGGAAAAGAAAGCATTCAGCATTTACACACATCAACTGGTGGTTCTCAGAAAGAGAAAATGCACAAGTTATAAGAGAAATTGATGACTGTACTGTCATTAATGTAACTATATATACCAATGACAACAGTACTTTGGATAAACCTGATGGAGCCCTACTCTTTACTATACCCAGTATTGTTTATATAACAATTGTTGATATCAAGTTGAAATCTTGTCCACCTGGTTTTGAATTATGTTATCTAATAGGATCTTGTATCTGCTCACATGTCCTACTAAATATTGATGGCTACACTCCCAACTGTAGCATTAATACCAAAACATTTAACAGACCAACATATACTTCATGGGCTGGCTCAGTACAATTAGTTAATAGGACATCTTCAATTTTTCTTTTATCTTTATATTGCCATTATGGATATTGTTATGCTGGCACTGACTTCAATGTTTTTCACTACACAGATGAAGAAAAGTTTGTTCTTACTTCTAAGGATTTATCAAGTACTTCATCATTATGTCTTAACAAAAGAGAAGGGATTTTATGTAGTAAATGTTCTACTGTTAATGGTGTTAATTACAGTGTAGTGTTTGGTTCTACAGAATGTAGACAATGTAGTAACTGGTGGTTGTGGACACTAGTCCTCTATGCAGTAGCTGGTCCCGTCCTTATTTACCTGTTATATGCTCTCAGACTTACATTAACAACTGGTACACTCAATGGAATTATATTCTATGCTCAGTTAGCTAACACTGGTTTATTTGACATTTTGTCCATTAAATCTGGTCAATGTCCTTCAGCTATAAGCTTTGGTATGAGAATGGCAATGTTTTTAATTTCCATTATGAATCTGAATCTTGGTTTTCCTCTTTGTTTTTACAATGGAATGAATGAATTATGGAAAGCTGGTCTCAGCTTACTATTCCCGCTTTATCTCCTGATGATAGTTGTTGTCCTCATTACCTTCAGTCGTTTTTCTCTGAGGCTTTCTAACATGACAGCTCACTCCTCAGTTCAAGTACTAGTTACTGTTGTACACCTCTCCTTCTCAAAATTATTGCTAGCAATTATTGATGTTTTCACACCTGTCCAATTATACAACAGTACTATGAATGAACCGATAAATGTTTGATACAATGATGGTAGTGTTACATATGGTGACACAAATCATATGAAGTTAATGATAGTAACATCAGTGATAGTGGGTATCTTTCTAATACCTTACATGTTAATAATTCTAACTGGTCATCTACTAATGAAATCTAACAAGATAAGAGAATATCTTCGACCAATTTATGAAGCTATCCATGCTCCTTATAAATACAACAAACAATATTGGTTTACTGCTAGACAACTCCTGTTACTATTTCATTATATAATATATACTATATATCGTGGCAGAAGTCTTTTCCTTCTTTTTACTATTACACATCCTATTTATTCATGGTTCATGATTGTTCAAGCTTTTCTGAAACCTTTCAAAAACAAGCTCATTAACATTTTAGATCTGTTTGTCATGATCAACTTTGGTACTATTATATGGACAAATTGGTACTTTATTAATAAAAAACATATTTTCACAGCAGGATTATTTGACATCATATTTGCATACGCACTGATTTTTACTTTCTCTGTAGTTGTGTTCTATCATATAGTGTTAGTTACTGGACAACAAGCTCGTTTTATAGGTTACATCAATGTTGTTAAAAATGTAATAAAGAAAGTGACCCAATGTCTTAAGAAATCACAACCAGTGTCACATCAAAGACATTTTAGAGAAGACCTTGACTCCTCATTTTTTGATGATAGTTATTCTGAATATCGTGAACCCCTCATAAGTCCATAATGCTTTACTCATTCTCACATTTGGACTTAATTTCACACTAGTTTATTGTATTTAACAGTTTGTATAGCACATAAAACGTTATACTTTAATTTTTATTTAATTATTTTAGTTTGTTTTTTTGTTTTATGCTTTAAATTCACTTGGTTAGTTGTTAAACCAAAATCAATCAAATTAGCAGAATTCAAAGATGATACTTTACCTATACTTGTAGTCTTTTGGTAGAAATATGAAATGTTTGCAACAATTTAGTACACTTCAGATCAACCAATTCACATTTATATATGTAACGCTGTTCCCTGTATTTGGGTTTGTCATATAATGTTAGTTAGCATTGATAGCAGAATATGACTATTATAATAAAAATCATAGTAACATCATCAGTAAATGCTATTTCAGTAAATGTATTATAGCCACAATAATACCTGAAAATGTAATAATGTTTTTGCTAAGTTGAACAGTTTTTTACTTGACGTCTTGGAATTGTTTGTCTCAAATTCTGCCACAATGTTTGTGACAAAATGGACATTGTACCTTTGATATTGTGGCTACTGTGTAGAGATGTCCATACTAGCATTCCTACTTTGTGCTTGTTTGAAATGTTTTACCGCCATCTCCATATTTAATAAACTATTTTTGAAATTTTCATTTCTTTGTAAGCATGTTTAGCCTTCCAGAACATACTCTTACTAAGTATAAATAATTGTAACTTTTAAAATACTTTCTTATCAAAATAAAAGTCTTATCAGTAATATGATTTTTACAACAGACATTTTATTCAATATGAATCTCTCTTATATGAGACCAAACCTATATGTAAAATTAAAAGCAAAATTTGACATTTTTTCATTTTATTTGAGTATGTGAATGTTAGTACAGTAATAAAAATATAGAAAAATTAACTGAAAGTGATACGTATTAATTATTGTTTCACTATTGGATTGTTTTTAAAATTAATGCTTTATCATTTCCCATAAATGTAAATTTATGTAAACTACATGATTTCTCGATCAAAGTTTATAAAAAAAATCAACTTGTTAAAATCTATAATAAAACAGTGGTTTAAATTGTGAGGTTGTCTCGTGCCTAGGTATAGATCATGAAGTGGCTTTTGTTGGTACTCTTCTTTCACTTACTACTGATATGTAGTGAATGTAATAAGGTAATTAATGTTTTTTCACAAGATCATCTCCTCCAGTTATACTTGTGTCATCATTATAATTACACTGGTGACACTACTCTTCTCCTCCTGGATACAGTCTACAATATTAGTGGTAATGGGAGTTTGTGTAACATTAATACCAACTATTCCCTCACCATACAAGGTAACCACTCAATGGCTACTACTATTCAATGTAATTCTTCCAATCACGTTAACACTACCCATCCAACTATTGGATTTGCTTTCAATGGAAATAGTAGTCTTACTCTACAGAGAGTGACATTTACTGGTTGTGGTGCTAACCTTACTACTCTTGATAAAGAACAGCTTGACATTATCAACTCTACCAGTTCTCTTGTCTACTTCACACAATATCATGCTGCTGTATTGGTGTTCACTGAGATCAGTTATCTTGTTATGAGAGATGTGAATATATCCCAGTAGTATGGGTTTGCTATTTTAGCTGTCAACTTACCTAATGGTAATTTGGATTCCATTAATATATATGGCTCACAAGGTGTTGAAACGGTAGCAAAGCACAAAAATAGGTACAGTGTTGGTAGTGGAGTTTTGTTAATGTATCAAGGAGCACCCAAAATACTCTCCTATACAAACCAATATAAGTTAATAATTACAAATTCTACTTTTTCATACAATTTTGACTTCATAGCCTCCTACGGATATGTGTGTGTTACAGATCTATACAATTCTTCTATATGCAAAGATTTTCATAAACCAGTCATCAATGCTGCAGGACTTACAATATTTAACATCGGAAAGAATGTCAAAACCAACATTGATATATCACATTGTAAATTCAGTGACAGTCTTGGTTCTATAGCAGGAGCAATACTTGTATTATATCTAAATTCGGTAACACATTCACAGATTGTTATTACAAAATCAGAGTTTGACTCAAATGGGAGTGATCAAAAATGTCATGGAAGTGGTCTTGTGTTATTCTTTGATAGGCTTTCCAAGTCATCATCAATTGCTACTGATAAAACATATTGTCCTCTACAGCTAATTAGCGTTCAATTTACATTCTCATATAGAAATGTTTTATACACAAACAATCAACTAGGTGTTGTTTTTATTGCTGTCAAGAATGTTAAAGAAATACCAATGTGTTTCAAATTTTCTCATGTTATCTTTAAGGGTAACCAAGCTTCAATATCTGGATCTTGTATATATGCAGTTTCATTTCCATCAACAGAGAAGAATAAAATATCCTTTTTATTGGAATCTATTAAAGCATACCTAGTATTGTTAATATAACAGTTGTTAATATCAATTTAAAATCTTGTCCACCTGGTTTTGAATTGAGTTTGCAAACGGGTTCATGCATTTGCTCACATATTTTATCATCATTAAATATTGTTGGCTACACTCCTAACTGTAGTATTAATACTATAACATTTAACAGGCCAATTGAATCAAATCCATGGGCTGGAATCAGCAATGAAGAATCGTCAGTCTTTCTTTTTTCATCACATTGTCCACATGGATATTGAAACAGTAAAAGTATTTTCAATGTTTTTCAATACAAAAATAACACATTTGTGCTTACCACTAAAGATTTTTCTATAACTTCATCATTGTGTCTTTACAAAAGAGAAGGAATTTTATGTAGTAAATGTTCTACTGTTAATGGTGTTAATTACAGTGTAGTGTTTGGTTCTACAAAATGTAGACAATGTAGTAACTGGTGGTTGTGGACACTAGTTCTCTATGCTTTAGCTGGTTTCCTCCTCATTTACCTGTTATATGCTCTCAGACTTACATTAGCAACTGGTACAATCAATGGAATTATATTCTATGTTCAGGTGGCTAACACTGGCTTATATGATGTTTTGTCTAGTCAATGTTACCGCATTAAAAATTTTGCAATGTTTTTTATTTCTATTATGAATCTGAATCTTGGTTTTCCACTGTGTTTTTACAATGGGATAACAGAGTCTTGGAAAGCTGGTCTTAATTTACTATTTCCAGTTTATCTCTTGATAATAGTTGTTGTCCTCATTATCCTCAGCCGTTTTTCTCTAAGGCTTTCAACAGAATAGCTCACTCATCAGTTCAAGTACTGGTAACTGTTGTACACCTCTCTTTCTCAAAATTACTAATAGCACTTTTTGACACCTTCATACCTGTTGAGTTATACAATAGTACTATGAATAAATCAAAAAATATTTGCTTCTATGATGGTAGTGTTACATACGGTGATGCAAACCACATGAAGTTAATGATAGTAACATCAGTGATAGTGGGTATCTTTCTAATACCTTACATGTTAATAATTCTAACTGGTCATCTACTAATGAGATCTAACAAGATAAGAGAATATCTTCGACCAATATATGAAGCTATCCATGCTCCTTATAAATAGAACAAACAATATTGGTTTACTGCTAGACAACTCTTCCTGATATTTGAGTACATTATGTATACTATTTATCGTGGCAGTAATGTTTTACTTCCTTTCTCTGTTGTTCTACCCATTTATCTTACATTTGTCACTGTTCAAGCTCATTTAAGTCCATTTAAAAACAAAGTAATTAATATTTTAGATCTTTCTGTAATGATCAACTATGGTATGTTCTTATGTACTAATTGGTATTTAATTAATGAGGGACACCTTTGCACAGCAGCAGTGTTTGATGCCATATTTGTATATATAATGATGTTTATTTTCTCTGTAGTTGTGTTCTATCATATAGTGTTACTTACTGGACAACAAGCTCGTTTTATAGGTTACATCAATGTTGTTCAAAGATTAATGAAGAAAATGACTCAATGTCTTAATAAAAACTCAAAATGGCACTGCAGTTTATGTTTGTTAATAATTGATTTCATAAACTTTTTATAACTTAACATCCTACTACAAGAATGGGGTAACTTGAACGTCTTTTGAGGTAAGATCAACTATTATTCAAGCTCTTTAAAGAGATATTCAGTGTCTATAATGAATACAATAAAACAATTAATAATGTACAATGTTCTTTTGATTAAGGTAAATTAATACGACGGTCAGAAATATAATGATAAACAGAGACTGTAATTTATTTGAAGACAATATTTTCCATTAGGAATTTTAATTTAAATCAGCTACATTGAATGGCTACAATTTTTGCAATAGAACTATCAATTAATTTGTAATGTTCTGACATCTTAAACTAGTGAGTTAAGTAGTTCACAACAGCCTTTTTATAATACTATAGTTAATAGGTTAAAAATCTGTGACATGAACTATGTAATAACATTGTTTAAGAATGGCTCCAAGGTCAAATATCACTAGTATCTTTTGAAGACAATGAGTTACTTGCTGAAATCAAGATTTCTTAACTAAAAGGTAACAAAAATCTTGTTCAAACATTTCATGTATTGGCACTGCTCTTTAGCTCTTATTATATATTATAGCCAGGGGTAACACAGACTGGTTTAGAGTTGTGAGTAAAAGGATTTAATATTGGATAGCTGTTTAACAAGGTGTTTAGAAGAACATGTTACAATAATATCTAAGAATTACTTATTAATCAAATACATATTCAGATATTTCATATGAAGGAATCATTGTGATCTTCATTTTCTCTCTGGTGTACAAAGTAAGAAAGATGCTGTTATAACAGAACTATATTGTTACTATGTACTCTATGATAACATCACCCAAACAGGCGATAGTAGAGCAATGGTTAGATTGTAACGGAGTTGTTTCTACTATTTTGAATACAAAACCACCAACATGACTCAGGACTGTATGTCTTACACTTTATATTTCTGTTATCTTTTTGGGAAATACAATTTACGAAAAACATTTTACTAAGTCGTGTATTCAAGTTGTATTATATACAAGAATAATGAAACCTTAATAATCAGTGTAGTCAAAACAATTCTCTAATCTAAAATTGTTTTAATAAACACATCCTAAGGGGATTGATTATATGATAAATTCACTTTCACCAACCATATATAGATTGTCAATCAATTCATTTTATAATGCTTAGTCAGACTTTTGTAAACAGTATATTTGCGTTGGAATTTACAACACCTTTATCAGCAACTTTACACCATTGGTAAACAATTGACTAGTTTAAATGGTGAAGTTGAGTTACTAGATTAAGTATCTTGTGTTCACTGATAACATGAAGTGGTTTATGTTGGTACTTCTCTTTCACTTACTACTGATATGTAGTAAATGTAATAAGGTAATCAATGTTACTTCACAAGATCATCTCCTCCAGTTATACTTGTGTCGTCACTATAATTACACTAGTGACACTACTCTTCTCCTCCTGGATACTCTCTACAATATTAGTGGTAATGGGAGTTGGTGTACCATTAATACCAACTACTCACTTAACATACAAGGCAACCACTCAATGGCTACTGTTCAATGTATCTCTTCTACTTATGTTAACACTATCCTTCCAACTATTGGATTTGCCTTCACTGGAAGTAGTAGTCTGACTCTACAGAGAGTGACATTTACTGGTTGTGGTGCTAACCTTACTACTCTTGATAAAGATCAACTTGACATTATTAACTCTACCAGTTCTCTTGTCTACTTCACACAATATCATGCTGCTGTACTGGTGTTCACTGAGATCAGTTATCTTGTTATGAGAGATGTGAGTATATCCCAGTACTATGGATTTGCTATTGTAGTTGTTAACTTACCTAATGGTACTTTGGATTCCATTAATGTAGTAAGTTCTCAAGGTAATGAAAACATATTACATAAACCTGAATATAGTGTTGGGTGTGGAGTATTGTTATTGTATAAACATTTATCTAGGAGGCATTTTCTTAATAACATATACAAAGTAGATATTGTAGCCTCTAAATTCATACACAATAATGACTTTATATACAACCATGGATTCACATGTGCCACTGACTTTTACAATTCACATATTCACCAAGTATCTCCTAAATCAGTCATCAATGCTGCAGGACTTACAATACTCTATACTCAAAATGACACTGCAGTTTATGTTACTATATCACAATGTACATTCAAAGATAATATTGGTTCTATAGCTGGAGCAATTCTAATATTAAATGTGAACACAATAAAAAACTCACAAACGCTTATTAACAACCACACAATATTTGACTCAAATGGTATCCATCAAAAGTGCCATGGAAGTGGTATTGTGTTAATTATCTTCTTTGATCGTCAGTCCATGTTATCAATGAATGAGACTGCTAGCAATGGGCTCACTCCAATACAAATCATTGATGTAATTTTTAGATATGATCAGAGTAGCTTTGTAAGTGAAGAACAACATGGTCTCATGTACATGGCTGTAATTAATGCTAAAGAACTTCCTCTCCACTTTAAATTTTTTAATGTCCACTTTAAAAACAATCAAGCAACAACTTCAGCTGTTTGTGTATTTGCTGCTTCTTATCCTTCATATCAAAATAAAGTATATTTTGTAATGGAGTCTGTTGTAGTGAGCAACACTATTTCACCTAGACTTTCTCTTATGCCAACTTTCTCACCAGTAAATCTTTTCCAATTATCTGATGTTAAGATCACAATTAAAGGATCAACTCAGAGCCCTAGCATATTTGTCTCTAATTATGGTACAATTATAGAGGCAATTCGATCTGATATTACTCTAGAGGGACATATAGTCTTTCATAACAATACAGGTATTAATGGAGCAGCTGTTACATTAATTGGAGATAGTGTCATCTACCTAACTCAAGGACTTCAAGCTAACTTTACACACAACAAAGTTCTATCTAGTGGAGGAGCTATATATGCTCTTGCAAACACATTTAGTGAAACCTATTGTACATTTCAAGTTAACACTACACAGTATGATGATATAACAGTGTTATTTGAAAACAATAGAGCAACTGTCACAGGCAACTCTATTTTTTCATCGAAATTGTATGACTGTTATATGAGCTCTGATTGGATTAACTCTACAATGGCTAGAGATATTTATAATACCATCTTCACTTTAATGCCAAATGATACCTTTGAAGTATCTACTACTCCAAGAAACCTTATCATATGTGACTCATACAATTTTAGTATACCATATTCACTTGAAGCTTATCCTGGACAGATGATTACTTTTTCAATGGCTGCCATTGATGCTATAGGACACCATAGTTATGCCATTGTTACTATAGCTCCAGTAAAGAAAACACATGCTGGTTATATTCACAGTAATTGGTGGTTTTCAGAGAGAGAAAATACACAAGTCATAAGTGAAACTGATGATTGTACTCTTATTAATGTCACTATACACACTAATGATTCCAGTTTATTGCCTTATCAAGGTAACCTCTTATTTACAATACCCAGTATAACAAATACAACTGTTGTTACAATTAATCTAAAATTATGTCCACCTGGTTTTAAATTAAATAATATAACAGGATCTTGTGAATGTTAACAGACCAATAATATCTTCATGGATTGCTTCAATAAACAATACATCAGCATTTCTATTATCTTTACACTGTCATCATGGCTTTTGTAACACTGACTTTCACTTCAGTGTTTTTCATTACAAAAACAATGGAATATTTGAATTAATGTCTAAAGATTTCTCACTGACTTCATCATTATGTTTTAATAACAGAGATGGAATTTTGTGTAGTAGTTGTTCAAATGATTACAGTGTGGTTTTTGGTTCTACAGAATGTAGACAATGTAGTAACTGGTGGTTGTGGACACTACTCCTCTATGCAGTAGCTGGTCTCTTCCTTATTTACCTGTTATATGCTCTCAGGCTTACTTTAACAACTGGTACACTCAATGGTATTATATTTTATGCTCAAGTGTCTAATGCTGGTTTATTAACTATTCTATCTATTAAATACAAGCAATGTTCACAGGAAACATATAATGGTGTGAATGTGGCAATGTTTTTTCTTTCAATGTTGAATCTGAATCTTGGTTTTCCTCTATGTTTTTACAATGGGATGACAGAGTTATGGAAAGCTGGTTTCAGTTTACTATTTCCACTCTATCTCCTGACAATAGTTGTTGTCCTCATTATCCTAAGTCGTTTTTCTCTAAGGCTTTCTAGCAGAATAGCTCACTCCTCAGTTCAAATAATGGTTACTGTTATACATCTTTCCTTCACAAAATTATTACTAGCACTCTTTGATGTTTTCACTCCAGTCCAATTGTACAGTAGTAATATAAATGAACCATTTTATGTATGGTTCAATGATGGCAATGTTACATATGGTGACACAAACCACATGAAGTTAATGATAGTAACATCAGTGATAGTGGGTATCTTTCTAATACCTTACATGTTAATAATTCTAACTGGTCGTCTACTAATGAAATCTAACAAGATAAGAGAATATCTTCGACCAATATATGAAGCTATCCATGCTCCTTATAAATACAACAAACAATATTGGTTTACTGCTAGACAACTTCTACTGATTTTTGTGTACATTGTTTACACCATATATCGAGGAACAAATCTCTTACTTCCTTTCTCTATTGTTGTACCTGTTTACTTTGTGTTTGTCACTGTTCAAGCTTATCTAAGACCATTTAAGAACAAGATAATAAATATTTTAGATCTTTTTGTAATGATCAATTATGGTATGTTTATATGTACTAATTGGTATTTTATTGATGAGGGACACCTTTGCACAGCAGCAGTACTTGATGCCATATTTGTATATATTACGATGTTTATTTTTTTGGTAGTTTTGTTTTATCATATTGTGTTAGTTACTGGACAACAAACTCGTTTCAGAGGTTGTATCAATGTTGTTCAAAACATAATGAAGAAAATTCAATGTCTTAAAAAGAATTCAAAACCATTGTCACGTCGTAGACATTTTAGAGAAAAGTTTGACTCCTCATTTTTTGATGATAGTTACTCTGAATATCGTGAACCACTTATAAGTCCATAACAAACTTGTATATTAATTACATTATATTGTGAATATGAATATTTCAAATTTTGTTATTTAATTTATTTTTCTCAGGCAAAGATTGGTTTTCGTTAAATTACATATTCTTTTGTTTCACTTTCATTTTAAATTGTATGTTTAGTTTATATGTATTGTGATCAAAATTTGTATTGTTTTAAATTAACAGGCATGAAGTGGTCTGACAACAATAATTCTATACAATTCAAATACAATAAGTCATAGTGACATAAATGAAAGTAATATAATTTTATTTGATGATAATAATCCCTTTACACTTCAAATAAAGTATAATGTAGATTACTGGTTTGGGTTGTAACTAATAGTGCAAATATTGCCTCTTGAAACAGTGAGCTATCTCCAGTGTAGTTGTTGTGTAACAGAATACTAACATTACCTCTTGAAACAAAGTTATATTTAATAATGCATACACTCAACATGTATAACATATTTATGGTAATATAACATATGGTAATATGCATATAACACAGATTGTAATATTTTGACTAGGAAGATGAATAAAAATATTATTTTCTTCACAAAAAGTCCAATAGTCAGATGCAAAATTAATTGTTTAAGTAATATAGAAATTGCCTTAGAAAAGAGAGAATTGTAAATACAGTTTTGCTATATAACTTAATTGTATTAAAAACTTTTCTTTTGTAAAGCTAGTATCAATTAAATTTTATTTTCACTCATCATACAAATTATCAGTTAGTTTACACAATATTTTAAAGACATCTTTGATTGTATTTAAGACACATGATAATTGTCTTACAATGGAAATGTTGTGATTACAAGTCCTATTAGATCAATAAATTGTTTGGCAAATCAATTCTTTACAATTAAAAGAGTTGATACTTTCAAAATCCTTTCATATAAAAACCTGTTTTCTCAACAATATAATAAATTTTATACATTTCAATTATCATTATTTATCAACAGTCTAACCAAAAAAATAATCGCATATTATAAATTTGGTGAAGTAGTCATTGATACCTGGATCAAGTAGATCACTGACAACATGAAGTGGCTTATGTTGGTACTCCTCTTTCACTTACTACTGATATGTAGTAAATGTAATAAGGTAATCAATATTACTTCACAAGATCAACTCCTCCAGTTATACTTGTGTCATCACTATAATTACACTGGTGACACTACTCTTCTCCTCCTGGATACTCTCTACAATATTAGTGGTAATGGGAGTTTGTGTACCATTAATACCAACTACTCACTTACTGTACAAGGTAACCAATCAATGACTACAATTCACTGTATCAATTCCACTTATGATAATGGCCATTCAACTATTGGATTTGCTTTCACTGGAAGTAGTAGTCTGACTCTACAGAGAGTGACATTTATTGGTTGTGGTGGCAACCTTACTACACTTGATAAGGAACAACTTGACATTATCAACTCAACCAGTTCTCTTGTCTACTTCACACAATATCATGCTGCTGTACTGGTGTTCACTGAGATCAGTTATCTTGTTATGAGAGATGTGAGTATATCCCAGTACTATGGGTTTGCTATTGTAGCTGTTAATTTACCTAATGGTACTTTGGATTCTGTTAATGTAAAGTATTCACAAGGTGTTGAAAAGGCAGTGCATAAATCTGGTTATAGTGTAGGCAGTGGAGTGTTATTGTTTTATAAGAATTCAACTAGGATGTCCTCTATTATAAACCAATATAAAGTATTGATTATAAGCTCCAGTTTTACATACAATTATGAGTACATAATTTATAATACATTTACTTGTGCGACAAATTTTTATAATTCTTTTAAACGTAGCTATCATAAGAACCCAGTCATCAATGCAGCAGGACTTACAATACTCTATACTCAAAATGACATTAATGCTCAAGTTAATATATCAAGATGTACGTTTAAAGACAATGCAGGTTCTACAGCAGGAGCAATGCTAGTATTACATTTGAACACCATTAAACACTCACAGACTGTCATTTACAATGAATCAGTGTTTCTTTCAAATGGTAATCTTCGAAAATGTCGTGGGAGTTCTATTGTACTTATGATGTACTTTATTAAGTATACACTGTTAAATTCTACCAGCACAATACATCATCTATTGCAAGTGATTAATGTGACCTTTAATTCTTCAGGAAAAAGTATATTTTTCGAGAAACAACAAGGTGCTGTTTATATGGCTATGATTAATGTTAAAAAACTTCCAATTTTGCTTAAATTTTCTAATGTCACATTTACTAAGAGCACAGCTTCAACTTCAGGATCTTGCATAGTTGTAGCCTCATATCCTTCAACTGGAAATCATATACAAGTTCTAATGGGGTCTGTAAAAGCATACAATAATGATGTATCAGGAGACAATCAAAAAAATTGTGAAAACACTGCCGCTAAATTCTCACAAGCTAGCCTCTTCCAATTATTGAATATTAACTTCACTAAAATAAATGGATCAGCAGAAAATCCCAGCAATTTCTCTTATAATTTTGGTACAGTTATAGAGGCAATTAGATCTGATATCACCCTAGAGGGACATATAGTCTTTTACAACAACACAGCTATTAATGGAGCAGCTATTATGTTAATAGGAGATAGTGTCATTTACCTTACCCAAGGACTTCGAGCTAACTTTACAAACAACAAAGCTCTATCTAGTGGAGGAGCTATATATGCCCTTGGGAATATTTTCACTCAAACATACTGCTCATTTCAAGTTAGTTATAATCATTCACATGACAATATAACAGTGTTATTTAAAAGTAATGAAGCCACAACTACTGGTAACTCAGTGTATACCCCAAACCTGTACAATTGCTTTTTTGATGAGAAATGGTTTAACTACTCAAAGGCAATTGACGTTTATAATAGAATTTTCTCAAATGGAATTAAGGACGTTTCTACTACTCCTGTAAATATAACTTTATGTGACTTAATAGACCATACATGTAAATTAACTCATGAAGTTTACCCTGGAGAGACATTTAATATTTCAATTGCTGCAATTGATGCTGCAGGTAATCACACTTACTCCATTATTACAATAACACCAGTAAATAACACACATACCAGGTTAACACACATCAACTGGTGGCTTTCAGAGAGAGAAAATACACAAGTTATAAAAGAAATTGATGAATGTACTCTCATTAATATAACAATACATACTAATGATACCAGTACATTGGATAAACCTGATGGTGCCATACAATTCACTGTACCTGAACTAAGAGATAGTACAATTCTTGATATCAAATTAAAATCATGCCCACCAGGTTTTCAATTGAATAATAAAACAGGATCCTGTGTCTGTTCATATCTACTATCATCCAAATTATTAGGCATTGTTGGCTACACACCTGACTGTAGTATCAATACTAGAACATTAAACAGACCATCTACTACTTCTTGGGTTGGTTCTGTAAAACATAACAAGACATCTGTTTTCATGTTATCTTTACATTGTCCTCATGGCTACTGTAATGGTGATCTTAATCTCAGTGTTTTTTATTACAGAAATGATGAAACATTTGAAATTATGTCTAAAGATTTATCCACAAATTCATCATTGTGTCTTAATAACAGAGAAGGAATTTTATGTAGCAAGTGTTCTACTGTTAATGGTGTTAATTACAGTGTAGTGTTTGGTTCTAAAGAATGTAGACATTGTAGTAACTGGTGGTTGTGGACACTAGTCTTATATGCAGTAGCTGGTCCCCTCCTCATTTACTTGTTGTATGTTTTCAAACTCACATTAACAATTGGTACACTCAATGGAATTATATTCTATGCTCAGTTAGCTAACACTGGATTATTAGATATTTTATCCATTAAGGATATGCAATGTTCTCAAGGTACTCGTTTTGGTATGAAAGTAGCACTGTTCTTTCTTTCAACATTAAATCTGAATCTTGGCTTTCCATTGTGTTTTTACAATGGGATGTCAGAATTAGAAAAAGCTGGCTTCAGTTTACTATTTCCACTTTATCTCTTGATAATAGTTGTTGTCCTCATTATCCTCAGTCGTTTTTCTGTAAGAATTTCCAACAGAATTGCTCACTCCTCAGTTCAAGTACTGGTTACTGTTGTACATCTCTCCTTTACAAAACTGTTATTAACAATTGGTGATATTTTCACACCTGTTCAATTGTACTCAAGTACAAGAAAACAAGTTACAAAGGTTTGGTTTAATGATGGTTATATTACATATGGAAAAGGTGAACATTTTGTGTTAATGATAGTAACATCAGTGATAGTTGGTATCTTTCTAATACCTTACATGTTAATAATTCTAACTGGTCGTCTACTAATGAAATTTAACAAGATAAGAGAATATCTTCGACCAATATATGAAGCTATCCATGCTCCTTATAAATACAATAAACAATATTGGTTTACTACTAGACAACTTTTGTTAATTTTTGCATGCATACTGTATGCAATGTATCGAGGAAACAGGTTCTTCCTTGCATTTTCCATATTTCTTCCAGTTTATTTTGTGTTTGTGACTGTTCAAGCTTATCTAAGACCATTCAAGAGTAAAGTATTAAACATTTTGGATCTGTCAGTCATGATTAACTATGGTATATTACTTTATACAAATTGGTATTTTCTTATGGAAGATTGTTTTTGTACAGCAGGAGTATTTGATGTCACATTTGTATATATAATGATGTTTACTCTCTCTGTAGTTGTGTTCTATCATATAGTGTTGGTTACTGGACAACAAGCTCGTTTTATAGGTTATATCAATGTTGTTGAAAATTCAATCAAGAAAATGACCAAACATCTTAAGAAATCACAACCAGTATCACATCACAGACATTTTAGAGAAGATCTTGACTCATCTTTTTTTGATGATAGCTACTCTGAATATCGAGAACCACTTATAAGTCCATAAATCTTCTCAAATTTATTCTATATTAAAGTTGTTGTTCATTGTATATTATATGTATGTGTGCATTTTGTTTCATTAATACTTTTTATTATTCTTTTAATTTGAGCAGTATGTTAATCTAATTTTAACATTTGTACATTTACTATATTAATTATTTAAAAGGTAGATATATTGATATATTGATAGTCTTACTAATATATTATGTAGACTTATTAGTTTGATTTGTGTGTACATGGAATATTTAGGATAAATTGTTTATTATTAGGGGAGTGGTATATATACAAAAGTCTTTCAGCTTTGCTGTTGCCTCCCAAAAAGGTGTGCTCCATCTGATGCTCTCATTGCTGAAACTATCATTTCAGCCCTAGGGTCCTCTTCTACTACATATCTCAAGTCATCGACAAGAAAGATGACACAGTGTACTATGCTATTTAAAAAGGAATTAATGCTGCTACTGACTGAGTTATTACCAATTCAAGAAGGGTATTTAAAAGATATTTTATAATCAAAACAATAATTATAATACTTGTATTAGGCACCAGTTCAAAAAATTGTCATTCTTAGAAATGACTTTAGAGAGTTGAGTAAGTCTTAATTATAATCTATTATGATTGTCATTAATTAGCTTTATAGACTCAAGTCTCAAGCTAAATCGATTTTATATTCTTGAAAAGTATTCAAAATTGACTGATGAAGTGTAGGCTGACTGAGGCATACACTGTCTATACATTATACATTAATTTTTTCCACAAGAATCACTTTGTACAGATCAGCTAGATATATTTGTTACAAGGTAATACAGTATCTAATTTTTTATTTTTGATATAAAAGTAGTGTTTTATGATTATTTAGTCAATTCGTTATGAGATATTCACATTGTTTAGAGATATAATTAGACAATAAGCAATTAATAATGCATAAATCATTCACTTTGTATTACTAAATAAAATTATATTTTATTTTTAAAATACATAACAGGATTTGTTTAATAATAATACACAATATTCTCATAGGTCTTTATCTCAATCAATTGTAAGAGAGAGTTTAATAATATAACTGTTAACAAAATATTTGTTTCAAAATTTATTAATAATTTTAATATAACTTATTGTGAATCTCTTCCAAACCTACATAGTCTAATAAAAAGCAGACAATAAGATTAAAATATTTTCATGGAATTATAGTATATTATTACAATTAATACTAGAAAGATGACTGAAAGTGACACCTATCTGTTGTTCTTTCACAATTACATTGTTTTAAAATAATACCGTTTCATTTCCCTTGATGAAAACTGTTCGTGTAAAAATATTCAATGCCCAAGTTTATAAAAATCAGAACAGACTAGTTGCAAAGTTACTTTTATATTTTAATCAACTATATTCACTGACAACATGAAGTGGCTTATGTTGGTATTCCTCTTACACTTACTACTGATATTTAGTAAATGTAATAAGGTAATCAATATTACTTCACAAGATCATCTCCTCCAGTTATACTTGTGTCATCACTATAATTACAATGGTGACACTACTCTTCTCCTTCTGGATACTGTCTACAATATTAGTGGTAAAGGGAGTTGGTGTACCATTAATACCAACTACTCACTTATTATACAAGGTAACCAATCAATGGCTACAATTCAATGTATCTCTTCCACTTATGTTAACACTATCCATCCAACTATTGGATTTGCCTTCAATGGAAATAGTAGTCTGACTCTACAGAGAGTGACATTTATTGGTTGTGGTGCTAACCTTACTACACTTGATAAGGAACAACTTGACATTATCAACTCCACCAGTTCTCTTGTCTACTTCACACAATATCATGCTGCTGTACTGGTGTTCATTGAGATCAGTTATTTTGTTATGAGAGATGTGAGTATATCCCAGTACTATGGGTTTGCTATTGTAGCTGTTAACTTACCTAATGGTACTTTGGATTCTATTAAAATAACTGGTTCACGAGGTGTTGAAACGGTAGCAAAGCACAAAAATAGGTACAGTGTTGGTAGTGGAGTGTTGTTAATGTATCAAGAATCACCCAAAATACTCTCCTATACAAACCAATATAAGTTAATAATTACAAATTCTATTTTTTCATACAATTTTGATTACATAGCCTCCTCAGGATATGTGTGTGTTACAGATCTATACAATTCTTCTATACGCAAAGATTTTCATAAACCAGTCATCAATGCTGCAGGACTTACAATATTTAACATCGGAAAGAATGTCAAAACCAACATTGATATATCACATTGTAAATTCAGTGACAGTCTTGGTTCTATAGCAGGAGCAATGCTTGTATTATATCTAAATTCGGTAACACATTCACAGATTGTTATTACAAATTCAGAGTTTGACTCAAATGGGAGTGATCAAAAATGTCATGGAAGTGGTCTTGTGTTATTCTTTGATAGGCTTTCCAAGTCATCATCAATTGCTATTGATGAAACATATTGTCCTCTACAGCTAATTAGCGTTCAATTTACATTCTCATATAGAAATGTTTTATACACAAACAATCAACTAGGTGTTGTTTTTATTGCTGTCAAGAATGTTAAAGAAATACCAATGTGTTTCAAATTTTATCATGTTATCTTTAAGGGTAACCAAGCTACAATATCTGGATCTTGTATCTATGCCGTTTCATTTCCATCAACAGAGAAGAATAAAATATCCTTTTTATTGGAATCTATTAAAGCATACAAAAATGGGATATTAAATAAAAATATCGTGTTGTCAACTTTTTTACCAGCCAGCCTCTTCAAATTTTTATATATAAACAGTATTATAATAAAAGGATACTCAGATAACCCGAGCAATTTTTCTTTTAACTTTGGTACAGTTATACAAGCTATTCAATCTGATATTACTCTAGAGGGACATATACTCTTTAACAACAACACAGGTATTAATGGAGGTGCTATTATGTTAATAGGAGATAGTCTCATTCATCTCACTCAAGGACTTCGAGCTAACTTTACAAATAACAAAGCTCTATCTAGTGGAGGAGCTATATATGATCTTAGCAGTACATTTGACAAGACACACTGTACATTTCAAGTTAACATTACACAACATGATGATATAGCAGTGTTATTTGAAAACAATAAAGCAGCAGTCACTGGTAACTCTGTCTTTTCACCAAAATTATATGATTGCCTTATGTGTAGTAATAAGATTGATTCCAAAATGGCTACAGAAATTTATAATACTACTTTCGTTTTTATATCAAATGATACCTTTCAACTTTCTACTACTCCAATAAAGTTAGTTAATTGTCACTCCTGCACTACAACACCTTATACATTGAATGCTTATCCTGGACAGACTATTAATTTTTCAGTGGCTGCCATTGATGCTGCAAGACACCACAGTTATTCAATTGTTAATATAGCAGCAGTTAGGAAAACAAGTTACTCTGGGTTTACACATATCAACTGGTGGTTTTCAGAGAGAGAAGATACTCAAGTTATAAGAGAAAGTGATAACTGTACTGTCATTAATATAACAATTCATACCAATGATATCAGCACTTTGGATACAGCTGATGGTGCCCTACTCCTTACTATACCTAGTATTGTTAATATAACAGTTGTTAATATCAATTTAAAATCTTGTCCACCTGGTTTTCAATTGAGTTTGCAAACGGGTTCATGCATTTGCTCACATATTTTATCATCATTAAATATTGTTGGCTACACTCCTAATTGTAGTATTAATACTATAACATTTAACAGGCCACTTGAATCAAATCCATGGGCTGGAATCAGCAATGAAGAATCGTCAGTCTTTCTTTTTTCATCACATTGTCCACATGGATATTGTAACAGTAAAAGTATTTTCAATGTTTTTCAATACAAAAATAACACATTTGTGCTTACCACTAAAGATTTTTCCATAAGTTCATCATTGTGTCTTTACAAAAGAGAAGGAGTTTTATGTAGTAAATGTTCTACTGTTGATGGTGTTAACTACAGTGTAGTGTTTGGTTCTACAGAATGTAGACAATGTAGTAATTGGTGGTTGTGGACAATAGTTCTCTATGCTTTAGCTGGTTTCCTCCTCATTTACCTGTTATATGCTCTCAGACTTACATTAGCAACTGGTACAATCAATGGAATTATATTCTATGTTCAGGTGGCTAATGCTGGCTTATATGATGTTTTGTCTAGTCAATGTTACCGCATTAAAAATTTTGCCATGTTTTTTATTTCGATTATGAATCTGAATCTTGGTTTTCCACTGTGTTTTTACAATGGGATGACAGAGTTTTGGAAAGCTGGTCTTAATTTACTATTTCCACTTTATCTCTTGATAATAGTTGTTGTCCTCATTATCCTCAGCCGTTTTTCTCTAAGGCTTTCTAACAGAATAGCTCACTCATCAGTTCAAGTACTGGTAACTGTTGTACACCTCTCTTTCTCAAAATTACTAATAGCACTTTTTGACACCTTCATACCTGTTGAGTTATACAACAGTACTATGAATAAATCAAAAAATATTTGGTTCTATGATGGTAGTGTTACATACGGTGACGCAAACCACATGAAGTTAATGATAGTAACATCAGTGATAGTGGGTATTTTTCTAATACCTTACATGTTAATAATTCTAACTGGTCGTCTACTAATGAGATCTAACAAGATAAGAGAATATCTTCGACCAATATATGAAGCTATCCATGCTCCTTATAAATACAACAAACAATATTGGTTTACTGCTAGACAACTCTTACTGATATTTGAGTACATTATGTATACTATTTATCGTGGCAGTAATATTTTATTTCCTTTCTCTGCTGTTCTACCCATTTATCTTACATTTGTCACTGTTCAAGCTCATTTAAGTCCATTTAAAAACAAAGTAATTAATATTTTAGATCTTTCTGTAATGATCAACTATGGTATGTTCTTATGTACTAATTGGTATTTAATTAATGAGGGACACTTTTGCACAGCAGCAGTGTTTGATGCCATATTTGTATATATAATAATGTTTATTTTCTCTGTAGTTGTGTTCTATCATATAGTGTTAGTTACTGGACAACAAGCTCGTTTTATAGGTTACATCAATGCTGTTCAAAGATTGATGAAGAAATTGACTCAATGTTTTAATAAAAACTCTCAGCCGGTGTCACATAGTAGACAATTTAGAGAAGACATTAACTCCTCATTTTTTGATGATAGCTATTCTGAATATCGTGAGCCACTTATGAGTCCGTAACAAATTTGTATTTTAATTACAATATGAATGTAATATTTTATATTTTGTTATCTAATTTATTTTCTCAGGCAAACGTTGTGTTCATTAATAATTATAAGTGTTATTATTATAAAAAACTTACATTGTTTCATTTTCCTTTTAAAAAAATAATCCAAACCGAATATTCTAGTTTATATGTATTGTAATGATCAACTATTTATAATGATTAACAGAAAATAATGACTTGTTAATATTCTACACACTTTGATATAAATACTCCTGGCCATGTTCTGGTGATCATAGGAAGGAATAATTTTTTCTCAGGCAAAGAATAGTTTTCGTGAAATTACATATTCTTTTGTTTCACTTTCATTTTAATTTGTATGCTTAGTTTATATGTATTGTGATCAAAATTTGTATTGTTTTAAATTAACAGGCATTTTGTGGTTTGACAACAATAATTCTATACAATAAGTCATAGTGACATAAATGAAAGTAATATAATTTTATTTGTTGATATTAATCCCATTACACTTCAAGTAAAGTATAATGTAGATTATTGGTTTGGGTTGTAACTAATAGTGCAAATATTGCCTCTTGAAGCAGTGAGCTATCTCCAGTGTAGTTGTTGTGTAACAGAATACTAACATTACCTCTTGAAGCAAAGTTAGATTTAATAATGCACACACTCAACATGTATAACATAATTATAGCAATATAACATATGGTAATATGCATATAACACAGATTGTAATATTTAGACTAGGAAGATGAATAAAAATATTATTTTCTTCATAAAAAGTGCAATAGTCAGATACAAAATTAATTGTTTAAGTAATATAGAAATTGCCTTAGAAAAGAGAGTATTGTAAATACAGTTTTGCTATATAACTTAATTGTATTAAAAACTTTTCTTTTGTAAAGCTAGTATCAATTAAATTTTATTTTCACTCATCATACAAATTATCAGTTAGTTTACATAATATTTTAAAGACATCTTTGATTGTATTTAAGACACATGATAATTGTCTTACAATGGAAATGTTGTGATTACAAGACCTATTAGATCAATAAATTGTTTGGCAAATCAATTCTTTACAATTAAGAGAGTTGATACTTTCAAAATCCTTTCATATAAAAATCTGTTTTCTCAACAATATAATAAATCTTATACATTTCAATTATCATTATTTATCAACAGTCTAGCAAAAAAATAATCGCATATTATAAATTTGGTGAAGTAGTCATTGATACCTGGATCAAGTAGATCATTGACAACATGAAGTGGCTTATGTTGGTACTCTTTCACTTACTACTGATATGTAGTAAATGTAATAAAGTAATCGATATTACTTCACAAAATCATCTACTCCAGTTCATGTGTCATGACTATAATTACACTGGTGACACTACTCTTCTCCTCCTGGATACTGTCTACAATATTAGTGGTAATGGGAGTTTGTGTACCATTAATACCAACTATTCACTTACCATACAAAGGAACCAATCAATGGCTACAATTAAATGCATCTCTTCCAATTATGTTAATACTGGTAATCTAACTATTGGATTTGCTTTCAGTGGAAGTAGTAGTCTGACTCTACAGAGAGTGAAATTTATTGGTTGTGGTGCTAATCTTACTACACTTGATAAGGAACAACTTGACATTATCAACTCAACCAGTTCTCTTGTATACTTCACACAATATCATGCTGCTGTACTGGTGTTTACTGAGATCAGTCATCTTGTTATGAGAACTGTGAATATATCCCAGTACTATGGGTTTGCTATTGTAGCTGTTAACTTACCTAATGGTACTTTGGATTCAATTTATGTAAATGGTTCACAAGGTGTTGAAAAGGCAATACAAAACTCTGGTAATAGTGTTGGCTGTGGAGTGTTATTGTTGTATAAGAATTCAACTAGGATGTCCTCTATTGTTAACCAATATAAGGTATTGATTACAAGCTCCAGTTTTACATACAATTATGAGTACATAATTTATCATAAATTTACTTGTGCAACAAATTTTTATAATTCTTTTAAACCTAAAAATCATAAGAATCCAGTCATCAATGCAGCAGGACTTACAATACTCTATACTCAAAATGACATTAATGCTCAAGTTAATATATCAAGATGTACATTTAAAGACAATGCAGGTTCTACAGCAGGAGCAATGCTAGTATTACATCTGAGCACCACTAAACTCTCGCAGACTGTCATTTACAATGAATCATTGTTTCACTCAAATGCTAATCTTCAAAAATGTCATGGAAGTGCTATTGTACTTATCATGTACTTTATTAAGTATACACTGTTAAATTCTACCAGCACAATACATCATTTATTGCAAGTGACTAATGTGACCTTTATGTCTTCAGAAAAAAATATATTCTTTGAGAAACAACAAGGTGCTATTTATATGGCTATGATTAATGTTAAAAAGCTTCCAATTTTGCTTAAATTTTCTAATGTCACATTTACTAAGAGCACAGCTTCAACTTCAGGATCTTGCATAGTTGTAGCCTCACATCCTTCAACTGGAAATTGTATACAAATTCTAATGGAGTCTGTAAAAGCATACAATAATGATATATCAGGAGACAATCCAGGAAAATGTGAAAAATCTGCCACTAAATTCACACAAGCTAGCCTCTTCCATTTATTGAATATTAACTTCACTAAAATAAATGGATCAGCAGAAAATCCCAGCAATTTCTCTTATAATTTTGGTACAGTTATAGAGGCAATACGATCTGATATTACTCTAGAGGGACATATAGTCTTTCACAATAACACAGCTATTAATGGAGCAGCTATTATGTTAATAGGAGATAGTGTCATTTACCTTACCCAAGGACTTCGAGCTAACTTTACAAACAACATAGCTCTATCTAGTGGAGGAGCTATATATGCTTTTGGGAATATATTCACTCAAACATACTGCTCATTTCAAGTTAGTTATAATCATTCACATGACAATATAACAGTATTATTTAAAAGTAATGAAGCCACAGCTACTGGTAACTCAGTGTATACCCCAAACCTGTACAATTGCTTTATTGGTGAAGAATGGGTTGACTACTCAAAGGCAATTGACGTTTATAATAACATTTTCTCAAATGGAATTAAGAATGTTTCTACTACTGCTGTCAATATAACTTTTTGTGACTTAAAAAAGCACACATGTATCTTAACTCATGAAGTTTATCCTGGAGAGACATTTAGTATTTCAATGGCTGTTGTTGATGCTGCAGGTAAACACACTTACTCCATTGTTACAATAACACCAGTAATTAACATAGGTACTAGGTTTACACACATCAACTGGTGGCTTTCAGAGAGAGAAAATACACAAGTTATAAGAGAAACTGATGACTGTACTCATATTAATATAACAATACATACTAATGATCCCGGTACATTAAATGTAACTGATGGTGCCCTACTATTTACTGTTGCTGATCAAAGAGATAGTAGAGTTCTTGATATCAAATTAAAATCATGCCCACCAGGTTTTCAATTGGATAATAAAACAGGATCCTGTGTCTGTTCACATGTACTATTATCCAAATTATTAGGCATTGATGGCTACACACCTGACTGTAATATCAATACTAGAACATTTAACAGACCATCTACTACTTCATGGGTTGGTTCAGTAAAACATAACAAGACATCAGTTTTCATGTTATCTTTACATTGTCCTCGTGGCTATTGCAATGGTGCTTTTAACCTCAGTGTTTTTCATTACAGAAATGATGAAATATTTGAAATTATATCTAAAGATTTATCCACAAATTCATCATTGTGTCTTAATAACAGAGAAGGAATTTTGTGTAGCAATTGTTCTACTGTTAATAGTGTTAATTACAGTGTAGTGTTTGGTTCTAAAGAATGTAGACATTGTAGTAACTGGTGGTTGTGGACACTAGTCCTCTATGCACTAGCTGGTCCTCTCCTTATTTACCTGTTATATGTTCTCAGACTTACATTAACAACTGGTACATTCAATGGAATTATATTCTATGCTCAGGCTGCTAATGTGGGGATACTAGATATGTTGAGTGTTTACAATGGGAAAATGACAGTGGTTAAAAATATATCAATTGTTTTACTTTCAGTTCTAAATCTTGGACTTGGATTTCCTCTATGTTTTTATAATGGTATGACAGAGTTATGGAAAGCTGGTCTAAGTTTACTATTTCCACTTTATTTACTGACAATAGTTGTTGTCCTCATTTTACTCAGTCGTTATTCTCTAAGGCTTTCTAACAAAATAGCCCACTCTTCAGTTCAAGTACTGGTTACTGTTGTACATATCTCCTTTGGAAGACTTTTAGGTGCAATTATTGATGCTTCTACACCAACTAAAGTATTCACTTCAGAACAGATATATCATGTATGGTATTGGGATGGTTCGATGAAATACGGTAGTAAAGGACATATTATTCTCATGGTAATCACATTACTGGTTGTCATCCCTCTCCTCTTACCCTATGTTCTCCTTCTACTCTTTGCCAAACCTCTCAGACATTGGACATGTGCCAATGAATACACAAGACCAATACTTGAAGCTATCCATGCTCCATATAAGAATGGTATGCAGTACTGGTTTGTTGCTCGCCTCCTACTTCTCTTTGTGATGTACATATTGTACAGTATTGAACCGTATCAACATACCATTTACATAGCCATTGCATCAGCACTATTCTTTGTTATAATTGGTCAGGCTATGTTTAGACCATACAAAAGTAACTTTATTAATCTGTTAGACTGTTGGCTTCTCTTTAACCTTTCTTTCATATACATTACAACATGGTATCAGGGATATATGGAGGTAACAGTCTATAGTATAGTAGCTATACTCCTCTTCATCATGACCTTCATTATGATACTGGTATATCATATTCTATTTATTACTGGACAAGTAAAGAAAGTAGACAGAAAAGTAAATGACATTTGTACAAATATTCATCAATATTTGTCACATTTTAAACGTAATTATAGCTTTCAATGTCAACATCGTTTACCATTACAAGATGCTAACGACTCCTTCTATGATTCATGTCATAACTATAGAGAACCAATGTTGAGTTCCAGCTAGTAAAGTCCCTTTTATCTACTGTAGAACAGTTTACATTGTATATAAACTGTGAATGTATTTAGTTCTAATACTATTGTGTGTCGAGATAATTTTTAAAATTTTTTTTATAAATTTAACTTTTAAATCCAATATTTGTGATTCCCGCATTTAGAGCGATAGAGACAAAACATTTTTAAAAAAATTTAAACAATTTTTCAATTAATTCATCATCATCTCTTTACAACAGATAAGAGATTTTATGTGGGAATTGTTCTACAAACTACAGTGTTGTGTTTGGTTCTACAGTAATGTAGTAATTAGTGGTTGTGGACACTAATCCTCTATATTGTAGCTGGTCCCTCCCCCATTTACTTGTTGTGTGCCTCAGGCTTACCTTAACAAATGGACACTCAATGGAATATAGCTAATCCTGGATAAATGATGTTCTGTCTATTAATGTTAATCAATGTAATTGGGCTATAAAGTATAGTATGAACGTAGCACTGTTTATAATTTCTATTGTGAATCTGAATCTTGTTTTCCTCTATGTTTTACAATGGAGTAAAGTGAGTTGTGGAAAGCTGATCTCAGTTTACTCTTTCTAATTTATCCTGACAAATGTTGTTGTCCTTGTTATCCTCTAGTGTTTCTTCTAAGGCTTTCCAACAGAACAGATCATTCTTCAATCCATTCAATTAATTTGTTGTACATATTTCCTTTAAATTTATTACAAACAATCTTTGATAGTCCAATTATACAATAACACTAAAGATGTCCCTTTAGTAGTTTGTTGATAATATTAATGATCAATTTTGTAATAAACAAGAAATAATAAGATTGTTTTATAAAATATAATTGTTTATGATAATGTAATTAATATCAAAGAGCATAGGTTCTATGGCATGAGTTAATTTAAAGTATTTACTGTAACAATTATTATATTTTCTTTGAAAAGTAACTTTAATATTAACTCTTTTCGTACATTATAATATTTATAATTTATGCAGGATTAATACCTAACATGACAATTGCATAAAATAAACATTTTTTACTTTATTTTTTCACAATGTACTTGTTTTTAAAAAACACATTAACTTTTCCTTAGTTGCTAACTTTGTATAAACTGTCATTGTGTAAATATTCTTCATCGCTGATCATAAAAACCTAAACAATCTAAGTTTTAGTTTAATCTGTGAAGTTTGTGCTTGAATAATTCACTAACAACATGAAGTGGCTTATGTTTGTATTCCTCTTTCACTTACTACTGATATGTAGTAAATGTAATAAGGTAATCAATATTACTTCACATGATCATCTCCTTCAGTTATACTTGTGTCATCACTATAATTACACTGGTAACACTACTCTTCTCCTCCTGGATACTCTCTACAATATTAGTGGTAATGGGAGTTTGTGTAACATTAACACCAACTACTCACTTGCCATACAAGGTAACCACTCAATGGCTACTATTCAATGTATCTCTTCCACTTATGTTAACACTATCCATCCAACTACTGGATTTGCCTTCAATGGAAGAGGTATTCTGACTCTACAGAGACTAACATTTACTGGTTGTGGTGCTAACCTTACTACTCTTGATAAGAAACAACTTCACATTATCAACTCTACCAATTCTCATGTCTACTTCACACAATATCATGCTGCTGTACTGGTGTTTACTGAGATCAGTTATCTTGTTATGAGAGATGTGAGTATATCCCAGTACTATGGGTTTGCTATTGTAGCTGTTAACTTACCTAATGGTACTTTGGATACTATTACAATAACTGCTTCACAAGGTGTTGAAACGGTAGCACAGTACAAAAACCGGTACAGTGTTGGTAGTGGAGTGTTGTTAATGTATCAAGATTCACTCAAAACACTCTCCTATACAAACCAATATAAGTTAATAATTACAAGATCTACTTTTTCATACAACTTTGACTTTATAGCATCCCCAACAGGACATGTGTGTATTAAAAGTTTCTACTATTCTTTAAAATACATGTTGTCCAAGAAACCAGTCATCAATGCTGCAGGAATTACAATATTTTACATTGGAAAGAACACTAAAGCTCAAATGGATTTTTTACAATGTATATTTAAAGGCAATATAGGTTCTTTAGCAGGAGCAATGCTAGTATTACATTTAAACACATCCACTCACTCGCAGACTCTTATTAAAAATTCACAGTTTGACTCAAATGGCAATGTTCGAAAATGTCATGGAAGTGGTCTTGTGTTATTCTTTGATGAACTCTCCAGGTCATCATCAATGACTACCAGAAAAATATACCAACCTCTTCAAGTAATTAATGTAAGGTTTACATTATTAGGTAGTTACCTTGCAGATGAACAATTAGATCAATTAGGTGTTGTTTATATTGCTGTGATACGTGTTAAAAACCTACCAATGTTTTTCAAATTTTCTCATGTTTATTTTAGCAAAAACAAATCTACTCTGTCTGGATCCTGTATCTACACAATTTTATATGCATCACGGAAAAATAACGTGTGCTTCATATTAGAATCTATCAAAGCTTTGAACAATGGATTATCATATCGAAATGGTATCTCATCAATGATTTTACCAGTCAGCCTCTTTAAATTCATAAATATCAACAGAATCATAATAAATGGATCAGCAACTAATCCTAGTCATTTTTTGCTCAACGTTGGTACTGTTGTAGAAGCAATTCAATCTGATATTACTTTAGAAGGACATGTAGTCTTTCAAAACAACACAAGTATTAATGGAGCGGCTATTATGTTAACAGGAGATAGTCTCATTTATCTGACGCAAGGACTTCGAGCTAACTTTACGAACAATACAGCTCTGACTAGTGGAGGAGCTGTATATGATCTTAACAGTAGATCTGATGTGAAATATTGTACATTTCAAGTTAACACTACACAATATGATGATATAGCGGTGTTATTTGAAAACAATAAAGCAACAGTCACTGGTAACTCTGTCTTTTCATCAAAGTTGTATAACTGTCACATGAACAATTTTAGTTGGGTTAATTCTACAAAGGCTATGAAAATTTATAGCATTATCTTCACTCATACACCAAATAATACTTTTCAACTTTCTACTACTCCAGTACAACTGACAATATGTCACACACATAATTCTGTTATACCATATTCATCTGATGCTTATCCTGGACAGACAATTAATTTTTCAGTGGCTGCTATTGATGCTGTAGGACAACACAGTTATTCTATTATTAATATAGCAGCAGTCAGGAAAAGAAAGCATTCAGCATTTACACACATCAACTGGTGGTTCTCAGAAAGAGAAAATGCACAAGTTATAAGAGAAATTGATGACTGTACTGTCATTAATGTAACTATATATACCAATGATAACAGTACTTTGGATAAACCTGATGGAGCCCTACTCTTTACTATACCCAGTATTGCTTATATAACAATTGTTGATATCAAGTTGAAATCTTGTCCACCTGGTTTTGAACTATGTTATCTAAGAGGATCTTGTATCTGCTCACATGTCCTACTAAATATTGATGGCTACACTCCTAACTGTAGCATTAATACCAAAACATTTAACAGACCAACATATACTTCATGGGCTGGCTCAGTACAATTAGTTAATAGGACATCTTCAATTTTTCTTTTATCTTTATATTGCCATTATGGATACTGTAATGCTGGCACTGACTTCGATGTTTTTCATTACACTGATGAAGAAAAGTTTGTTCTTACTTCTAAGGATTTATCAAGTACTTCATCATTATGTCTTAACAACAGAGAAGGGATTTTATGTAGTAAGTGTTCTACAGTTAATGGTGTTAATTACAGTGTAGTGTTTGGTTCTACAGAATGTAGACAATGTAGTAACTGGTGGTTGTGGACACTAGTCCTCTATGCAGTAGCTGGTCCCCTCCTCATTTACCTGTTATATGCTCTCAGACTTACATTAACAACTGGTACACTCAATGGAATTATATTCTATGCTCAGTTAGCTAACACTGGTTTATTTGACATTTTGTCCATTAAATCTGGTCAATGTCCTTCAGCTATAAGCTTTGGTATGAGAATGGCAATGTTTTTAATTTCCATTATGAATCTGAATCTTGGTTTTCCTCTTTGTTTTTACAATGGGATGAATGAATTATGGAAAGCTGGTCTCAGCTTACTATTCCCGCTTTATCTCCTGATGATAGTTGTTGTCCTCATTACCTTCAGTCGTTTTTCTCTGAGGCTTTCTAACATGACAGCTCACTCCTCAGTTCAAGTACTAGTTACTGTTGTACACCTCTCCTTCTCAAAATTATTGCTAGCAATTATTGATGTTTTCACACCTGTCCAATTATACAACAGTACTATGAATGAACCGATAAATGTTTGGTACAATGATGGTAGTGTTACATATGGTGACACAAATCATATGAAGTTAATGATAGTAACATCAGTGATAGTTGGTATCTTTCTAATACCTTATATGTTAATAATTCTAACTGGTCGTCTACTAATGAAATCTAACAAGATAAGAGAATACCTTCGACCAATGTATGAAGCTATCCATGCTCCTTATAAATACAACAAACAATATTGGTTTACTGCTAGACAACTCCTGTTACTATTTCATTATATAATATATACTATATATCGTGGCAGAAGTCTTTTCCTTCTTTTTACTATTACACATCCTATTTATTCATGGTTCATGATTGTTCAAGCTTTTCTGAAACCTTTCAAAAACAAGCTCATTAACATTTTAGATCTCTTTGTCATGATCAACTTTGGTACTATTATATGGACAAATTGGTACTTTATTAATAAAAAACAAATTTGCACAGCAGGATTATTTGACATCATATTTGCATACGCACTGATTTTTACTTTCTCTGTAGTTGTGTTCTATCATATAGTGTTAGTTACTGGACAACAAGCTCGTTTTATAGGTTACATCAATGTTGTTAAAAATGTAATGAAGAAAGTGACCCAATGTCTTAAGAAATCACAACCAGTGTCACATCAAAGACATTTTAGAGAAGACCTTGACTCCTCATTTTTTGATGATAGTTATTCTGAATATCGTGAACCCCTCATAAGTCCATAATGCTTTACTCATTCTCACATTTGGACTTAATTTCACATTAGTTTATTGTATTTAACAGTTTGTATAGCACATAAAACTTTATACTTTAATTTTTATTTAATTATTTTAGTTTGTTTTTTTGTTTTATGCTTTAAATTCACTTGGTTAGTTGTTAAACCAAAATCAATCAAATTAGCAGAATTCAAAGATGATACTTTACCTGTACTTGTAGTCTTTTGGGAGAAATATGAAATGCTTGCAACAATTTAGTACACTTCAGATCAACCAATTCACATTTATATATGTAACGATGTTCTCCGTACTTGGGTTTGTCATATAATGTTAGTTAGCATTAATAGCAGAGTATGACCATTATAATAAAAATCATAGTAACATCATCAGGAAATGCTATTTCAGTAAATGTATTATAGCCACAATAATACCTGAAAATGTAATAATGTTTTTGCTAAGTTGAACAGTTTTTTAATTGACGTCTTGGAATTGTTTGTCTCAAATTCTGCCACAATGTTTGTGACAAAATGAACATTGTACCTTTGATATTGTGGCTACTGTGTAGAGATGTCCATACTACCATTCCTACTTTGTGCTTGTTTGAAATGTTTTACTGCCATCTCCATATTTAATAAACTATTTTTGAAATTTTCATCTCTTTGTAAGCATGTTTAGCCTTCCAGAACATACACTTACTAAGTATAAATAATTGTAACTTTTAAAATACTTTCTTATCAAAATAAAAGTCTTATCAGTAATATGATTTTTACAACAGACATTTTATTCAATATGAATCTCTCTTATATGAGACCAAACCTATATGTAAAATTAAAAGCAAAATTTGACATTTTTCATTTTATTTGAGTATGTGAATGTTAGTACAGTAATAAAATTATAGAAAAATTAACTGAAAGTGATACGTATTAATTATTGTTTCACTATTGAATTGTTTTTAAAATTAATGCTTTATCATTTCCCATAAATGTAAACTTATGTAAACTGCATGATTTCTCGATCAAAGTTTATAAAAAAATAAATCAACTTGTTAAAATCTATAATAAAACAGTGGTTTAAATTGTGAGGTTGTCTCGTGCCTAGGTATAGATCATGAAGTGGCTTATGTTGGTACTCTTCTTTCTCTTACTACTGATATGTAGTGAATGTAATAAGGTATTCAATATTACTTCACAAGATCATCTTCTCCAGTTATACTTGTGTCATCACTATAATTACACTGGTAACACTACTCTTCTCCTCCTGGATACTCTCTACAATATTAGTGGTAATGGGAGTTTGTGTAATATTAATACCAACTATTCTCTCACCATACAAGGTAACCACTCAATGGCTACTACTATTCAATGTAATTCTTCCAATCACATTAACACTACCCATCCAACTATTGGATTTGCTTTCACTGGAAGTAGTAGTCTGAATCTACAGAGAGTGACATTTATTGGTTGTGGTGCTAATCTTACTACACTTGATAAGGAACAACTTGACATTATTAACTCTACCAGTTCTCTTGTCTACTTCACACAATATCATGCTGCTGTACTGGTGTTTACTGAGATCAGTTATCTTGTTATGAGAGATGTGAATATATCCCAGTACTATGGGTTTGCTATTGTAGCTGTTAACTTACCTAATGCTACTTTTGATTCTATTAATATTAGTATGTCAATGAGCTTCCAAATATCAGTTCAGCATGGCTACAGTAGTGGTAGTGGAGTATTTTTACTATTTGAAGTAGGCTCCTATAAAATTTCTTCATTTACATTGATTTCAGATTCAAATTTTAATCATAATTATGAGTCCTTATACTATCCACGATTCAAATGTCCTACTGACTATTACAAGTCTTATTTTCAAAGAGTACCTCATCAACCAGTCATTAATGCTGCAGGACTTACAATTGTCTATGCTCAACAAGAAACTGAAGCTCAAGTTAATATATCACAATGTACTTTTAAAGACAATGTAGGTTCTATAGCAGGAGCATTACTAGTCTTACATCTGAACACAATAACACACTCTCAGACTGTCATTTACAACAATTCAGTTTTTGAGACAAAGGATAACGTTTGGAAATGTCATGGAAGTGATATTGTATTCATCTTATTTTTTGATCGAGTAACAAAATCTAGCAGGAATAAACACACTCCATTGAAAGTGATCAATACAACCTTTGAATTCAAAGGGAATGAGCTTTCTTATAGTATACAAAAGGGTGTTATATACATGGCTATGATGCATGTTGAAGACCTTCACATTCATTTACTCTTTTCAAATGTCTTCTTCCTTAATAACCATGATGCTAAATCTGGATCTTGTATTTTTGCAGCCTCATATCTTCCCAAACAAAATAAAATACATATTGTCCTTAAATCTGTAAAGGCACACAAAACTGCACCAAGTAATCATTACAGTGTATCACCAACTACAATTTCATCAGTCAGTCTCTTTCATTTCTCAGACATCAATAATATAACTATTTCTGGATCTGCAGTAAACCCCAGCAATTTTTCTTTTAATATTGGTACAGTTATAGAGGCAGTTCGATCTCATATTACTTTAAAGGGACATATAGTCTTTCACAACAATACAGGTATTAATGGAGCAGCTATTATGTTAATAGGAGATAGTCTCATTTATCTCACCCAAGGACTTCAAGCTAACTTTACAAACAACAAAGCTCTATCTAGTGGAGGAGCTATTTATGCTCATGCCAATGAATTTGATGAAATTGGCTGCACATTTCAAATTAATACTACAGAGTATGATGATATAGCAATCTTATTTGAAAACAATAAAGCAACAGTCACTGGTAACTCTGTTTATTCATCTAAATTGTATGAATGCTTTATGAGTAGTTACTATTGGATTAATTCTACATTGGGAAAGGACATTTATAAGTCCATTTTCACTATAATACCGAACAACACTTATGAGATTTCTACTACTCCAGTTAATTTAACTATATGTAACTTACATGAACATACTTTATTTATACCAAGGGTTTATCCTGGAGAGACAATTAATTTCTTAATGGCTGCTATCAATGCTGTAGGACACCACAGTAGGTCTACTGTTACTGTAACTGCAGCCAAGAAAGGAACAAAAAAGCAAGCTACATTTACTCACATCAACTGGTGGTTTTCAGAGGAGGAATATACACAGGTTATAAAAGAAACTAAAAATTGTACTCTTATTAACATAACTATACATACTAATGACTCTACTACACTAGATATGCAACCTCCTTGCTATCATACTCTCTTATTCACTATACCCAGTATAGCTGACATTACAATGGTGGAGGTTGACTTGAAATCTTGTCCTCCTGGTTTTAAATTGGATTTTGTAACAGGAACTTGTGTATGTTCACATATCCTATCTACACTGTCATCACAAGTTGAAAGATACATTCCAAACTGTAATATTAATACTAAGACATTTAACAGACCATTTAATTTTAATTCATGGGCTGGAGTTGATTGCAATGAAATACCAGTTTCCTTTCTGTTTTCCTTACACTGCCCATATAGTTACTGCAATGAAAACCCTATTTTTAGTGTTTTCCGTTACAGCAATAATTTATTTACAATAACAACTAAAGATTTAAGAGTGAATTCATCATTGTGTCTGAACAACAGAGAAGGAATTTTATGCAGCAAATGTTCTACTGTTAATGGTGTTAATTACAGTGTAGTGTTTGGTTCTACCGAATGTAGACAATGTAGTAACTGGTGGTTGTGGACACTAGTCCTCTATGCAGTAGCTGGTCCCCTCCTGATTTACCTGTTATATGCTCTCAGACTTACATTAGCAAGTGGTACACTCAATGGTATTATATTCTATACTCAGATGGCTAATGCTGGCTTGTATGATATTCTGTCTCCTAATTCCGGTCAATATTCTTGGGCTATAAGATATGGTATGAAAGCAGCATTGTTTGTGATTTCCATTATGAATCTGAATCTTGGATTCCCTCTATGTTTTTATAATGGGATGACAGAGTTATGGAAGGCTGGATTCAGTTTACTATTTCCACTTTATCTCCTGACAATAGTGGTTGTCCTCATTATCCTCAGTCGTTTTTCTCTAAGGCTTTCTAACAGAATCGCTCATTCCTCAGTTCAAGTATTGGTTACTGTTGTACACCTCTCCTTCTCAAAATTATTGCTATCAATTATTGATGCCTTCACATCTGTCCAATTATACAACAGTACTATGAATGAACCAATAAATGTTTGGCACAATGATGGTAGTGTTACATATGGTGACACAAATCACATGAAGTTAATGATAGTAACATCAGTGATAGTTGGTATCTTTCTAATACCTTATATGTTAATAATTCTAACAGGTCGTCTACTAATGAAATATAACAAGATAAGAGAATATCTTCGACCAATATATGAAGCTATCCATGCTCCTTATAAATATAACAAACAATATTGGTTTACTGCTAGACAACTCCTACTGATTTTTGTGTTCATTGTTTACACCATATATCGTGGAAGAAATGATTTCTTCTTCGCATATTCTTTTATTCTTCCAATTTATTCTTTCTTTGTGGCACTTCAGGCTTATCTGAAGCCATTTAAAAGCAAGATAATTAATATATTAGACCTTTCTGTCATGATCAACATTGGTGTCATTGTGTCTACAAATTGGTATTTTTTAACCAATGTTAAATATATTTGTGCAGGAGGAATATTTGATACTATATTTGTATATATACTGATGTTTACTTTCTCTGTAGTTGTGTTCTATCATATAGTGTTAGTTACTGGACAACAAGCTCGTTTTATAAGTTATATCAATGTTGCTCAATACTCAATTAAGAAAATGACCCAATATTTTAATAAGAATTCAAAACCAGTGTCATATCAAAGACGTCCAAGGGAAGACTTTAATTCCTCGTTTTTTGATGATAGCTACTCTGAATATCGTGAGCCACTTATGAGTCCATAATAAGTCACATACAATGACTTATATTATACATGCAATATTTTATTTCAAAATTACATTCATATAGTGTATGTTTTCTTCATCTTTATATATATATATTAAATATGTATAACATGTTTCACTTTCAATTTGATACATTTTAGTTGTAATTTTTTAAAGTCAATTAAAGAACCTCCTGCAAATTCATAAGTCCATAATACTTTATGCATACACAATATTTATATTGTGAGTGTTTTGCTTACGAATATAATGCAGTAGTGATATTTAGTTTCTTCATTTTTAAACACATTTTCGTTTACTTGTATACATTAATTGTGTGTAAAAGATAAATTTTACCTTAACTCTAAAATTTGATTCTCACCTTTTACATGTGGCTATATTTTGGTCAAAATATATTTATGTAATATTTAGATGAACAATGTGTCAACTGAACACATTGTGTTTAGTACATGATTTATTGAAATTGAAACCTGGTGCATTGAACTAAAGAGTAGCATGTTAATATAGATTGACCTGGGTTAATGAATTACAATGAAAATTAATTGTACATAATATATTGTGTTAATATTTTCAGACACCATTTATGTAATGCTCAGATTCTTTAAAACATCATGATTTTTATAATTTATCAACATCTTGCACTAATAGAAAACAGTCAAGTTGTTTAAATTGAGAAGCTATTTTTTAATTAAATAGATGGCTTGATAAGTGACTTGTGTTGGTACACCTATTTCATTTATTACTGATAAGTATTTGTGTATTAAATACTCTAACATTAATGGTGCGTTTTACAGTGTATTGTTTTGTTCTAATGTAGACAATGTATAGTAACATCATTTACCTGTTATATTGTCTCAAATGTACATTAACAACGATTACACTTGATGAAATTATATTTTATGTGTTGGTAGCTAACATTGGTTTATTTGATATTTTGTTCTTAAAATCAGGCCAATGTTCTTTATCTACAAACTTTAGTATAAAAATAGCACTGTTTTTGATTTCCATGATGAATCTGAATCTTGGTTTTCCTCTATGTTTTTACAATGGGAGGACAGAATTATGTAAAGCTGGTCTCTGTATATTATTTCCACTTTATCTTCTCGTTCCTGATGATAGATGTTTTCCTCATTGTACTTGATCATTTTTCTTTGAAGTTTTCCAAAAGAACAACTTTCTCATAAGTTCAAGTAATGGTTATTTTTGTACACTTCTCCATTTCAAAACATGCTATTTGCTTTGATGTCTTCACAGCTGTCTAATTATACAACACATCAATAATGATACTTCATTAATAGTATGGTTCATTGATGTAATGTTAAGTCACTGGAGGCGAATACTTTGTGTTAATACTACTAACATCATCATAGTTGGTATCTACCTAATACCTCACATGATAATAAGCCTATTTGTTTTGTATTAGTAAGACATTGGTCAAAAATAGAATAAAACCAGGTTGTACATAAAATTTATGAAAGTATTAAAGCCAAGAACTATGAGGTGTTTATTTATATAATTATTCATGGTTTCGATTTATTTATATTTTAGGCAAGTACAGAATGCAATAAGATGGTTTTAAAGGCAAATAATATAACCTAGATCTTAAACCTTTTGTAAGCCTAAAATAGCATTGATTAGTAGAATATGACTATCACAGTAAAATCATTATAACACAGATCATATTGTGGCTAATTCAGTAAATGTATAGTCACATAGATAACACAGCCACAACAAAACTAAATAAACATTAATAATATTTACTCTATTGCTATTTCTTTGAATTACCTATAATAACTAGAGCTTATGAGGAGTGTCTATAGAATAAGTAGAACTAGATATTAAAATGTACATTAATAGCTTAAAACATGCCAATTTTTAATGATGAATAATTTAATTTTGTAACTGCCAATAAGATGCTTATTAAAACTTTTATTAATAGTCTATTATTTGTTTGTATTCATATACTCAGGACCAGCTAACATCTTTATATATGACAATACACAGAGATAATATAGAAACTGAATTACTACTAAAGAAATATGGAGGAATCCTAATAGTGATAAAAAAGTAATATTCATCTTCACAATAGTTATTTTCAATAAGAATCACTCATATATAAGACCAAGCAATTAAAGTAAACATTTGACAAAGACGTTTTTCATTTTGTGTTTGAATATATGAATGTAGCATAGTATTAAAACTATAGAAAAATTAACTGAAAGTGGCACATATTAATTATTGTTTCACAATTAAATTGTTTTTTAAATTATACTTTATCTTTTCTCATGATGTAAGCTGTCTATATGAAAACGTTCTATTTCAAACTATATAAAAGTTGAAATAATTTAAAAAAAATTAAATCATTGGTTTTAATTGTGAAGTTATCTTTGTGCTTAATCTTTTTTTCACTAGCAGCATGAAATGGCTTATGTTGGTACTCCTCTTTCACATACTAATGATGTGTAGTAAATGTAATAAGGTAATCAATATTACTTCACAAGATCATTTCCTCCAATTATACTTGTGTCAACACTATAATTACACTGGTGACACTACTCTTCTCCTCCTGGATACTGTCTACAATATTAGTGGTAATGGGAGTTTGTGTACCATTAATACCAACTACTCACTTACTGTACAAGGTAACAAATCAATGGCTACAATTCAATGTATCTCCTCCACTTATAATAACACTGACCATCCAACTATTGGATTTGCTTTCACTGGAAGTAGTATTCTGACTCTACAAAGAGTGACATTTACTGGTTGTGGCGCTAACCTTACTACCCTTGATAAAGAACAACTTAGTATTATTAACTCTACCAGTTCTCTTGTCTACTTCACACAATATCATGCTGCTGTACTGGTGTTCACTGAGATGAGTCATCTTGTTATGAGAGATGTTAGTATATCCCAGTACTATGGGTATGCTATTGTAGCTGTCAACTTACATAATGGTACATTGGATTCTATTAATATTAGTGTGTCAATGAGCATCCAAATATCGTTTCAACATGGCTATAATGTAGGCAGTGGAGTAATATTATTATATAAAGAGATGTCTTTTAATACAAGCCTACATAAGGTAGAAATTGTGAAATCTACGTTCTTACACAATTATGAGTCTATTGTCTATAATAACTTTATATGTGTCACAGACTTCTACAATTCCTTTGTACATATGCTATCTCCTAAACCAGTCATCAATGCTGCAGGACTTACCATAGTCTATACTCAAAATGACATTGAAGCTCAAATTAGTATAGAAAACTGCATCTTTAAGAAGAATTTTGGTTCTATAGCAGGAGCAATGCTAGTATTACATCTGAACACAATCATTCACTCAAAGACAATCGTTTCCAAAAATTCAGTTTTTGATACAAATGTCATTTTGAATTCTAAATGTTATGTAACTGGTATTGTGTTTGTTATGTTCTTTGATAAAGCTTTCAAGTCACTGCAAATGGATACCAACTTAACCAACAAAATACACTATCCTCTGCAAGTGGTTAATGTGACCTTTACATTTCAACAGAATAGTGATTTAAATGGACAGAGAGGCATTATATACATGGCTGTAATGAATGGTAAAAAATTGCCAGTATCATTCTTATTTTCAGATGTCATTTTAAGAAACAATCTGGTTTCTTCTTCTTCTGTTGATTCTTTTTTTGCAGCTTCTTATCCTCCAACAATGGAAAGCAACATCCAAATATTAATGAATTCTGTACAGGTATTTGATAATAATCTACTTCACAGTAGCTCAATGATTTTACCAGTCAGTTTCTTTCATTTCTCAGACATCAATAATATAACTATTTCTGGATCTGCAGAAAATCCTAGTAATTTTTCTTTTAATATTGGTACAGTTATAGAGGCAGTTCGATCTCGTATTACTTTAAAGGGACATATAGTCTTTCATAACAATACAGGTATTAATGGAGGTGCTATTATGTTAATAGGAGATAGTCTCATTTATCTCACTCAAGGACTTCGAGCTAACTTTACAAATAACAGAGCTCTATCTAGCGGAGGAGCTATATATGATCTTAGCAGTAAATCTGATGTGAAATATTGTACATTTCAAGTAAACACTAAACAATGTAATGATACAGTAGTCCTATTTGAAAACAATAAAGCAACGGTCACTGGTAACTCTGTCTTTTCATCTAAATTGTATGACTGCTACATAGGTAATGACTGGGTTAATTCTACTGATATTTACAAGTCTATATTTACCATAGAACCAAATGGTACTTATGAATTATCAACTATTCCAAAGAGGCTAAGTTGCAAAATTGAATTAAAATATTCTAAAGTATATTTGACTGAATGTGACTCAAATACTAACATTACATCTTACCCTGGACAGAAACTTACATTTTTAATGTCTGCAATTGATGCTGTAAATCATTCCAGTTATTCTATTGTTACTATAACTGCAGTTAAAAAAATAAACTGTGGCTTTATATCACCAATTAACTGGTGGTTTTCAGATAATGAAATTTCACAAGTTATTAAAGAGAGCAAAGAATCTACTGCTATTAATGTAACTATACATACCAACGATAACATGACTTTGAATTCTAATGGCTACATCTTATTCACAATTCCAAATGTAAAGATCATAACAGTAGTAAAAATCAATTTGAAATCTTGTCCACCTGGTTTTGAATTGGATAAACACAAAGGATCTTGTGTCTGCTCACATGTTTTATCTTCATTTAAAATGCATGGCTACACCCCTAACTGTACTATAAACACCAGAACATTTAACAGACCAACTATAACATCATGGGTTGGTTCATTGCAGGTAAATAATAAGACACCACCCATTTTCCTATTAGCTATACATTGCCATTATGGATACTGCAATGTTGGTCCTAACCTTGACTTTTTTCTTTATAATAATAAAGAGAGAACATTTGTACTTACCTCCAACAATTTATCACATCATTCATCATTGTGTCTTAACAAAAGAGAAGGAATTTTATGTAGCAAATGTTCTACTGTTGATGGTGTTAATTACAGTGTAGTGTTTGGTTCTACAGAATGTAAACAATGTAGTAACTGGTGGTTGTGGACACTAACCCTCTATGTAGTAGCTGGTCCCCTCCTTATTTACCTGTTATATGCTCTCAGACTTACATTAACAACTGGTACACTTAATGGAATTATATTCTATGTTCAGGTGACCAATCTTGGGTTGTTGGATATTTTGTCTACTATAGCTAATCGATGCTTTATACCAACAAAAATTGGCATAAAAATAGCAATGTTTTTAATTTCTATTATGAATCTGAATCTTGGTTTTCCTCTATGTTTTTACAATGGAATGAATGAATTATGGAAAGCTGGTCTCAGTTTATTATTCCCACTTTATCTCCTGACAACAGTTGTTGTCCTCATTATCCTCAGTCATTTTTCTCTAAGGTTCTCTAACAGAATCGCTCAGTCCTCAGTTCAAGTACTGGTTACTGTTGTACATCTCTCCTTCTCAAAATTATTAATAACAATTATTGATGTCTTCACACCTGTCCAATTATACAACAGTACTATGAATGAACCACAAAAAGTTTGGTTAAATGATGGCAGTGTTACATATGGTGACACAAATCACATGAAGTTAATGATAGTAACATCAGTGACAGTTGGTATCTTTCTAATACCTTACATGTTAATAATTCTAACAGGTCGTCTACTAATGAAATCTAACAAGATAAGAGAATATCTTCGACCAATTTATGAAGCTGTCCATGCTCCTTATAAATACAACAAACAATATTGGTTTACTGCTAGACAACTCTTCCTGATATTTCATACCATTATGTATACCATATATCGTGGCAAACATCTTCTACTTCCTTTCTCTATCATTCTACCTGTTTATTTTGTGTTTGTCACTGTTCAAGCTCATCTAAGACCATTTAAAAACAAGATAATAAATATTTTAGATCTTTCTGTAATGATCAACTATGGTATGTTCTTATGTACTAATTGGTATTTTATTAATGAGAGACACCTTTGCAGAGCAGCAGTGTTTGATACCATATTTGTATATATACTGATGTTTATTTTCTCTGTAGTTGTGTTCTATCATATAGTGTTAGCTACTGGACAACAAGCTCGTTTTACAGGTTACATCAATGCTCTTCAAAACTCAATAAAGAAAATCACTAAAAGTCTTAAAAAATCACAACGAGTGTCACATCAAAGACATTTTAGAGAACAATTGGACTCTTCATTTTTTGATGATAGTTATTCTGAATATCGTGAGCCCCTCATGAGTCCATAATAGCCTACTCATTCTCACATTTAAACTTAATTTTTATTAGTTTAATATTTTTAAAAGTATGTGTAGTATATAAAACTTTAATCCTTTAGTGCTCTATAAATAATTTCTTGTTTTTTATCTTTTCATTTTAACGACACTTGGATTGTTGTAGAGTCAAAATGATTTCAACAGAATTAAAAGATAAAATTTTAACATGTAACTATGCTAGTAGTCTATTGAGAAGAGTAAACAAATCAACAATTTAGTACATTTCACATCAACTGACTTGATTCATTCATAATAGATGACATAATGAAAGTGAAGCTTGTGACATGTGATTGTCCTAGAGTTATGAATACAGATATATCTAAGTTAATACATGTTTGCAAAACTCTGTATATTTGTAAATACCATTCATATGCTCTTATTTTGTAAAACATGAGAAATGTTTACATTTTTTGAATTGACTGTTTTTACACCAAAAAACACAATCATATTGTTTACATTGTGAAATTGTCTTTGCATATACAAAGTAATCAATAATAAATGTTGAATAGTATAAAGAATAATATGTTTTGCTGTTTTCATAAGGAACGCAAAAGAAATTTATCTGATCACTTCCCTTGGTATTTATTGTTTGTATAAACATTCTATATTATATTAAAACTTGAATGTAAGTGTAGAAAAGCAATGATATTTTGTATGGCAAGTGAAAGAAAATAGATAAATGTTTAAAGTGTTGAATTTCTTTTATAGATCAAGTAAATTTTCTTTTTCATTGACAACATGAAGTGGCTTATGTTGGTACTTCTCTTTCACTTACTACTGATATGTAGTAAATGTAATAAGGTAATCAATGTTACTTCACAAGATCATCTCCTCTGGACATATTTGTGTCATCACTATAATTACACTGGTGACACTACTCTTCTCCTCCTGGATACTCTCTACAATATTAGTGGTAATGGGAGTCTGTGTACCATTAATACCAACTATTCTCTCACCATACAAAGTAACCACTCAATGGCTACTACTATTCAATGTAATTCTTCCAATCACGTTAACACTGACCATCCAACTATTGGATTTGCCTTCACTGGAAGTAGTAGTCTGACTCTGCAGAAAGTGAAGTTTACTGGTTGTGGTGCTAACCTTACTACCCTTGATAAAGAACAACTTAGTATTATTAACTCTATCAGTTCTCTTGTCTACTTCACACAATATCATGCTGCTGTACTGGTGTTCACTGAGATGAGTCATCTTGTTATGAGAGATGTGAGTATATCCCAGTACTATGGGTTTGCTATTGTAGCTGTTAATTTACATAATGGTACATTGGATTCTATTGATATTAGTATGTCAACGAGCGTCCAAATATCGTTTCAACATGACTATAATGTAGGCAGTGGAGTAATATTATTATATAAAGAGATGTCCTTTAATACAAGCCTACATAAGGTAGAAATTGTGAAATCTACGTTCTTACATAATTATGAGTCTATTGTCCATAATAACTTTATATGTGTCACAGACTTCTACAATTCCTTTGTACATAAAATATCTCCTAAACCAGTCATCAATGCTGCAGGACTTACCATAGTTTATACTCAAAATGATATTGAAGCTCAGGTTAGTATAGAAAATTGTGTCTTTAAGAACAATTTTGGTTCTATAGCAGGAGCAATGCTAGTATTACATTTGAACACAACAACTCACTCAAAGACAATCGTTTCCAAAAATTCAGTTTTTGATACAAATGTCATTTGGAATTCTAAATGTTATGCAACTGGTATTGTGTTTGTTATGTTCTTTGATAAAGCTTTCAAGTCACTGCAAATGGATACCAACCTAACCAACAAAATACACTATCCTCTGCAAGTGGTTAATGTGACCTTTACATTTCAACAGAATAGTGATTTAAATGGACAGAGAGGCATTATATACATGGCTGTAATGAATGGTAAAAAATTGCCAGTATCATTCTTATTTTCAGATGTCATTTTAAGAAACAATCTGGTTTCTTCTTCTTCTGTTGATTCTTTTTTTGCAGCTTCTTATCCTCCAACAATGGAAAGCAACATCCAAATATTAATGAATTCTGTACAGGTATTTGATAATAATCTACTTCACAGTAGCTCAATGATTTTACCAGTCAGTTTTTTTCATTTCTCAGACATCAATAATATAACTATTTCTGGATCTGCAGAAAATCCTAGTAATTTTTCTTTTAATATTGGTACAGTTATAGAGGCAGTTCGATCTCATATTACTTTAAAGGGACATATAGTCTTTCATAACAATACAGGCATTAATGGAGGTGCTATTATGTTAATAGGAGATAGTCTCATTTATCTCACTCAAGGACTTCGAGCTAACTTTACAAATAATAGAGCTCTATCTAGCGGAGGAGCTATATATGATCTTAGCAGTAAATCTGATGTGAAATATTGTACATTTCAAGTAAACACTACACAATGTAATGATTCATTAGTGCTATTTGAAAACAATAAAGCAACAGTCACTGGTAACTCTGTCTTTTCGTCTAAATTGTATGACTGCTACATAGGTAATGACTGGGTTAATTCTACTGATATTTACAAGTCTATATTTACCATAGAACCAAATGGTACTTATGAATTATCAACTATTCCAAAGAAGCTAAGTTGCAAAATTGAATTGAAGTCTTCTAATATATATTTGACTGAATGTGACTCAAATACTAACATTACATCTTACCCTGGACAGAAACTTACATTTTTAATGTCTGCAATTGATGCTGTAAATCATTCCAGTTATTCTATTGTTACTATAACTGCAGTTAAAAAAATAAACTGTGGCTTTATATCACCAATTAACTGGTTGTTTTCAGATAATGAAATTTCACAAGTTATTAAAGAGAACAAAGAACCTACTGCTATTAATGTAACTATACATACCAAAAATAACATGACTTTGAATTCTAATGGCTACATCTTATTCACAATTCCCAATGTAAAGATCATAACAGTAGTAAAAATCAATTTGAAATCTTGTCCACCAGGTTTTGAATTGGATAAACACAAAGGATCTTGTGTCTGCTCACATGTTTTATCTTCAATTAAAATTGATGGCTACACCCCTAACTGTACTATAAACACCAGAACATTTAACAGACCAACTATAACATCATGGGTTGGTTCAATGCAAGTAAATAATAAAACACCACCTATTTTCCTACTAGCTATACATTGTCATTATGGATACTGCAATGTTGGTCCTAACCTTGACTTTTTTCTTTATAATAATAAAGAGAGAACATTTGTACTTACCTCCAACAATTTATCACATCATTCATCATTGTGTCTTAACAAAAGAGAAGGAATTTTATGTAGCAAATGTTCTACTGTTAATGGTGTTAATTACAGTGTAGTATTTGGTTCTACAGAATGTAGACAATGTAGTAACTGGTGGTTATGGACATTAATCCTCTATGTAGTAGCTGGTCCCCTCCTCATTTACCTGTTATATGCTCTCAGACTTACATTAACAACTGGTACACTTAATGGAATTATATTCTATGTTCAGATCGCAAACGCTGGATTATTGGACCTTTTTTCCATAAAATCTAATCAATTTTTATTGTCAATCAATTTTTGCATGAAAACGGCAACATTTTTTATTTCTACTATGAATCTGAATCTTGGGTTTCCTCTGTGTTTTTACAATGGAATGACAGAGCTCTGGAAAGCTGGTCTTTGTTTAGTCTTTCCCCTTTATCTCCTGGCAATTGTTACTGTCTTCATTATCCTCAGTCGTTTTTCTCTAAGGCTTTCTAACAGAATCGCTCACTCCTCAGTTCAAGTACTAGTTACTGTTGTACACCTCTCCTTTTCAAAATTACTACTAGCAATTGTTGATGTCTTAACACCTGTCCAATTATACAACAGTACTTCGAAAGAACCACAGAGTGCTTGGTTTAATGACGGCAGTGTTACATATGGAGTGGGTGATCACTTTGTGTTAATGATAGTAACATCAGTAATAGTTGGTATCTTTCTAATACCTTACATGTTAATAATTCTAACTGGTCGTCTACTAATGAAATCTAACAAGATAAGAGAATATCTTCGACCAATATATGAAGCTATCCATGCTCCTTATAAATATAACAAACAATATTGGTTTACTGCTAGACAACTCTTACTAATTTTTGTGTACATTATGTATACAACCTATCGTGGCAGAAATCTTTTACTTCCTTTCTCTATCATTTTACCTGTTTATTTTGTGTTTGTCACTGTTCAAGCTCATCTAAGACCATTTAAAAACATGATAGTAAACCTTTTAGATCTTTCTGTAATGATCAACTATGGTATTATTGTATGTACTAATTGGTACTTTATTAATGAGGACCAATATTGTACATCTGGAATATTGAACATCACATTTGTATATATAGTGATGTTTACTTTCTCTGTAGCTGTGTTCTATCATATAGTGTTAGTTACTGGACAACAAGCTCGTTTTGTAGGTTACATCAATGTTGTTGAAAATTCAATCAAGAAAATGACAAAACGTCTTAAGAAATCACGACCAGTGTCACATCAAAGACATTTTAGAGAAGAATTGGACTCTTCATTTTTTGATGATAGCTATTCTGAATATCGTGAGCCCCTCATAAGTCCATAACAATTCCCTTATTCACATATTTGAATTTTATATTAGTTTGATATTTTTATAAGTGTGTGTACTGTGTAGCATATGTAACTTAATCCTTTAATACTCTATTAATAATTTCTTGTTTTTTTATCTTTTTATTTTAAAGACACTTGAATTATTGTAGAGTCAAAATGATTTCAACAGAATTAAAAAATAAAATTTTAACATGTAACTATGCTAGTAGTCTGTTGAGAAGAGTAAACAAATCAACAATTTAGTACATTTCACATCAACTGAGTTGATTCATTCATAATATATGACATAATGAAAGTAAAGTTTATGACATGTGATTGTCCAAGAGATATGAATACAGATACATCTAAGTTAATAACTGTTTGCAAAAATCTCTGTATATTTGTAAATACCATTTATATATAAAGGTCTCATTTTGTTAAACATCAGAAATGTTTACATTTTTGAATTGACTGTTTTTACACCAAAGATATATTATCATATTGTTTACATTGTGAAATTGTCTTTGTATATACAAATAAATCAGTAAAAATGTTGAATAGTACAAACAATAATATGTTTCGTTGTTTTTATAAGGAACACAAAACATTATGTCAGTTACCTTGGTATTTATTGTTTGTATAAACATTCTATACTTTATAAAAACCTGAATGTAAGTGTAGAAAAGCAATGATATTTTTTATCGCAAGTGAAAGAAAATAGATAGAAGTTTAGTGTCAAGTTTCTTTTATAGATCAAGTAAATTTCCTTTTCATTGACAACATGAAGTGGTTTATGTTGGTACTCCTCTTTCACTTACTACTGATATGTAGTAAATGTAATAAGGTAATCAATATTACTTCACAAGATCATCTACTCCAGTTCATGTGTCATCACTATAATTACACTGGTGACACTACTCTTCTCCTGGATACAGTCTACAATATTAGTGGTAATGGGAGTTTGTGTACCATTAATACCAATTACTCACTTACAATACAGGGTAACCACTCAATGGCTACTACTATTCAATGTATTTCTTCCAATCACATTAACTCTACCCATCCAACTATTGGATTTGTCTTCACTGGAAGTAGTAGTCTGACTCTACAGAGAGTGACATTTATTGGTTGTGGTGCTAACCTTACTACACTTGATAATGAACAACTTGACATTATGAACTCCACTAGTTCTCTTGTCTACTTCACACAATATCATGCTGCTGTACTGGTGTTTACTGAGATCAGTTATCTTGCTATGAGAGATGTGAGTATATCCCAGTACTATGGGTTTGCTATTATAGCTGTTAACTTACCTAATGGTACTTTGGATTCTATTAAAATAACTGGTTCACAAGGTGTTGAAACGGTAGCACAGTACAAAAATAGGTACGTTGTTGGTAGTGGACTGTTGTTAATGTATCAAGATTCACACAAAACACCCTCGTATGCAAACCAATATAACTTAATAATTACATCCTCTACACTTTCCTACAATTTTGCCTACTCAGGATATGTGTGTGTTACAGATCTCTACAATTCTTTTAAAAACAAAGTTTCTAATAAACCACTTATCAATGCTGCTGGACTTACAATATATTATATTGGAAATAACACTAAAGCTCAAATCAATTTTTTTCAATGTACCTTTAAAGTCAATATAGGTTCTGTAGCAGGAGCAATGCTCATATTACACTTAAAATCGACAACATACTCACAAACTGTTATTAAAAATTCCAAGTTTGAATCAAATGGCAATATTCGAAAATGTCATGGAAGTGGTCTTGTGCTGTTTCTTGATGGACTATCAAGATCATCATTACTTAACATCAGCAAAACATATTTTCCTCTACAGGTAGTTGATGTAAATTTTACATTTTCACCTGGAAGTCTTTTTACAGATAAACAACTAGGTGTTGTTTTTATTGCTGTCAAGAATGTTACGAAAATAACAACGTGTTTCAAATTTTCCCATGTTGCCTTTAAGGGAAACCAAGCATCAATATCTGGATCTTGTATCTATGCAGTTTCATTTCCAAAAACGCGAAGAAATAGCGTATATTTTTTATTGGAATCCATTCACGCATACAAAAATGGGATATTAAATATAGATGTTGTATCACCAACTTTTTTACCAGCCAGCCTCTTTACATTTTTAAACATCAACAGAATCAAAATAAATGGATCACCAGTAAAACCTAGTAATCTTTCTTTCAACATTGGTACAGTTATAGAGGCTATTCGATCTGATATTACTCTAGAGGGATATATAGTCTTTAACAACAATACAGGTATTAACGGAGGTGCTATTATGTTAATAGGAGATAGTCTCATTTATCTCACTCAAAGACTTCGAGCTAACTTTACAAATAACACAGCTTTGTCTAGTGGAGGAGCTATATATGCTCATTTGAGTATATTTTATCAAACATACTGTACATTTCAAGTTAACACTACACAATATGATGATATAGTAGTGTTATTTGAAAACAATAAAGCAACAGTCACTGGTAACTCTGTCTTTTCATCTAAATTGTACAACTGTACCATGGATGATCCTTATGTAAATTCTATAATGGCTGCTGACATTTACAAAGCCATCTTTAAATTAATAGCAAACAACACTTATGAGCTTTCTACTACTCCAGTGAATTTAACAATATGTCACACACATAATTCTGTTATACCATATTCATCTGATGCTTATCCTGGACAGACAATTAATTTTTCTGTGGCTGCTATTGATGCTGTAGGACAACACAGTTATTCTATTATTAATATAGCAGCAGTTAGGAAAAGAAAGCATTCAGCATTTACACACATCAACTGGTGGTTCTCAGAAAGAGAAGATACACAAGTTATAAGAGAAATCGAAGACTGTACTGTCATTAATATAACTATACATACCAATGATAACAGTACATTGGATATACTTGATGGTGCCCTACTATTCACTATTCCCAGTATTGATAATATAACAATTGTAGATATCACTTTAAAATCTTGTCCACCTGGTTTTGAACTGAACTCAAAAACCGGATCTTGCATATGTTCACACCTCCTACTAAATATTGAAGGCTACACTCCTAACTGTAGCATTAATACCAAAACATTTAACAGACCAACGTTCACTTCTTGGGTTGGTTCAGTACAAGTTAATAATAAGACACATGTTTTCCTTTTAGCTCTACATTGTCATTATGGATATTGTAATGTTGGTGTTAACCTCAGTGTTTTTCATTACATCAATGATGGAATGTTTGTTCTTACTTCAGAGGATCTGAAAGGTTTTTCGTCATTGTGTAATAACAACAGAGAAGGAATGTTATGTAGTAAATGTTCTACTATTAATGGTGTTAATTACAGTGTAGTGTTTGGTTCTACAGAATGTAGACAATGTAGTAACTGGTGGTTGTGGACACTAGTCCTCTATGCAGTAGCTGGTCCCCTCCTGATGTACCTGTTATATGCTCTCAGACTTACATTAACAACTGGTACACTTAATGGAATTATATTCTATGTTCAGATCGCAAACGCTGGATTATTGGACCTTTTTTCCATAAAATCTAATCAATTTTCTTTGTCAATCAATTTTTGCATGAAAACGGCAATATTTTTTATTTCTACTATGAATCTGAATCTTGGGTTTCCTCTGTGTTTTTACAATGGGATGACAGAGCTCTGGAAAGCTGGTCTTTGTTTAGTCTTTCCCCTTTATCTCCTGGCAATTGTTACTGTCTTCATTATCCTCAGTCGTTTTTCTCTAAGGCTTTCTAACAGAATCACTCACTCCTCAGTTCAAGTACTAGTTACTGTTGTACACCTCTCCTTTTCAAAATTACTACTAGCAATTGTTGATGTCTTAACACCTGTCCAATTATACAACAGTACTTCGAAAGAACCACAGAGTGCTTGGTTTAATGATGGCAGTGTTACATATGGAGTGGGTGATCACTTTGTGTTAATGATAGTAACATCAGTAATAGTTGGTATCTTTCTAATACCTTACATGTTAATAATTCTAACTGGTCGTCTACTAATGAAATCTAACAAAATAAGAGAATATCTTCGACCAATATATGAAGCTATCCATGCTCCTTATAAATATAACAAACAATATTGGTTTACTGCTAGACAACTCTTACTAATTTTTGTGTACATTATGTATACAACCTATCGTGGCAGAAATCTTTTACTTCCTTTCTCTATCATTTTACCTGTTTATTTTGTGTTTGTCACTGTTCAAGCTCATCTAAGACCATTTAAAAACACGATAGTAAACCTTTTAGATCTTTCTGTAATGATCAACTATGGTATTATTGTATGCACTAATTGGTACTTTATTAATGAGGACCAATATTGTACATCTGGAATATTGAACATCACATTTGTATATATAGTGATGTTTACTTTCTCTGTAGTTGTGTTCTATCATATAGTGTTAGTTACTGGACAACAAGCTCGTTTTATAGGTTACATCAATTTTGTTCAAAACTCAATGAAGAAAGTGACCCAATGTCTTAAGAAATCACAACGAGTGTCGCACCAAAGACATTTTAGAGAAGAGTTGGACTCCTCATTTTTTGATGATAACTATTCTGAATATCGTGAACCCCTCATAAGTCCATAAAAAGTTATACATTTGCCATCTCACTAATTTTTTAATTATATTGTATTCTTTTGTTTTAAAATCACTTAGTTAGTTGTTAAATCAAAATATATCAAATTGACATATTCACTTGTAACTATGTTAGTAGTCAATGGAAAGAGATAGTAAACTATACCACAGTTTAGTACACTTCACATCAACTGAGTTGACTCATTCATAATATATGACATAATGAAAGTAAAGTTTGTGACATGTGATTGTCATAGAGATATGAATACAGATACCTCTAAGTTAATAACTGTTTACAAAACTTTGTATATTTGTAAATACCATTCACATATAAAGCTCTTATTTTGTAAAACATGCGAAATTCTTACATCTTTTGAATCAGTTGTTTTCAAACCAAAGAAAAATATTCATATTGTTTACATTGTGAAATAGTCTTTGTATATACAAATAAATCAGTAAAAATGTTGAATAGTATAAACAATAATACATTGTTTTGCTATTTTCATAAGGAACACAAATAGAACTTGTGGCAATTATTTTAATATATTTTCATATTTCATAAAGAGAAGTACCAACATAAGTCACTTTGTGTTTGTCAGTGAATACAAGAGTTATTTGATTTATGTACCAATTATCAAGTCCATCATTCTTTGCTTTCATATTCCATCCAAAACAAATCATGTTCATCATTTATGATAATGGAGAACAGTGATCTATAAGTATATTTATGTAACATAGTTATGTAATACTTCCTGTTAATGATGCTATATAAAATGATTTTTTTTTTGTACTGTCTTATATATGTATCTTTTGATCAATCTCTCTCGTTGACTTGTTTTTGTGATTATTGTTATCTCGAGAATTAATTCGTTGCTCAGACTCTGCTAACAGGTTATGAGCCCAGATCGACGCTATTATGGCTGAAGCAACAATTGGACAAACAAAATGTTCTATTGACAGACTAGATGCAAACAATTGGTTCGTTTGGAAATTCCAAATGAAACATCTGCTGCTGGCTAATGGTCTGTGGGGCCTAGTATCATGTTCATCTTATATTTGTACATCATTTACGATAATGCTATACCACATGTGTATTAATTGAAACTTAATTAGTAATTAATTACTTTATTGGACAGTAGGTGGGTATATTGGATATCACATTTGTATATACTGATCCTTTATAGTTGTCCACTATCATACAGTCCTAATTACTGAATAAAAAGCACATTTTATAGGTTATATCAATGCTGTTCAATGTTCATTGATGAAAATAGCTCAATGTCTTATGAAGAACTAGTATGATCCAACGTCACATGAGCCAATTTCAGAATTAATTGTAGTAGTCAGAAAATTGATGTATTGAAATTAAAATGAAGACACACAACTATAAAGTATTAATTATCTTACTGATGTCAAGCACATATATTTATGTATTAACAGTATTATAGTATCTTAATAACAACTCAAAATCTAATCATAATATCATCTTGTAAACATGTTGGTTTTATAGTCACATTTACTTTCAAAACTTTATCTAATAGTCTCCCTTGCTATTTATTGTTGGGCAAACATATTCTATATTTTATAAACCGAAATATCAAATAAAACAATGTTCCTTTTGTAGATTAAGTAGAACTTGTGTTCACTGGCACAATATGAAGTGACATATGTTAGTACTTACACTGATATGTAAATGGTTAATATTATATATAGCAACAATTACTGGTTTACTGGTTAACATCTTTTATTGATTCTTATGTACATATGTTTTTAACATTTATCAAAGGAGAAACTATTTAAAGAAAGTCATAAATATCTTAGATCTTTACATCATGATTAACTACAGCACTCTACTGCATGTGTCCTAATTGGAACTTAATCAGTATGTATATCAGGTAGGAGTATTTAATATCACATTTGTATATATACTGATATTTTTGTCTGTACATAGTTGTGTTCTATCATATAGTGTTGGTTACTGGACAACATGTATTAGTTATTAAAATATAATTGAGTTATGGTAACATGTAATTAATGCTACATATCTACATTATATTACTAACAGCTCAATTGTAATCAGACACTTTATTGAAAGTGTGAAATGGGTAAGTTTTGTGGTCACAAGTTTGTTTTCAATTTATTATCTAATGATTTCCCTCGATATTTAACAAGTAGTTTAAAATTAAAATATGAAAATAAACACGTTAATCAAATAGAAGGTCAAAGTATCAAGTTGCCTTTTGTAAATAGAGTAGACTAGATCCTAGCAACATGAAGTGGCTTATGTTGGTACTCCTCTTTCACTCACTACTGATATGTAGTAAATGTAATAAGGTAATCAATATTACTTCACAAGATCAACTCCTCCAGTTATACTTGTGTCATCACTATAATTACACTGGTGACACTACTCTTCTCCTCCGGGATACTGTCTACAATATTAGTGGTAATGGGAGTTTGTGTACCATTAATACCAATTACTCACTTACCATACAAGGTAACCACTCAATGGCTACTATTCAATGTATCTCTTCAACTTATGTTAACATTACCCATCCAACTATTGGATTTGTTTTCACTGGAAGTAGTAGTCTGACTCTACAGAAAGTGACATTTACTGGTTGTGGTGCTAACCTTACTACACTTGATAATGAACAACTTGACATTATCAATTCAACCAGTTCTCTTGTCTACTTCACACAATATCATGCTGCTGTACTGGTGTTCACTGAGATCAGTCATCTTGTTATGAGAGATGTGAGTATATCCCAGCACTATGGGTTTGCTATTGTAACTGTTAACTTACCTAATGTTACTTTGGATTCTATTAAAATAATTGGTTCACAAGGTGTTGAAACGGTAACACAGCACAAAAATACGTACAGTGTTGGTAGTGGAGTGTTGTTAATGTATCAAGAATCACCCAAAACACTCTCCTATACAAACAAATATAAGTTAATAATTACAAATTCTACTTTTTCACACAATTTTGACTATGTAGCTTACTCAGGATATGTGTGTGTTACAGATCTCTACAATTCTTTTAAAAATAAACATTCTAAGAAACCAGTCATCAATGCTGCAGGACTTACAATATATTACATTGGAGCAAACACCAATGTTCAAGTTGACATATCTCAATGTACTTTTATCGACAATGCAGGTTCAATAGCTGGAGCAATGCTGTTATTACATTTGGAAACAAAAACACACTCACAGACTGTTATTAAACATTCAAAGTTTAAATCAAATGGGATTAATCAAAAATGTCATGGAAGTGGTCTTGTGTTATTCTTTGATAAACTTTCCAGATCATCTACTAATGAAATATACCAACCTCTTCAAATAATTAATGTACATTTTACATTTTCATTTGGAGGTATTTTTAGAGATAAACAAGAAGGTGTTGTTTATATTGCCATGATGAATGTTAAAACAATTCCCATCTGTTTCACATTTTCTAATGTTACTTTTAACAAAAACAAAGCTCTACTTTCTGGATCTTGTATATTTGCAGTTTTATATCCACCAGAGAGAAATAACATATCCTTTGTATTGGAATCTATTGAAGCATATAACAATGGAATATCAAAATTGCATATTGTATCAGCATCATTTTTTCCAGCCAGCCTCTTCAAATTTTCGGATATAAACAATATCATAATAAAAGGATCCTTACAAAACCCTAGCAATTTTTCTTTTAACTATGGTACAATTATAGAGGCAATTCGATCTGATATTACTCTAGAGGGACATATAGTCTTTAACAACAATACAGGTATTAATGGAGGTGCTATTCTGTTAATAGGAGATAGTCTCATTCATCTTGGTCAAGGACTTCAAGCTAACTTTACAAATAACACAGCTCTATCTAGTGGAGGAGCTATATATGATCTTAGCAATAGATTTGATGAGACATATTGTACATTTCAAGTTAACACTACACAATATGATGATATAGCAGTGTTATTTGAAAACAATAAAGCAACAGTCACTGGTAACTCTGTCTTTTCACCAAAATTATATAACTGTTACATGAACAATTATACTTGGGTTAGTTCCACAAAGGCAACAGAAATTTATAACAAAATCTTCACTTTTATATCAAATAATCTTATTCAACTTTCTACTACTCCAGTAAAGTTGACAATATGTAACACAAACAATTCTAGCATACTCAATAAATATGATGCTTATCCTGGAGAGACAGTTACGTTTTCAATAGCTGCTATTAATGCTGTCGGTAATTACAGTTACTCCATTGTTTCTGTAGCTGTAGTTAGAAATATAAATACCGGTTTTACATCGGACATCAATTGGTACTTGTCAGAGAGACAGAGTACACAAGTTATAAAAGAATTTGTTGACTGTACTCTCATTAATATAACTATACATACCAATGATAACAGTACATTGGACATACCCAAATATGGTGCTCTACTATTCACTGTTCCCAATATTGCTAATATAACAGTTGTTGACATCACTTTAAAATCTTGTCCACCTGGTTTTGAATTGAACTCACTAACTGGATCATGTATCTGTTCACATCTTTTATTGTCATTAGATTTTGATGGCTATACTCCTAACTGTAGTATCAATACTAAAACATTTAACAGGCCATTTGATTCATGGGTTGGTGTTAGAAATGAAAAACCATTCATTTTTCTTTTCTCGGAAAATTGCCATCATGGATACTGCAATGGAGATCCTACCTTTAGTGTTTTTCGTTTTGACAATAATTCATTTTTACTAACAACTAAAGACTTTTCAGTGAATTCATCATTGTGTCATAAGAACAGAGACGGAATTTTATGCAGTAAGTGTTCTACTGTCTTTGGTGTTAAGTACAGTGTTGTGTTTGGTTCTACAGAATGTAGACATTGTAGTAATTGGTCGTTATGGACACTAGTCTTTTATGCAGCAGCTGGTCCACTCCTCATTTACTTGTTATATGCTCTCAGACTTACTTTAACCACTGGTACACTCAATGGTATTTTATTCTATGCTCAGGTGGCTAATGCTGGCTTACTTGACATTCTGTCTATTAATACAAGACAATGTAATTGGGTTATAAGGTATAGCATGAAAGTAGCTTTGTTTTTAATTTCCATTATGAATCTGAATCTTGGTTTTCCTCTTTGTTTTTACAATGGAATGAATGAATTATGGAAAGCTGGTCTCAGTTTATTATTCCCACTTTATCTCCTGACAATAGTTGTTGTCCTCATTATCTTTAGTCGCTTTTTTCTAAGTCTTTCTAACAAAATATCTCACTCTTCAGTTCAAGTACTTGTTACTGTTGTACACCTCTCCTTCTCAAAATTATTACTAGCACTCTTTGATGTCTTCACACGTGTCCAATTATACAACAGTACTATGAATAAACCAATAAATGTTTGGTACAATGATGGCAGTGTTACATATGGAGAAGGTAAACATTTTGTGTTAATGATAGTAACATCAGTGATAGTTGGTATCTTTCTAATACCTTACATGTTAATAATTCTAACTGGTCGTCTACTAATGAAATCTAACAAAATAAGAGAATATCTTCGACCAATATATGAAGCTATCCATGCTCCTTATAAACACAACAAACAATATTGGTTTACTGCTAGACAACTCTTACTGATTGTTGTGTCAATTACTTACGCCATAAATCGAGGAAGGAGCACAAGCATTCTTTTATTTGGTTTTTTTATCATTCTTCCTGTTTATGTGCTATTTGTGACTGTTCAAGCCTATTTAAAGCCATTTAAAAACAAGTTCATAAATATCTTAGATCTCTCTGTCATGATCAACTATGGTACTATACTGTGTACTAACTGGTACTTCATTGAAAGAACAAAGTACTTTTGTACTTTAGGAATAGTTGATGCTACATTTGTACATGTACTGATCTTTACTTTCATTGTAGTTGTGTTCTATCATATAATGTTAGTTACTGGACAACAAGTTCGTTTTATAGGTTACATCAATGGTGTTAAAACGTTAACGAAGAAAATGACCCAACATTTCAAAATTTCACAACCAGTGACTCATCCTAGATATTTAAGAGAAGATTTGGACTCCTCATTTTTTGATGATAATTATTGTGAATATCGTGAGCCACTCTTAAGTCCATAATTATCATTTTAACACTCCATTATTGTTTTGTATTTGTTTGTTTATTGTTAGTTTCAGTACTAAGTTATATATGCTATATAATACTTACAAGATCATGAAAAAAGAGAAAGGTTACTTAAACAACAGTTACAAGATCAAGAAAAGAAGGAATGATAACAATTATAGAATAGTCAGACTACGTCAAAAATGCGATGACTTTTACTGAGAACATAATCCTTATCATCAACAATGTGGCAATATTTGAAGTATATATTTGTCAACAACTGCAAGATTCAACCATTGCTCTTCAACAAACATGTCATGCTAATGCCACTCTTCAACAACAAGTTCAAAATTTACAAGAGCAGTCTCACAAGGGAAAGAGGAGGGAGGAGATTGAGATGACTGCGAAGGTTGCAGAAAAGTCAAATGGCTAAATTTCATGGCCTTAAAGTAGCTGCCAAATGTCTTCATGAAGTTATCCTCTCACCATATTACATCAATTTGACATGAGAAATGGAGATTGCTGTGCAGGTATATTATTCCAATCTTCTCCAGTTCATTAGAGCCATTCAAGTGGGTACTTCTATCATCCTCTTAGAATTAATGCCTATTAACCAATTGAAAAATCTCTGCTAACACATCTTCAAATTATCAAGATTGCCCAAAACGTAACTGCTGCTCTAAACTATCTTCATCTCTGGGAACCACACCCTATACTACATTGTGATGTTCGTAGTCCTAATGTCCTCCTTGCACCATATAGTTGTAGAATGTGGAAGGCTTAACTCTCTGATTATTCTGATCAAAGTAACTTAGCTAACAATGTAGTTCTTGGTAATCCTTTCTATTCTGTGCCATGGGCAAAAGTGCCATTTCCAGATCAATATTCTACAGCAACGGATTTCATTAGTTTTGGTGTCCTACTTACAGATATCTTTCTAAGTCAACCTCCTGCTTCTAAAATGCTGACAAAATGACTCAATCAAAGACTAACAGTGACCAGCTATGAAATATCTCAAAGAAGGTGTACCTCCTGCGAGAGTCAAGTTCATCCATATATTGTTCTAGTTCTTACTGACCTTGAACACATGTACTTTAGACATTATACATGTAAGTAGTTCCTTTAGTATAATCCTCCTAAAATGTACTATGACTATTATATTATTTACTAGTTTGTATATTACTGTTGTGGTATGTTGTATTATTGTGATATTAGCATTACTTTTAATATTGTGTGTATTACCGTATATGGACATTATGAAATAAATAGTAATTTAATGAATAATCTTTTTGTGTGTGACCTTTTCATTTATTAATTTTGTATTAGAAAGTTTTTATTTATAATATAACAATTTGATTTTTAAAATGATTATACCTATTACTATCATTTCGTAAAACCAGACATTATTTTATTAACAATTATTTTACTATACCAGTACATAATGACCAATGTGACCTGTACTTTAAATAGTTTCTTATAATAGACAGTATTATTAGTACATGTTGTAACTATAACTTGACATGATAATTACAATGTGGACTATAGTTTGGTATGAGATGACCAGGTCTTTTATAGAGTAGATCATTCCTCTCCATGTGAAGGGGTTGCTGTCATTCTAGACTAAATCAGGACTGTATTCTTTTTTATATTTATGATATATACAACAACATATATTATAATATAATGAAGTTAACTGAAGTATATCTTTTATAAATGATAGACTGTTTTAAATGGATAAACAGTAGACACATGTATGAATCATAGATTATATTTATTCTGAATAAAGGTGTGTTTATTACGAAACATTGATTCAAACTTTACCATTTTTTCCAATATAATATATTGTAAGTCCTGCAGCAATAACAATTGGTTTATTAAAATCTTTGCATTTAAAAGAATTGTAGAGATCTGTAGCACACACATATCCCGAGTAAGGCAAAACTGCATGAAAATGTGGAAGCCGTAATTATTTACTTATATTTGTTTGTATAGCAGGGTGTTTTGGGTGAGTCTTGATACATTAACAACACTCCACTATCCACACTGTAGCCACGTTCTGCCTTTTCAAGACCTTGTGAACCATTCACATAAATAGAATCCAATGTACCATTAGGTAAGTTAACAGCTACAATAACAAACCCATAGTACTGGGATATACTCACATCTCTTATAAAAAGACGACCAATATCAGTGAACACCAGTACAGCAGCATGATATTGTGTGAAGTAAACAAGAGAATTGGTAGAGTTAATAATGCTAAGTTAGGGTTTACATTCATATTTTATAAATGTATAATACTTTAACAAACAATAATTACCAAAAGAAATGATCAGATTAAAAAGCAATTGTGACTACAATCAAACCTATTTCACATGTATGATAAAGTGTCTGTTGAGCTGTTATCATGATACCACTATGTTGTTGTAATCCCCTCCTTATAATCCATTATTTTGAAAACTATTACTTTTATATTTGTGTGTATATATTATAGTTTTAATTTCAGTTACTAGTAGTTTACCAAGCATATGTATAGCAGTATAATAGCAACTTATCTAATAAATCAAATAAGATGTTTTAATGAAAGTGTGAAATGGATATATGTTTTGCAGTCAAAATTACTTGTTTTCAAAATTTATCTTATAATTCTCTTGAAATTTACTGTTTAGGTAAACATATTCTATATTTTACAAAATCCAAGTATTAATTAGCATAAATAAAACAGTTATTTTCTGTGGCAAGTGAAAGTAAACAAATAGAAGTTTAGAGTTTTAAGTTCCTATGAAGTGACATATGTTAGTACTTACACTGATATGTAAATGGCTAATATTGTGTTCATTATAAAATAGCAACAAATATTAATATATACACACGAGTGTAAAGTATTAGTTATCAAATTAGTGGTTTACAACAACAGCTCAACAGACACTTTATTATAAGTGTGAAATAGGTGTGTTTGCAAAACCTAAGAGCTAACACAATAAACTAATGATATTTTGTGCAAAAGAAAAGTAAACAGATTAGCCTAATAGAATTTCAAAGTATTAAGTTGCTTTTTCTTAAATGAAACTCAATCATAACACTAATACCTTATGTGATCACTGCTCTTGGTTTTCACTGTTTGTGTAAACATTCTTTTTTATATAAACTGTTAAAAGTGTAGAAAAGCAACAATATTCTGTGTGGCGAGTGATAATAAACAAAATTAAAGTTTAAAGTGTCGAGTTGCTTTGTAGATCAAGTAAATCTTTGTGCTCACTGATAACATGAAGTGTCTTATGTTGGTACTCCTCTTTCACTTACTACTGATATGTAGTAAATGTAATAAGGTAATCAATATTACTTCACAAAATCATCTCCTCCGGTTATACTTGTGTCATCACTATAATTACACTGGTGACACTACTCTTCTCCTCCTGGATAATATCTACAATATTAGTGGTAACGGGAGTTTGTGCACCATTAATACCAATTACTCACTCACCATACAAGGTAGCCACTCAATGGCTACTATTCACTGTATCTCTACCACTTATGTTAACACTACCCATCCAACTATTGGATTTGTTTTCACTGGTAGTAGTCTGACTCTACAGAAAGTGACATTTATTGGTTGTGGTGCTACCCTCAGCACCCTCGATAATGAACAACTTAGCATTATCAACTCTACCAGTTCTCTTGTCTACTTCACACAATATCATGCTGCTGTACTGGTGTTTATTGAGATGAGTCACCTTGTTATGAGAGATGTGAATATGTCCCAGTACTATGGGTTTGCTATTGTAGCTGTTAACTTACCTAATAGTACATTGGATTCTGTTACTATAACTACTCCTCTCAGTATTCAAATGGCATCTATAAGTAACTGCAGTGTTGGTAGTGGAGTGATGTTGTTATATAAAAATTCACTCTCAAATTTAAGCCAATACCAAGTAAAGATTACAGACTCAAAGTTCATGCACAATTTTGACCACATAGTCTTTCCTGGGCTAATATGTGCTACTGATTTCTATAATTCTTCTATTTATAAAATATCTCCTAAACCAGTCATCAATGCTGCAGGACTTACAATACTCTATACTCAAAATGACACTAAAGCTCAAGTTAATATATCACAATGTACCTTTACAGGCAATATTGGTTCCTTAGCAGGAGCAATGTTAGTATTACATCTGAACACAATAACACAGTCACAGACTGTCATTAACAGGAAATCTGTGTTTGACACAAATGGCAGTCATCAAAAATGTCTTGGAAGTGAATTTGTATTTATTATGTTCTTTGATCAGATATCAAACTCACTATTAACATTTGCCAATAAAGTTTATTATCCCTTTTTAATGAAAGATGTGGTAATTTCAGTTTCAGACTCCAACGTTGTTAGCAGTAAACAACAAGGTGCTGCGTATATGGTGTTTTTAAATGTTAAAAAACTTTCAATCACTTTCAACTTTTCTGATGTTACTATCAGAAAAACATATATTTCAAATTCTTCATCTTGTATTTTTGTAGCCTCACATCCTCCAATGGAAAACAAGATACATTTTGTAATGAACTCCGTGAAAGTTTATTATAATGGAAAACCAAATAAAATCTTTACAGCTCAAAAGTCAATAATATCAAAAGTCAGCATCTTTCATTTATCAGACATTAACAATATAACTATAACTGGATCGATAAAAAACCCAAGTAGTTTTTCATCTAACATTGGTACAGTTATATTGGCAATTCGATCTGATGTTACTTTAGAGGGACATATAGTCTTTCACAACAATACAGGTATTAATGGAGGTGCTATTATGTTATTGGAAGGTAGCGTCATTCATCTCACTCAAGGACTTCAAGCTAGCTTTACCAACAATACAGCTCTGTCTAGTGGAGGAGCTATATATGCTTTAGACAATACATTTAGTGTAACACAGTGTACATTTCAAGTCAATTTATCAAATCACAACATATCAGTATTATTTGATCATAATACAGCTACAGTTGCTGGTAAGTCTGTCTATGCATCAAAACTATATAACTGTTACATTGGTAATAAATATATTACTTCAACAAAGATTTATGACAAAATTTTCAAAATTAACACTCAAGATATTTCTACTACTCCAGTGAACCTGACTATATGCGATCATAATTCTACTATGCCATATTCATCTGATGCTTATCCTGGAGAGACAGTTACATTTTCAATGGCTGCTATCGATGCTGTAGGTCACCCTAGTTACTCCGTTGTTACTATAACTGCAGTAAATGTAACAAATAGTGGATATATTCACATTAACTGGTGGTTTTCAGAGAGAGAAAATATACAAGTTATAAGTGAAAGTGATGACTGTACTCTCATTAATGTAACTATACATACCAATGATTCTAGTACACTGTCTTACCATGGAAACCTTTTATTCACAATACCCAGTATAATTGACATGACAGTTGTTGACATAAATTTAAAACCTTGTCCACCAGGTTTTGAATTGGATAATATAAAAGGATCTTGTGTCTGTTCCAAAGTCATATCATCATTGAACATTGCTGGATACACTCCTAACTGCAATATCAATACTAAAACATTTAACAGACCAGCTTTAACATCATGGGTTGGTTCAGTACAAGTAAATAATAAGTCGAAAGCTATTTTCCTGTTAGCAATACATTGCTATTATGAATATTGCAATGTTGGCCCTAACCTCAACTTCTTTCATTATAATAGTAAAGATGAAAAGTTTGTACTTACCTCTAACAATTTATCACATCATTCATCATTGTGTCTTAACAACAGAGAAGGAATTTTATGTAGCAAATGTTCTACTGTTAATGGTGTTAATTACAGTGTAGTGTTTGGTTCTATAGAATGTAAACAATGTAGTAACTGGTGGTTGTGGACACTAGTCTTCTATGCAATAGTTGGTCCCCTCCTTATTTACCTGTTATATGCTCTCAGACTTACATTAACAACTGGTACACTCAATGGAATTATATTCTATGCTCAGGTGGCTAGCACTGACATATTAGATGTTCTCTCTATTAAAACTAATAACTGTTTTCCAAAAAATTTGTTTATTGTGAAGGTGGCAATGTTTTGGATATCTACAATGAATCTTAATCTTGGTTTTCCTTTATGTTTTTACAATGGAATGAACGAGTTATGGAAAGCTGGTCTCAGTTTAATATTTCCTCTTTATCTCTTAACAATAGTTGTTGTCCTCATTATTCTCAGTCGTTTTTCTCTAAGGCTTTCTAACAAAATAGCACATTCCTCAGTCCAAGTACTAGTTACTGTTGTACACCTCTCTTTCACAAAAATATTGCTAGCATTCTTTGATGTCTTCACACCTGTCCAATTATACAACAGTGTTATGAATAAATCGATAACTGTTTGGTTCAATGATGGTAGTGTTAAATATGGAGAAGGTAAACATTTGGTGTTAATGATAGTAACATCAGTGATAGTTGGTATCTTTCTAATACCTTACATGTTAATAATTCTAACTGGTCGCCTACTAATGAAATCTAACAAAATAAGAGAATATCTTCGACCAATATATGAAGTTATCCATGCTCCTTATAAATATAACAAACAATATTGGTTTACTGCTAGACAACTTCTACTGATTTTTGTGTACATTATGTATACTACATATCGAGGGGAAAATGTTTTACTTCCTTTCTCTATCGTTTTACCTATTTATTTTGTGTTTGTCACTGTTCAAGCTCATCTAAGACCATTTAAAAACAAGATAATAAACCTTTTAGATCTTTCTGTAATGATCAACTATGGTATTATTGTATGTACTAATTGGTACTTTATTAATGAGGACCAATATTGTATATCTAGAATATTGAACATCACATTTGTATATATAATGATGTTTACTTTCACTGTTGTTGTGTTCTATCATATAGTGTTAGTTACTGGACAACAAGCTCGTTTTATAGGTTATATCAATGCTCTTCAAAACTCAATGAAGAAAGTGACCCAGAGTCTAAAGAAATCACAACCAGTGTCACATCAAAGACATTTTAGAGAAGAGTTGGACTCTTCATTTTTTGATGATAACTATTCTGAATATCGTGAACCCCTCATAAGTCCATAAAAAGTTATACATTTGCCATCTTACTAATTTTTCAATTATATTTTATTCTTTTGTTTTAAAATCACTTAGTTAGTTGTTAAGTCAAAATATATCAAATTGACATATTCACTTGTAACTATGTTAGTAGTCAATGGAAAGAGATAGTAAACTATACCACAATTTAGTACACTTCACATCAACTGAGTTGACTCATTCATAATATATGACATAATGAAAGTGAAGCTTGTGACTGTGTTTGTCCTAGAGTTATGAATACAGATACCTCTAAGTTAATAACTGTTTGCAAAACTTTGTATATTTGTAAATACCATTCATATATAAAGCTCTTATTTTGTGAAACATGAGAAATTCTTACATCTTTTGAATTGGTTGTTTTCAAACCAAAGAAAAATATTCATATTGTTTACATTGTGAAATAATCTTTGTATATATAAATAAATCAGTAAAAATGTTGTATAGTATAAACAATAATACATTTTGCTGTTTTGATAAGGAATACAAGTTGTACTTGTGCCAATCATTTTAATATATTTTCATATCAATAGTAAGTGAAAAAGAACTACCAACATTATCCATTTCATTTTGTTAATCAATAAAAGAGTTACTTGATTCATGTACCATGTATCTGTCTGTACTAATTGGAATTTAATTAGTAACAAGTAAATTCTTTATTACACAACAGACATTAGTTATCATATTTGTATAATTATATACTGATACCTACTTCCTCTGTATTTGTGCTCTATCATATAGTATTAGTTACTGAATGTCACGTTTGTTGTATGGGTTTTACAAATGCTGCTCAATACAAACTCAAAACAATGACTCAATGTCTTAATAAGAACTCATATTCAATGTGACATGAACTAATTAAGAATTAAATGACATATGTGTAGTAGTCACAAAAAATGATGTGCTGAAATTAAAATCAAAATAAGACAAACAGCTATAAAGTATTAGCTATCAAATCAAAATTAAGATCATAATAAAGACACATAGCTGTAAAATATTAGTTATCAAATATTAGTTGGTTAAGCATATCTAAAATATGTACAGATGTATTACCATTATAGTAATATTATAAGAAGAGCTCCAAATCGAATTAGATGCTTTACAGAAAGAGTGAAATGTATATGTTTTGCAGTCATATTTAATTGTTTTCAAAACTTGATATAGTAATTTTCTTTGGTATTTATTGTTTGAGTAAACCTATTCTATATTTACAAAATCCAAATATTAAATAAAACAATATTATTTGGTGTTTGTAAGTGAAAGTAAACAAATAGTTGTTTCTTCCATGTTTTGTAGTGGGGTGACAAGTTGTGGGAAGGTGGTCTCAGTTTAGTGTTACAAATCTATCTCCTGAATAGTTGTTGTCCTCAATTGATTTCTCAAAGGCTTTCTTGCAGAACAGTTAGTTACTCAATCTAATTATTAGATTGTTGTACAACTTTCATCCACAAAAGTATTGAAAGCAATTTCTAATACATTCACATTAGTCCAATTACACTAACAATGTTTATGCAATAGTTTGGTTAGTTTGATAGTGATTTTAACTGTCTTTGTGTAAATATTTTTCATCACTGATTACAAAGACCTAAGCAAACTAGTTTAGTTTAAATTGTCAAGTTGTCTCAATTCAAGTACTGATTACTGTTGTACATCAGTCCACTTCAAAATTGTTGATGTCTTAACACCTGTCCAATTATACAATAATACTATGAATGAACCACAGAATGTTTGTTTTAATGATGGTCATGTTAAATATGGAGAAGGTGATCATTTTATGTTAATGATAGTAACATCAGTGATAGTGGGTATCTTTCTAATACCTTACATGTTAATAATTCTAACTGGTTGCTACTAATGAAATTTAAAAAATAAGAGAATGTCTTCGACCAATTTATGAAGCTATCAATACTCCTTATAAATACAACAAACAATATTGGTTTACTGCTAGACAACTTCTACTGATTAATAAACCAAACCATAATTTAGTACACTTTACATCAACTCAGTAGAGTCATTCATAACATATGACATAATGAAAGTGAAGCTTGTGACATGTGATTGTCCTAAAGTTATGAATACAGATACCTCTAAGTTAATAACTGTTTTACAAAACTCTGCATATTTGTAAATACCATTTGTATGTAAAGCTCTTATTTAGTAAAATGTGAGAAACGTTTTACACTTTTTGTAATTGACCATGTTCGTTTATCAAAGATATAATATTCATATAGTTTACATTTTGAAAATGTCTTTGTATATACAAATAAATCACGACAAATATTGAATAGTATAAACAATAATATGTTTTGCTGTTTTTATAAGGAACATGAGAAGAACTTGTGGCAATCATCTCATACATTTCCATATCAGTAGTAAATGAAAGAGAAATATCAACATAAACCACTTCATGTTGTCAATGAACACAAAGGTTACTAGATTTATGTACTATGTGGTAATTCCATCAGTCTTCTCTTTTATAATGATTTTTTGTCATCAACCTTATCCTATTATAAACCTATTTAAAAACAAATATGTTCATCTTATATGTTTATATTATTGATAACTATACTGCATGCATACTAATTGAAAGTTAAATAGTAATTAATTACTTTATTGCACAGCAGATGAGAATATTTAACATCACGTGTGTATATACTGGTCTTTTATAGTTGTCCTCCATAATATAGTCCTAATGACTGAATAACATGCTTCTTGTATTGGTTATATCAATGTTGTTCAATATTCACTGATGAAAATGACTCAATGTCTTAATAAGAACATGTTGCAAGAGTATATATACAAATTACAAAAATTGATGTATTGAAATTAAAATCATAGTGAAGGCACACAGTTTTTAAGTGTTAGCCATCAAATCTTAGAGATGACAAACATGTATATCTATGCATTAACAGTGTTATAGTATCTTAATGACAGCTCAAAATCTAATCATATATGACCTGATTTGAAATAAGGTACCACTTCTGGCAAGACGTTTGTGACCAGATTTGTGAAAAGGGACCACTGTTAAAACATCTCAAAAACAGTAACCCTTATGGTAATGTGTGGAGTGTGCAACTGTATGTATACAAACTATTTTTGAGATGTTTTAACAGTGGTTCCTTTTAACAAATCTGGTCACAAATGTTTTGCCAGAAGTGTTATCTTATTACAAATCAGGTCACATGTGTTCACTGAAGTTGTAAACATCTGTGTTTTACAGTCACATTTACTTTCAAAACTTTATCTAATAGTCTCTCTTGCTATTTATTGTTTGGGAAAACATATTGCCAAAAGTGTTATCTTATTACAAATCAGGTCACATGTGTTCACTGAAGTTGTAAACATCTGTGTTTTACAGTCACATTTACTTTCAAAACTTTATCTAATAGTCTTTCTTGCTATTTATTGTTTGGGAAAACATATTCTATATTTTATAAAACCGAACTATTAAATAAAACAATGTTATATTGTGTGACAGGTGAAAGTAAACAAATAGAAGTTTAGAGTTTCAAGTTCCTTTTATAAATCAAGTAGATCTTGTATTTACTGACACAATATGAAGTGACATATGTTAGTACTTACACTGATATGTAAATGGTTAATATTGTGTTCATTATAAAATAACATCAATTACTGGTTTACTGTTTAATATCTTTTACGTTTTTAACATATATCAAGGCAGAAACTGTTAAAGAAAGTCATAAACATCTTGGATCTTTACATCATGATTAACTATAGCACTATACTGTATATGTACTAATGGAACTTAGTCAATATCGATATCAAGTAGTAATATATGATCCACAATTGTATATATACTTATGCTTTTGTCTGTACATAGTTGTGTTCTATCATATAGTGTTAGTTACTGGACAACAAGTATTAGTTATCAAATCTAATTGAGTTATGGTAAAATGTAATTAATGCTACATATCAACAATATTAGTATCTTAATAACAGCTCAATTGTAAACAGACACTTTACCGAAAGTGTAAAATGGACAAGTTTTGCAATCACAAATTTGTTTTCAAAATATTTCTAATGATTTCCCTTGATATTTAACAAGTAGTTTAGCATTAAACAATGAAAACAAAAGTTTAATTAAGTAGAAGATCAAAGTATAAAGTTGCCTTTTGTAAATAGAGTAGACTAGATCCTAGCAACATGAAGTGGCTTATATTGTTATTCCTCTTTCACTTACTACTGATATGTAGTAAATGTAATAAGGTAATAAATATTACTTCACAAGATCATCTCCTCCAGTTATACTTGTGTCATCACTATATTTACACTGGTGACACTACTCTTCTCCTCCTGGATACTGTCTACAATATTAGTGGTAATGGGAGTTGGTGTACCATTAATACCAACTACTCACTTAACATACAGGGTAACCACTCAATGGCTACAATTCAATGTATCTCTTCTACTTATGTCAACACTACCCATCCAATTATTGGATTTGCTTTTACTGGAAGTAGTAATCTGACTTTAAAGAGAGTGACATTTCTTGGTTGTGGTGCTAACCTTGCTACTCTTGAAAAGGAACAACTTGACATTATCAACTCTACCAGTTCTCTTGTCTACTTCACACAATATCATGCTGCTGTACTGGTGTTCACTGAGATCAGTTATCTTGTTATGAGAGATGTGAGAATATCCCAATACTATGGGTTTGCTATTGTAGCCGTTAACTTACCTAATGGTACTTTGGATACTATTAAAATAACTGCTTCACAAGGTGTTGAAAGGGTAGCACAGTACAAAAATGGGTACAGTGTTGGTAGTGGAGTGCTGTTAATGTATCAAGATTCACTCAAAACACTCTCTTATACAAACCAATTTAAGTTAATAATTACACATTCTACTTTTTCATACAATTTTGACTATATAGCTTACTCAGGATATTCATGTATTACAGATCTCTTCAATTCTTTTATAAACGAAGATTCTAAGAAACCAGTCATCAATGCTGCAGGACTTACAATATTTTACATTGGAACAAACACCAATGTTCAAGTTGATATATCTCAATGTACTTTTGCAAATAACGTAGGAGCAATGCTGTTATTACATTTGGAAACAAAAACACACTCACAGACTGTTATTAAGAATTCAACATTTGACTCAAACGGCAGTGATCAAAAATGTCATGGTAGTGGTCTTGTATTATTGTTTGATAAACTTTCCAGATCATCTACTAATGAAATATACCAACCTCTTCAAGTAATTGATGTACATTTTACATTTAAATTTGGAGGTATTTTTAAAGATAAACAAGAAGGTGTTGTTTATATTGCCGCAATTGATGTTAAAGAAATTCCTATCTGTTTCACATTTTCTAATGTTACTTTTAACAAAAACAATGCTCTGTTATCTGGATCTTGTTTATTTGTAGTTTCATATCCATCAGAGAGAAATAACATATCTTTTGTATTGGAATCTATAAAAGCATACAACAATGGACTATCAAAAAGGATTATTGTATCAACAACATTCTTACCAGCCAGCCTCTTTAAATTTTCAGATATCAACAGTATCATAATAAAGGGATCCTTACAAAACCCCAGCAAATTTTCAATAAACATTGGTACAGTTATAGAGGCTATTCGATCTGATATTACTCTAGAGGGACATATAGTCTTTAACAACAATACAAGTATTAATGGAGCTGCTATTATGTTAATAGGAGATAGTTTCATTCATCTCACTCAAGGACTTCAAGCTAACTTTACAAATAACACAGCTCTATCTAGTGGAGGAGCTATATATGATCTTAGCAGTACATTTGACAAGACACATTGTACATTTCAAGTTAACACTACACAATATGATGATATAGCAGTGTTATTTGAAAACAATAAAGCAACAGTCACTGGTAACTCTGTCTTTTCATCAAAATTATATAACTGTTACATGAACAAATATACTTGGGTTGATTCCACAAAGGCAACAGAAATTTATAACATCATCTTTTTATCAAACATTTCTTTTCAACTTTCTACTACTCCAGTAAAGTTGACAATATGTAACACAAACAAATCTAGCATACTCAATACATATGATGCTTATCCTGGAGAGAAAGTTACATTTTCAATAGCTGCTATTAATGCTGTCGGTAATTACAGTTACTCCATTGTTTCTGTAGCTGTAGTTAGGAATACAGATACTGGGTTTACATCAGATATCAACTGGTATTTGTCGAAGAGACAGAGTACACAAGTTATAAGAGAAACTGATGAATGTACTCTCATTAATATAACTATACATGCCAATGATAACAGTACATTGGACAGACCCAAATATGGTGCTCTACTATTCACTGTTCCCAATATTGCTAATATAACAGTTGTTGACATCACTTTAAAATCTTGTCCACCTGGCTTTGAATTGAACTCACTAACTGGATCATGTATCTGTTCACATCTTTTATTGTCATTAGATTTCGATGGCTATAATCCTAACTGTAGTATCAATACTAAAACATTTAACAGACCAACTTTTACTTCATGGGTTGGTGTTAGAAATAAAAAACCATTCATCTTTCTTTACTCAGAAAATTGCCATCATGGATACTGCAATGGAGATCCTACCCTTAGTGCTTTTCGTTTCAACAATAATTCATTTTTACTAACTACTAATGACTTTTCAGCGAATTCATCATTGTGTCTTTATAACAGAGAAGGCATTTTATGTGGCAGTTGTTCAACAAACTACAGTGTTGTGTTTGGTTCTACAGAATGTAGACAATGTAGTAACTGGTGGTTGTGGACTCTAGTCTTCTATGCAGCAGCTGGTCCCCTCCTCATTTACTTATTATACACTCTCAAACTTATTTTAACCACTGGTACAATCAATGGAATTATATTCTATGCTCAGGTGGCTAATGCTGGCTTATTTGATGTTCTGTCTATAAATACAAGACAATGTAATTGGGTTATAAGGTATAGCATGAAAGTAGCATTGTTTTTAATTTCTATGATGAATCTGGATCTTGGTTTTCCTCTATGTTTTTACAATGGAATGAATGAGTTATGGAAAGCTGGTGTCAGTTTATTGTTCCCGCTCTATCTCCTGATAATAGTTGTTGTCCTCGTTATCCTCAGTCGTTTTTTTCTAAGGATTTCAAACAGAATAGCTCACTCCTCAGTTCAAGTATTGGTTACTGTTGTACACCTGTCCTTCTCAAAATTACTACTAGCAATCTTTGATGTCTTCACACCTGTCCAATTGTACAGTAGTAATTTAAATGGGTCACTAAATGTATGGTTCAATGGTGGCAGTGTCATATACGGAGTGGGTGACCATTTGGTGTTAATGATAGTAGTATCATTGATAGTTGGTATTTTTCTAATACCTTACATGTTAATAATTCTAACTGGTCGTCTACTAATGAAATCTAACAAGATAAGAGAATATCTTCGACCAATTTATGAAGCTATCCATGCTCCTTATAAATACAACAAACAATATTGGTTTACTGCTAGACAACTTCTACTGATAGCCATGTATATTTTTTACACCATATATCGAGGAAGAAGCAGAAACAACTTTTTATCTTCTTTTTCCATTGGTCTTCCAATTTATTTGTTATTTGTAACTGTTCAAGCTTATCTAAAGCCATTTAAAAACAAGTTCATAAATATCTTGGATCTTACTGTCATGATCAACTATGGTACTATACTGTGTACTAACTGGTACTTCATTGGAAAAAAAAAGCACTATTGCACTATAGGAATGCTTGATGCTACATTAATACATGTATTGATCTTTACTTTCTTTGTAGTTGTGTTCTATCATATAGTGTTAGTTACTGGACAACAAGCTCGTTTTATAGGTTACATCAATGGTGTTAAAAAATTAATGAAAAAAATGACGCAACATTTCAAAATTTCACATCCAGCGACTCATCCTAGACATTTCAGAGGAGAACTCGTCTCCTCATTTTTTGACGATAATTATTCTGAATATCGTGAACCACTACTAAGTCCATAATTATCATATTAACTCTCCATTATTGTTTTGTATTTGTTTGTTTGTTATTATTTTCAGTACTAAGTTAGGTACAACAATACTTACAATGTTACACAATTAACTTTTATATTACATTTATCTATGTTTTTTTGTCTTTTTCAATAATACTGTTCTTTTTTTATAATTGGTCAGGCTATGTTCGGATTTACAAGAGTAACTTTATTATCCTGTTAAACTGTTAGCTTCTTTTCAACTTTGCGTTTATCTACATAACAACATGGTACCATGGACATTTTGAGGTAACAGTTTACAGTAGAACAACTATCCTCTTGTTCTTTACGACTTTATTTATTGTACTGGTCTATTATATCCTGTTTATTACAAAGGCACGAAAATAAAATAAAAAGAAAAGTCAATATATTTGTACAAACTAATCAGTATTTATTGCATTGGGTTATATATGAGGTTCTGGTAGTCCTATGTTCTCAGGTTACAAGGTATGGAAGTTATGAAAGTAGTTAATTTTCATTATGATTCTGAGTCTTTTCCTATTTAGTTTTTACAGTGAGATGGCAAAGTTGTGTTAAAATGGTCTCAGTTTAGTCTTTCAAGTCTATCTCCTGACAATAGTTGTCCTCTTTATCCTCAAATCTTTTTCTCTAAGGCTTTCCAAAAGAACAGCTTATTCTTTAATCCAATCAATTAATCTGTTGTACATCTTTCTTTTGTGAAATTAGTACAGGCAATCTCTTGATGCTTTTTTAGTACAATTATACAATAAAACTAAAGATGTCCCTGTAATAGTTTAGATCAATGAACATAGTGAACACTTACTGTTAATGATACTAATATCAGTGATAGTTGGTATCGTCCAAACTTAAACCTTATATATCAATTATTCTAATCCAATTGAACAGGATATAAGAATATGTTCTACTAATTTATATTTTTCTCTATAATATTTCACATAATATTTGTGCTTGTGACTGTTTAAGTTGATGTAATACCAATTAAGTATAGTTGATGTTAGTAAGCTGTTAAAAGCTTTGGCAGATTTGTTTGTATACTTTAGTATATCAAGTAGTCATGTTATTTCTATTTTCTATTGCTATCAATGATACCATAGATAACTGCAGTTAGTCCATTATTACCATATAGTTAGAAACTGTTTCTCCAGAATGTAGACAATATAGTAGTAACTAGTAATTGTAGACACTAGTCCTCTATGCGGTAGCTGGTTCCCTTTTTTTATCTGTATATGCTCTCAGATTTACATTAATGACTGGTGCACTCAATGGAGTTATATTCTATGTCCAGGTGTTTTATCCTGGGTTATATGATGTTCTGTCTATTAATGTTAGTCAATGTGTTTGGGTTATAAGGATAGTATGAAAGTAGCACTGTTTGTAGTTTCTATTATGAATCTGAATCTTGGCTTTCCTCTATGTTTTTACAATGGAATGAATGAGTTATGGAAAGCTGGTTTCAGTTTACTATTTCCACTTTATTTTTTGACAATAGTTGTTGTAATCATTATCCTTAGTCAGTTTTCTCTAAGACTTTCTAACAAAATAGCTAATTTCTCAGTTCAAGTACTGGTTATTGTTGTACATCTCTCCTTCACAAATTATTACTAGCACTCTCTGATGTTTTTTTCACACCTGTCCAATTATACAACAGTACTATGAATGAACCAATAAATGTTTGGTACAATGGTGGCAGCATTATAAATGGAGAAGATGACCATTTTCTGTTAATGATAGTAACATCAGTGATAGTTGGTATCATTCTAATACCTTACATGTTAATAATTCTAATTTATTCAACAATTTTAATATTAGTTAGTGTCCTTGGCCTACAAGATATTGTATGAAAATAGCACTGTTTTCTATTATTGTTATGAATTTGAATGTTAGTTCATTTATGATAAGATGATAGAGTTGTGGGAAGATGGTCCTAGTTTAGTCTTTCAACACTATTTCCCGACAATAATTATTATTCTCAGACACTTTTCTCTAAGGTTTTGTAATAGAACAGCTCATTCTTCAATCCAATTTATCAGTTGTATAACTGATTAAAAAAAATACTAAGAGTAATTTCAAATGCTTTTGCATTGGTCCAATTACACTAACGATGTTCCTACAATAATAGTTTGATAGTAAGTTAAAGTAAACTATCTTTGTGTAAATATTCTCTATCATTGATTATAAAAACCTAAGCAAACTAGTTGCTCTAGTTAAAGTACTGGTTACTTTTGTACACCTGTCCTTTTCAAAATTACTGCCAACAATTATTGATGTCTTCACACCTGTCCAATTACACAACAGTACTATGAATGAATCAATAAATGTTTGGTACAATGATGGCAGTGTTACATATGGAGTGGGTGACCATTTTGTGTTAATGATTGTAACATCAGTGATTGTGGATATCTTTCTAATAACTGGTCATTTACTAATAAACTTTAACAAGATAAGAAAATATCTTTGACTAAGTTATGAAGCTATAACTCGGTAACTCTGTAACAATTGACTCCTCCTACTTAATTTCATATTAGTTTGATACTTATAAAAGTGTGTGTAGCATATATATAACTTGAATACTTTAATGATCACTTAATAATTTTTGTATTTTAACCTTGTGTTTAAAGCTACTTAGTTTGTTGTTAAGTTAAAATGTATCAAATAAAATGAATTCAAAATGTAGTAGTTTGTTGAGAGAGACAGGAAACCATGTCACAATTTAGTACACTTCACATCAACTGAGTTGGTTCATTCATAAAATATGACATAATGAAAGTGAAGCTTGTGACATGTGATTGTCCTAAAGATATGAATACAGATACCTCTATGTTAATAACTGTTTTGCAAAACTCTGTATATTTGTAAATACCATTCATATATAAAGCTCTTAATTTATAAAACATGAGAAAAGTTTTACATTTTTTGAAATTGATTGTGCTTGTATGTCAAAGAAATTATAATCATTCTCCTTTACATTGTTACATAATCTTTGTATATACAAATAAATCAGTAAAAATGTTGTATAGTATAAACAATAATATGTTTTGCTCTTTTTTCAGGAACACAAGTAGAACTTATCAAGACCATCCATCATTCTTCCCTTTGATGCTTTCCTTGTGATTGACTGTTCAATCCTACTCAATACTAATGTTCTCTTTCTCTGTATAATATAGTTCTAGTTACTGAACCAAAAGCTCATTTAATTGGTTATATCAATGTTGTTCAATACTTTTAAATTAAGAAAATCAGTCGCTTTTACTTGAAAACTTGATCTAAAATTGTCCTTTGGTATTTATTGTTTAGGTAACATATTCTATATTTTACAAAACCAAAGTATTAATTAGTATAAATAAAATAATGTTATTGTGTGTGGCAAGTGAAAGTAAACAAATAGAAGTTTAGAGTTTCAAGTTCCTTTTGTAGATTAAGTGGAACTTGTGTTCACAGACACAATATGAAGTGACATATGTTAGTACTTACACTGATATGTAAATGGTTACTATTATATTCATTATAAAATAGCAACAAATATTGTTTTACTGTTTAACATCTTTTACTCAATCTTACGTATATATGTCTTTTAATATGTACAAAGACAGAAACTATTAAAGGAAGTCATAAACATCTTAAATTTTTACATCATGATTAACTATAGCACTATACTGCACTATACTGTGTCCTAATTGGAACTTAATCAGTATGTATACCAGGTAGGAGTATTTGATATCACATTTGTACATATACTGATGTTTTTGTCTGTACATAGTTGTGTTCTATCATATAGTGTTAGTTACTGGACAACAAGTATTAGTTATCAAATCTTATTGAGTTATGCTAACATGTAATTAATGCTACTGTTACGTGTGCTGACGATTTACATAGCGGTCAGCTGATTGATGATGAGGCCTCGAATTGAAATACATACACCTGCTGGACTGAATTAATTAGCATGTAGATTATTGTACACTTACCTGTACAAATTATTTTCTTACCTATAGCTAGAGGATCACTTAGAAGGATCACTTGGTGATTGACCAATCAAATTAATTCCTATAATGTTCATTTTTTGTAGGGTATAAATAGGACTGTTTTTCATTCATGCAATTATTATTATGTAGCCACTGATGATGACAATTGAACTAACTGTTGAAACGTTTGGCAAAGAAAATTATTTTGTTTGGTGAAAGATCAAAAAAATGAACATTACTATAAACTTACCCAAGCACCCAGGTCTCTTTCTTATCAAATTAATTCCTGCTCTAAGCCATGTGACCTGATCCAGAGGCTCCCTATAAAAGGAATGATTTACTATTTTGATTTTTGAAGTAGTAACGTATAAATACACTTAGTAACCACTTTGAAATGAATATATTATCGATTATATTTATTTAGAAAACTCAACTCGAGTATTGCTACGCTACTAACACGTAACAGCTTGGTAGTGTGACAGAGTCACCTGGACTAATAACTATATTTGTTATTCTTAGATTGCTGAGTGTAGTACATCATTATTATGTCACTATTATGTTATTTTCAGTTGTAATATCTTATAAATAAGAGGCTTTGGGCAGCAGAGTTAGTCTGTCCACACAAGTAGCCAACTTAACTAGTAGCAGAATAACACTGTTACAACTACATATCAACAATAATAGTATCTTAATAACAGCTCAATTGTAATCAGACACTGAGAATGTGAAATGGATAAACTTTGTGGTCACAAGATTGCTAATTATTTTCGTTAAAATTTACAGTATAATAATATAATAATAGCAGCTCATGCTCAACAGACATTTTACTGTAAGTGTGAAAAGAACATGTTTGCAATCACTATTGCTTTGTTTTCCAAAACGTAATCATTTAATCATTTACAGTACTTTACATATCACTATAGATTTACAAAACCTAAACATTTAAACAATAAAACAATGACATTTTGTTTAGCAAGTGAAAGTAAACACATAAACCTAATAAAAGTATCAAGTTGCTTTTCATAGATAGAGTAGACTAGATCCTAGCAACATGAAGTGGCTTATCTTGGTACTCCTCTTTCACTTACTACTGATATGTAGTAAATGTAATAAGGTAATCAATATTACTTCACAAGATCAACTCCTCCAGTTATACTTGTGTCATCACTATAATTACACTGGTGACACTACTCTTCTCCTTCTGGATACTGTCTACAATATTAGTGGTAATGGGAGTTGGTGTACCATTAATACCAACTACTCACTTACTGTACAATGTAACCAATCAATGGCTACTATTCAATGCATCTCTTCCACTCATGTCAACACTACCCATCCAACTATTGGATTTGTCTTCACTGGAAGTAATGGTCTGACTCTACAGAGAGTGAAATTTACTGGTTGTGGTGCTAACCTTGCTACTCTTGATAAAGATCAACTTGACATTATCAACTCTACCAGTTCTCTTGTCTACTTCACACAATATCATGCTGCTGTACTGGTGTTCACTGATATCAGTCATCTTGTTATGAGAGATGTGAGTATATTCCAGTACTATGGGTTTGCTATTGTAGCTGTTAACTTACCTAATGGTACTGTGGATTCTATTAATGTAATAACTTCTCAAGGCATTGAGCAGGAAGCACAGTATGGTTATGGCTACACTGTTGGTAGTGGAGTGTTGTTAATGTATCAATATTCACCCAAAACACTCTCCTATACAAACCAATATAAGTTAAAAATTACAAATTCTAATTTTTCATACAATTTTGACTATGTACCTTTCTCAGAATATGTATGTGTTACAAAACTCTACAACTCTTTCATATACAAGAATTCTAAGAAACCAGTCATCAATGCTGCAGGACTTACAATATTTTACATTGGAACAAACACCAGTGTTCAAGTTGATATATCTCAATGTACTTTTGCAGATAATGTAGGTTCTAGAGCTGGAGCAATGCTATTATTACATTTGGAAACACAAAACACACTCACAGACTGTTATTAAACATTCAAAGTTTGATTCAAATGGGAGTTATCGAAAATGTCATGGAAGTGATCTTGTATTATTCTTTGATAAACTTTCCAAAACATCTACCAATGAAATATATCAACCTCTTCAAGTAATTGATGTACATTTTAAATTTTCATTTGGAGGTATTTTTAGAGATAAACAAGAAGGTGTTGTTTATATTGCTATGATGAATGTTAAAACAATTCCTATCTGTTTCACATTTTCTAATGTTATTTTTAACAAAAACAAAGCTCTACTTTCTGGATCTTGTATATTTGCAGTTTCATATCCATCAGAAAAAAATGACATATCTTTTGTTTTGGAATCTATTGAAGCATATAACAATGGAATATCAAGAATTGATGTTGGATCATCTTTTTTACCAGCCAGCCTCTTCAAATTTACAGATATCAACAGTATCATAATAAAAGGATCTTTACAAAACCCCAGCAAATTCTCAAACAACTTTGGTACAGTTATAGAGATTATTCGATCTGATATTACTCTTGAGGGACATATAGTCTTTAACAACAATACAGGTATTAATGGAGCTGCTATTATGTTAATAGGAGATAGTCTCATTCATCTCGCTCAAGGACTTCATATTACCTTTACAAATAACACAGCTCTATCTAGTGGAGGAGCTATATATGATGTTAGCAGTCCATTTGACAAGACACATTGTACATTTCAAGTTAACATTACACCAGATGATGATATAGCAGTGTTATTTGAAAACAATAAAGCAACAGTCACTGGTAACTCTGTCTTTTCATCAATATTATATAACTGTTACATAGACAATTATACTTGGATTGATTCCTCAAAGGCAACAAAAATTTATAACAATATCTTCACTTTTATACCAAATAATATTTTTCAACTTTCTACTACTCCAGTAAAGTTGACATTATGTCACTCAAACAATTTTAGCACACTCAATAAATATGACGCTTATCCTGGAGAGACAGTTAATTTTTCAATAGCTGCTATTAATGCTGTGGGTAATTACAGTTACTCCATTGTTTCTGCAAATGTATTCAGGAATGTAGATACTGGGTTTACATCAGATATCAACTGGTACTTGTCAGAGAGACAGAGTACACAAGTTATAAGAGAAAGTGATGACTGTACTCTCATTAATATAACTATACATACCAATGATAACAGTACATTGGACATACCCAAATATGGTGCCCTACTATTCACTGTTCCCAATATTGCTAATATAACAGTTGTTGACATCACTTTAAAATCTTGTCCACCTGGTTTTGAATGGAATTTAAATAGTGGATCATGTATCTGTTCACATCTTTTATCTTCATTAAATATCATTGGTTACATTCCTAACTGTAGTATCAATACTAGAACTTTTAACAGACCAACTTTTACTTCATGGGTTGGTACAGTGAATGAAACATCAGGTTTTCTTTTGTCTTTGTATTGCCATCATGGATACTGTAATAGTGACCCTATCTTTACAGTCTTTCATTACAGCAACAGTGACAAAAGATTTAGAATAAGTTCAAAAGACTTGTCAACTACTTCATCATTGTGTCTTTTTGACAGAGAAGGCATTTTATGTGGCAATTGTTCTACAAACTACAGTGTTGTGTTTGGTTCTACAGAATGTAGACAATGTAGTAACTGGTGGTTGTGGACATTAGTACTCTATGCAGTAGCTGGTCCTCTCCTCGTTTACCTTTTGTATACTCTCAGGCTTACATTAACAACTGGTACACTCAATGGAATTATATTCTACATTCAGATGGCTGATCTTGGGTTATATAATATTATGTCTAGTAATGTTAGTCAATGTTCTTGGACTATCAGGTATAGTATGAAAGTAGCAATGCTTGTAATTTCCATTTTGAATCTGAATCTTAGCTTTCCTCTATGTTTTTACAATGGGATGAATGAGTTATGGAAAGCTGGTCTCACTTTACTATTTCCAATTTATTTGTTGACAATAGTTGTTGTCATCATTATCCTTAGTCGTTTTTCTCTAAGGCTTTCTAACGAAATAGCTAATTTCTCAGTTCAAGTACTGGTTACTATTGTACATCTCTCCTTCACAAAATTACTACTAGCACTCTCTGATGTTTTCACACCTGTCCAATTATACAACAGTGCTATGAATAAATCAATAAATGTTTGGTTCAATGATGGCAATGTTATATATGGAGAAGGTAAACATTTTGTGTTAATGATAGTAACATCAGTGATAGTTGGTATCTTTCTAATACCTTACATGTTAATAATTCTAACTGGTCGTCTACTAATGAAATCTAACAAGATAAGAGAATATCTTCGACCAATATATGAAGCTATCCATGCTCCTTATAAATACAACAAACAATATTGGTTTACTGCTAGACAACTTCTACTGCTTTTCATATCCATTGTTTACACCATATATCGAGCAAGAAGCACAAGCAAATTTTTATTTGCTTTTTCTATCATTCTTCCTGTTTATGTGTTGGTTGTTACTGTTCAAGCTTATCTAAAGCCATTTAAAAACAAGTTCATAAATATCTTAGATCTTTCTGTCATGATCAACTATGGTACTATACTGTGTACTAACTGGTACTTCATTGGAAAAACAAAGTACTATTGTACTTTAGGAATACTTGATGCCACATTTGTACATGTATTGATCTTTACTTTCAATGTAGTTGTGTTCTATCATATAGTGTTAGTTACTGGACAACAAGCTCGTTTTATAGGTTACATCAATGGTGTTGAAATCTTAATCAAGAAAATGACCCAATGTCTTAAGAAATCACAACCAGTGACACATCCTAGACATCTTAGAGAAGAACTGGACTCATCATTTTTTGACGATAACTATTCTGAATATCGCGAGCCCCTCTTAAGTCCATAATTATCATATAACACTCCATTACTGTTTTGTATTTGTTTGTTTATTATTGTTTTCAGTACAAGGTTAGGTACAACAATACTTACAATATTAATCAGTTTAGTTTAAAAGAATATCTTATCAACTAACTTAGTGAATTCATTATTATATTTAGTAGAGTGCTTAGAATTTAACTGATATTCAATTCTTATAATACTTTTAAAAATTTTGAACTTATTTCTTTTAGTTTAATATAACTGTGACATGATCTGTGAAAATGACAACTGTCAAAATATCTAAAAAGGTTTGACATACATATAGTTGCTATATATGCACAACTATTTATGGTAACTGTATGTATACAAAACTTTTTTGAGGTGTTTAACAGTGGTCTCTTTTCATAAATCTGGGGGGTCATAAATGTTTTGACAGAAGTAGTCCCTTATTGCATATCAGGTCACAATTATATACACATTCTATTACCAATAAATTTTGTGACTATATTTTGGATAATGTTATTGTTATGTAAGGTTTACTAAAGTATAGTTCTATTCAAGCCAGTTGGTCTAACTGCTTATGATTGTGGTATATTAATGTAATATGTTCTTATCATATTGTAAGGGGGCAATAAGGACATCCCCAAGCACATGTTCTTTCTGTCCTGTCCTGAGTGTGTTTGTTTATTCTTATCCTTTTGATCTTGGCTAGGTATATACATTTGATGACAAGACCGTGTCATAATGGCCAGTATTGGTCGTATTGAAGAGTTTAACACTCATTCTCAGAGTATTACCTCGTGTTTAGATTAAATTGAAGGTTTTCTTCATGTTAATTGGATCACTGAGGACAAAAAAGCAGTAATATTTCTTAGCCTTATTGGTTGGTAGGAGGACTTATGAGATTTTACGTGATTTTTTATCTCCTACCAAACCTCAGGAGAAGATGTTTGATGAATTTCGGTCTGGATTAAAGAAATAATTCGAGCCCAAATCGTTGATTATAGCCAAGCATTTTCATTTTCATATCTCAATGAAGCTTTACGAGACAGGCTTGTTTGTGGCCTGCGCCACAAAGCAACCCAAAAACAGTTATTGTCTGAAGTTGACCTTACTTTTACTCAAGCAATTGAAATAGCTCAAAGTATCAAAGCTGCTGAGTAGAATGTACAAGTTCTGAAAACACAAGACACTGTTGAGCTTATTAAAGTCACACAACCACCTGCCTCTCAGGACACTAAGTGGCCTCACTGTCGGAAGAACAACCACATCTCAAGAGACTGTCATTTAAAAGATGCAACTTGTTTTAAGTGCCAAAAGAAAGGTCATATTGCTACCATTTGCAGGTCAAAAAGACTTGGTCAACCTACAACTGCTACTCCTACTTGTAATCATCCTTTAAACTGGGTCTAAAGTGATATAACTTCTCCTGAGGAACAGGAACCGCATATTTTCACCGTGGGTGGAGGTTCTCGTAACCCATTAACAGTACTTTTAGTTAATGACACTGAGTTGTGTAAGGAGATTTACATAGGAGCATCCGTTTCAATAATTCCAGAAAATATGAAAAGATGACTCTTTCTGGATGTACCTCTCTCTGACTCTCTAGCTATTTTTAAAACGTATACTCAGGAAAAGATGCCCTTATTAGGTGTATTCAATGCTGATGTTTAACATAATGGTCAATTCAAGTCTCTCATACTTTACGTCATTTGAAGGTAATGGACTTAATTTACTTGGTCGTGAGTGACTTGAAGAATTAAAGCTTAATTGGATGACAATTTTTACGTCAACAACAGTCAGCAAGCAGGCATTGTTACAAACCCCACCTTGATTGATATTCAGATATTTTTAAAAATGAATTAGGAACTATCAATCGTTTTAAAGCTAAATTAAAACTTCGTTCTGATGCAAAACCTTGAGAATAATTGTCTCGTATGGGGAATTCGTATTGTCATTCTTACTAAGTTGCAAAAACGTGTCTTAACCAAACTAAGCGAGACTCATCTTGGTATGTCTAGAATGAAGTCTATTGCCAGAAGTCATGTTTGATGATCATCCTTAGATAAGTCTATTGAAGAACCTATGTAAGAGTTGTCAGGTATTTCAAGAGGTAAAGCCTTCCTACCAACAGCTCCCACGTTTCCATGGGGATGGACAGAGAAACCTTGGCCAAGAGGTAATGCAGATTTTGCTGGACCAATTCAAGACCATATGCTTTTTCTTCTTGTAGATGTTCAGATGATGGTAGTGAGCTCACTTCTCAAGAATTGCTCGTTTTTGTCGAGAGAATGGTATTTGTCATACTCGTACTTCGCCATGCCATGCATCCTTCCTCTAATGGAGCTATTAAACATTTTGTTCAAACCTTTAAGAAGTCCATGAAAGCGTCTGAAAAGGAAGGAAGATCAGTGGAAGATTATTTATCCAAATTTCTTTTAAGTTTTAGATCAACACCACATGCCACTACTGGTGTAACTCCTAGTAACAGTGATAGTATTTTCAATGTTTTCGTTACTGAAATAATTCATTTGTGCTAACAATCAGTGCGTATTAAGAACAGAGAAAGACCTTTATTCAGCAAATGTTCTACTGTTAATGATATTAACTACAGTGTTGTGTTTGGTTCTCCAGAAGGTAGACAATGTAGTAACTGGTGGTTGTGGACACTAGTCCTCTATGCAGTAGCTGGTCCTCTCCTTATTTACCTGTTATATGCTCTCAGACTTACATTAACAACTGGTATATTCAATGGAATTATATTCTATGCTCAGGCTGCTAATGTAGGGATATTAGATATGTTGAGTGTTTACAATGGAAAAATGGGAGTGGTCAGAGATGTTATGGTTGTTTTTCTTTCAGTTCTAAATATTGGACTTGTATTTCCTCTATGTTTTAATAATGGAATGACAGTTATGGAAAGCTGGTCTCAGTATACTATTTCCACTTTATCTCCTGACAATAGTTGTGTCATCATTATCCTCAGTCGTTATTCTCTAAGGTTTTTTAACAGGATAGGTCACTCACAGTTCAAGTACTGGTTACTGTTGTACACCTCTTCTTTGGAAGACTATTAGGTGCAATTATCAATGCCTTTACACCAGCTAAAGTCTTTAGTTCAAACCAGAGTGAAGTATATCATGTATGGTATTGGGATGGGTCTGTTGAATATGGTAGTAAAGGACATATTATTCTCATGATAATCACATTACTGGTTGTCTTTACTCTCCTTTTACCATAATTATGTTCTCCTTCTCTTCTTTGCTAAACCTTTTAGACATTGTACAAATGCCAATGAATACACAAGACCAATACTTGAAGCTATCCATGCTCCATATAAAAATTGTAAGGATTACTGTTTTGTAGCTCGTCTCTTACTTCTTATTATGATGTACATTTACATTGTCATTGCCTCAATATTGTTCTTCATAATTGGTTAGGCTATAATCAGACCATGCAATTTATACATTTACCATTTTACTAATATTTATATTATATTTTATAGTTTCATATACATAAATTGTCTGCAGCAAATGTAACTCTAATCCTTTATTTATCATTTAATTACTTTATGTTTTTTTAGTATGTTTTTTATATTTTTCTTTTTTTTGTTTTAAAGTCACTTGTTTAGTTGATAAGCCAAAATAATCATATTAACAGATTTATAATTTGTTACTATGTTAGTAGTCTGTAAAGAGAGATAGTAAACCATATCACAATTCAGTACACTTAACATCAACTGAGTTGATTTATTTACGATATATGACATAATGAAAATGAAGCTTGTGACATGTGATTGTCCTAGAGTTATGAATACAGATACCTCTAAGTTAATAACTGTTTTGCAAAACTCTGTATATTTGTAAATACCATTCATATAGAAATCTCTTATTTTGTAAAACATGAGAAATGTTTACATTTTTTGAAATTGACCATGTTTGTATGTCAAAGAAATAGTAATCATATTGTTTACATTATCAAATAGTCTTTGTATATACAAATAAATCAGTAAGAAATGTTGAATAGTATAAACAAAAATATGTTTTGCTGTTTTGATGTTTATGTTGTCCGATTTTTTTAAGGAACATGAGTAGAACTTGTAATCATCTTAATATATTTCCATATTAGTAGTAAGTGAAAAAAGTGCAACATTAGCAACTTCATGTTGTCAGTAAATACAAGAATTACTTGATGTATATACCATGTATCAAGTCAATCATCCATCTCTTTGAGGCTTTTGGTCATCAACTATTGAATCCTATTATAAATGAGTACAAGTAAATCATAATTATCTGGTATTTTTACATCATTAACTATGATAATATTGATAAGGTAGAGTACATTCTAACACTAATATTTTATATTTTTAAACTTTATCTGATCGCTTCCATTGGTATTTATTGTTCAAACAAACAGTCTACATTTTATAAACATGAATGTAAGTGTAGAAAAACAATGATATTTTGTGGCAAATGATAGTAAATAAATAGAAGTTAAAAGTGACAAGTTGCTTTTGTAGATCAAGTAAACTTTTGTGTTCACTGACAACATGAAGTGGCTTATGTTGGTACTCCTCTTTCACTTACTACTGATATGTAGTAAATGTAATAAGGTAATCAATATTACTTCACAAGATCAGCTCCTCCAGTTATACTTGTGTCATCACTATAATTACACTGGTAACACTACTCTTCTCCTCCTGGATACTGTCTACAGTATTAGCGGTAATGGGAGTTTGTGTAACATTAACACCAACTACTCACTTGCCATACAAGGTAACCACTCAATGGCTACTATTCAATGTATCTCTTCCACTTATGTTAACACTATCCATCCAACTACTGGATTTGCCTTCAATGGAAGAGGTATTCTGACTCTACAGAGACTAACATTTACTGGTTGTGGTGCTAACCTTACTACTCTTGATAAGAAACAACTTCACATTATCAACTCTACCAATTCTCATGTCTACTTCACACAATATCATGCTGCTGTACTGGTGTTTACTGAGATCAGTTATCTTGTTATGAGAAATGTGAGTATATCCCAGAACTATGGATTCGCTATTGTAGCTGTCAACTTACCTAATGGTACTTTGGATTTTATTGCTATAACTACTTCTCGAAGTATTCAAGTGGAAATTCAAAGTAACTATAGTGTTGGTAGTGGAGTGTTGTTAATGTATCAAGATTCACCCAAAACACTCTCCTATACAAACAAATATAAGTTAATAATTATAAATTCTACTTTTTCATACAATTTTGACTATGTAGCTTACTCAGGATATGTGTGTGTTACAAAACTCTACAATTCTTTCATATCTAAAGATTTTAAGAAACCACTCATCAATGCTGCAGGACTTACAATATTTTATATTGGAGCAAACACCAGTGTTCAAGTTAATATATCTAACTGTACTTTTGCAGACAATCTTGGTTCTATAGCTGGAGCAATGCTGTTATTACATTTGGAAACAAAAACACACTCACAGACTATTATTAAACATTCAATATTTGACTCAAATGTCAGTGATCGAAAATGTCATGGAAGTGGTCTTGTGTTATTCTTTGATAAACTTTCCAGATCATCTACTAATGAAATATACCAACCTCTTCAAGTAATTGATGTACATTTTAACTTTTCATTTGGAGGTATTTTTAGAGATAAACAAGAAGGTGTTGTTTATATTGCCATGATGAATGTTAAAACAATTCCTATCTGTTTCACATTTTCTAATGTTACTTTTAACAAAAACAAAGCTTTACTTTCTGGATCTTGTATATTTGCAGTTTCATATCCATCAGAGAGAAATAACATATCCTTTGTATTAAAATCTATCAAAGCATATAACAATGGAGTATCAAAAAGGAAAATTGTATCAACAACATTTTTACCAGCCAGCCTCTTTAAATTTTCAGATATAAACAGTATCATAATAAAAGGATCCATACAAAACCCCAGCAGTTTTTCAAGAAACTTTGGTACAGTTATACAGGCTATTCGATCTGATATTACTCTTGAGGGACAACTACTTTTTCACAACAACACAGGTATTAATGGAGGTGCTATTATGTTAATAGGAGATAGTCTCATTCATCTCACTCAAGGACTTCGAGCTAACTTTACAAATAACACAGCTCTATCTAGTGGAGGAGCTATATATGATCTTAGCAGTCCATTTGACAAGACATATTGTACATTTCAAGTTAACATTAGACAGTATGATGATATAGCAATGTTATTTGAAAACAATGAAGCAACAGTCACTGGTAACTCTGTCTTTTCGCCAAAAATGTATAACTGTTACATGAACAATTATACTTGGGTTGATTCCACAAAGGCAACAGAAATTTATAACAACATCTTTACCTTTTTACTAAATAATATTTTTCAACTTTCTACTACTCCAGTAAAGTTGACAATATGTAACACAAACAAATCTAACATACTCAATACATATGATGCTTATCCTGGAGAAAAACTTACATTTTCAATGGCTGCTATTAATGCTGTAGGTAAATACAGTTACTCCATTGTTTCAGTAGCTGTAGTTAAGAGTATTGGTACTGGATTTACATCAGATATCAACTGGCACTTGTCAGAGAGACAGAGTACACAAGTTATAAGAGAAATTGATGACTGTACTCTTATATATATAACTATACATACCAAAGATAACAGTACATTGGACATACCCAAATATGGTGCCCTACTATTCACTGTTCCCAGTATTGCTAATATAACAGTTGTTGACATCACTTTAAAATCTTGTCCACCTGGTTTTGAATTAAATTTAAATAGTGGATCATGTATCTGTTCACATCTTTTATCTTCATTAAATATTGTTGGCTACATTCCTAACTGTAGTATCAATACTAGAACATTTAACAAACCAACTTTTACTTCATGGGCTGGTACAATGAATGAAATATCAGGTTTTCTTTTGGCTTTATATTGCCATCATGGATACTGTAATAGTGACCCTACCTTCACTGTCTTTCATTATAGCAACAGAGACAAAAAATTTAGTATAAGTTCAAAAGATTTATTAAATACTTCATCATTGTGTCTTTATGACAGAGACGGTATTTTATGTGGCAATTGTTCTACAAACTACAGTGTTGTGTTTGGTTCTACAGAATGTAGACAATGTAGTAACTGGTGGTTGTGGACACTAGTCCTCTATGCAGTAGCTGGTCCCCTCCTCATTTACCTGTTATATGCTCTTAGACTTACATTAACAATTGGTACACTCAATGGAATTATATTTTACATCCAGATAGCAAATGCTGGCTTATATGATGTTTTGTCTTCTAATGTTAGTCAATGTTCTTGGACTATGAGTTATAGTATGAAAGTAGCACTGTTTGTAATTTCCATTTTGAATCTGAATCTTAGCTTTCCTCTATGTTTTTACAATGGGATGAATGAGTTATGGAAAGCTGGTCTCACTTTACTATTTCCAATTTATTTGTTGACAATAGTTGTTGTCATCATTATCCTTAGTCGTTTTTATCTAAGACTTTCTAACAAAATAGCTAATTTCTCAGTTCAAGTACTGGTTACTATTGTACATCTCTCCTTTACAAAATTACTACTAGCACTCTCTGATGTCTTCACACCTGTCCAATTATACAACAGTGCTATGAATAAATCAATAAATGTTTGGTTCAATGATGGCAATGTTATATATGGAGAAGGTAAACATTTTGTGTTAATGATAGTAACATCAGTGATAGTGGGTATCTTTCTAATACCTTACATGTTAATAATTCTAACTGGTCGTCTACTAATGAAATCTAACAAGATAAGAGAATATCTTCGACCAATATATGAAGCTATCCATGCTCCTTATAAATACAACAAACAATATTGGTTTACTGCTAGACAACTCCTGCTAATTTTCATATCCATTGTTTACACCATATACCGAGCAAAAAGCACAAGCAAATTTTTATTTGCTTTTTCTATTTTTCTTCCTGTTTATGTGTTGTTTGTTACTGTTCAAGCTTATCTAAAACCGTTTAATAACAAATTCATAAATATCTTGGATCTTTCTGTCATGATCAACTATGGTACTATACTGTGTACTAACTGGTACTTCATTGGAAAAACAAAGTACTATTGTACTTTAGGAATCCTTGATGCCACATTTGTACATGTATTGATCTTTACTTTTATTGTTGTTGTGTTCTATCATATAGTGTTAGTTACTGGACAACAAGCTCATTTTAGAGGTTGCATCAATGCTGTTAAAAACTCAATAAAGAAAATGACCCAATGTCTTAAGAAATCACAACCAGTGTCACATCAAAGACATCTTAGAGAAGAATTGGACTCATCATTTTTTGATGATAACTATTCTGAATATCGCGAGCCTCTCTTAAGTCCATAATTATCATATAACACTCCATTATTGTTTTGTATTTGTTTGTTTATTTTTATTTACAGTACAATCTTACAGTTTAGTTTAAAAGAATATTAGCATCTTAAAAATTAATTATTGCATTAGAACTCAATTCCTAAACTTATCTTTTACAATTAAGTTTGAAATTCTTTTCTTTATTTTATAACATATTCACTTTATATTATAAAAAAAGTTTGTGGACAACGTTTTGTATGACATTATTGCTATGTAAGGTTTACTAACATATAGTTCTATTGAAGTCAGTTGGACTTGGATTTCCTCTGTATTTTTATAATGAAATAACAGAGTTATAGAAGGCTGGTCTCAGTTTACTATTTCCACCTTACCTCTTGTCTATAGTTGTTCTCCTTATTATCCTCAGTTGTTTTTCACTAAGGCTTTCTAACAGAATAGTTCACTCCTCAGTTCAAATATTAGTAACTATTGTACATATCTCCTTTGAAAGATTATTAGGTTCAATTATCAATGTCTATACATAAATTATAATCTTTACTTCAGAACAGACATATCATTTATGGTATTGGGATGGGTCTGTGGAATATGGTAGTAAAGGACATACTATTCTCATAGTAATCACATCATTGGTTGTCTTTTCTCTACTATTACTTATCCTATGTTCTCCTTTTCTTCTTTGCTAAACCTCTCAGACATTGGTGATGTGCCAATGAATACACAAGACCAATACTTGAAGGTATCCATGCTCCATATAAGAATGGTAAACAGTACTGGTTTGTAGCTCGCCTCATATTTCTCATTATGATGTACATATTGTACAGTATTGAACCTTATCAACATACCATTTACATTGTCATTGCCTCAGTATTCTTCTTCTTCATTATTGGTCAGGCTATGTTCAGACCATACAAGAGTAACTTTATTAACTCGTTAGGCTGTTGGCTTCTTTTCAACCTTGCCTTTATATACATCACAACCAGGGAAATATTGAGGTAAGAGTTTATAAATTAGTAGCTATCTTCCTGTTCGTCATAACCTTCTTTGTTGTACTGGTCTATCATATCCTATTTATTACCAGAAAATTAAAAAAGGAGACAGAAAGGTAAATGACTCCTGTACAAAAATTAGTCGATATTTGTCACATATTAAACGTAATTATAACTTTCAAAGTCATCATCATTTACCATTACAAGATGCTAATGAGTCCTTCTATGATTCATGTCATAATTATAGAGAATCAATGTTGAGTCCTAGCTAGTAAAATTCCTTTTATTTACTGTAGAACAATTTACTTTGTATATAAATTGTGAAGACATTTATTTTTACTACTTTAATTTGAGTGTGAAAAAGTTTCTAAATATTGTTTGTGATTGTGATTGTGATTTTTTAAAAATGAACTTAACAAAAAATACAAAACCTTTGATTCCCACATTTCTGTCTCTCTCTTTTTATATATATGTGTGTGTGTGTGTGTATCTTATTTCATGCTCTAAATTAGTCAAGATTGAAGTACAATTGATGCTGGTTAGCTGATAGAAATCTATGACAGATTTGTTTGCATTGTTTGGAACATACCAAGAGTTATATTATTTCTATATTCTATTGTTGCCAATGACGTTATAGGTAATCACAATTATTTCATTGTTACTATATAGTTAGGAATTGTTTCTTGAGATATAGAGAATGTAGTAATAACTAGTAATTGTGGATACAGTCCTCTGTTCAGTTGCTGGTACCTTCCTTTTAATTAGTAATTGTTTCTCAGACTAACATTAACATCTGGTGCATTCAATTAAGTTATATTCAGGTGACTAATCCTGTGTCATATACAATTTTGTGTATTAATGGTATTCAATATATTTATGGGCTGCAAGGTATGGTATGAAAGTAGCACTCTTTCAATTTCCATTATGAATCTGAATTTTGGTTTTCTTCTATGTTTTTATAGTGGAATGACAGGGTTGTAGAAAGCTTATCTTAGTTTAGTCTTTCAATTCTATCTCCTGACAATAGTTGTTATCATCAATAGTTTTCTCTAAAATTTTATAACAGAACAGCACATTTTTCAATCCAATTAATCAATTGTACAACTTCATTCACAAAAATACTGAAAGCAATTTCTAATGCCTTTACATTGGTCCAATTACACTAACAATGTTCCTGAAATAGTTTGGTTAGTTTGATAGTGATTTTAACTGTCTCTGTAAAAATATTTTTCATCATTGGTTACAATGTTTGTCAAATTGCCTCAAGTCAAGTATTGGTTACTATTGAATATCTGTCCATTTTAAAATTACTACTAGCAATTGTTGATGTCTTCACACCAGTCCAATTACACAACAGTACTACAAATAAACCAAAGAGTGCTTGGTTTAATGACGGCAGTGTTACATATGGAGAAGGTGACCATTTTGTGTTAATGATTGTAACATCAGTGATAGTTGGTATCTTTCTAATACCTTACATGTTAATAATTCTAACTGGTCATCTACTAATGAAATCTAACAAGATAAGAGAATATCTTCAACCAATATATGAAGCTATCCATGCTCCTTATAAATACAGCAAACAATATTGGTTTACTGCTAGACAATTATTGTTGATTTTTGTTTACATTATCTATTTATCATGGCAGAAATTTTGTACTTCTTTTCTCTACCATTCTACCTGTTTACTTTTTGTTTGTCACTGCTCAAGCTCATCTAAGACCATTTATAACAAGATAGTAAACCTTTAGGATCTTTTTATCATGATCAACTATGGTATTATTGTATGTACTAATTGATACTTTATTAAGGAGGACCAATATTGTATATCTTGACTATTGAATATCACATTTGTATATATACTGATGTTTTTGTCTGTACATAGTTGTGTTCTATCATATAGTCTTAGTTACTGGACAACAAGTATTAGTTATCAAATCTTACTGAGTTATGGTAACATGTAGTTTTTGCTACATATCAACATTATCTTAATAACAGCTCAATTGTAATCAGACACTTTACTGAAAGTGTGAAGTGGGTAAGTTTTGTGGTCAATAACTTGTTTTCAAAATATCACATAATTATCTTCGTTAGAATTTACAGTATAATAATAGCAGCTCAATAGATATTCTACTGTAAGTGTGAAAAGGACACATTTGCTACATATCAACAACAATAGTATCTTAATAACAGCTCAATTCTAATCAGTCACTTTACTAAGATGTGAAATGGGTGAGTTTTGCAGCCAATAACTTCTTTTCAAAATATTACCTAAATATTTCCCATGGTATTTACACTATCCTATATATTTTACAAAATCTAAGGATTTATTAATAAAACAATGATATTTTGTGTAGCAAGTGAAAGTAAACAGATTAAACAAATAGAAGTTCAAGGATTCAAGTTGCTTTACATAGATAGAGAGTACCACTACATCCTGGCAAAATGAAATGCCTTATGTTGGGAGTTTGTGTAACATTAATACCAACTACTCACTCACAATACAAAGTAACCACTCAATGGCTGCTATTCAATGTATCTCTTCCACTTATGTTAACTCTATCAATCCAACTGTTAGATATAACATTAATTGTTTAAGTAATGTAGCAATTGTCTTACAAATGAGAGAATTGCAAATACAGTTTTAGCTTCATCAATTGATTGCTATATATATAAACATTTCTTTGATAAATCCTAATAACTAACATTTAAACTTTATCATCACTATTTAAAAGACCATATTTGGTTATATCCAAGACACGTGATTCTTTTGTAAAGATAGTATCAATTAAATTTTATTTTCACTCACCATACAAATTATCAGTTAGTTTACATAAAATTTTAAAGACATCTTTGATTGTACTTAAGACACATGATAACTGTCTCCCAATGGAAATGTTGTGATTACAAGTCCTATTAGATCAATAAATTGTTTGGCAAACCAATTCTTTATGATTAAGAGAGTTGATACTTTCAAAATCCTTTCATATAAAGATCTGTTTTCTCCAAATATAATAAAACTTATAGATTTCAATTATCATTATTTATCAACAGTCTAACAAAAAAGAAATAGTCTGGTATTATAAATTTGGTGAAGTAGTCATTGATACCTGGATCAAGTAGATCACTGACAACATGAAGTGTCTTATGTTGGTACTTCTCTTTCACTTGCTACTGATATGTAGTAAATGTAATAAGGTAATCAATATTACTTCACAAGATTGTCTCCTCCAGTTATACTTGTGTCATCACTATAATTACACTGGTGACACTACTCTTCTCCTCCTGGATACTGTCTACAATATTAATGGTACTGGGAGTTTGTGTACCATTAATACCAACTACTCACTTACCATACAAGGCAACCACTCAATGGCTACTATTCAATGTATTTCTTCCACTTATGCAAACACTATCTATCCAACTATTGGATTTGCCTTCACTGGAAGTAGTAGTCTGACTCTACAGAGAGTAACATTTATTGGTTGTGGTGCTAACCTTACTACTTTTGATAATAAACAACTTGACATTATCAACTCTACCAGTTCTCTTGTCTACTTCACACAATATCATGCTGCTGTACTGGTGTTCATTGAGATCAGTTATCTTGTTATGAGAGATGTGAATATATCCCAGTACTATGGGTTTGCTATTGTAGCTGTTAACTTACCTAATGGTACTTTGGATTCTATTAACATATTTGGTTCACAAGGTGTTGAAAAGGTAGCACAGCACAAAAATGGGCACAGTGTTGGTAGTGGAGTGTTGGTAATGCATCAAAAATCACTCAAAACACTCTCTTATACAAACCAATATAAGTTAATAATCACAAATTCTACTTTTTCATACAATTTTGACTATGTATCCTCCTCAGGATATGTGTGTGTTACAGATCTCTACAATTCTTTCATGTACAAAGATTCTAAGAAACCAGTCATCAATGCTGCAGGACTTACAATATTTTACATTGGAGCAAACACCTGTGTTCAAGTTGACATATTTCAATGTAATTTTACCAACAATGCAGGTTCTCTAGCTGGAGCAATGTTGTTATTACATTTGGAAACAAAAACACACTCAAAGACTATTATTAAAAATTCAAAGTTTGACTCAAATGGCAATTATCAAAAATGTCATGGTAGTGGTCTTGTGTTATTCTTTGATAAACTTTCCAGATCATCTACTAATGAAATTTACCAACCTCTTCAAGTAATTGATGTAAATTTTACAATTTCAATGGAGAGTATTTTTAGAGATAACCAAGAAGGTGTTGTTTATATTGCCATGATGAATGTTAAAACAATTCCTATCTGTTTCACATTTTCTAATGTTATTTTTAACAAAAACAAAGCTCTACTTTCTGGATCTTGTATATTAGCAGTTTCATATCTATCAGAGAGAAATAACATATCCTTTGTATTGGAATCTATTGAAGCATATAATAATGGACTATCTAAAAAGGATGCTGCTGTATCATCATTTTTACCAGCCAGCCTCTTCAAATTTTTAGATATAAAAATAATCATAATAAAAGGATCCTTACATAACCCCAGCAAATTTTCAAGCAACATTGGTACAGTTATAGAGACTATTCGATCTGATATTACTCTAGAGGGACATATAGTCTTTCACAACAATACAGGCATTAATGGAGGTGCTATTATGTTAATAGGAGATAGTCTCATTCATCTCACTCAAGGACTTCAAGTTAACTTTACAAATAACAGAGCTTTATCTAGTGGAGGAGCTATATATGATCTTAGCAGTCCTGTTGATAAGATACATTGTACATTTCAAGTTAGCACTACACAATATGATGATATAGAAGTGTTATTTGAAAACAATAAAGCAACAGTCACTGGTAACTCTGTCTTTTCATCAATATTATATAACTGTTACATGGACAACTATAATTGGGTTAATTCCACAAAGGCAACAAAAATTTATAACAATATCTTCACCTTTATACCAAATAATACTTTTCAACTTTCTACAACTCCAGTAAAGTTAACAATATGTAACACAAACAATTCTAGCATACTCAATACATATGATACTTATCCTGGAGAGACAGTTCATTTTTCAATAGCTGCTATTAATGCTGTAGGTAATTACAGTTACTCCATTGTTTCTGTAGCTGTAGTTAGAAATAGTGGTACTGGGTTTACATCTAATATCAACTGGTATTTGTCAGAGAGACAGAGTACACAAGTTATAAGAGAAATTGATGACTGTACTCTCATTAATATAACTATACATACCAATGATAACAGTACATTGGACAGACCCAAATATGGTGCCCTACTATTCACTGTTCCCAGTATTGCTAATATAACAGTTGTTGACATCACTTTAAAATCTTGTCCACCTGGTTTTGAATTAAACTTAATTAGTGAATCATGTATTTGTTCACATCTTTTGTCTTCATTAAATATTGATGGCTATACTCCTAACTGTAGTATTAATACTAGAACATTTAACAGACCAACTTTTAAGTCATGGGTTGGTACAGTGAATGAAACATCAGGCTCAGGCTTTCTCTTGTGTTTGTATTGTCATCATGAATACTGCAATGGAGATCCGGATCTCACTGTCTTTCATTACATTGATAGGGACAAAAAATTTGAAATATTTTCAAAAGATTTGTCAATTACTTCATCATTGTGTCTTTATAACAGAAAAAGCATTTTATGTGGCAATTGTTTTACAAACTACAGTGTTGTGTTTGGTTCTACAGAATGTAGACAATGTAGTAACTGGTGGTTGTGGACACTAGTCCTCTATGCAGTTGCTGGTCCCCTCCTCATTTACCTGTTATATGTTCTTAGACTTACATTAACAACTGGTACACTCAACGGAATTATATTTTACATCCAGGTGGCTAATCCTGGCTTGTATGATATTCTCTCAATTAATGCAAGACAGTGTTCTTGGGTTATAAAGTATAATATGAAACTAGCATTGTTTTTAATTTCCATTTTGAATCTGAATCTTGGCTTTCCTCTATGTTTTTACAATGGAATGACAGAGTTATGGAAAGCTGGTTTCAGTTTACTATTTCCACTTTATCTTTTGACAATAGTTGTTGTCATCATTATCCTCAGTCGGTTTTCTCTAAGTCTTTCCAACAGAATAGCTCACTCCTCAGTTCAAATATTGGTTACTGTTGTACACCTCTCATTCACAAAATTACTACTAGCAATTGTTGATGTCTTCACACCTGTCCAATTACACAACAGTACTATGAATGAACCAATAAATGTTTGGTACAATGATGGCAGTGTTACATATGGAGAAGGTAAACATTTTGTCTTAATGATAGTAACATCAGTGATAGTTGGTATCTTTCTAATACCTTACATGTTAATAATTCTAACTGGTCGTTTACTAATGAAATCTAACAAGATAAGAAAATATCTTCGACCAATATATGAAGCTATCCATGCTCCTTATAAATACAATAAATATTATTGGTTTACTGCTAGACAACTTTTGTTAAGTTTCCTGTCCATCATTTACACCATATATCGAGGAAGTAGCATAGGCCAAATTTTATTTGCTTTTTCTATCATTCTTTCCATTTATCTGTTATTTGTGACTGTTCAAGCGTATCTAAAGCCATTTAAAAACAAGTTCATAAATATCTTGGATCTTTCTGTCATGATCAACTATGGTACTATACTGTGTACTAACTGGTACTTCATTGGAAGAAAAAAGTACTATTGCACTTTAGGAATATTTGATGCCATATTTATATATGTACTTATGTTTACTTTTATTTTAGTTCTGTTCTATCATATAGTGTTAGTTACTGGACAACAAGCTCGTTTTATAGGTTACATCAACGTGGCACAAAATTTAATTAAGAAATTCAACCAACATTTTATGCATTCACAACCAGTGACACATCCTAGACAATATAAAGAACTGGACTCTTCATTTTTTGACGATAACTATTCTGAATATCGTGAGCCTCTCTTAAGTCCATAATTATCATATAACACTTCATTACTGTTTTGTATTTTTTGTTTAACAACAATATTTACAATATTATACAGTTTAGCTTTAAAAAATACTGGTATCTTAACAATTCATTATTATAGGAGAGTGCTTAAAATTTCAATTCCTATATTTATTTACTTAAGTTTTACATAATATATATTTAAATTTTATTTGCAAATAAAGTTTTTGGACAAAAGTTTGAATGATATTATTGTTAAGTAAGGTGGTTTACTAAAATATACTTCTACTAAAGAGAGTTGGTCTAACTGTTGGAGTGACTGTTGTTTTATTCGTAGTATTACTTGAATGAATGCTGAAAGATAAAAGGGTGGGGTACAAATGAAGCAGAGGATACACCTCTTATCATACTAGCTGGACTTGTGACACCAACTGGATTGGTAGATATTGGGTGACTAAAATTAAAACTAGACAACTATAAAGTTTTGCTATCAAATCTTTATTTCTTAGTGGATAATAGCATGTCTGCCACTACAATGTACTACTAACAAGATTTAAAGGTTCAAAATGAAGGCTGTTATTAGTTTCATTACCAATGTATTATATATTACATTAATTCATGTTTTTGTGTTATGATGTTTGCCTAGTTTGTTGTGACGAAAGAGGTGACTTTAAATGTCCCATAGATAATGGCTGTCTATAATAAGAGAGAGATCTAGTACATAACATGATAGGTACCTAAATTCTATGGTATTGTATTAGAAGATCATGCATAACAGATATTAAAGTGCGGTATTTATTAATTGAATTTGTGACATTGTGGCCAAATCCATGAGTAAACTTTAGATAACTGAAATTAAAACTATAATATATATATACACAAGTGTAAAGTATTAGTTATCAAAATAGTGGGTTACAACAACAAGTGAGAAATGGGTAAGTTTTGTGGTCATAATCTTGTTTTTAAAATATTATTACAGTATATATATTCTGCAGAACATGAACATCAAAACATTAAAAAATGATATTTGGTAAAGTAAGTGAAAGCAAATAGAAGTTCAAAGTATCAAGTTGATTTTTGTAAATAAGGAAGACTAGATCCTAACAAAATGAAGTGGCTTATGTTGGTACTCCTCTTTCACTTACTACTGATATGTAGTATATGTAATAAGGTATTGCTTCAGTTATACTTGTGTCATCATTATGATTACACTGGTGACACTACTATTTTCCTCCTGGATACTCTCTACAATATTAGTGGTAATAGGAGTTTGTGTAACATTAATACCAACTACTCTATTACCATACAAGGTAACTCTACAATGCTACCATACAATGTATCTCTTCCACTTATGTTAAGTCTATCCATCCAACTGTTAGATACAACATTAACTGTTAAAGTAATGTAGCAATTGTCTTACAAATGAGAAAATTGCAAATGCAGTTTTAGCTTCATCAATTGATTGCTATATATATAAACGTTTCTTTGATAAATCCTAATAACTAACATTTAAACTTTATTTTTACTTGCTATACAAATTTTCATTATTTAAAAGACCATATTTGGTTATATCCATGACACATGATAATTGTCTTCCAATGGAAATGTTGTGATTACAAGTCTTATTAGATCTATAAATTGTTTGACAAAATAATTCTTTATAATTATGAGAGTTGATACTTTCAAAATCCTTTCATTATTTTGCAGTCACATTTACTTGTTTTCAAAACTTGATATTATTATAATAATATTATCTTCTTTGATATTTATTGTTTAGGTAAACATTATTCTATATTTTACAAAATCCAACTATTTCATAAAATAATATTATTTTGTGTGGCAAGTGAAAATAAACAAATAGAAGTTTAGATTTTCAATTTCCTTTTGTAAATCAATTAGAACTTGTGTTCACTGACACAATATGAAGTGACATATGTTAGTACTTACACTAATATGTAAATGGTTAATATTGTGTTCATTATAAAACAGCAAAAAATACTGTTTAACCGTTTAACATCTTTTACTGATTCTTATGTACGTATGTTTTTAATATGTATAAAGACAGATACTATTAAAGAAAGTTATAAACATCTTAGATCTTTACAACATGTTTTAACATGTATCAAGGCAAAAGTAAACACATAAACGTGTCAAGGTGCTTTTCATAGATAGAGTAGACTAGATCCTAGCAACATGAAGTGGCTTATGTTGGTACTCCTCTTTCTTGGACTTGGATTTCCTCTATGTTTTTATGATGGAATGACAGAGTTATGGAAAACTAGTCTCAGTTTATTATTTCCACTTTATCTCCTGACAATAGTTGTTGTAATCATTATTCTCAGTCATTATTCTCTAAGGATTTCTAACAGAATAGCTCACTCCTCAGTTCAAGTATTGGTTACTACTGTACACCTCTCCTTTGGAAAACTATTAGGTGCAATTATCAATACCTTTACACAAGCTAAAGTTTTTAGTTCAAACCAGAGTGAAGTATATCATGTATGGTTTTGGGATGGGTCTGTTGAATATGGTAGTAAAGGACATATTATTCTCATGATAATCACATTACTGGTTGTATTTATTCTCCTTTTACCCTATATTCTACTTCTCCTCTTTGCTAAACTTCTTAGACATTGTACAAATGCCAACGAATACACAAGACCATTACTTGAAGGTATCCATGCTCCATATAAGAATGATAAGCAGTACTGGTTTGTAGCTCGCCTCTTACTTCTCATTATGATGTACATATTGTACAGTATTGAACCTTATCAACATATCATTTACATTGTCATTGCCTCAATATTGTTCTTCTTCATAATTGGTCAGGCTATATTCAGACCTTACAAGAGTAACTTTATTAACCTCTTAGACTGTTGGCTTCTTTTCAACCTTGCCTTTATATACATCACAACATGGTACCTGGGAAATATGGAGGTAACAGTTTATAGTATAGTAGCTATCCTCCTGTTCTTTATGACCTCCTTTGTAAACGTAATTATAGCTTTCAAAGTCATCATCGTTTACCATTACAAGATGCTAACGACTCCTTCTATGATTCATGTCATAATTATAGAGAACCAATGTTGAGTTCTAGTTAGTAAAGTCCCTTTTATTTATTGTAGAACAATTCACATTGTATATAAATTGTGAAGGCATTTTTTACTACTTTAAATTGTTTGTGATTTTTACAAAAATGAACTTAGTAAAAATACAAATCCTGTGATTTCCACATTGCTGCCAATGATGCTGTAGGTAACCACAATTATTTCATTGTTACCATATAGTTAAGAATTGTTTCTCTAGATGTAGAGAATGTAGTAATAACTTGTAATTGTGGACACCTGTCCTCTATTCAGTAGCAGGTACCCTACTTTTAATCAGTTATTTGTTTTCAGACTAACATTAGTGACTGGTGCACTTAATTGAGTTATATCCAGGTGACTAATCCTGGGTCATATACAATTTTGTGTATTAATGGTAGTCAATATTCTTGGGCTGCAAGGTATGGTATGAAAGTAGCACTCTTTCAATTTCCATTATGAATCTGAATTTTGGTTTTCTTCCATGTTTTTATAGTGGAATGACAGAGGTGTAGGTAGCTTATCTTAGTTTAGTCTTTCACCTCTATCTCCTGACAATAGTTGTTGTCATCTCTAAGTTATTCTAACAGAACAGCACATTTCTCAATCCAATTAATCAGTTGTACAACTTCATTCACGAAAATACTGAAAGCAATTTCTAATGCCTTTACATTGGTCCAATTACACTAACAATGTTCCTGAAATAGTTCGGTTAGTTTGATAGTGATTTTAACTGTTTCTGTGAAAATATTTTTCATCACTGATTACAAAACCCTAAGCAAATTAGTTTAGTCTAAATTGTGAAGTTGCTTCAAGTCAAGTATTGGTTACTATTGAACATCTGTCCATTTTAAAATTACTACTAGCAATTGTTGATGTCTTCACACCTGTCCAATTACACAACAGTACTACAAATAAACCAAAGAGTGCTTGGTTTAATGACGACAGTGTTACATATGGAGTGGGTGACCATTTTGTGTTAATGATGGTAACATCAGTGATAGTTGGTATCTTTCTAATAACTTACATGTTAATAATTCTAACTGGTCGTCTACTAAGAAATCTAACAAGATTAGAGAATATCTTCGACCAATATATGAAGCTATCCATGCTCCTTATAAATACAGCAAACAATATTAGTTTACTGCTAGACAATTATTGTTGATTTTTGTTTACATTATCTATTTATCATGGCAGAAATTTTGTACTTCTTTTCTCTACCATTCTACCTGTTTACCTTTTGTTTGTCACTGCTCAAGCTCATTTAAGACCATTTAGAACAAGATAGTAAACCTTTAGAATCTTTTATCATGATCAACTATGGTATTATTGTATGTACTAATTGATACTTTATTAAGGAGGACCAGTATTGTATATCTTGACTATTGAATATCACAATTGTATATATACTGATGTTTTTGTCTGCACATAGCTGTGTTCTATCATATAGTGCTGGTTACTGGACAACAAGTATTAGTTATCAAATCTTATTGAGTTATGGTAACATGTAGTTTTTGCTACATATCAACATTATCTTAATAAAAACTCAATTGTAATCAGACACTTTACTGAAAGTGTGAAGTGGGTACGTTTTGTGGTCAATAACTTGTTTTCAAAATATCACATAATTATTTCCGTTAGAATTTACAGTATAATAATGGGAGCTCAACAGACATTCTACTGTAAGTGTGAAAAGGACACATTTGCTACATATCAACAACAATAGTATCTTAATAACAGCTCAATTCTAGTCAGTCACTTTACTAAAATGTGAAATGGGTGAGTTTTGCAGTCAATAACTTCTTTTCAAAATATTACCTAAATATTTCCCATGGTATTTACACTATCCTATATATTTTACAAAATCTAAGGATTTATTAATAAAACAATGGTATTTTGTGTAGCGAGTGAAAGTAAACAGATTAAACAAATAGAAGTTCAAGGATTCAAGTTGCTTTACATAGATAGAGAGTACCACTACATCCTGGCAAAATGAAATGCCTTATGTTGGGAGTTTGTGTAACATTAATACCAACTACTCACTCACAACACAAAGTAACCACTCAATGGCTACTATTCAATGTATCTCTTCCACTTATATTAACTCTATCCATTCAACTGTTAGATATAACATTAAATGTTTAAGTAATGTAGCAATTGTCTTACAAATGAGAGAATTACAAATACAGTTTTAGCTTCATCAATTGATTGCTATACATATAAACATTTCTTTGATAAATCCTAATAACATTTAAACTTCATCATCACTTGCCATTATTTAAAAGACCATATTTAGTTATATCCAAGACACGTGATTCTTTTGTAAAGATAGTATCAATTAAATTTTATTTTCACTCACCATACAAATTATCAGTTAGTTTACATAACATTTTAAAGACATCTTTGATTGTACTTAAGATACATAATAATTGTCTTCCAATGGAAATGTTGTCCTATTAGATCAATAAATTGTTTGGCAAACCAATTCTTTATGATTAAGAGAGTTGATATATTCAAAATCCTTTCATATAAAGATCTGTTTTCTCCAAATATAATAAAACTTATAAATTTCAATTATCATTGTTTATCAACAGTCTAACAAAAAAGAAAATAGTCTGGTATTATAAATTTGGTGAAACAGTCATTGATACCTGGATCGAGTAGATCACCGACAACATGAAGTGGCTTATGTTGGTACTCCTCTTTCACTTACTACTGATATGTAGTAAATGTAATAAGGTAATCAATATTACTTCACAAGATCAGCTCCTCCAGTTATACTTGTGTCATCACTATAATTACACTGATGACACTACTCTTCTCCTTTTGGATACTGTCTACAATATTAGTGGTGATGAGAGTTTGTGTAACATTAATACCAACTACTCTCTTACCATACAAGGTAACCACTCAATGGCTACTATTCAATGCAATTTTTCCACTTATGCAAACACTATCTATCCAACTATTGGATTTGCCTTCAATGGAAGAGGTAGTCTGACTCTACAGAGAGTAACATTTACTGGTTGTGGTGCTAACCTTACTACTCTTGATAAAGAACAGCTTGACATTATCAACTCTACCAGTTCTCTTGTCTACTTCACACAATATCATGCTGCTCTACTGGTTTTCACTAAGATTAGTCATCTTGTTATGAAAGATGTTAGTATATTACAGTACTATGGGTTTGCTATTATAGTTTTTAACTTACCTAATGGTACTTTGGATTCTATTAATGTAAAAACTTCTGAAGGTATTGAAAAGGAAGCAAGCAAAAATGGCTACAGTGTTGGTAGTGGAGTGTTATTAATGTATCAAGAATCACCCAAAACACTCTCCTATACAAACCAATATAAGTTAATAATCACAAATTCTACTTTTTCATACAATTTTGACCACATAGCCTCCTCAGGATATGTGTGTGTTACAGATCTCTACAATTCTTCTATACATAAAGATTTTCATAAACCAGTCATCAATGCTGCAGGACTTACAATATTTTACATTCAAGCAAACACCAATGTTCAAGTTAATATATCTCAATGTACTTTTGCAGACAATCTTGGTTCTATAGCTGGAGCGATGCTGTTATTACATTTGGAAACAAAAGCAAACTCACAGACTGTTATTAAACATTCAAAGTTTGATTCAAATGTCAGTGGTCGAAATTGTCATGGAAGTGGTCTTGTGTTATTCTTTGATAAACCTTCTGGATCATCTACTAATAAAACATACCAACCTATTCAAGTAATCGATGTATATTTTAACTTTTCATTTGGAAATTTTTTTAAAGATAAAAAAGAAGGTGCTGTTTATATTGCCATGATGAATGTTAAAACAATTCACATCTGTTTCACATTTTCTAATGTTATTTTTAACAATAACAATGCTCTACTTTCTGGATCTTGTATATTTGCAGTTTCATATCCATCAGAGAGAAATAACATATCCTTTGTATTGGAATCAATTGAAGCATACAACAATGGAATATCAAATTGGCATATTGTATCAACAACATTTTTACCAGCCAGCCTCTTCAAATTTTTAGATATCAACAATATCATAATAAAAGGATCTTTACAAAACCCCAGCAGTTTTCTTTTAACTATGGTACAGTTATACAGGCTATTCGATCTGATATTACTCTAGAGGGACAAATAGTCTTTAACAACAATACAAGTATTAATGGAGCAGCTATTATGTTAATAGGAGATAGTCTCATTCATCTTACTCAAGGACTTCGAGTTAACTTTACAAATAGCAGAGCTCTGTCTAGTGGAGGAGCTATATACGGTCTTAGCAGTCCATTTGACAAGACACATTGTATATTTCAAGTTAATACTACACAGCATGATATAGCAGTGTTATTTGAAAACAATAAAGCAACAGTCACTGGTAACTCTGTCTTTTCATCAAAATTATATAACTGTTACATGAACAATTATAATTGGGTTGATTCCACAAAGGCAACAGAAATTTATAACAATATCTTCACCTTTATATCAAATAATACTTTTCAACTTTCTACTACTCCTGTAAAGTTGACAATATGTAACACAAACAATTATAACATACTTGATACATATGATGCTTATCCTGGAGAGACAGTTAATTTTTCATTGGCTGCTATTAATGCTGTCGGTAATTACAGTTACTCCATTGTTTCTGTAGCTATAGTTAAGAAGTGTGATACTGGGTTTACATCAGATATCAACTGGTACTTGTCAGAGAGACAGAGTACACAAGTTATAAGAGAAAGTGATGACTGTACTCTCATTAATATAACTATACATACCAATGATAAAAGTACATTGGACAAACACAAATATGGTGCTTTACTATTCACTGTTCCCAGTATTGCTAATATAACAGTTGTTGACATCACTTTAAAATCTTGTCCACCTGGTTTTGAATGGACTTTAAATAGTGGATCATGTATCTGTTCACATCTTTTATCTTCATTAAATATTGAAGGCTACACTCCTAACTGTAGTATTAATACTAGAACATTTAACAGACCAACATTTACTTCATGGGCTGGTACAGTGAATGAAACTTCAGGTTTTCTCCTGTCTTTATATTGCCATCATGAATTCTGTAATAGTGATCCTATCTTTACTGTCTTTTATTACAGCAACAGAGACAAAAGAATTAGTGTAAGTTCAAAAGATTTATTAAATACTTCATCATTGTGTCTTTACAACAGAGAAGGCATTTTATGTGGTGATTGTTCTACAAACTACAGTGTTGTGTTTGGTTCTACAGAATGTAGACAATGTAGTAACTGGTGGTTATGGACACTAGTCCTCTATGCAGTAGCTGGTCCCCTTTTTATTTACTTGTTATATGCCCTCAAACTTACATTAACAGCTGGTACACTCAATGGAATTATATTCTACATCCAGATAGCAAATGCTGGCTTATATGATATTCTGTCTTCTAATGTTAGTCAATGTTCTTGGACTATCAGGTATAGCATGAAAGTAGCACTGTTTGTAATTTCCTTTCTGAATCTGAATCTTGGTTTTCCTCTATGTTTTTATAATGGGATGACAGAGTTATGGAAAGCTTGTCTCAATTTACTATTTCCACTCTATCTCCTGACAATAGTTGTTGTCATTATTATCCTCAGCCGTTTTTCTTTAAGGCTTTCTAACAAAATAACTCACTCATCAGTCCAAGTACTAGTCACTGTCATTCACCTCTCCTTCACAAAATTACTTCTGGGACTCTTTGATGTCTTCACACCTGTCCAATTACACAACAGTATTATGAATAAATCAATAAATGCTTGGTTCAATGATGGCAGTGTTATATATGGAAAAGGTAAACATTTTGTGTTAATGATAGTAACATCAGTGATAGTTGGTATCTTTCTAATACCTTACATGTTAATAATTCTAACTGGTCGTCTACTAATGAAATCTAACAAGATAAGAGAATATCTTCGACCAATATATGAAGCTATCCATGCTCCTTATAAATACAACAAACAATATTGGTTTACTGCTAGACAACTTCTACTGATTTTCATATCCATTGTTTACACAATATATCGAGGAAGTACCATGACCAAGTTTTTATTTATTTATTCTATCGTTCTTCCTGTTTATGTGCTATTTGTAACTGTTCAAGCTTATCTAAAGCCATTTAAAAACAAGCTTATAAATATCTTGGATCTTTCTATCTTGATCAACTTTGGTACTATACTGTGTACTAACTGGTACTTCATTGGAAGAAAAAAGTACTATTGTACTTTAGGAATATTTGATGCCACATTTGTACATGTACTGATGTTTACTTTCTTTGTAGTTATGTTCTATCATATAGTATTAGTTACTGGACAACAAGCTCGTTTTATAGGTTACATCAATGTGGCACAAAATTTAATGAAGAAACTCACCCAACATTTCAAGCATTCACATCCTAAACATTTTAGAGAAGAACTGGACTCGTCATTTTTTGATGATAACTTTTCTGAATATCGTGAGCCCCTCTTAAGTCCATAATTATCATATTAACACTTTATTATTATTTTGTATTTGTTGTTTAATGTAATTTTTAGTGCTAAGTTAGGTACAACAATATTTATAATATCATACAATTTAGCTTTAATAATTATTGTTATAGTGGAGTGCTTAAAATTTCAAGTCCTATGCAGACACGCCTTATAATTATTGCTCGCATACGTGTGTAATCATGGCTAGTGAGATTGGGTCTCGTAAAAGAAAGCGACTAGTCTTGAGTATTCACAATAAACTAAAAATCTGTGAATTTGCCAAAAAAGGAAGGACCTTACAAAGCATAGCTAATGAGTATGAGATTGGTAAGCTAATGATGACGAAGAGGACGATGATGATATTGTTCCTCCGACTGTCTCTCGTGCAACTGCCTGCCAAGTAATCGAAACAATACTCACTTACCTAGAGCAACAACCCTTTATATCATGGGAATTGTTGTAATCCTTAATTGACTTTTAGTGGAAACAGGTAAAAAGAGAGTAATGAATCAAAGACAGAAACATATTCATGATTACTTTGCCAAATTGTGATTTAAAAAGTGTTTAATTATATAATAATGTTTGTTACATGTTTGTTATGTATTGTGGTAATCACCACTTCAATTATCTGAACATTTCAATTATCTGAACACCCTTCAGGCCCAACGTGTTCGGATAAGTGACATTCTACTGTATTTTTTTTTCTTAAGTTTTACATAATATATTCAAATTTTATTTAAAAATAAAGTTCTTGGACAAAATTTTGAATGATATTATTGTTGTGTAAGGTGGTTTACTAAAATATAGTTCTAGTAAAGACAGTAGATCTAAGTGTGGAGTGACTGTTGTTTTATTTGTAGCATTACTTGAATGAATGCTGAAGGATAAAAGTGTGGGGTACAATGAACCATAGGGTACACCTCTTATCATACTAGCTGCACTTGTGGCATGGATTGGTAGATATTGGGTAACTAAAATTAAAACAGGACAACAATAAAGTTTCGTTATCAAATCTTAATTTCTTAGTGGATAATAAAATGTCTGCCACTACAATGTACTACTAACAAGATTTAAAGGTTCAAAATGAAGGCTAATATTAGTTTCATTAACAATGTATTATATATTACATTAACTCATGTTATTGTGTTATGATATTTACATAGTTTGTTGTGATGAAAGAGATGACTTATTTAAATGTCCAATAAATAATGGTTGTCTATAATAAGAGAGAGATGTAGTACATAATACATAATAGGTACCTACATTCTATAGTATTGCATTAGAGGATCACGCATAACAGATATTAAAGTGTGTTATTTATTGATTGAATTTGTGACACTGTGACCAAATGCATGAGTAAACCTTGGGTAACTGAAATTAAAACTATAATATATATATACACAAGTGTAAAGTATTAGTTATCAAAATAGTGGGTTACAACAACATAGTAGTATCACTTTACTGAAAGTTGTAAATGGGTAAGTTTTGTGGCCATAAGCTTGTTTTCAAAATATTATTACAGTATATATATTCTGCAGAACATGAACATCAAAACATTAAAAAATGTTATTTGGTAAAGTAAATGAAAGCAAATAGAAGTTCAAAGTATCAAGTTGATTTTTGTAAATAAGGAAGACTAGATCCCAATAATATGAAGTGGCATATCTTGGTACTCCTCTTTCACTTACTACTGATATGTAGCAAATGTAATAAGGTAATCAATATTACTTCACAAGATCATCTCCTCCAGTTATACTTGTGTCATCACTATAATTACACTGGTGACACTACTCTTCTCCTCCTGGATACTGTCTACGATATTAGTGGTAATGGGAATTGGTGTACCATTAATACCAGCTACTCACTTAACATACAAGGTAACCAATCAATGGCTACTATTCAATGTACACCTTCAATTTTTGTCAACACTACCCATCCAACTATCGGATTTGTCTTCACTGGAAGTGGTAGTCTGACTCTACAGAGAGTGACATTTACTGGTTGTGGTGCTAATCTTACTCACCTTAATAAGGGAGAACTTCAAATTATCAACTTTATCAGTTCTCTTGTCTATTTCACACAATATCATGCTGCTGTACTGGTGTTCACTGAGATCAGTCATCTTGTTATGAGAGATGTGAGTATATCACAGTACTATGGGTTTGCTATTGTAGCTGTTAACTTACCTAATGGTACTTTGAATTCTATTAACATAACAGTTTCTCAAGGCATTGAAAAGACAGCACAGTATGGACGTGGCTACAGTGTTGGTAGTGGAGTGTTGTTAATGTATCACAATTCACCCAAAACACTCTCCTATACAAACAAATATATGTTAAAAATTACAAATTCTACTTTTTCATACAATTTTGACTATGTAGCTTACTCAGAATATGTGTGTGTTACAGATCTCTACAATTCTTTCATGTACAAAGATTCTAAGAAACCAGTCATCAATGCTGCAGGACTTACAATATTTTACATTGGAACAAACACAAATGTTCAAGTTGACATATCTCAATGTACTTTTACCGACAATGCAGGTTGGTTAGCTGGAGCAATGCTGTTATTACATTTGAAAACAAAAACACACTCACAAACTGTTATTAAAAATTCAACATTTGACTCAAATGGCAGTGATCAAAAATGTCATGGAAGTGGTCTTGTGTTATTCTTTGATAAACTTTCCAAAACATCTACTAATGAAATATATCAGCCTCTAAAAGTAGTTGATGTAAACTTTATATTTTCAGCTACAAGTCTTATTAGAGATAAACAAGAAGGTCTTGTTTATATTGCCACAAGTGATGTTAAGGAAATTCCTATCTATTTCACATTTTCTAATGTTACTTTTAACAAAAACAATGCTCTACTTTCCGGATCTTGTATATTTGCAGCTTCATATCCATCAGAGAAAAATAACATATCCTTTGTATTGGAATCTATCAAAGCATACGACAATGGAATATCTAAAAAGGATGCTATATCAACAACATTTCTACCAGCCAGTCTCTTCAAATTTTTAGATATCAGCAATATCATAATAAAAGGATCCTTACAAAAACCCAGTAATTTTTCTTTTAACTATGGTACAGTTATACAGGCTATTCGATCTGATATTACTCTAAAAGGACAAATAGTCTTTCATAATAACACAAGTATTAATGGAGGTGCTATTATGTTAATAGGAGATAGTCTCATTCATCTCACTCAAGGACTTCAAGTTAACTTCACAAATAACAGAGCACTATCTAGTGGAGGAGCTATATATGGTCTTAGCAGTCCATTTGACAAGACACATTGTACATTTCAAGTTAACACTACACAGTATGATGATATAGCAGTGTTATTTGAAAACAATAAAGCAACAGTCACTGGTAACTCTGTCTTTTCATCTAAATTGTACAACTGTTATATGAACAATTATAATTGGGCTGGTTCCAGAAAGGCAACAAAAATTTATAACACCATCTTCACCCTTGTCCCAAATAATACTATTCAACTTTCTACTACTCCAGTAAAGTTAACAATATGTAACACATACAATTCTAGCATACTCAATACATATGATACTTATCCTGGAGAGACAGTTAATTTTTCAATGGCTGCTATTAATGCTGTAGGTAATTACAGTTACTCCATTGTTTCTGTAGCTGTAGTTAAAAATAATGATATTGGGTTTACTTCTGATATCAACTGGTACTTGTCAGAGAGACAGAGTACACAAGTTATAAGAGAAATTGATGACTGTACTCTCATTAATATAACTATACATACCAATGATAAAAGTACATTGGACATACACAAATATGGTGCCCTATTGTTAACTGTTACCAGTATTGCTAGTATAACAGTTGTTGATATCACTTTAAAATCTTGTCCACCTGGTTTTGAATTGAACTTAATTAGTGGATCATGTATCTGTTCACATCTTTTATCTTCATTAAATATTGAAGGCTACACTCCTAACTGTAGTATCAATACTAGAACTTTTAACAGACCAACGTTTACTTCATGGGTTGGTACAGTGAATGAATCATCAGGTTTTCTTTTGTCTTTATATTGTCATCGTGGATACTGTAATAGTGACCATACCCTTACTGTCTTTCATTACAGCAACAGAGACAAAAGATTTAGAATAAGTTCAAAAGATTTATCAAATACTTCATCATTGTGTCTTTACAACAGAGAAGGCATTTTATGTGGCAATTGTTCTACAAACTACAGTGTTGTGTTTGGTTCTACAGAATGTAGACAATGTAGTAACTGGTGGTTGTGGACACTAGTCCTCTATGCAGTAGCTGGTCCCCTCCTCATTTACCTGTTATATGCTCTCAGACTTACATTAACAACTGGTACATTCAATGGCATTATATTCTACATCCAGATAGCAAATGCTGGCTTATATGATGTTCTGTCTATTAATGTTAGTCAATGTGTTTGGGTTATAAGGTATAGTATGAAAGTAGCACTGTTTGTAATTTCTATTTTGAATCTAAATCTTGGCTTTCCTCTATGTTTTTACAATGGGATGAATGAGTTATGGAAAGCTGGTCTCAGTTTACTATTTCCACTCTATCTCCTGATAATAGTTGTTGTTCTTATTATCCTCAGTCGTTTTTCTGTCAGGATTTCTAACAGAATAGCATACTCATCTGTCCAAGTACTGGTCACTGTTGTACACCTCTCCTTTACAAAATTACTACTAGCACTCTCTGATGTCTTCACACCTGACCAATTATACAACAGTGTTATGAATGAACCAATAAATGTTTGGTTCAATGATGGCAATGTTGCATATAAAGAAGGTGACCATTTTGTGTTAATGATAGTAACATCAGTGATAGTTGGTATCTTTCTAATACCTTACATGTTAATAATTCTAACTGGTCGTCTACTAATGAAATCTAACAAAATAAGAGAATATCTTAGACCAATATATGAAGCTATCCATGCTCCTTATAAATACAACAAACAATATTGGTTTACTGCTAGACAACTCCTGCTAATTCTTTCCTCCATTGTTTACACAATATATCGAGGAAGTACCATGACCAAGTTTTTATTAATTTTTTCTATTTTTCTTCCTGTTTACATGTTGTTCGTGACTTTTCAAGCCTATTTAAAGCCATTTAAAAGCAAGTTCATAAATATCTTGGATCTTTCTGTCATGGTCAACTCAGGTATTATACTGAGTACTAACTGGTACTTCATTGGAAAAAAAAAGTACTATTGTACTTTAGGAATATTTGATGCCACATTTGTACATGTATTGATCTTTACTTTTATTGTAGTTGTGTTCTATCATATAGTGTTAGTTACTGGACAACAAGCTCGTTTTATAGGTTACATCAATGGTGTTCAAAACTCATTAAAGAAAATGACTCAATGTTTTAAACAGAATTCACAACCAGTGACACATCCTAGACATTTTAGAGAACTGGATTACTCATTTTTTGATGACAAGTACTCTGAATACCGTGAGCCACTTTTAAGTCCATAATTATCATATTAATACTCCATTATTGTTTCTATTTGTTTGTTTATTGTTAGTTTCAAAACTATTTTAGGTGAAACATTATTTACAATATTACACAGTTTAATTTAGAAGAATATCTCAACAATTAACTTAGTGAGTTCATTATTATGTGTAGTAGAGTGCTTAGATTTTAGCGGACATTCAATTATTATAATATTTTAAGATAAAGTTTGAATTTATTTCTTTTAATTTTATATAATATATTCACTTTTTATTACAATTAAGTTTTTGGACAAACATTTTGTATAATATTATTGTAATATAACATTTACTAATATATAGCTCTATTAAAGCCAGTTGGTCTAACTGTTGGTGATATCAATGTTTTATTTGCTGTAATACTTGAATACTGAGGGATAAAAGGGTGTGGTACAAATGGAATAGTGGGTAAACCTCTTATCATACTAGCTGGATTTGTGATACTAACTTGATTTGTAGATCTTGGATAACTAAAATTAAAACCAGACAGCAATATAGTGTCAGTTAATTATTAGATAGTGAATTATAATATCTCAGTTATAGTGTACTACAAATAGTATAGATATAATAATAACAGCTTTATTTTATATACACTACAATGTACTCCTAACAAGGTTCAAAATGAAGGCTGTTATTAGTTTCATTAACAATGTATTATATATTATATTAATTCATGTTTTTATGTTATGATGTTTACCTAGTTTGTTGTGATGAAAGAGATGACTTTAAATATCCCATAGATAATGGCTGTCTATAATAAGAGAGAGTTGTAGTACATAATACATGATAGATACCTAAATTCTATAGCTATAGTATTGCATTAAAAGATCATAACAGATACTAAAGTGTGTTATTTATTGATTGAATTTGTGACACTGTGGCCAAATGCATGAGTAAACTTTGGGTAACTGAAATTAAAACTATAATATATATATACACAAGTGTAAAGTATTAGTTATCAAAATAGTGGGTTCCAACAACAAATGGTATCATTTTACTGAAAGTTGTAAATGGGTAAGTTTTGCTGTCATAAGTTAACACTACACAATATCATTATATAGCAGTGTTATTAGAAAACAATATTGTTACATCAAAATTATATAACTGTTACATGAACAATTATAATTGGGTTGATTCCACAAAGGCAATAGTAATTTATAACACTATCTTCACCTTTATACCAAATAATACTTTTCAACTTTCTACTACTCCTGTAAAGTTGACAATATGTAACACAAACAATTCTAACATACTCAATACATATGATTCTTATCCTGAAGAGACAGTTAATTTTTCAATGGCTGCTATTAATGCTGTATGTAATTACAGTTACTCCATTGTTTCTGTAGCTGTAGTTAAGAATAGAGATACTTGGTTTACATCAGATATCAACTGATACTTGTCAGAGAGACAGAGTACACAAGTTATAAGAGAAATTGATGACTGTACTCTCATTAATATAACTATACATACCAATGATAACAGTACATTGGACATACACAAATATGGTGCCCTACTGTTCACTGTTCCCAATATTCCTAATATAACAGTTATTGACATCACTTTAAAATCTTGTCCACCTGGTTTTGAATTAAATTTTAATAGTGATTCATGTATCTGTTCACATCTTTTATCTTCATTAAATATTGTTGGCTACACTCCTAACTGTAGTATCAATACTAGAACTTTTAACAGACCAACTTTTACTTCATGGGTTGGTTTAATGAATGAATCATCAGGTTTTCTTTTGTCTTTATATTGCCATCGTGGATACTGTAATAGTGACCATACCCTTACTGTCTTTCATTACAGCAACAGAGACAAAAGATTTAGAATAAGTTCAAAAGATTTATCAAATACTTCATCATTGTGTCTTTACAACAGAGAAGGCATTTTATGTGGCAATTGTTCTACAAACTATGGTGTAGTTTTTGGTTCTACAGAATGTAGACAATGTAGTAACTGGTGGTTGTGGACACTAGTCCTCTATGTAGTAGCTGTCCCCTCCTTATTTACCTGTTGTATGTTCTCAGACTTACATTAACAATTGGTACACTCAATGTAATTATATTCTACATCCAAGTGGCTAATCCTGGCTTATATGATATTTTGTCTACTAATGTTAGTCAATCTCCCTGGACTATCAGGTATAGCATGAAAGTAGCACTGTTTGTAATTTCCATTTTGAATCTGAATCTTGGCTTTTCTCAATGTTTTTACAATGTAATGACAGAGTTATGGAATACTGGTCTCAGTTTACTATTTCCACTCTATCTCATGACAATTGTTGTTGTCCTCACTATCCACAGTCATTTTTCTCTAAGGCTTTCTAACAAAATAGCTCACTCCTCAGTTCAAATAATGGTTATTGTTGTACACCTCTCCTCAAAATTGTTGCTAGTAATTATTGATGTCTTCACACCTGTCCAATATACAACAGTACTACGAATAAATCAATCAATAAATGTTTGGTACAATGATGGTAGTGTTATATATAGAGAACGTAAACATAACTATAGCGCTCTTCTCTATATGTCCTATTTAGAACTTAAATAGTCATCAGGTAGGAGTATTTGATATCACAATTGTATATATACTGATGTTTGTGTCTGTACATAGTTTGTGTTCTATCATATAGTGTTAGTTACTGGACAAGTATGAGTTATCAAATCTTATTGGGTTATGGTAACATGTAATTAATGTTACATATCAACAATAATAGTATCTTAATAACAGCTCAATTGTAATCAGACACTTTACTGAAAGTGTGGATTTTCAAAATATTACCTAAATATTTCCCATGGTATTTACAGTATCCTATATATTTTACAAAGCCTAAAGATTTAAACAATAAAACAATGAAATTTTGTGTAGTGAGTGAAAGTAAACACATAAACCTAATAAAAGTATCGAGTTGCTTTTCATAGATAGAGTAGACTAGATCCTAGCAACATGAAGTGGCTTATGTTGGTACTCCTCTTTCACTTACTACTGATATGTAGCAAATGTAATAAGGTAATCAATATTACTTCACAAGATTGTCTCCTCCAGTTATACTTGTGTCATCACTATAATTACACTGGTGACACTACTCTTCTCCTCCTGGATACTCTCTACAATATTAGTGGTAATGGGAGTTTGTGTACCACTAATACCAACTACTCACTTACCATACAAGGTAACCAATCAATGGCTATTATTCAATGTACACCTTCAACTTATGCCAACACTACCCTTCCAACTATTGGATTTGCTTTCACTGGAAGTAATAGTCTGACTCTACAGGGAGTGACATTTACTGGTTGTGGTGCTAACTTTACTACACTTGATAAGGAACAATTTGACATAATTAACTCTACCAGTTCTCTTGTCTACTTCACACAATATCATGCTGCTGTACTGGTGTTCACTGAGATCAGTTATCTTGTTATGAGAGATGTGAATATATCCCAGTACTATGGGTTTGCTATTGTAGCTGTTAACTTACCTGATAGTACTTTGGATTCTGTTAATATAAGTGGTTCTCAAGGTATTGAAAACACAGCACAGTACAAAAATGCCTACAGTGTTGGTAGCGGAGTGTTGTTAATGTATCAAGATTCATTCAAAACACTCTCCTATACAAAACAAAATACGTTAAAAATTACAAATTCTACTTTTTCATACAATTTTGACTATATAGATTACTCAGGATATGTGTGTGTTACAGATCTCTACAATTCTTTCATGTACAAAGATTCTAAAAAACCAGTCATCAATGCTGCAGCACTTACAATATATTACATCGGAGCAAACACCAATGTTCAAGTTGAGATATCTCAATGTAATTTTACCAACAATGCAGGTTCTAGAGCTGGAGCAATACTGTTATTACATTTGGAAACAAAAACACACTCACAAACTGTAGTTAAGAATTCAATATTTGATTCAAATGGAAGTGATCAAAAATGTCATGGTAGTGGTCTTGTGTTATTCTTTGATAAACTTTCTAAATCATCAATGATTACTACTAGTGAAATATATCATCCTCTACAAGTAGTTGATGTAAATTTTACATTTTCAGCTAGAAGTCTTATTATAGATAAACAAGAAGGTGTTGTTTATATTGCCACAAGTGATGTTAAGAAAATTCCTATCTGTTTCAAATTTTCTAATGTTACTTTTAACAAAAACAATGCTCTACTTTCTGGATCTTGTATATTTGCAGCTTCATATCCATCAGAGAAAAATAATGTATCCTTTTTATTGGAATCTATTAAAGGATACAACAATCGAATATCAAAAAAAGATGCTATATCAGCAACATTTCTACCAGCCAGCCTCTTCAAATTTTTAGATATCAACAATATCATATTAAAAGGATCCTTACAAAACCCCAGTAATTTTTCTTTTAACTATGGCACAATTATAGAGGCAATTCGATCTGATATTACTCTTGAGGGACATATAGTCTTTCACAACAATACAGGTATTAATGGAGGTGCTATTATGTTAATAGGAGATAGTCTCATTCATCTTACTCAAGGACTTCAAGCTAACTTTACAAATAACAGAGCTCTATCTAGTGGAGGAGCTATATATGATCTTAGCAGTCCATTTGACAAGACACATTGTATATTTCAAGTTAACACTACACAGTATGATGATATAGCAGTGTTATTTGAAAACAATAAAGCAACAGTCACTGGTAACTCTGTCTTTTCATCAAAATTATATAACTGTTACATGGACAATTATAATTGGGTTAATTCCACAAAGGCAACAGAAATTTATAACAATATCTTCACCTTTATACCAAATAATACTTTTCAACTTTCTACTACTCCAGTAAAGTTAACAATATGTAACGTAAACAAATCTACCATACTCAATACTTTTGACACTTATCCTGGAGAGACAGTTAATTTTTCAATGGCTGCTATTAATGCAGTAAGTAATTACAGTTACTCCATTGTTACTGTAACTGTAGTTAGGAATATAGATACTGGGTTTGCATCAGATATCAACTGGTACTTGTCAGAGAGACAGACTACTCAAGTTATAAGAGAAAGTGATGACTGTACTCTCATTAATATAACTATACATACCAATGATAAAAGTACATTGGACATATACAAATATGGTGCCCTATTGTTCACTGTTCCCAGTATTGCTAATATAACAGTTGTTGACATCACTTTAAAATCTTGTCCACCTGGTTTTGAATTGAACTCACTAACTGGATCATGTATCTGTTCACATCTTTTATTGTCATTAAATTTTGATGGCTACACTCCTAACTGTAGTATCAATACTAGAACTTTTAACAGACCAACTTTTACTTCATGGGTTGGTACAGTGAATGAATCATCAGGTTTTCTTTTGTCTTTATATTGCCATTATGGATACTGTAATAATGACCATATCTTTACTGTCTTTTATTACAGCAACAGAGACAAAAGATTTAGAATAAGTTCAAAAGATTTATCAAATACTTCATCATTGTGTCTTTACAACAGAGAAGGCATTTTATGTGGTGATTGTTCTACAAACTACAGTGTTGTGTTTGGTTCTACAGAATGTAGACAATGTAGTAACTGGTGGTTGTGGACACTAGTCCTCTATGCAGTAGCTGGTCCCCTCCTCATTTACCTGTTATATGCTCTCAGACTTACATTAACAACTGGTACACTCAATGGAATTATATTCTACATCCAGATAGCAAATGCTGGGTTATATGATGTTCTGTCGATTAATGTTAGTCAATGTGTTTGGGTTATAAGGTATAGTACGAAAGTAGCACTGTTTGTAATTTCCATTTTGAATCTAAATCTTGGCTTTCCTCTATGTTTTTACAATGGGATGAATGAGTTATGGAAAGCTGGTCTCAGTTTACTATTTCCACTCTATCTCCTGATAATAGTTGTTGTTCTTATCATCCTCAGTCGTTTTTCTGTTAGGATGTCTAACAGAATAGCACATTCCTCAGTCCAAGTATTGGTTACTGTTGTACACCTCTCCTTCACTAAATTACTACTAGCACTCTCTGATGTCTTCACACCTGTCCAATTATACAACAATGCTATGAATAAATCAATAAATGTTTGGTACAATGATGGCAGCATTATATATGGAGAACATGAACATTTTGTGTTAATGATAGTAACATCAGTGATAGTTGGTATCTTTCTAATACCTTACATGTTAATAATTCTAACTGGTCGTCTACTAATGAAATCTAACAAAATAAGAGAATATCTTCGACCAATATATGAAGCTATCCATGCACCTTATAAATATAACAAACAATATTGGTTTACTGCTAGACAACTCTTACTAATTGTCTCCTCCATTGTTTACACAATATATCAAGGAAGTATGACCAAGTTTTTATTAATTTTTTCTATTTTTCTTCCCAATTATGTGTTGTTTGTGACTTTTCAAGCTTATCTAAAGCCATTTAAAAACAAGTTCATAAATATCTTGGATCTTTCTGTCATGATCAACTTTGGTACTATACTGTGTACTAACTGGTACTTCATTGGAAGAACAAAGTACTATTGTACTATAGGAATAGTTGATGCTACATTTGTACATGTATTGATCTTTACTTTTATTGTAGTTGTGTTCTATCATATAGTGTTAGTTACTGGACAACAAGCTCGTTTTATAGGTTACATCAATGTTGTTCAAAACTCAATAAAGAACATGACTCAATGTTTTAAAAAGAATTCACAACCAGTGACACATCCTAGACATTTCAGAGAACTAGATTACTCATTTTTCGATGACAAGTACTCTGAATATCGTGAGCCACTTTTAAGTCCATAATTATCATATTAATACTCTATTATTGTTTGTATTTGTTTGTTTATTGTTAGTTTCAGAACTATTTTAGGTAAAACAATCAACTTAGTGAGTTCATTATTATAATATGTAGTAGAGTGCTTAGAGTTTAGCGGACATTCAATTATTATAATATTTTAAAATAAAGTTTGAATTTATTTCTTTCAATTTTATGTAATATATTACCTTTTTATTACAAATAAGTTTTTGGACAAACATTTTGTATAATATTATTGTAATATAACATTTACTAAAATATAGTTCTATTAAAGCCAGTTGGTCTAACTGTTGGTGATATCAATGTTTTATTTACTGTAATACTTGAATGCTGAGGGATAAAAGGGTGTGGTACAAATGGAATAGAGGGAACACCTCTTATCATACTAGCTGGATTTGTGACACTAACTTGATTTGTAGATCTTGGATAACTAAAATTAAAACCAGACAGCAATATAGTGTCAGTTAATTATTAGATAGTGAATTATAATATCTCAGTCATAGTGTACTACAAATAGTATAGATATCATAATAACAGTTTTATTTTATATACACTACAATGTACTACTAACAAGGTTCAAAATGAAGGCTGTTATTAGTTTCATTAACAATGTATTATATATTATATTAATTAATGTTTTTGTGTTATGATGTTTACCTAGTTTGTTGTGATGAAAGAGGTGACTTTAAATGTCCCATAGATAATGGCTGTCTATAATAAGAGAGAGTTGTAGTATATAATACATAAAGGGTACCTACATTCTATAGTATTGCATTAGAAGATGATAGCAAATATTAAATCTATGTTATATATGAATATATAGGGTGTATTAACTTAAAATACACATTATATGCTGTGCCTAGCATCTAAACATTATAGCAAAGGATAGCATGATTATAGATTGAGTTTGTTAGTACATATATTTTACTTAAACTATAGTGTTTTTTTACTGGAAAGTTGAATGCAAAAGCAAAAAATTATACTTAGGTTTACCTGACAGGAGTCATTATAGAATCACGTTTAGCACAAGCACTGCATATAAGAAATATTTATAAATACATTTGGTGTGTAATATAAACCATATTATACCTTAATATGTTCTCTCTGGGTATAGCTCCTCTGGGTGAAGGTGACAGGAGTTGTCGAGCTTCTTTAGAACCAGGAATAACACCTATAGTAAATGTACACATATAAAATTAAACTATACCTTATTAGAATGTTATATATGCTTCAATATGATGCCAGAATAGTCATTATCCATTCCTCTTTATGCAAATTAAGCAGGGAATGAGTTTATTTATATTCATAGCCACAGTAATAAATTGATAAATATTTAACAGATAAACATTTATGCACACAAACATTTCCAGGAACATAGTTTACAAATCCTATTTGATTTCAGCACTATATGATTATATCAATTCACTTATTCTTCCATCAATGGGAGGTGTTCTAACACATAGTCTGGTTGAACCAACAGCAGTAATCAACTGTCTCTAAATAAAAAAAAACACAAGAAATAAGTCATCCCACTATCTGAGCCACAGCCAATGGTAATCTATTAAAATTTATTCATATTACTGTACTGTAGTTAATAAATTAATATAATCAATTGATTATAAAGTTAATTAAAGTTTAATTACTATAATCATAATAAAAAATTAATTATATAATATGTTCTTAATCGCTTACTTGAGCACTGTTAGGAGTTTTTAATGCTTTTAATGATGGAGAAGCACCATACTGAGCAACTGGTGATGATGATAACCTATGTTTTCCACTGATAATTCTATTGTTAATATTTGATCCCGTTGTAATACTTCCAGTAGATTTAGGTCTCCTGGCTGACAACACTGATGCTTTGCTACCAAAATTTGTCTGTGGTGTTTGCACATAACTTTGTGACTTTGTGACTGGTATAGTGATAGTACTACGTGGTACTGGCAGGCTGGATAGTTGATGACTGAAACCTTGAAAATGTGGAGTAGTACTTAGTGGAGTAACAGGAACCGGAGTGGGGGTCACACTCATTGGAGAAGCACCTACACCTTTCTAGAGTAAAGTATAATATTAAAGATTATTTCTAATCTATCAGTAACATTATGTATTTAGTACTTCAATGAGTAAATAACATTATATGCTGATCCTGGGTCATATACAATTTTGTATATTAATGCTAGTCAATATTCTTGGGCTGCAAGGTACAATATGAAAGTAGCACTCTTTCAATTTCCATTATGAATCTGAATCTTTGTTTTCTTCCATGTTTTATAGTGGAATGACAGAGTTGTGGGAAGTTTATTTAAGTTTAGTCTTTCACCTCTATCTCCTGACAATAGCTGTTGTCATCAATTGTTTTCTCTAAGTTTTTTTAACAGAACAGTATATTTCTAAATCCAATTAATCAGTTGTTCAAAGCTCAATTAAGAAAATTACCCAATGTTTTAAAATGAAATCACGACCATGTCACATGAGGACAATTTAGAGAAGAATTGGACTCCTCATTTTTGATAATAACTATTCTGAATATTGTGAACCTCTCATAAGTCCATAGCAATGTATACATTTGCTGTCTTACTAATTTTTATATTATATTGCAATTTTCACTTTAATCCATTAAATCTCACTTAATTATTTTATATTGTTCATGTTTTTGTTTTAAAGTTACATCATTAGTTGTTAAGTCAAAATATATCAAATAAACAGAGTTTTTAAAGATGATATTTTGACTTGTAACTGCATTAATAGTCTTTTGAGAGAGATAGTAAACCACACAACAATTTAGTACACTTTACATCAACTGAGTTGATTCATTCATAATATATGACATAAGGAAAGTGAATCCTGTGACATGTGATTGTCCTAGAGATATGAATACAGATAACTCTAAGTTAATAACTGTTTTACAAAACTCTTTATATTTGTAAATACCATTCATATAGAAATCTCTTATTTTGTAAAACACAAGAAATGTGTCATTTTTTGAATTGACTGTTTTTACACCATAGAAATATTATCATATTGTTTACATTGTGAAATAGTCTTTGTATATACAAATAAATCAGTAAAAATTGCGAATAGTATAAACAATAATATGTTTTGCTGTTTTTATAAGGGACAGGAGTAGAACTTGTGGTAATCATCTCAATACATTTCCATATCAATAGTAAGTGAAAGAGAAATATCAACATTAGCAACTTCATGCTGTTAGTCAATAAAAGATGATGTACATACCATATGCTAAGCCCAACATTCTTATCTTTGATGATTTTTGTCCTCAACCTTATTTATTCTATTTAAACCATTAAAAATAAATCATGATCATCTAGGATTTTTATATCATCAACTATGATGCCATACCGCATGTGCACTAATTGGAACTTAATTAGTAATAAATTGGTTTATTGCACAGCAGATAAGAAATATTTGACATCACATTTTGTACATATACTGATTTTTATTTTCTCAATAGTTGTCCTCTATCATATAGTCCTAATTACTAACAACAAGCTTGTTTCATAGATTATATAAATGTTGTTCGATACATAATGAAGAAAATGATCCAATTTTAAAATAAGAACTCATAGCCAATGTCATATGAGTCAATTTCAGAATTAAATGTCATATTTGTAGTAGTTAAAATAATGATTTACTGAAATTAAAATTATGACAAAGACACACAGCTTTAAAGTATTAGTTATCAAATCTTAGTGGGTTAAGTATTTCAAGCATATACCTATGTATTAAGAGTGTACTAGTATCTTAATAACAGCTCCAAATCTAATCAGATACTTTACTGATAGAAATGGGCAAGCTTGTTTTGCAGCCAAAATTACTTGTTTTCAAAACATTATCTAATAATGTTCTTTGGTATTCATTGTTTAGGTAAACATATTCTATGTATTTTACAAAATCAAAGTTATAATTAGTATAAATAAAACAATGTAATTTTGTGTAGCAAGTGAAAGTAAACAAATAGAAGTTTAACGTTTCAAGTTCCTTTTGTGGATTAAGTAGAACTTGTATTCACTGACACAATATGAAGTGATATATGTTAGTACCTACACTGATATGTAAATGGATAATATTGTGTTCATTATATAAATAGCAAAATTACTGGTTTACTGTTTAACATCTTTTACTGATTCTTATGTTTTTAAACACATAAAAAGGAGAAATTGTTAACCTTGGCACTTTACTGTATATGCCCTAATTGGAACTTAATCATAATAGTATCAGGTAGGAGTATTTGATATCACATTTGTATATATACTGATGTTTTTGTCTGTACATAGTTGTGTTCTATCATATAGTGTTAGTTACTGGACAACAAGTATTCGTTACCAAATCTTATTGGACTATGGTAACACATATTTAATGCTACATACCAACATTATCTTAATAACAGCTCAATTGTAATCAGACACTTTACTGAAAATGTGAAGTGGGCAAGTTTTCTGGTCAATAACTTGTTTTCAAAATATCATATAAACATATCCATTAGAATTTACAGTATAATAATAGCAGCTCAACAGACATTTTATTGTAAGTGTGAAAAGAACATGTTTACAATCACAATTACTTTGTTTTCTAAAACTTAATTTAGTCATTTACTGTATACTATATATTACTATAGATTTACAAACTCTAACCATTTAAACAATAAAACAATGACATTTTTGTATAGCAAGTGAAAGTAAACACATAAACCTAATAAAAGTATCAAGTTGCTTTTCATAGATAGTGTAGACTAGATCCTAGCAATATGAAGTGGCTTATGTTGGTACTCCTCTTTCACTTACTACTGATATGTAGTAAATGTAATAAAGTAATCAATATTACTTCACAAGATCATCTCCAGCTATACTTGTGTCATCACTATAATTACACTGGAGACACTACTCTTCTCCTCCTGGATACTGTCTACAATATTAGAGGTAATGGGAGTTTGTGTACCATTAATACCAACTACTCACTTATCATACAAAGTAACCACTCAATGGCTACTATTCAATGTAACTTTTCCATTTACGTTAACACTACCCATCCAACAATTGGATTTGCCTTCATTGGAAGAGGTAGTCTGACTCTACAGAGAGTGACATTTATTGGTTGTGGTGCTAACCTTACTACTCTTGATAAGGAACAACTTGACATTATTAACTCTACCAGTTCTCTTGTCTACTTCACACAATATCATGCTGCTGTACTGGTGTTCACTGAAATTAGTCATCTTGTTATGAGAGATGTGAGTATATCCCAGTACTATGGGTTTGCTATTGTAGCTGTTAATTTACCTAATGGTACTTTGGATTCTGTTAATGTAATTGGTTCACAAGGCATTGAAAAGGCAGCACAGTATGGACATGGCTACAGTGTTGGTAGTGGAGTGTTGTTAATGTATCACAATTCACCCAAAACACTCTCCTATACAAACAAATATATGTTAAAAATTACAAATTCTACTTTTTCATACAATTTTGACTATGTATCTTACTCAGGATATGTGTGTGTTACAAATCTCTATATTTTCAAAAATAAAGATCCTAAGAAACCAGTCATCAATGCTGCAGGACTTACAATATTTTACATTGGAACAAACACCAATGTTCAAGTTAATATATCTCAATGTACTTTTGCAAACAATGTAGGTTCTTTAGCTGGAGCAATGCTGTTATTACATTTGGAAACAAAACCACACTTACAGACTGTTATTAAACATTCAAAGTTTGATTCAAATGGCAGTGATCGAAAATGTCATGGTAGTGGTCTTGTGTTATTCTTTGATAAATTTTCTAGATTATCAATGATTACTGCTAGTGAAATATATCATCCTCTACAAATAGTTGATGTAAACTTTACATTTTCAGCTAGAAGTCTTATTAGAGATACCCAAGAAGGTGTTGTTTATATTGCTATAATTGCTGTTAAGAAAATTTCTATCTGTTTCACATTTTCTAATGTTATTTTTAACAATAACAAAGCTCCACTTTCTGGATCTTGTATATTTGCAGCTTCATATCCATCAGAGAAAAATGACATATCTTTTGTGTTGGAATCTATCAAAGCATACAACAATGGAATATCAAAAAGTCATATTGTAACAACAACATTTTTACCAGCCAGCCTCTTTAAATTTTTAGATATCAACAATATCATAATAAAAGGATCCTTACAAAAACCCAGTAATTTTTCTTTTAACTATGGTACAGTTATGCAGGCTATTCGATCTGATATTACTCTAGAGGGACATATAGTCTTTCACAATAACACAAGCATTAATGGAGGTGCTATTATGTTAATAGGAGATAGTCTCATTCATCTTACTCAACGACTTCAAGCTAACTTTACAAATAGCAGAGCTCTATCTAGTGGAGGAGCTATATATGGTCTTAGCAGTCCATTTGACAAGACACATTGTACATTTCAAGTTAACACTACACAGTATGATGATATAGCAGTGTTATTTGAAAACAATAAAGCAACAGTCACTGGTAACTCTATCTTTTCATCTAAATTGTACAACTGTTATATGAACAATTATAATTGGGTTGATTCCACAAAGGCAACAGAAATTTATAACACTATCTTCACCTTTATACCAAATAATACTTTTCAACTTTCTACTACTCCAGTAAAGTTGAAAATATGTAACACAAACAATTCGAACATACTCTTTATATATGATGCTTATCCTGGAGAGACAGTTAATTTTTCAATGGCTGCTATTAATGCTGTAGGTAATTACAGTTACTCCATTGTTTCTGTAGCTGTAGTTAAAAATAATGATATTGGGTTTACTTCAGATATCAACTGGTACTTGTCAGAGAGACAGAGTACACAAGTTATAAGAGAAAGTGATGACTGCACTCTCATTAATATAACTATACATACCAATGATAACAGTACTTTGGACATACACAAATATGGTGCTTTACTATTCACTGTTCCCAGTATTGCTAGTATAACAGTTGTTGATATCACTTTAAAATCTTGTCCACCTGGTTTTGAATTGAACTTAGGTAGTGGATCATGTATCTGTTCACATCTTTTATCTTCATTAAACATTGATGGCTATTATCCTAACTGTAGTATCAATACTAGAACTTTTAACAGACCAACTTTTACTTCATGGGCTGGTACAGTGAATGAAACTTCAGGTTTTCTTTTGTCTTTGTATTGCCATCATGAATACTGTAATAATGACCCTACTTTTACTGTCTTTCATTACAGCAACAGAGACAAAAGATTTAGAATAAGTTCAAAAGATTTGTCAAATACTTCATCATTGTGTCTTTACAACAGAGAAGGCATTTTATGTGGTGATTGTTCTACAAACTACAGTGTAGTGTTTGGTTCTACAGAATGTAGACAATGTAGTAACTGGTGGTTGTGGACACTAGTCTTCTATACAGTAGCTGGTCCCCTCCTCATTTACCTGTTATATGCTCTCAGACTTACATTAACAACTGGTACACTCAATGGAATTATATTCTACATCCAGATAGCAAATGCTGGGTTATATGATATTCTGTCTACTAATGTTAGTCAATGTTCTTGGACTATCAGGTATAGCATGAAAGTAGCACTGTTTGTAATTTCCTTTCTGAATCTGAATCTTGGCTTTCCTCTATGTTTTTACAATGGAATGACAGAGTTGTGGAAAGCTCGTCTCAATTTACTATTTCCACTCTATCTCTTGACAATAGTTGTTGTCATCATTATCCTCAGCCGTTTTTCTCTAAGGCTTTCTAACAAAATAACTCACTCATCAGTCCAAGTACTAGTCACTGTCGTTCACCTCTCCTTCACAAAATTACTACTGGCATTCTTTGATGTCTTCACATCTGTCCAATTACACAACAATACTATGAATGAACCAATAAATGTTTGGTACAATGATGGCAGTGTTAATTATGGAGAAGGTGAACATTTTGTGTTAATGATAGTAACATCAGTGATAGTTGGTATCTTTCTAATACCTTACATGTTAATAATTCTAACTGGTCGTCTACTAATGAAATCTAACAAGATAAGAGAATATCTTCGACCAATATATGAAGCTATCCATGCTCCTTATAAATACAACAAACAATATTGGTTTACTGCTAGACAACTCTTACTAATTTTCGTATCCATTGTTTACACAATATATAGAGGAAGTACCATGACCAAGTTTTTATTAATTTATTCTATCGTTCTTCCTGTTTATGTGCTATTTGTGACTTATCAAGCTTATCTACAGCCATTTAAAAACAAGTTCATAAATATCTTGGATCTTTCTATCTTGATCAACTATGGTACTATACTGTGTACTAACTGGTACTTCATTGGAAGACAAAAGTACTATTGCACTTTAGGAATACTTGATGCTACATTGATACATGTACTGATGTTTACTTTCTCTGTAGTTGTGTTCTATCATATAGTGTTAGTTACTGGACAACAAGCTCGTTTTATAGGTTACATCAATGTTGTTCAAAACTCAATAAAAAAAATGACCCAATGTTTTAAAAAGAATTCACAACCAGTCACAAATCCTAGACATCTTAGAGAAGAGTTGGATTCCTCATTTTTTGACGACAAGTACTCTGAATACCGTGAGCCACTTTTAAGTCCATAATTATCACATTGATACTCCATTATTGTTTGTATTTGTTGTTTATGTTAGTTTCAAAACTATTTTAGGTGAAACATTATTTACAATATCACACAGTTTAATTTAGAAGAATATCTTAACAATTAACTTAGTGAGTTCATTATTATAATATGTAGTAGAGTGCTTAGAATTTAGCGGACATTCAATTATTATTATATTTTAAAATAAAGTTTGAATTTATTTCTTTCAATTTTATGTAATATATTCCCTTTTTATTACAAATAAGTTTTTGGACAAACATTTTGTATAGTATTATTGTAATATAACATTTACTAATATATAGCTCTATTAAAGCCAGTTGGTCTAACTGTTGGTGATATCAATGTTTTATTTACTGTAATACTTGAATGCTGAGGGATAAAAGGGTGTGGTACAAATGGAATAGAGGGAACACCTCTTATCATACTAGCTGGATTTGTGACACTAACTTGATTTGTAGATCTTGGATAACTAAAATTAAAACCAGACAGCAATATAGTGTCAGTTAATTATTAGATAGTGAATTATAATATCTCAGTCATAGTGTACTACAAATAGTATAGATATCATAATAACAGCTTTATTTTATATACACTACAATGTACTACTAACAAGGTTCAAAATGAAGGCTGTTATTAGTTTCATTAACAATGTATTATATATTATATTAATTAATGTTTTTGTGTTATGATGTTTACCTAGTTTGTTGTGATGAAAGAGGTGACTTTAAATGTCCCATAGATAATGGCTGTCTATAATAAGAGAGAGTTGTAGTATATAATACATAAAGGGTACCTACATTCTATAGTATTGCATTAGAAGATGATAGCAAATATTAAATCTATGTTATATATGAATATATAGGGTGTATTAACTTAAAATACACATTATATGCTGTGCCTAGCATCTAAACATTATAGCTAAGGATAGCATGATTATAGATTGAGTTTGTTAGTACATATATTTTACTTAAACTATAGTGTTTTTTTTACTGGAAAGTTGAATGCAAAAGCAAAAAAATTATACTTAGGATTACCTGACAGAAGTCATTATAGAATCACGTTTAGCACTAGCACTGCATATTAGAAATATTTATAAATACATTTGGTGTGTAATATAAACCATATTATACCTTAATATGTTCTCTCTGGGTATAGCTCCTCTGGGTGAAGGTGACAGGAGTTGTCGAGCTTCTTTAGAACCAGGAATAACACCTATATAATAAATGTACACATATAAAATTAAACTATACCATATTAGAATGTTATATACGCTTCAATATGATGCCAGAATAGTCATTATCCATTCCTCTTTATGCAAATTAAGCAGGGAATGAGTTTATTTATATTCATAGCCACAGTAATAAATTGATAAATATTTAACAGATAAACATTTATGCACACAAACATTTCCAGGAACATAATTTACAAATCCTATTTGATTTCAGCATTATATGATTATATCAATTCACCTATTCTTCCATCAATGGGAGGTGTTCTAACACATAGTCTGGTTGAACCAACAGCAGTAATCAATTGTCTCTAAATAAAAAAAACACAAGAAATAAATCATCCCACTATCTGAGCCACAGCCAATATTAATCTATTAAAATTTATTTATGCTACTGTACTGTAGTTAATAAATTAATATAATCAATTGATTATAAAGTTAATTAAAGTTTAATTACTATAATCATAATAAAAAATTAATTATATAATATGTTCTTAATCGCTTACTTGAGCACTGTTAGGAGTTTTTAATGCTTTTAATGATGGAGAAGCACCATACTGAGCAACTGGTGATGATGATAACCTATGTTTTCCACTGATAATTCTATTCTTAATATTTGATCCCGTTGTAATACTTCCAGTAGATTTAGGTCTCCTGGCTGACAACACTGATGCTTTGCTACCAAAATTTGTCTGTGGTGTTTGCACATAACTTTGTGACTTTGTGACTGGTATAGTGGTAGTACTACGTGGTACTGGCAGGCTGGATAGTTGATGACTGAAACCTTGAAAATGTGGAGTAGTACTTAGTGGAGTAACAGGAACTGGAGAGGGGGTCACACTCATTGGAGAAGCACCTACACCTTTCTAGAGTAAAGTATAATATTAAAGATTATTTCTAATCTATCATTAACATTATGTATTTAGTACTTTAATGGGAAAACAACATTATATGCTAAACTTAAAGTTTAAACATTGGAAAGGAAATGTATTCATTTAATATCAAAGTATGACATCATTATCAGATTAGATTCTTATCACCTAACATTATTATTAAAATCATTATTATAAATGCAAGTATTAACTCATTTTTAATTTATATCTTACTATTGTACATGTATACTTACATTTAACATGGATTTTAAAGCAGCATTCTCCCTAACATTTATTTAAACAATTAACAAAACATTAATTGGTAATAACTGACTTTTCTAATACTTCAATTTCATGTTGTCTTTGTTTTGTTTTCTGCTCAATCTGTAATTTATTATATTACTTGAAAAAATTACCATTTTATTAATAATTATACCAGAGATATTTGATGCTTTAGGAGTCTCTTTTTCTGCTCATCTTGAAATTTGCAAACCTATAATTAAAGTAATAAACATATTATCGTATGTATATTTAAATTGACTTGGTTACCCGTTCAAATTGTGCAATAAATTTGTCAAATAATGTTTGAGGACTTGTGAAGTAGATCATCACATCATTAGGTACCTATAGAAAAGAAAAAGATGAGTTCTATGTCTTGTACTCTAGATATCAATAACAACATCAAAGTCTACTGAGAAAAGTTAGTATATAATTAAGGTATTGTGTATGTGTACAACTCTCTCTCTCTCCCTCATTTAAATGTACACATTACAGATCAATACTACAAGTAAAATGGCTATTAATACGGCAATGAGGTCACGTTCTTAGCACATTTTTAATTATTGTGTAGGGTTTATGGGCGGGGATCAGAATCACTGATAACTAAACAATAATGTATTACTTTCCTGCTACCAGGAATAGTATCTGTACACCATATTAATGCATATATAGATGTAAGAGAAAATATGCATATCTTTACTTGTTTTGAGAGAGAAACAGAATTACAAGAAGACTGACAGATGAAACAGAAGTTTTCCTTAGTAGCTATGCAAGAGACAGGTTTAATTTATTATATTACTGGGACAGTGTAAGACTTACCTGCACATTTATTACACATAATATGGCCACAAGAAGTCAAAATGAAAGTGATGTCCTTCTTGTCAGGGGCAGGTTGACAATAGCACACATTACAATGAACCCAATCCATCAGGCCTTAACTAAATATACAGCTGCATCTTATCAGTTATCTTTTGGGGTGTGGCTGGCTCATCTAAACCACTCACTAAACGCCAAAGCTACTCAGTGCTGGATTAGAAATAAAAGCGAGAGACTTGAAACTTGCTGAACGTTACTAATAAGAAACGAATATCTTACCTCCAAGTTATATGTAGAGTACACGCCCTAATTATGAGACACTTAAGAAACTAATTTTTTCTTTTTTACAGGAATGATTCTTAGAGGAATCTTTTAGTACTATTTGAGAGTACTAGGTACCTCAGGTTTTATGATCATAAGAAACTTTGCAAATAAATTCTAAATGCAAAATGCACACACAATTTATTGACCTCCTCAGTGAAGGTATTATGAGACAGTATATCTATTATGAGAAAGTTTAAATGTATCATGAAACACAAGCATAAAAATGCTTCAAAGAGAAAAACAATAGGTCTGCAGACATTCATTACAATAATATTCATCTGATAGTTCATTTAATGTGAAACTTAAGCATTCTAAGTGCCACCAGCGTTCACATCCTTCACAACAAACCCATGTATGAGATACATCAATGTCATTGTAAGAACCAGAACAAGTGGGGCATGACATTGTGTCCATGTTTTCTTTTTTACGCCGTTTTATAGGTCTTCCAGTACCTTGGACAGGACCACACCTCTTTTTTGTTTGTGCCGGAATCTTACTAACTACTCTATCTTTCTTTCTCTTTCCTTCTTCCTTTTCCAATTCTTTCTTTCTTTCCTTCCTCCTTCTTTTTCTTTTTTTCCTCTTGGATTCGTCTCTTCTCCTCTACTTTTTTCTGCCTCTCCTCTTCCTTACGCTTCTTCTCGTCTTCTTTTCTCTTCTTTTCTTTCTCCTTCTTTCTCTTCTCTTCTTCTTTTTTCTTCTTTTCTTTTTCCTTCTTTCTCTTCTCTTCCTCTTTCCTTTTGTCTTCTTCTTCCTTCTCAGCAATAAATGAATCATTAGTAATACATCTTGCACTATCACTATTGAACGATCACACACTCTGTAAAGACTGAGCTTTAGGCAGTGAAAGAATATCAGAAATATCTGTTGAAATATTTCTTGGGTCACAAGAACTAGCTGCTTCAGGTGTTTCGTCGTGTTCTGGTTCAGGAGAAAACACCTTTGATAAAGCCATAAGCCTATCTGATATAACTTCAGGATTAAGTGGGTAAATCCCACATTGTTTGAATCCTTTTATTACATTGACTGGAGTCGGTGCCTTAGACCAGGCAAGAGAAAGAAGGTGAGCTAGATCTTCAGAGCGAATACTTCGCCCGGGATGAACGAAGAGAAAATCTTTACATACTTTGTTGAAATTTGCCTTTAAACTCTTGAAAACTCCAACATCTAACGGTTGTAATATATGTGTACAGTGTGACGGAAAACAAAGTAGATAGATGTCATTTTCTCTTGCCAGTTTGATTACTTCTAATGATACGTGAGATGAATGACCATCCTCAATGATAAGAACAGGTCGAGCTGGCGGAATACTCGCAATAAAAAACTTGAACCAATCCAGAAATAAAGACTAATTAATCCAACGACCTTCTAAACAAGTAAACATTGTTCCAGGAAGAGCACCATTTTACAAATCCTCTTTCATCCATTTTCTCGGAAAAATGATCACGGGTGGAATACTCTGACCTGATGCATTAACAAACTATCTTTAAAGGGGTGTGGTCTCTTTGACTTCTCGAGTATTTGAAAGGCAGTCCTTAAAAATTCATCTTTACTTAATCCATATCCCATATCAGCCATCTTGATGACATAGTCACGTAGCATATTCTCTTCTGTTTCAGTCATGATAATTTTAGGACCTGGACGGCACTATAAGGAGACCGCTCCAATAACTCGTCTTCTTAACGTCTCCACAGGAACATTATAGGACTTGGCTGCTTCTCTAAGACCCAAACCCTCCTTCACCGCTTTGACAGCTCCCACCATAGAGGTCTGAGACCAACGCTTACGCCTCGTGTTGACAGCCATTAGCCGGACATTTTTAACCCCTTTTTGTTCCATCATACTGTGATACACCACGTTGCCAAGTGACTGATTGTGTCTGGAGCTCTTGAGACTTGAGGGGCTGTAGGAGCTCTGCTGTTATAAACTTGGGAGGGATAGACGAACAAAAGATAATGAAGAAAAGTGTTAAGGTAAGAAATCTCATAATTAGAAGACACAAACATGTTGATATCACTACTATTCACTAGCTAAGTGTATGTGAAAGTAACTTTAACACTATTTGATCTTATTAGTTATCATTAGTTTTGGTATTACAGAATTGACAAATGTAGTTATCAGGGATTTCATCTGGTTTTGGAACTGTACATGAAAGTTGCATCCACAATTGGCAAGAATCATATTGTATCCATTGAACAGTTTCTGAGTTATAACTGTGATCATCTTCTTTCAAACAGCCACCACAAAATTTTGTGTCTTATTTTTTAAGCATTTTCTTAGCTATATCAAGTTGTGATTGATTTGGTTTAGACATAGTCATTGTGGTTGGTGCTCTTCTTTTCTTAGTTGAAAGAAATCTTCATTGATGCTCACTGTTTTCATTTGGAGATACTTTCCTCTTAACTAGTAAAACTTTTAGATATTGTGCAATGGCTTTTATGACTGTGATTGCTACTTGAAGATGTTTATTTGCTGTAGATATGGTATCTCGGTCTTCACAATGTTCAGCTAATAGTTCTAGTTCATGCAGTTTGCTGATCAAAGTTGTTTTCGCTGACATTATAGTGCTTCCATCATCTTGTCGCGAGAGTATGTTGGTAAAATAAGAGTAGTTGTCAGATGGTTCTTGATTTCCTTCAAGTGTTTGGGATATAGTAGTTATAGTATTCATATGTACAAGGTGAATATATTTACAAACAGTTGCATGTAATTTTGAGTCTAAGCATGTACAGGAGTAATAGTGAGGGCAAATTGTACACTCTTTGCATTGTATTTGACATTCACAATTATTGAGAAGCTTTTGTACTGTATAAATAATACCTGGAGAATTTTGTGATGCAACGATCCATTTTGTTTCTTCCACTTATGTAATTGAAGAAGGGTCTAAAGTTGTAGCTCGTTTGTGTTGTCTGTTTACTTCACATATTCTGTGAGAGCTCTTTCCCATTTCAAGTTTTCTAAAACCCTCAAAAGCCTTGTCTCTATTGACTTTTATTAAAGTAACTAGTAAGACATCTACCCTTTTGTTTGTTTGTTATCCAAGTATATTGTATTTAGTACTTTGTGAAATGACTCTAAAAACATGTTTGTATTAGCAATTGTATTTGTTCTGTAACAAGTTGCCCATTGCTTCAAATGTGTACAATAATTTGAATAAAAATATGTGTAAACTGGCTGTGGTTTTCATGTATATGGGTTAAAAATTCTTGTAATGTAGAACGGAATTTGCCTTTGTCATCAGACATAAACCATGTCGGTAATATTATGCCACAAGCCTCTTTAAGTGTTGTAAAAAAGGAATTAATTGCCATTGCATCTTCCCTATTAGATAAGATCCATGCAACAGGAATGCCTTCCCCATACTTGTCAATAACAACGACAGTAATCAGATAGAAGTCATACATGTTAGTACCATGTGTAGAATCAATATAGATTGTGTCATGTCCAAATTTCTGAAGCATTTCTCGTTGAAATTCCGTTTGTATACACAACACAAAGTCATTGTCTCCTAAATTCTCCATGTTGTCGTCTTGAGGTTTACCTTGTTCTTTGAAAAAAATAATTAAGAGTGGTAACCCTGTTATAAAGAAATTTAAGGTAATTGGTTATGTTATATAGTCAACAGTTATATTCTAATCCTCACCTGTAATCACATATACTACAGGTAATAGTCCCATTGTCGATATTGTTGTGCTCATTTTTAACATGCTTTGACAAACCACTCTGATATGAGTACTTCTTTCCACATGTTGGGTTTTTAGTGATAGCTGTTTTGGTTTTTGTGTTATTAAAGATATGACTATTACAGAGTAATGTCATTTAAGAAGGTTATTTGTAATATACCTGTGGTTATAGGTTGTTTTGTGCCTATACTAGATTTGGTATGAAATAACAGTCCTCTCTCAATGGCATCTTTAACACAATCCATACTAGGAATAGGAGATCGATTTCTAGATAATTTGTCTGATTTTGGTGGTAATTTAAGTGATGGGTGCTTGTTAATTAACGGACGATCAAGATACTTGACTGTATCAGGTTCTAAGAATATAGGTTGGTAGTTAAAGCTAGTAGGAACCTGTAATTGTAGTAGCATTGTCCTGACATTGGGTTGCCTATACATATTTCAATAGTATATTATGTACTTCAGTAAGCACTGAGAAGTCAGTTACAAAGGAGGAAATGGATCAAGACATACCTGGTATGGCGGCAAAACTGGACCTAGAGTCTCTATAACAGTAACATTCATGTATACAGATATTTCATGTAAATTGGATGTCATTGAGAGAAAGATGTCAATTAACATTCTTTTTTTTCTAGTTGTTCAGTGGACTGGGTCATAGAATTATAAGCTAACCAACAAAGCTGGTCAATACAATTGGTTAAAAAGACTACATAGTATCGTCAGCTGGTGACTGGTGTTAATGCTGATCAAAAACCGTCACTGAAGTTATATAATTCTGGTTTAACTATAATCGTTTGTTTCAGTCAACATTATTTGTGACATTACATTACAAAGATGAAGCTGTCATACTTGTTGTTAACAATTTTGGAGCTAGAATAGATAGTGTATTGTAATATTTTTATGTATTTAGAAGACTTTTAATTAATTGTTGATCAGATCAATTAAAAATCAATTAATGTTGGTCACGCGTGGTTGGAGCCTGCTATTTTTCCCGCCAAATTGTCACGAGTTTGTGCCTTGTGTTTGTCGTAATGAAGCATGACAGAGATGTCTTGAAAATATTAAAAAGACTCCATTTGAAAGCCTTTTTAGTTCACAGACTCCCGTGGGTCTTCGTCGCTACGACTCATCTCTTCGTTCTCCTCTTCGACCCTCTTCACGACTCGTCTCTTCGTTCTCCACTTCGACCCTCTTAACGACTCGTTTCTTCGTTGGATCCCTCCTCTTCGCTGGATCATCCTTTTCATTTTCTTTTCTGTTCTTTTTTATTTAATTATTATTTTATTTATTTTCTGTTTTTTTTTTAATTTTTATCTTTTTATTTTTGTTCAGTTCGCTAATTGACTTTTCTCTTCGTTTCTACAGGACTCAATTGGAAGTAACCACGAGTTGTCTGATGTTCTCTGATGTTTTAGACTGTTCTCTGATGTTCTCTGGTGTTTTAACTGTTCTCAGTTCTCTGGATGTAAAAGATGAGTCGCTCTCCTGCCTGGTCTCTTCTATCTTCTTCTTTCAAGCCTTCTTTCCTTTTCTTTTTTTTTATTTTTATTTTTTTTGGGCTATCCAGCCCATACAAACCCTATTAATTATCTTCCCCCTGCCGCCTGGCGGCCTCAAAAAAAAAATTTTTTTTTAATATCCGAGGCCGCCAGGTGGCGGGGGGAAGCTCTGATCTTCTAGGGTGCGTGTGTGTTGGTGGTCCCTTTTTCACTTCCTCTGTCTCTCTTCACTCTCTATCTACTCATTGTCACCATCAGTTCATAACTACTCTCTCTTTCTTTCCCTGCAGGAGCAGCACTGGTGAAAAAGGTGAGCTGTCTCTCCATCCATTCACTTCTCATCCATTTTTAGTTAACCAGTTGTTATTCCTCTATCTTTCTCCCTCTATGTTCTCAACTTGTGGACTGACTGGACTCTTGGGAACTTTCTATCTTCTCTTTCCTACAATTGCTGGATTGGAGACCTTCACTGGACTTCTTGGGGACTCTCTATCTTCTTTTTCCTACAATTGCTGGATTGGAGACCTTCACTGGACTTCTTGGGGACTCTTAAACTACAAAGACTGTTTAATTTTTTTTGTTTGAATTTTTTTCATATTTTGTTATATGTATTACTTTCCTTTAAAAACAATTTTCACTAAAATTCTCAAAAGTCAGTTTTAACTTTAACTTTGAAATAGATAACTTTTTTCATAGAAAATAAATTAGTTTAGAATTCAATTTCTTTTGAAACTCTAATACTAAAAATTACTTACCATTGCTGCTGTATACTATAATCATACTGACAACTATAGTAATATCATTTTATTCATCAGTTTTGTATCATATTTTTTACATTTTAATTAAATTTTTTTACAAAAAGTAATTAAAAATCTATTAAAATGTTTTGCTCGTTAGTCGTGTGCTAATGATTGATATTTTCCCGCCATAATAGTGGTCACGCGTTTTTTTGCTAGTTGTGTACACGTGCTGATAATGTTTTCCCGCCTAATCAATGTGGTTTAATTTCTATTTCAGTGTTTATTTCTTTTAACAGTCAAAATTAATCTTTATTTATCTTTTAATTTTTTTAAAACTATTTAAGAAGTTTAGGGTTCAGTGTCTACACACAAATTTTATTACACTTTTTTAATTGTAGATAATATAAAAAATTTATAGCATTAAATTTGTGCCACCATTATCATGTAATCTTAAATACAAAATTGAGCATACAAATGAGTTCCATGGCTCAGCAAATGATGTAAAGGACTCTGCATACAGTATTGGAATGAGTCTATTAGTATGGGTTTGAGTGCAACTTGTTTGATACTTGTCTGTGTCTATTACGTAACTATTAACAAATGAAATTATTCTTTTTTTAAAAGAATAACAAACATGATAGTGGGTAGTAGGATATCAATAAACTAAAATTAAAATGTACACCTAAAATCAATTGAACAATTATAATTCATTGCCTTAGCTTTGTATCCAGATGCTTGATGAACATTTTTAAATATAAATTTAATTAAAAAAAGAATATCCTCATCCTAATCCAAATTTGTTTTAGATAATGCAATAGTATGCCAAAAAATAGATTATGTTGAAAATGTGATTCATTTTAAAAGTGCAGATATTTCAGGCTAAACTAGGATAACTGGTTTGTCTTGGTCTGTAGAACTGGTTTGATAAAGATTCCACAGATATTCTGAAAAAAGAGAATCTTACAAAGTTTATTTGGTGGTCTAGTTTTAATACCAGTAATCTCTTCTTATTTATTAAAAACAATATCTTATTAATGGCGTAATCACATTTTATTCTCGTAATAATATATTCTAAACTAAGAACATCCTCTATATTGAACTCTCCTCAGTATCCTGATCCAGTCCATGCTAATATTCCAAAGCGTCTACTACAGACTACAGAGAGGGTCACATCTTAAAAGCATGTCTTCATTATAGACACTTTTAAACCTTATTTTTCTTAGATATATATCCTTTACCCTCCAGTCCATACATGAACTAGACCACACCACTTCTTACATATACATGTACTTACTTTCTATCTGGACTAAGGTTCCATCCAGCCAAGGACCAGCGAAGATTCTTGTTATACTAAGAGCTAACCAAACAGTTGTGGGCTTTGCTGACTATTAGCAACATAATGGAGACTGTTGACTATGAGGAGAGTTATAATTGAAGAACTGTTTGTTCCAGTCAATACATCAAGCCTATAGAAAAGAAGAAAGGATGCCATGGAATTAAGATTCAAGGAAACTCTATTTCATATGAAAGCCGAGGATGGACATTCCAATTCCTATTTCTGTTTCTTCTACGCATCTTTGCATATTTTAAAAATTCCAATTAATGACCTCGATAACTTTCAATTTCTTATTCCTTATTCCATTCTTCATATATGTACCATTTCTAGGCTTTTCTTGTTATTAATAAAACACAGAGTACGAGCACCACGAACTGTCTCTTAGAATGAAGCATCAGTGAGATGTTTCCAGTTGGGTTGGGTTCCTGATTTTGGTTGTATATTCTATGAGTGCTATTTACGGAAGCCGAGGACATACATTCCAACTCCATATAATCCTGTTTGATTAAAATAAGAAATAGGAATTGGAATGTCTGTCCTCAGCTTCCATAATTTCAGATGCTTGTTCTATATTCTAATCTTGTACTCATACCAAGTACTACTAAACCCACTATAAGGACACTCATTGATAAAACCAAGGTGATGAATACCGACAGATGATAAAAGTTATAGTTGATAGACAAATTGATGGATAGAGATGGATAGATATTGTAGATAGCTATGTGGTACATTAGATAGATGTATGAATAGATAATACTTACCTACCAGTAGTCCATGTCCAATTATTGCAGTAGTTGTTTATAGTCTATACCAATATAGAGTAACTAACACATAGTAATAGCAGAACTTACTAAGGCAAACTTTGAACTAGTCATATCTCACTATGTTTTTTTACTTCTACAACAGTCATCTGATTTTGAAGAGTGGTCTCTTCATGTGGCAACTCTTGTGTACTCAAACCAGTAAACAAAGCAGTTAATGATTCCAATTGCACTGGTCGCTGCTCCATCATCAAACTGGAACCTCCTGAAACATCAACAGTATTTGGCGGATGTAGATCAGAGATAGTTAGAGGAAGCCCTCTATTAAAGATAAAACTTCTGCTGACGTGAGAGAATTCTATAACAACAAAAAAGAAGGGGTTAAAATTTTGGATAACTTTCTCGCTGTCCTCGTGTTGCTACTCGCCATGTTGTTTGATATCTGAACTTAAGGGGTTAATAATTAAAGATGCGATACTATCGCTATTATATACACTCAGTGGTTTTCACAGGTGCATTTATCTGTAATTCACTCGATAAGACTAGTTTAAAAGGTTATCTTTATTTTCTAAATGATAGAATGAGAGTTTCAGTTTGTGTCCCATAATACCAGCACCTACTCTAATATATTATAGTGAAACTCTAGAGGTATTGTGTGCATTTGTGTATGAAACATATCACTTTTAAGAGATTATGATTGATATCAATCAATGGAGAATTAGTAACAGTAATAATTGTTCTTAAACTTATATTATTTTTATAAAACAAACGTTTACACATCATATTCAAATTCAGTCTCAGTATTACTTTGTTTCTTCTTAAACTTTACTTTGTGTGTTACTTCTACAGGTATGCTAGTACGTACACCCTTTAGTAAACTTTCATTTTCTTCTCTCATTACTAACTCATCTTCACTAAGTCGTAGCGTCACTTCAGACACACCAAATTCAGTAATAGGCTTTGATAATTCAATACAATCTATTGGTACATGTAATTGAAATTGTTTAGCAAACGCCTGTGATATGTGTTGCTCACGAATAGACCAATTATAGGCTTTCTCATCTTGATATACTATTAGTGTCTTATCAGTAAGAAACTTTTCCAAGTATGAAATATTGCTGACTTGGGTTTCAGTCTGTTGAACATTAGCCGTCTTTTCTTTAATATCTACAATACCATAGAGTTTGCAGTTCTTGTGGTTAGCATAGACAGCTTTATTTTGAGGTAGGAGGAAATTACG